>CM048840.1:74027139-74657139 GCA_026545765.1 Plantago major | reverse complement strand
TTTAGCGACGGATATGTTATCCGTGACTAGAATTTTAGAGACGAAGCCCATTGCGACGGGCTTAAGCGGCGGTCATGTTTAGTAACAGATCTATCTATTACCAAATGACTGTTTTCTTATAGTGTTGGAGGTAATTGAACCGATTATTCTTGTAATAAATTTGAGATTATTGTTTAGGAGCATACTTGTGATACTTTCTACTGATTGGATTCAAGATTCTTTAGTTTTTACCTAGGGTTCGTGACATAATTTGGTAATACTGTATCAACTCTTGATTCTTGGTATTTGGTAATCAATTATGTTTATTCAGTGTTCGTATATGATATTGATTATGTCTTCGCATATCTTGAGTAGCTAAACACCCTATTATGGGGTGGTGATGGATTCAATGCATGGTACTTACGGTTTATGCAATTCAATAAAAGTAAGATGGGATTTACTTTGTGCCATTTTGATTAAATGCGTATGTAGTTATGTGTATTGTGTTTTACCCAAAAAATCATCAAAGTATTATGCAAACGATTTTCCACCAAAACGTCTAGAGATTGCAAATCCATAGGTTCATAGCAACCACAATAACTACATTAGCTTATTAATCGTAGCTTAGTGGAATTGACGCCTCCATCATTGTTATATGTTTTGTAGAACAAACTCGGTTAGCTCATTGTCACAGAGCCATTGCACCTTATCTAATATAAGGTGTCTAGCTAGAGCGACTAGAGCAGTGTAATAATCGTTTGGACGTGTACCAGTGATAACTAGAGTAAATCAACATCGTTATTGTTGTATCTATTCCTGCTAGCTAGCTTGTTATCTGTCACCACACCATAATTCCCTCTCATATATTCATCTTTACAAGTTTATCTATTTTCTAGTTAGTCTGCATAATAGATAGGATATCATTCTGCTGCCGAAGCAAAACAACTTTTACTGCTTTTATACTGTTATTACTATTCGTAAACGCAACTCAACTTAGTTAATTCCTGAGAGACTGATACTCGGGGTTAACTTCACTGCACTATAAGTTTTCGTAGTGTTGAGAATTAACTCTTGGCTATTTAAACAAATAAAACTTTGATTTGACACATCAAGTTTTTGGCGTCGCTACCGGAGACTTAACTCATTTGTTAAGTTTACGAATTCTAATTTACAGTATATTTACTTTCTGGACTTTTTAGTTATTGTTTCTATTTATTATTGGTCTTGGCATATCTCCTTGCAGGTAGTTTATGCTCGGGAGAAGGAACCTTGATCTACCTATTGCACCATTTATTGACGAGATCGATAGATACTGCAGCAAGAGGAAAGGTTCAGAGTCGAGAGTCGTAAGAACAGCAGGAACCGTAGAATTCGAGCAGCCTATTGAGATGGCAGGAGAACCACCCGTCCAGCTGATTATGGCTGCACTCTTTGCGCCAGGCACAGGAGCTCACCGTCGTTGTATTGTGTTCCAATTTACGTGAGGAACATGGAAATCAAGGGACATCTGGTCCAGCAATTCCTGAAATTCTATGGGAAGAAGAATGAGAATGTTATGGGATCTCTTATGGAGATCGAGCACTTTATTGAGGGGTTGACTAAAGGGGAAAATGTCACTGATAATGACTTGAGGATCGAAATATTCCCCATGTGCTTAGCTGATAAAGCACGACAGTGGATGAATGGGCTAGATAAAGGAAGCCTAACCACCTGGCCCGTGGTCTACTGTGCATTTATGGAGAGGTATTATCCTCAGTCTAAGGCCGCTTCTATCCGGCACCAGATCAGCAACTTTAACCAGTTGTACGACGAATCTTTCAACGAGACATGGGACAGGTTCAAGGGGTTGTTATCTCAATGCCCCCACCACAGGTATTCACAGGATGATTTGAATCAGTATTTCTATGATGGGTTGTAAGAGAACCAGTAGTCTATGGTGGATGTGGCCTGCGGGGGTAGCATGATGGAGCTTACTGCTGATGCTCTCAAGGAGAAGTTTGCTAAGTTGGCACAGAACAACCAACACCGTAACCTTAGGAGAAACATTAGGGGTCAAAGGGGAGAAGAAAATGCTTCCTTTGAAGAAGAGCAGGGATCCATTACAGGTTTTTCGGAGCTAGCAAATGAGATCAGACAGCTACATTTGACTAGAGCAAGCAGCAACACCGATTTCTGTAGTGAGATATGTGGGGTTTGCAATAACCCAGGGCATGGAGCCCATATGTGCAGGTCTGAGTTAGCTTCAAGCAAGAAGCAACCCGAGGAAGAAGAACTTCCAGAAGAGGCATGTTGGGTCCAGCAGGGGCCAGACGGACAACCAATTTATTGGCAGAGGAAGACCAATTTCGGTGGTCAGAAAGGGGGGTATCAGAAACCACCAGTCCCACAGTATTATCCAAAAGGAGATAGATCCCTACTGAACTATAGCAATGACAATTGCGAAAACCCATTACCAAAAGTCCAGAAGGTACAACTTGCGGGTGAATTGGGAGTGGTTTCTGAATTCAGGAGCTTTAAGAGTGAGTCGAAGGATTTTATTCGTGAAGCAAAGGCACATCGACAAGCTACTGATGCCCGTCTAGACAAATTGGAGAGAAGCAACAATGAGGTGAGAGGTGCCCTTCAGCAGTTGGTAGAAAGAAGCCAAGCAAGAGAGAAGGGGAAGTTCCCTAGCACTCTAGAGCGTGCACTATCCATCCAGGTGATTACTGAGGTACCTGTTGAGGTTACCGTATCTGAAAATGAGACTCGTATTGAAGTTTCTAAACAGGGTCAACAGGTTTGTTCTACTTGCAGGTGTGTTTGGACTACTCCCATTGTTAGTGATTGTGTAGTTGAAGAGATAAAAACTCCTGCTATTTCTGTTGAGGAGTTGGTTACTACACATGTGTTGATTGCCTAGTTATCTTGAGGACTCTGGAGATCAGGGTAGTTGAGGTGCCAAACCATGAAGAAGAAATTGCGGTGAGCGAGGTAGAGCAGCCTCTCAGTTTGAAGAGCTTCAACATTGAAGTCGGGATGGGAAGTTCAAAGGTCATCGGGACTTTGGATATAGGAGCCACAGTTAATCTGATCCCATATAGTATGTTCAAAGGATGTGGCCTTATAGGTTTGCAAGAGATGAAAGCTTATGTTCTAATGGCAGACTGGTCGACTAGAAGACCAGTAGGATTGGCAAAGGGTGTCACGGTGAGATTGAATGGTGAGTCTGTTATCACCAATTTTGTCATTATGAAGGACATCCGGGAAGACCAGAAGAAAGGACCTGATACGATCCTTCTTGGCTGGCCATTTTTATTCGCCTCTAGGATGAACATCAGCATATTCAAACGCACAGCCACATATGAGGTGAACGGTAAGGTAGGAGAGGTGAAGGCATTAGACTCTCTGCCTTCGAATTTTATCTGCAAAGACTATGCTGCGGGGTTTGTTGGACCCCTTTATGTTTGTTCAAATGTGCAGGCGCACAGGAATTCGAGCATGGGGAAGTCTAGTACCCATCGCCGTACTAACTAGAGTGCGAAAGTCAAGCTAGAGACATAAAACAAGCGCTTCCCGGGAGGCAACCTGGGATTTACTTGCTTTTTAGATAGCTTGCATTTGCATTCATGTTTTTTCTCATTAATTAGTTGCATACACGTTTATTTCCTTCTTTTTATTAAAAAAAAAAAAGTCGATTTTTAAGGCTTGGCACACACCACCAAGTACTTGGCCTACGCCAAGCAGCTCGTAGCTGCTTGGCGCACGCCAAGCGGGTGTTTGGCGTACGCCAAACACCCCGTGGCGTTCGCCAAGCCACAAAAGACACCTTAAATCGTTTTTGTTCCTCTATTCTTCTTCCCCACTTCTCCTCTCCATCGATTTTTTCTCCTCTCTTCCTCCATAACCGATTCTCTCCCAAAAACTCCATTCTTTCTCCTTTCTCCACCAAACTTCGAGTTCTACCATTCATTGTGAAGCTTGCATCATATAGGGCACGATTTTGGCATTAAAAACTCCATTCATCCACTATTTTTCTGGATTCAAGGTAAAATCTCAAGAACCCTAACTTTTGCAATTAGGAGATTTTCAATTTTTGACACTCATTGAGCTTTCTTATGATAATCTCTTAGTATTTATTGTTCATTGAGCATGTTCTAAGTAGTAATTGTTGCCAATTTTGTCGATTTCCATATTATTTGCAATTGGTGAATTGGGTGTTCATAGTTAGATTATGGTTGGATGATTGGAGTTGATTTTGAGTATTCTAGTAGATATGTTTCACTTGTTCAAAGTGTTTTGAGCTGATTATGTAATCGTTTTGGTTGTTCTTCCATTACGTTGTACTAGCTAGACTACTGTTTCTGCCTGTTATGTTAATTTGATGAGTTGAGAAATTGTGGCACTATAGTTTACACTCTTATTGCATGTGCTAAGGCGAGAATTTGCTCGACAAACAAGTGGTTCACTTACCTGTTTGCTCTGTATGTTGCGTTGTCCCTTGGTTTTCAATTTCAGATCAACTATGACTCACACAAGGGGAAGCAAACGCCTGCGCATGGAGACTGGTTCTTCATCCAGAGCTGTCCAGCCGGTTGCCTCCACAGAAAGTGAGAGGGCAATCCAGTACAAGACGAAGTACAAGGTGGACACAAGAGGCTTTCTAGATGAAAGGGAAATTGAATGGGGAGAGCAGGCAGCGAACGACCTCTACATGCAGGTCTTATACAAGGTGATCTTGGGGAGGAACTGGACCCAAATGAACAGGAAGTACCTTGGGTACGACAGTTACCTGGTCCGTGATTTCTATGCCAACTTTGAGGACGCCAACGAGGATCGGGTGCAAGTGCGCGACAAAGAGGTGGATTTCTCACCTTTAGCCATATCTAAGTTCCTCCGGTTGCCTCACATGATTCCAGGAGGGATCTTCTGTGCTTCCGCTTATCACAGATTCAGCCACTCCTATCCATGATGAGATTGCCCATGATATAACCCATAACCACCCTCTGTTTCTGAAAGACGGCAAATGACGGATTAACAGGCACGACCTGGGGAGGAATTCCAGGATACTCTGGAAATGGATGACCGCTTTTGTCTACCCGAGCAAGAATGACGCGTTCTGCAGAGGACATGAGAGCTATACTCTGCATGGGATTTTGACCGGGAAGTTCCTCGACTTGGGGGCCATTCTTTACGCCGAGTTCTGTGCTCAGCAGGTTCTCAAGAAGGCGTGCCTCATTTTCCCTTGCATGATTACTGCCATGTGTAAGAAAGCGGGAGTTCCAGTTCGCATTACAGGCACCATAGGCAATGTGCTTAATGCAACCTCACTGAAGATGACCATCGATGCTTATGACAAGGCTCGTAATGCCCCGAGTTCCAGCCAAGCACCTCCTGTTCGTGAGAATCAGCAGTCGGCAGAGGGTACTTCACAGGCTGCAGTAGATGCTTTCGATTTCCAGGGCCTCAGGGGATATCTTGATAGTCGCTTTGTGACTTACGACACTCAATATTCTTGCAGATTGGACACCCTTGCCAATCAGCAGAGACAGATACAGGAGTCCCGGTCAGCTTTGCAGCTTCAGTACACACAGCTTCCAGACACTCAAGCTAAGATTTTGCGAGCTCAGTCCTTCCTTTAGACTTATTATGATCAGTACTCTACTGCACAGAGTGAGCGTTAACAGCATTACGCTCAGCAGCAGACATTTACACAGGGATGCACTGCGCAGTATGACAAGATGCGTGGCTGGCATAATGACATGAGCAGATGGCACCATAACATGCGTGGTTGGCACCAATATATGCAGGGATGGACTTCACATGCAGGACCCTCACAGCAGCTAGGGGAGGAGGACGATGGAGACAATTAGCTCTCTCATTTTCCGGGTAGTACCTTTTTCGCATCTTTTTATCTTTTTAGCCCATTCGCTGGAGACCATCTCTAGTCTAGGTATAGAGAGGGGGGTCGCTTATTGTACTACTTTTTTCTGTATTTCGTACTATATTTTGTATTTCTTATTTGAGTATGTTGAATCTAAGTCTGTCTCCCAAGTCGAGCGTCTATTGCATGTACTAAACCTGTTTAATGCTTGAGTTTTGAATGATCTCAGATTATTAGCAGTTGGCATGTTATAAATTTGTTAAGTTCGTTTCTCCTGTAAATAGAAATTCTGTTCTAGTCCTACAGTCTAAAAGCCTGTGAGCAAACCTTAGCCGATGAAAAAATATTATACCGACAAATTTGTACTTGTGTGATTTTTCGGGAAGTGCAAACTCCCTTGTTTGCGCCTCATCATGCTCATGTGTACTCTGTGTAAGTTAAGTATGACGAACGACATTTTTTCATTCCTTATTTGCTCAACCTAAACCCGTTCCAAGAACAGGTTTGGGGAGGAGGTTTATGTGCGCCATATATGTATAAACGACTATTATTTGGCTTTTGTTCTCTCAAAAAAATATTACAATAAGTCTCGGAGTGGATCTGTGGTACTTGTTAGCACCGTTAGTCGTGTTGGGAACGTTTCAAATACTACCTATATACCTGTTAGGAAATATCTGTTTAGTTTTGATCAGTACACCATAATGACTTACCTTAGTTCAGAATGGTATCTAGTACTCTTGGTTCACTTGAACATTGTAAAAGAGGAAGTATACTTAGTATGATTAGTCTAGTAAATCTTATATATGATGTTAGGTCCCTGAATGTAATTTTATATCTTTGAAGAAGACCAAGAAGAAGGCATCCAGCAGAAAGAGCTCAACTATCTGAAGATATGAAGACTGCACAAGATTACCGAAGACTAAGGAATTGTGCCTCAGAAACCTTATGCAAAAGATAACTTGGTGAAAACAATGTTTCTGGAAGAAACAATGTTTTCCTTAGTTTCTGAAAGGCTTAAAGTTTCTGATAGCGACGTGCATAGCCTCAGACAGCGTGCATAGTTCCATTGGCACAACAGGACAAAAGATAGTACAGTGTATTTAATGCCATTGCAGAACTCGCTGACCAAAAGCTCCATCTTTGAAAAAAGAGACAAAAGTTATGTAGTACTATCAACGGATTGTTTGTAGTTTGAATCTCAATATCCTAACGGATAGTAATTCAAACGGCTTGATTTTCACCTATAAATATCACTACTTAGAATGCTTGAAAACACACACTTGAACGACTGAATTTCATATCCTACACTCAAGCATACAAGCCTTCTCTACTTACTCAAAGCTTACAGTTGCGACCAAGCTCTTGATTCTAAGTAGCACGAAAGTTCTAAGTGTCCTGATCCTTAGCAAGCTATATCTGTTGTGAAGGAGTTGAATTGAAGCACTGTTGTGACTTGCTAAGATATTCATTATCCTGAACGAAGAACATAGACTTGGGTCAGAAAAGAACATATCACCACACACTGTCTAAGTGTGTTAAGTGACTCTTGTTCCAGAAGGTAGCATTACATAACTGTGGAAGTTATTAATCTACCAATCTGACAAACTCTTCTTAACCAACACCAGAAAGGCGTGGAGTAGAGGTAGTACTTAGTTTGGTAAACTAAGGAATAACTCCAAGAAAGGTTCTGAGTAGAGGAAGTACTTGGCTGGGAAAGCCGGGGATTAACTCAGGGAATTCTGAGTAGAGGAAGTACTTGGCTGGGAAATCCGAGGAAGAACTCAGGGGGAACACTTAGTTGGGAACCTAGTGTATTTAGGAATCTAGAGAATATATTTGTAAGCTGGACTCAATTATCTGTCTTAATGGATTCTAGGTCTGAGAAAGGCCGATGTGGATTAGTTGAAGGATTACGCCACCTTCAGATACCACTATAAAGCTACTGTGTTATTTACTTTCTGCACTTACTTTCTGCCTTTACTTACTTGCAAAGTAATTTACACACTTTACTAGCTTGTTGAGCACGTGCACTTATCAGAAAGACTTCCGCTATTCTGATTATAAGTATCAGAAAGTTACCCAACTTTCTGAGAAACTGTTTTATCGACAAAAGTTTTAAAAGACTATTCACCCCCTAGTCTTTTACGTTGTCGTTATCTGGATCAACAAGTGGTATCAGAGTAGGAGGTTCCCAAGCCTTCTGCACTGAACCTAGATCCTAGATAAGTGCTCACTAATCGCTTAACCCCTACACTTGATCTGTTTGTTATGTTTTATCCTGCAGGATGTCTTTAGGCGATGCTCCAGTTCTCAAGCCAGAGAACTATGAAAAATGGAGGAACAATATGATGCTCCATCTGGAAGCCATCAGTGATGAAATGATCGAAGTTATAAAGAATGGCCCTATAGTCATTCAACAAGCAAAGATAGTCACTGATGGAAGAGATGAAGATTCTGCCAGGATAACCTCCACTTTAGAAACTTCTACAAGTGGGAGAGCTACTGGTCAGATAGCTTTGGAAGAAAAACCCCGATATCTCTAGACATCGGAAGATTTCAAGAGAAATAGACTGGATGGTCTAGCTCGAAACATCATTATTCGTTCTACTCCAGACCACATACAGTGTAAACTGTGGTGTGCAAAAACGGCGAAAGAGGCCTGGCAACTAGTTGAACAAATTTGTGCCGGCTCTCAGAAAACCAAGGAGAACAAGTTCGAAGTTCTGAAATTAAAATTTCAGAATTTTAAACAAGGGCCTTCAGAAACCCTTGAACAACTTGATTTTCGGTTTACAACGTTGATAAGTGAAATGGCTGCACTTGGTGAAAGTGAAAGATATTATGATGCCGAAAAGGTGAAGACTATCGTAAGGAGCTTAAATCACAACAGGGAACATACTCAGTACTTTTATTTCAACCAAGGAATGCCAAATATCACTCCAACGGAATTATTCTCTCATCTAGCCACTGTCAACTATGAAACCTCTCAGAGAGGACAAATAGCTGATCAGCAAGCTCACAGTGTTGCTCTAGTAACACAAGGTACTTCTGAGAAGAAGAATACTAAAGAATCCACTAACGAAGAAGCTCTTGCAGTAGAGCAAATGAGCAAATACGTTAGACAGGAGATTGAGAGAAGAAAAGCCAAAGAGAAGCTGAAAAAGCATCTAGGCCCTAACTATCACCAGTACAAGAATATGCAATTGACCAACTCTCTGAATAAACCTGGTCAGAAAGCATCAAGTATTGAGGTTACAGAAATTGGAAACGATATCTGTTTCTATTGTCAGAAACCTGGTCACTTCAAACGGGACTGTCCTGTTCTGTACAAGCTCAAGACAGGTGACAAAAAGGATAGGAGAAACTTAAAGAGAAACCAGAGAGCTATGCTTTCTGAAGAAAGAAAGAAGATCGAAATCCAACTGGATGCACTTGATCTTGATTCAGATTCTGACGACGACGATTATGATGAGTCGAAGCTACCGTCACCAGAATTGTGTGTCTACACTCACGAAGTATTTTACTTTGGTCAGAGGAAGAATGAAATGTGTGGAGTTGCTGAGGAAATCTACCCAAATTACTCTAACCTTGAGCCATGTCTTATGGCTGATGGTGAGGTAACCAACATATCACGGTTCATTAATTATGTGAGTGATGAGGAAGGAATCAAGGATCTAGAACATCTCAGAAGGGAGTTAGATCTTTATGAAAGAAAATTCTTGGTTGCTCGATCTAGAACCAAAATTCTTGAAACCGAAAAAGAGTCTCTTGAAAGCGAGTGTTCACATTTACAACGACTTTCTGACACTAAGGATGCAGAAAATGCATTCCAAAAAGCTCAGATAGACGAGACCAGAAAGTTGCATTTTGAGGCTATGGAGTTGCTCCAAAAGAAGTGTGAAAACCTTCTTTCTGAGAATGAGGAACTAAAGAAGAAATAATTATCTTTCCAATCCTATGCCAAAGCGAGTGACACTCTCACTGAAGTAAACTCTTACCTAAGAGATCCTTCAAGAAAGGGAGGACTTGGGCTTGACACACAAACAAACAATTCTACTCCTCTGAAAAAGAGTGATGAAAGGTTGACGTTTGTTAGTGGTCAACAAAGTGGTTGCCAAATAACCTATAGCATTGGTCAGAAAGTTAAGGTTGCTGGCAAGCACATGACAGGAGACAAAACAAATCTAGTTAACTACAGAGAATGTGATAAAGGACCAATTATTAGATTTCCTGGAGGAGATGAAAATCCAACCACAGGTTTTGGCAATATGAAACTTGGAGCTCTTACAATCACTGGAGTACTACATGTAGAGGGATTGAAATATAATCTCCTAAGCATGAGTCAATTTCCGGACAAAGGGTACTCAGTAAAGATCAAGTCAAATCTATGCAAATTGGTTGACAATGATTCAAGGAAAGTAGTCTTGATTGCAAAATAGGAAGGAAATCACTATGTGATTGATGAAGAACCTGCCACACCATGAGACTTTTTATTGATAAGTCAATCAAAGGCTCCAAGGGTGTCAATTGGTTTCTGAGACGGGAACTCATGTAACCATTAAAAGAGTCTACAGGTTTCTGAGAGATACATAAGAAAAGGAAGAAACTACTGAGACAGGAACTCAGTTGTCAGAAACTTTGACAATTTGCTATTTCAGAAAGATACTTGAAACGGGTATTCAAATATCTAAGGCATTGTAGAAAAAGGCACTTAGAAGAGGTCTCTAAAATGGGTATTCAGAAACCATGAGACATCTACGTCAGGGGGAACACAAAAAGAATAGTTTGACCAAAAAGACAATTTCTATCAGAAGTCAAATATCTCTTTTGTGTTGAAAATTTTCTTTCTTGTGAAATATTTCCAACAAGTACTGGACGATCAATTAATGATTTCAGAATCCAGTTTTGTCCACTAGTTACAGGTTTCTGAGAAGTTTTAAGACACTTAGGCGAGTTGTGACAAATTACATTGATGGGGCACAATTACATGTGTTGATTGATATCATTATTCTGAGACTCAATCTCAACCCTTCTGAAATTAACGCTTGTAATTCAACGGCCAAGATGCGTCCACTAACCCCACTCGCACAGTAACCAAGTAACTGACCCCACTTGCATTAAATGCAATAATGTTTTTTCACCACGCCTGTGCAGAATTGCGAGTAATATACATACATAATTCATATGCATCGCATGTACTTGCATTGCTATATAAAGGCGGATTTGGCAAAGAAAAATACTTTTGCCTAATCCCACAAATCACTTGCACGAAAATAGCAAAAACCTTCCTAATCTTCTCTGCAAAAAGTTTCTAATCCGTCTGAATCTCTGCTAAGAATTTATGCAAAGAAATCCTTGTCAATTCCGACTACGATTCTCATCTCACTATTCCCTATTTCTATATGAGATGGCACCCAAAAGAGCAGCATCAAAATCCCAAGTCTCATTTTCTGGTACTGCTGCAAAGCAAACCATTACCATCAAGGAAATGAAGGTAACTGGAATTTTCAACCCAAGTATGTGGAATACCAGACCCAAGGTACTCTGGGGAGGAGTACTAGTTGATGAATACCTGCTTGGAGCTTCACTCAACCAAGCTTGAAGAGGGCTTGAACTACTTGAAAAGGTAGGAATCAAGCAGTTCTGTTCTGTGAAACCCACTTTCACATCCTATATGGATGTTTTGGAATTCTGCAATAATTCCGCGGTGAAAACCGAGATTGGCTCCGAAAGGATGTCAATTACTTCGAAGGTTCAAGACATAGAGATATGTCTTGATGAAGAAACCTTCTGTCAATTGTTTGGACATCCAAACTCTGGTGGTGAACATCAGATAGACGTGTCCAAGGAGGCCATTGACGACTTCTATTTAAATAACATGGCTCCAGAAAATTAGGACAACGTGGATGTTCCTGAAACATTCGACGTTGTGAAGATGCGCAGACATCATGTCACTAAACCCTGGAACTCGCTTACTTTGATCTTGCACATATGTTTTGAGTGCAGCAAAGGAGGGGTTGACAAGGTGTCTCTGGAGATATGGAGTACTCTTGCCCATATGTACTCCTTGAGCGAAAGGACAACTCCCTTCAACTGGGGGAGGTATATATGGAAGAAGTTCATTGAGAACATCAAGTCCTTTGAAGCCACAATCATCCGTGGTCATGCTGAACCTCTGATGACCATTTCTTTTGGTCTGAAGATCTGTTACATTCTGGAGCACTTTGGTGTAGTGCTCAGAGAGAAAGTGCAAGTTGCATACGGTGATTTCGTGTGTAGACTTAATTTCGATAACAGACAAAAGAAAAGGGCATCAGAAGGAGTCTCTGAAGCACCATTAATGCCCTCAAAGAGATGTAGAACTGAAGGCAGAAAGAAGACTAATGCCTCAGAGAGCAGTGAACAAACAGTTCTCTCTGAACATGTTGCTGCACCTGTTGCTGAAGAAACCTCAGTCCATATACAGACCATATCTCCTGCTGATGGAGATACCACTCTTGCTGACAAGAGGGTAGATGAAACCAAGGAGGCCCCTGCTACGGAACTAGCAGACCTACACATGGGCTCCTCCTCGGAAGAGGATATGATTGCTGGAGATACTCCTGCATCAATGGTTGATGAAATAGCAACCAGATGCGGAGAAAATACTATACAAGGACCAATCTCTCTGAAAGATATTTCTGAAGGTCCTTTAATGGATGTTGATGCTACTATAGCAAAGGTTGTTGGGGATATACAACTTAATAACCCCAATGATGCATCCCCATCAAGATCCAGATCTCCACAAAAACAACAACCGCAACGGCCACAAAACTCTACGTTTCTGGAAGAAGAAACTGTAGTAAGAGTAGTAGAGATGCGTCAGAAAGATGATGTTGCGGAACACAACACTGTAGTGGAAGAAGTATTCCAAGAACATCAAGGGATAGTTCACTCGGTGGAAAGACTCGAAGTGCCAGAAACTTCCTTTGAAGATATAGTCATGGAACAACTCGACCAACTCACAGACTGACCACATGTTCCAGAAACCACTCAGTCTGACATTGCTCAGGTATATGAATGGTTTAATTCTCTACATGTGAAAATTTTTCTGTGTATGTCTTCTTGTAACCTAATGACACTTATCTTCATTACAGGCCATTCAAGAAACAAGAATCCCAGAGGAGGCTGAAACACTTGCCTCAGAAACTGAAAAAGAGGTTCCTTCAACCTCAGAGCCCATGGAAATCGAGCCTGTCGCACAGGTATATTGATTTTCTGAGAGCCACGTTTCAGAATCTGGTGTTTAACATAGTACTCATAATCTATGCTTGTTTCTTATAGGTTCAAACTGAGAAAAGAGATGGTGAAAAGCCAAATTCACCAAAGAAGAAGGATGAGTCTATTCAAGACTCTGACGAACTTGAACATGAGCCTTCTGCTGAGAAGGTAGTCATCAGAAAGATCTATAACATGTTCAAATCTCTGAAAAAACATCTCTTCAAAAGTATTTAACAAACTCTACTTTCAGGCTCATGAAGAAGTAGAAGTTGCTGAGGCTGAGACATCAAAGTCCCCTCAAGCAGAGAAAGTTGATGAGGCTTCAAAGCCATCATCAGAAAAGATGACAGAGAGTCCCAAAGTCTCTAAGAAGCAAGTGTCTGAGCCTCTTTCTGCAGAGGAACT
Source organism: Plantago major (assembly GCA_026545765.1). Lineage (NCBI taxonomy): Eukaryota > Viridiplantae > Streptophyta > Magnoliopsida > Lamiales > Plantaginaceae > Plantago > Plantago major. The sequence continues at coordinate 74,643,632 of CM048840.1, read as the reverse complement.
TAACACTCATTCTCAGTACCATAAGAAGCATCTTTCTTTAAAAACTTTCTAAGTTAAATATCTTTTCTAATTCTCAGGCTCAGAAACACAAAGAAGAAAAGGAGGCCACCAAGGCTCCTTCTGAAGTTAAAGAATCTGAGGATGTTGATGCCTCGAAGATTCAGAAAAATGAGCCTGCTGTTGCGACACAGACAACTCAAAATTTCTGAATCCATTTAACTCAGAATCTTTAAGGATTTTGATTCTTAATCAAAACCTTTTTGTCTTCCAGACTCAACAAGAGACCACTGCCGAAAGCTTTAAGCAGGCAACTCTTTCTGATGAGGGTCTCTTGGATCTGTTCTTGAAAAACGCCCTCCCTCAGATGATCCTTGGATACAGAAGATGGCAAAGACTCAGAAAGACAAATATTATGTCCCTCATTAAATTTCTGAGCGATCCAATCAAGAGGGTATGGGCTGAACAGATCGAAGAATATGTCAACAATCTCTTTCCCACGGAAATTGAAGAATTTGCTACCTTAGTGGATAAAAGATTTGTTGAACATGTTGAACATGTTGAACGCAAGTTCATCAGAAACTTTAAGTCACAGAGTCGAGCTACAAGGTTCAAGATTTCTACTGATCCCAACCTCCCACCAACGTTTGCATCTGCTCCTGCTGAGCAAGAGGCGGTGGACAACAAGACAATTAGAATTGATGATATCATCAATATAGACTCTGATGAGGAGACGGATGAAAACGGCATAAGCCCAAGTCTCCTAAGTCTTCTGAAAAGAAAGATGATTCCAAGAATGATGAGGATGATGATGCACCATCTGGTGCTGGAGGGATCACTGGATCAAAGAAAAACTCTGTCGCTAAAAAGCCTTCAGAATAGAAAAACTCACCCTCCCCAACTCCTCAGAGATCATCCAAGCCCTCACCATCTCAGAAAAAGGATTCTGACGCCAGGAAAGATTATTTCGTGGCCCAGAAAGTCCTAGAAACTTCACAAACTCTTGCAAATCTACAAGAGATGGTGGAAGAGGCAAATTCGTTGCATCTGGCATTGGAAAACCAGATTGCTAACATACATGCCAATCTGCATAAGATTAATGACCTGAATCGCAAGGAGGCAGAAGCTCTTGCTGAACAAAAGCGCATAAGACTTGATGCCCAGCTATTTGCTGAGGAAATAGAAGCTGAGGACACTGAGGCACTCACATCTTCTGGAAAGTAAAAGAGATCCAAGCAAGAAATGGTCGCTGGATTCGGGGATGAAGAAGAAGATGATGATTTCCTGAGTGAGCCAGAAGGAAATACCCCTTCGAAAGTTAAATTCTCAGATATTCCCTATCTGAAGAAACACATTCTGGCTCCCACAAACTTTCCAAAAGTTCCTACTCCTACTGCTGACACAGAGAACAGGTTCAAAGAACTGCGCATAATAAGGAAGGAACTGGAGGCTCAAAACAAGGAAGTAACTGAGCATGTGCCACAAAACTTCAATAAGTTTGCTGAGGTGATTGCTCAGAGAACCAGCAACTTAGTACTTTCTCGAAAGATCTGGGATGAGTCCAAGACTCAGACAGCATGATTGCTCAGAAGGCCTATAATCTTGCTGATACTACCTCCACCAAGATCCAGAATGTGGTTGCTGAGGTTTCTACTCTTACAGAAAGAGAGCATGGACTATATCAGCAGAATGAAAACCTCAGAAGTGAGCTCAGAAGACTTACAAGCAACTACTCTCTGATACAAAAGAACTTTGAGTCACTCTGACTCTTATGTTAATCTCTTGGCTCGTGTTGATCAGTCCTCTATGACTAAGGGGGAAGAGACAGTATTCCATAAGGTACAGAAATAAGCTAAGCCCAAAAGAAAGGGTAAGGAAAAGATGTACCAAGAACAACCCCTTACTCTGGAAAGAGTAACAACAAGGTCCTAGGCAAAGACCTCTCAAACAACTGCCTTGCCACTTCCAGCTTCCAAGAGCTCGAGTGACAAAAGAAAGGGAGTTTCTGAAGAAGAAGAAGAAGAAGGAGAAATCTCTGAAAAGAGAAGAAAAATTTCTCCAGATAGCTGCAAAGGTACTAAAACCTTTGAGAAAGACAATGATGATGATGATGAGCACATGGAAACTCATCACAAGAGAATCAGCTCTTCTGCTCCTATAGCTGCAAAGCCTCTTTAGGCTAGAAAACCTTATGGAGAAACCAAGTACATCCAGAAAGGTGGATCCTCCAATGACGCCTCAGAAATGAATTCCAAACAGAGAAGGAAGAGGGACATAGACATCAAGTTTGGAAGAACCCTTCCTCCAAGGCCTGAGGATGCTAGAATAGAATACGTGAAGACTAGCAATGATCAGCCCTCTGTCTGGAACTGCATCAAAGTTCACAAAAATGGCTACTGGATAATGGAACTCAAGTACTTGCTTTCCAATGGAAATGGGATTCCAGAACCAGTTTACCAACTGATGGCATGGAGAAAGATAGGCAAAAGATCAAAAGTGATGCCTTCTGAGATAATCAAGACCTGGCTTGACTTTGAAGTTGAAGTCAGACAGAATGCCAGACAGGATCTCTCCAAAGAATGCCCTTACAACAGGCCATAGGATGTGCACACATTTGAAGATGAATCTGGAAAAAGGAACAAACTGCAATTGGAGCCCTTTGAGTCATTCTACATGATCAAAGAGGAATTTGAAGGAGACGTGGAATATCTCAGAGAGATATATGATTATTACATGCCCACTGAAGAACAGTTGTTTCACTACTGGAAATGGGGGAAGTTTCTGTGGATAAAGGGAATAACTACAGGACTTACTGACAAATCCTATAAAGAGAGATGTGCTGCCTCCAGAGATTGTGAAATGAGGGTGGGGACCATTCTGAAGGAATACACTAAAGATTGCTTGAAATATGGTAATTTGGAGTTTCTAAAGGAATGAAGACTTGAAGGCCAACTAGTTAGGATGTTCACATGGAACTTGGAATTTCCTGTTGTCCTACTAAGCTGTGCAATCTTTTGATTTTTGTTGATTGTACTTACTGTTTAATTATCTTGTAAAAGTTATCTGCACTTACTTTGTAATTGTTATCTGATGAACGTACTCTCAGATACTCTCTAATGAAAAGATAACTTGTAAGCAAAGATCACACCTTGTGATTTGATTGATGTCTTACTTTCTGCACTTAAATAAAAAGAATGATAAATCTTAAGAAATGTTTAAGTGGTGGATTGTTTCCTCATCCAAAGTTGTAATAGGTTTTTAAAAGTAGTCATAGGTGACTGATCAAAAAGGGGGAAATTTGTTAGGAAATATCTGTTTAGTTTTGATCAGTACACCATAATGACTTACCAAAGTTCAGAAAGGTATCTAGTACTCTTGGTTCACTTGAACATTGTAAAAGAGGAAGTATACTTAGTATGATTAGTCTAGTAAATCTTGTATAGGATGTTAGGTCTCTGAATGTAATTTTATATCTTTGAAGAAGACCAAGAAGAAGGCATCCAACAGAACGAGCTCAACTATCTGAAGATATGAAGACTGCACAAGATTACCGAAGACTAAGGAATTTTGCCTCATAAACCTTATGCAAAAGATAACATAGTGAAAACAATGTTTCTGGAAGAAACGATGTTTTCCTTAGTTTCTGAAAGGCTTAAAGTTTCTGATAGCGACGTGCATAGCGTCAGATAGCGTGCATAGTTCCGTTGGCACAACAGGACAAAGGATAGTACAGTGCATTTAATGCCATTGCAGAACTCGCTGACCAAATGCTTCATCTCTAAACAAAGAGACAAAAGTTCTGTAGTACTATCAACGGATTGTTTGTAGTTTAAATCTCAATAGCCTAACGGATAGTAATTCAAACGGCTTGATTTTCACCTATAAATATCACCACTTAGAATGCTTGAAACCACACACTTGAACGACTGAATTTCATATCCTACACTCAAGGAAACAAGCCTTCTCTACTTACTCAAAGCTTACAGTTGCGACCAAGCTCTTGATTCTAAGTAGCACGAAGTTCTAAGTGTCCCGATCCTTAACAAGCTATATATGTTGTGAAGAAGTTGAATTGAAGCAATGTTGCGACTTTCTAAGATATTCATTCTCCTGAACAAAGAACATAGACTTGGGTCAGAAAAGAACATATCACCACACACTGTCCAAGTGTGTTAAGTGACTCTTGTTCCAGAAGGTAGCATTACATAACTGTGGAAGTTATTAATCCACCAACCTGACAAACTCTTCTTAACCAACACCAAAAAAGGCAAAGAGTTGAGGAAGTACTTATTTTGGGAAACTAAGGAATAACTCCAAGAAAGGTTCTGAGTAGAGGAAGTACTTGGCTGGGAAAGCCGGGGAATAACTCAGGTTATTCTGAGTAGAGGAAGTACTTGGCTGGGAAAGCCGGGGAAGAACTCAGAGGGAACACTTGGTTGGGAACCTAGTGTATTTAGGAATCGAGAGAAGATATTTGTAAGGTGAACTTAATTATCTGTCTTAGTGGATTCTAGGTCTGAGAAAGGCCGAAGTGGATTAGTTGAAGGATTACGCCACATTCAGATATCACTATAATGCTACTGTGTTATTTACTTTCTGCACTTACTTTCTGCCATTACTTACTTGCAAAGTAATTTACACACTTTACTAGCTTGCTGAGCACGTGCACTTATCAGAAAGACTTCCGCTATTCTGATTATAAGTATCAGAAAGTTACCCAACTTTCTGAGAAACTGTTTTATCGACAAAAGTTTTAAAAGACTATTCACCCCCCCCTCTAGTCTTTTACTTTGCCGTTATCTGGACCAAAAATACCGGCGTGGCCTTTAAAATCTATATGACCGTAAGGGTTGATGGCGTGTATACCAATCAAGCACACACAAAAGTGGACTTTCGGTAAAACGGACACTACCAAAATAAAGAGACAAAATAAGCATATGAGTCATTATAAGACTGCAAAAAAGGAGTATGCAAAAAAGTATAAAAAATAAAAAATGAAAAAAGAGAGAATGATTGCCATTTGCAAGTCTGAAGTTGTTGATTGTTGACAAAAAGTCCCTTCTGACTTAACTGATTGAGTACAATGCATCAGATATTTGAGGCACCTTTGTGACGTGAGTCACCTTCCTTTCTCTTTTTGATTGCTTGAGTGATTACCCATACTGGACACTTCCAGGAGAGTGAGAGATAGTTGCAAAGGATCCAATTGTGAGGGATTACCGGGTCAGACTTAAGTTCTACTTACTTGGGAAACGAACTTCTTGGATTTATGCTTGTTTTTCTGCAAACGTCAGTTTGATTTCAAACCTCTTGCATTTTTCGGGCTTAATACTTGCAATCGTAGACTTAGTAGCTTGGGAGCTAGACTTTATCTGAGTGTCTATGTGTTTTATTTTTCTAGTTTTTTAGAGAGTCTGTTGCTTGAGGACAAGCAAGGGTTTGGTTTGGGGAGTTTGATGAGTCGGTTTTACACCATCTCGTTTGGTCTTTTTTACCGTCTTATTATAGTTCTCAAGTATAGTTTTTATTAGGGGATAATTACATACACCACCCCTGTTAGATTACCCCTTCTCATCCAAGTACCAGTTAGTTCAACAATAACGTAGAAGTAACAATTAGAGTATTTCTATTACATATAAGTCCAAAAGTCAAATAAATTTTAATTTTGCTAAACACAACCATTTACAAGATTTACTGCAAATTGCAAATTTAACCCTAACTTATAACATAATATATATTTACTCCAAAATCAAATTATATTCAACCTAATAAACATAATCTTTGAAAGAAAAAGAAAATTAAAAAAATTGTAGCGGAGCTGCTCCGGTGGCCGGTGTCGGAGCAGTGTTTACAGCTCTAGCCACCGGAGCTATAACTTACAGCTCCGCCGGATCTGTTATAGCTCTGGGAAAGATGTAACTTACAGCTCCAATCGGAGCTGAATAGCTCCGGCTCCGTCGGAGTTGTTAACAGCTCCACCGGAGCTGTAAATTAAAGCTCCAATTGGAGTTGTCTCCGACCACCGGAGCAAGCTCCGGTGGAGCTCTAATTTTCTTCACAATTTTTTTTATTTCTAACAAACTTTTGAGTTTCTTTCAATTTGGCCCGGAACTTGCTTTTTTATTTTACAATTAAGCCCATAAACTTTTTAGAAAAATATAATTATATTATGAAAATTATAAAAAGCCCCCAGAAGTTTTTAATTTATGGGTTAAATAGTAAATAAGGTACTCAACAAAAAATGTTGAACGATAAAGGGTTTGAGTTGAATTAGGAAGAAGTGAGGGTTATCTTTTGAAATTGACAAAATAAGGCCATGTTTGGCATTAATGCTTTGGTCAACCAAAAAATGGAAATATGGACCAATATGTTATTGTTGAACTAACTGGTACCTAGGTGTTATCAAAATATCTAAGAGGGGTACTGGATGAAATTCACCCTTTTATTAGTTTTCTTAGAGTATTTTTACTTGTTTTGTTATTTGTGTGTTTTGTTTCAAGATTCTTCAGTTTTTACCTAGGGTTCGTGACACAATTTGGTAATATATGTATCAACTCTTGATTCTTGGTATTTGGTAATCAATTATGTTTATTCAGTGTTCGTATATGATATTGATTATGTCTTCGCATATCATGAGTAGCAAAACACCCTATTATTGGGTGGTGATGGATTCAATGCATGGTAGTTAGGGTTTATGCAATTCAATAAAAGTAAGATGGGATTTACTTTATGCCTTTTTTTTATTAAATGTGTATGTAGTTATGTGTATTGTGTTTTACCCACAAAATCATCAAGGAATTATGCAAACGATTTACCACCAAAACGTCTAGAGATTGCAAATCCATAGGTTCGTAGCAAACACAATAACTACATTAGCTTATTAATTGTAGCTTAGTGGAATTGACGCCTCCACCATTGCTATATGTTTTGTAGAACAATCTCGGTTAACTCATTGTCATAGAGCCATCGTACTGATGTGCTCAATTTGTTACTTATAAAAATTAGTAAAGCAGTGTTGTTGACAGACACAGCTAAACCACATGATCGTTCTATCGAGGAACTAATTAAGCAATTGTCAAGTTATGGAGTACAGATAAACAAATTTGTGGAAGCAATATGATCAGGAATATTCGTTCTACTTATTCTAGCTAACCAAAAGCAGAAAACCTAGGCAACTCTAGCACTATTAATGGAAAGTATGAACAAAGTAGTTAAGCTCAGGATAAATAAGTTTACGGGAATGTACTCACCATCTGCTTATGGTGATTCACACGTTGTCACAGTTAGGATGTCTAATACCAGCAAAATCGATCTTAACCAATTCATTTTCGAAACTTTAGATTAGCGTAATTATCTGATTGTCAGACAGATAATCCTTGAACAAACGATTAGAAGATTTTAGCGATCAAATTTGACAAGTTATTACGAAGATTTTTTTATCTAGGTTAACTCCCGTGTGAATCGAATCCACAGCAGCAAACCCTAGCATACAAAATCCTTTACTTCACTACTGCATTCATACAAGAATTAGCTAATTAACGACATTGTAGAAGTATGCAAATCCATTGTCACATGAATACGCATAAGATTGATGGAAACAAATAATCAAGCATAAACAAGCAATCAAGTTGTCAAACTGAAAGAAGATATGCAATTGAAAATCGAATTCTAACCTTCGAATGTGAATTCGTGAATCAAACACACGATTACAAGTCAATAGCTAAATCCCCAAGTGTACAAGATGAAACCTAGGGTTCTTAGCCCCTCAAATTAGGTTTAGAATAAAGTATATCTAAAGTTATGGAGAAAGAAATCTATTTAATGGAGAAAAAATGAAGAAAAATGAGCTAAAAATTGCCAAAATCTCGACCAAAAGACTCAGGATGCATCCGGCGGGCTGTGGAGACGTGTCCTGGGTGAATTTGGGATGCGTCCCAATTGCAGCGTATGGGGACGCGTCCTGGCCAATGTCTGGGACGCGTCCCAGATTCCTGTGTCACTAAAACTTCTCTAGATGCCTGTACAGGCCTAATTTGTCCATGCTTCCTCACGAAAGTTGTAGATCTTTGAATTATCTACGTGTGGCCACTGAAATCAGGTCAATCGAACATCGTACGGCAGAGTTATGGCCAAAATGGCTAGACTGCTCCGTAAGTTTCACTTTTCGCAGTCTCGCTTAAATGACTCTAAAATCTTCGTCCGAACTCCGAATCCACTTCCGTTTTCGCCATTTTGGTCCAATTTCAAAGATCTAGATTCATTTCGAAATTTCCAAAATCATCATTTTTACTCCGATTTTCACCTAAAAACACGACAATCTGCAAAACACAACTAAAACACGATAAACTTGAAAAAGTACAAGAAACACTATAAAATACTAACAAAGACTTACAAAAACACGGTAAAAAAGACATGATAAACCTCTAAATTATGTTCTCATCACGTACCTTATCTGATATAAGGTGTCAGCCTAGAGCGACTACAACAGTGTAATAATCGTTTGGACGTGTCCCAATGATAACTAGAGTAAATCACCATTGTTATTGATGCATCTATTCCTGCTAGCTAGCTTGTTATCTGTCACCACACCATAATTCCCTCTCATATATTCATCTTTACAAGTTTATCTGTTTTCTAGTTAGTCTGCATAATAGATAGGATATCATTCTGCTGCCGAAGAAAAACAACTTTTACTGCTTTCATACTGTTATTACTATTCGTAAACACAACTCAGCTTAGTTAAGTCTTGAGAGACCGACACTCGGGGTCAACTTCACTGCACTATAAGTTTTCATAATGTTGAGAATTAACCCTTGGCTATTTAAACAATTATAAAACTTTAATTTGACACATCACCGACTGATTACAAAACCGTTTTAGAATTCAACTGCATCTAAAATCTATCTGTCTATTTGATGTGACAACGAAATGTGCGATTTTACCTACTTTTAGACCATTGTTTTTGCCCAAGATTCAATATTTATATCATATTATCGACAATTACCAACTTCTTGTGTATTTTGTAGAGCATGATCGCGTTTTTGAGGAATTACACGATTTCCGGTGCCAAAACGTCATATTTATGCGAAATCGAGGAAAATAAGGAAATACGCTGATTTGCCTGTACACGGAGTTCGAGGTGTCCAATCATGGTATCTGATGAACCGATGCGAAGATAATTGAAAATTCCACAACATTGTAGAAGACCACTTTTCGAGGAAACGAAGTTACGAAACCCGAAATTGAAGAACAAGCAAAACAGACAAGAACCTGGGAGAATCGCACTTCTACGGTCACCTAGTGACCGCAGAAGGCTCACTGCGGTTACCTAGTGACCGCAGTGAGCTGAATGTTCTAGAAAAAGGCCTTTTTTAGGCCCGTCAGGTCAGAGCCCGCCATTCTAACCTTCCTAATCATCATGGGAGGCTGAAGGACAAAATTTACAGTATAAATAAGTGCCTTGGGGTATCATAAACACACACTGCAATCAAAAGCAGCTCTCTTGAGAGAGAACCAGTCCTCGGGAAAGTGAAAGCCCAAAACAGCAAAACCATGGTCGTCAGCAACAGCAAGGAGGAAACCATAGCAGCTGCACGAAGACAACAAAGACTAAGCTTTCCTTTCCTTCTTGTATTTTTCAAATTATATTATCTATTTGCTATGACTATGAGTAGCTAAACACTTTTTGTAAAAGCGAACCGCCGAAACTCTGTTGTGCTATTTCTTTATATACCATGATATATTCATGGAATGATTATTAAACGTAAACCGTGATTGTACAACTCTATACGTCCTGAATCTCTTTATTTACTTGCATATTTATTGAGATACTAAAGGGGATGTCCATTATTAAGGCGTTAGTTGAGGTAATCAGTCACGCCCCAAAACCAATATACTTTGCCACGACCGGCCGTCTATCGTGAGATGGGCTCATGCCAAGACGAAGCCTCAATTTAATTTACAAAACTGTTTGAAAGATAATTCAGAGCGTCTAAACATAAAATACAATAAATTCAACTTTCAGAAATTACAAGACCTTCTCTAAACACCACTACTTGTTCTAATTCGACCTTGCCTCCACTAGCAACGTCCTCCAAACCAAAGTCACTTACTTAACTGGAAAAAAAAGTGTAAGGGTGAATCTCAAGCCACTTCTATCGGATCAAGTAGAGTTATATAGATACATACATATACACGCAATAATATCACATCATAGTCAAAATCTTTTGCATGGATCACTTGTCAAAACAGTAAACTTTTAGCTCAATCAAATATACACTATGGCCGCACAAACCGTGGTGGCACACAGGTCGGCTATCACATAACATATCCCCTAACACAATGGGGTCACACACATAACACTGGGAGTACTCCAAAGCACGACGATCCCTCGAAAGGGTTACACACTTCATAGGCATATCGATGAGCTTAAACATACACTTTTATACCATGATTTTAACAAATCACTTTTATCACACATCACATGCACCGTAAAAATATACTTTTGGGTTTCACATACTTGATCCTTTCAAATAAACTATTATATCAAATCCCATATCTTGATATAATAACCATAAGTTATTTGTCAAACATTAAAACTATACATATATGATAATACAAAAAATAAAGCAGAAGTGTCGAGAAATCTCCCTTATCTCAAAGTCGACTCGAAGCTTACACCGGCTACACACCACACTAACACTCCACTAACTTGCACCTCGAACTCTCTAAAACACCTCTACAATGTAAGAACCCAAAATACATAAATTTATATACATGTACTTATACATTTGGTGTTGAAGGTGAAAAGTCAAATGGACAAGGCTTCATATATAGAAAGGCTAGAAATCAGGGGTCTAAAGTGCGAATAAGACAAATTACCTAACAAAATAAAAAACAAAAACAGGGGAAACGTACTGTGGTAAGTTGGCTAGAACAGAGAACTTCGGGGATCCTTTTGCATCCGATTTCCGTGAAACAAGTTTCTGCGGGTCGTTACAAGATGAAGATTACGTTACGGAAATCGCGGTCAAGTTTTGGTAAGAAAATAAGAACGGAAGGTCGAAAGCTTACCAAGAAGGATTACGCAACAAAGGAAAAGAACCGGGGACTTTTATGGATCAAGGCTTGTATAAACAAGATCTGCGTCTTGCAAGGATCTCAACGATACGATCTAGGTCAAGATTGAAAGTCGTTTGATAGGATTTTGGTTGCGAAAAGGGTGGTGTGGCCATGGTTGTTGGCTGAATTGCAGGTTATATATATACATAGTGGCGATGAAGATTTGCAGATGATGATGTCACATAACATGAAATTGAGAGAGAGATTTGGTTTCAAAAATTTGCATAGGATGAGCCGGCAAGGAAGAAAATATGGGAGGGGTGGAGGACGAGGCTGATCAAGGACAAATGCAATTAGGCTTTGGAGAAAGATAGCATTATATATGGTCTCTGGCCTTAAAAAACTGAAAATTGAGTTTGAAAATTAATACTAGGCCCGGTACACTATAAAATAAAATTAATAAAAATAAAAAGTATGGGTTTTTACATAATCAATTTATTATTTATCTTGTCTAGGAATGTGGCGTGATGAACTGTTGCCGTACACATCAGTTTATTGAACTGAGTGGGGGTGCTAGTACTAACTGCGACTTGGTATATAGAATTATGCCTCACTGTCGTTAGAGGAAAATACATAGTCTGATAATCAGGAAGTTGGGAGTAGCACAGTACGATCTAGGTTGGGGATCATTTGCACCTTCCCACCCATTGAAAACAAAACCGTTAGAATTCAACTACATTATAATCGTTTGTCTGATTTCCGCATACATAAAATACATACGTTATTTGCTTGTTCCTATGCTAAGTGATCATGGAGAACGACATCCCGAGTCAACTTTCCACTATTCTGTGGATTTGTAGGCTTCCGAGTATTATAAATAAAAATCTTTGATTATATTTAGGAATTATAGGAATACAACAATTATTAAATTCCTGAGTGCACATCACTACTGTTTGCACATCAAAACTCAATTGTTATTTGCTTGTTCCTATGCTAAGTGTCCGAGGAGAACGACATCCCGAGTCATGATGGTACGATAATTTAGAGTCTCATTTGGTCCTTTTTAGCGGTCTTTGTTAGTCTTTGTTTATGATTTTTGTGTCCTGAAGGTGAAAATCGGAGTGGAAACTTTGGTTCTAGATCGTTGAATGTAGAGCATCTAGGTGAAAACGGAAGTGGATTCGTAGTTCGGACGCAGATTTGAGAGCCGTTTTAGCGAAGCTTGCAGAAGTGAAGTTTTACGGAGCAGTCTATTCATTTTGGCCATAACTCTCTCAAATGATGTTCGATTGACCTGATCTCGGTGGCCGTGGAAATATAATTTAAAGGGCTACAACTTTCGTTCCAGAAGCATAGCCAAATTCCTCCTGTATAAAAAGATACAGACGTCTGAAGCTGGCTGTCAGAAAACATCCTCGCAGCGGCGAGAACTTACAAGATCTTATTTGCTGGACGTTTTTCTGTTCGAATTCTGTTAGGAATCTACTCGTTTTTTCTCCTATAAATAGGATTCTTTCACCATAACTTATAACACAACTTGTTTTACCCTAGATTTACATAGAAAAAAGCTCAAGAACTAGGTTTTGACATTGATTGATTTTTGGAGCTTGGTTTACCTCTTGTAAGAAGCATAGATATCGAATTCCTGGTTATATTTCGTAACTCTCTATTGTTTATCTCTTTACGATTCGTGTTTGCTATTCTTTATCGAATTGTATGAGCTTGCGTGCGATTATCAACCTGTTTATGTTTAACATGATCAATACCTTGAAGGCTTTCATCTTTGCTTCCCTCATGAGTAGTTAAACCGCTCTGAATGCGGTAGTTATGTGATAGTTATGCGTATTCGAATCTAGGGTTTATATTCGTTCATATAGGTTAGGCCCGTTCAAAGATTTTCGTAAAACCTATCAATCCAATTCCCTCGTTCAAAGATCTTCTAAAATCGTTTTCGGTTAAAGATCGTGCATTGACGACCCACGATTACACACGTTCAAAAACCTTCAAATAACGATTGGCAAAGGTTGGATTGATCGATTTATGTACACCGACCGTGTGACAAGTATGAACGATTACCCTAGAGGAATTAGCATAGCTGGATCATTACTATTGTGTTCGCTTTCTTTCTCTGATCAAAATAAGTTTATCTGTTTTCTGTTTAATCTGTGTTTTAGAAGTACAAAAAACCATATCAATCTGTTTTCACAAATAATTGATTGCTCTCAATTGTTCTGGTAGCTTGATTAATTCCTTAGCGAACGACTTTGTGGTTTAGCTTTGTCTGTCTATAACAACTGCTTACTACTTGGTTTTCTAAGTAATAATTTGAGCACATCAAGTCAACTTTATGCTATTATGTAGATTTGTAGTCTCCCGACTTATATAAATTTAAATCTTTGAAGTGTATTTGGGAATTGCAGGAATACAATGATTATAAAATTCCTAAGTGCACGTCAATATGTCTTCTTTCCTCCCTGTGCAACAGATAACGATGGTTCAAAATAGCCCTGCAAGTCACGTTTCTTGCCTTGTACATCAAATGTGCAGGTGCGGGTGTGGAGGTTGATCACCATACGGGTACAGTTGATGAAGAGATGTCTCAAAAGTAGCATATCATGCCTATCCATCTGTGGTGACTCTATTAAAACAAAATCTTTAATCACCCAAACGCCATCCAAGTTGACATTAATGTCCTCAACGATCCCTATAGGTCAGCTACACGAGCCATCTACTAGAAACATCAGTCCCTTAACTGGTCGCATTCCTTTCAGCCCCAGTTTCTCATAGGTGCCAAAGTTCATTAGATTGCAACTAGCTCCAGTGTCCACCATACCTATCACCTTGCTTGAATTACCAATTCCCACTGGCATATCAAAACTTTCCCCACTACTTAAACTCTTATTGTCCTTGAGAATAACCTTAGAAGTAGATTCAACAGTGTCTTTCTCTGGTTCTTCACTCACCTCCACTACTGGAGTGGCAGAAATATTTACTTGTTCCTCTTGATTTGGCATGGCAGGGGCGATTATGATGGTATGGTGTGTGTGTGTGTGGGGGGGGGGGGGTTCTATGACTTCGACCACTAGTTCCAAAACAGGCTCTGCAGTAATTTCTTTCGGAGGTTCAACCACTAAATTGGGGCTGCAAGGTCTGCTGATGGTACCTACCAGATTCGCTAAAGTGCTTTCCAATATTTTTTTGCGATTGCACAATGTTGTCAAACCACTGGCCATTCTTGTGCTGATTCCTCCCTGAATCAATCCAGAATCTCTCAGACTTAGCCATATATCTTCTGATCAATTAGACAATAGTCTCTGATTCATGCGGTTGTTGTTGTACCTGTTGTTGTGGTTGAATCTGGGCAGGGGCTACCTCGGTTGCGTTCTTGTAAAAATTATTGTCATAGCTCAGATTTCTACGGTCTGGGTAAAAACCTTTGTTTCCACCAGGAAACCTACTAGATTGATTTCCTTGCCATTGCCTTTATTCCTTTGGACCCAGTTAACGACCTCTTCATTGGGATTTTCTGCCATTGCTTCTTGTAAGTGACACTGATTAGATCCATGCCCGTAGTTCCAACAGAGGTTGCATCTCTCATTTGACTGAGTGGTAGGTGTGCTACACTACAAGAATCTGCCGTTTAGAAAAGGAAAATTTCGTCTCTAAACCTTCAAAATCCGTTTTTAAAAACACAGGGACGGATTTAGGTACGGAAATATATCCGTCTGATGAGTCGGTTTTATACCGTCTTATTCAGTCTTTTACACCGTCTTGTTGTATTTCTTAAGTGTACATATAGTTCATTTTATTAGAGTTTTGTTACGTTTTCGTGTTTTGTGAGTTTTGTAGGTGTTTGGTGAAATCACATTGAAATGAGGCTAAAACAACGCATATTAATGCATTAATGGAAGCAAGGAAGTTCCAAGGCCTTAAAGACATTTGAAAACGGAGTGGATCGGTCGAAACGGAAGTGAATTTTGAGTTTGGACGTGGATTCTAGAGTTGTTTGAGCAAGAACACGCAAAATTGGAACTTAGATGTAAGCATAACTTTCTCATACGAACTTTGATTGACCTCATGTCGACGCCCACGCGTAGAAAAGTCAAAAATCTAGAGTTTGGCGCCACTTGGAAATTCCAAGTATGCTACTTGGCGATGCCAAGTAGCATTTGGTGACGACAAATAGCTACTTGGCGACACCAAGTCGGGTTTTTCTCCATTACATAGTTTCAGTCGATTTTTTGACAGAAATCTTCTTACTCTTTTCAATTCTCTTGACTCAAAAAACCCTAGACTTCATTCGTGAGAAATTCCTTCACCATCTTTGAGGAACTTGACCCGATTTACATTGTAATTGCTTGTGTTTATCAATCATCAATACATTAGCTACTATTCTACCGATTGATTTAGGGATTTCGTCATCCTCCAAGTGTAGTGACAGCTCCTTGGTAACTATATCTCCTTTTTCATGGTTTAATATTTTTGATGTTGAATTGTTTAATTATTTATTACTTATTGGTGATGAGTATGAGTAGCTAGGCACCCGTTATGGGGTGGTGGTGTATTTGATGCATGCTAGTTTTGGTTTATGTT
Organism: Plantago major; assembly: GCA_026545765.1. Classification (NCBI taxonomy): domain Eukaryota; kingdom Viridiplantae; phylum Streptophyta; class Magnoliopsida; order Lamiales; family Plantaginaceae; genus Plantago; species Plantago major. The sequence goes on along the minus strand of CM048840.1, from coordinate 74,627,981 downwards.
GTTTATGGCGTTTATGGAATTGTACTAGACAAACTCAGTTAGGTCATTGTCATAGTATCGACATGCCTTATGTAGTGTAAGGTTTCTGTTACAAAGTAGTGTAATCTATCGTTGAGCATGTCCTAGTGATAACTAGAGTAAACGGTTAGTTCATTGTCATAGTGCTGACGTGCCTCATGTGGTGTGAGGTTTCTACCTTAGGTAGTGTAATTTCTCGTTGGGCGTGTCCAGTGTTAATCGGAGTATCATTGTCTCAGACATTTACTATCGTACCCAACTAGCTGGTATAAAATTACAACACCTCTATAATTCTGATAATTTGATATGATCGATATTACTTGTGCTTGATTTCTTTGTGTTGAGAGTCAGAGTTTTACTAGTAACTAGAATTCACTCCCAAAGCAAACAAACCTTTTACTGCTTTCTTGTTGATAATGATATTCCGTAAAAAGAACTCAAATTAGTTAAGTCCTGAGAGAACGACACTCGGGCTTAACTTCCCTTCGCTACAAGTTTTCCTAGTGTTGAGAATTAACTCTTGGCTACAAATAAATTTAAAACATTGATTTGACACATCAAGTTTTTGGCGCCGCTGCCGAGGACTTAACTCCTCTGTTCAATTTATGGAATTTGATTTTTTCGACTGTGTATATTAGATAGTCTTTGTAATTTCATTTTCCTTTTTTATTTTTTAGTGTAGTTTGTTTTGGCGGAACTACTTTGGTTTCTTCTGTGTGCTTTGCAGGAGCGTATGGATTACTTGTATTGCTATGAGTGTGGAATGGATGGTCATGTTGCAGTAAATTGTGTAAATAGGGACCCGCTCTATCATTTTTTATAGGTTTCTGGGGAGAAACTCGATAGAGCATGGTGTAGATTTAAGGGGCTGCAACAGATGCATCAGAACCATGGATTAACATTGGGAGAGCTCATGTGGAGTTTCTACAATAGTATAACAAGTGGTTGTAAGAGAACGGTGGATAGAGCCGTTGGTGGGTCAATCATGGGTTTGACTCCTCAACAACTTGAGGATTCGATCGAGGAGCTGGTTGCCATGATCACAGAGTATGCGGTGCTTCTTTGGGAAGAATCGAAAAACGAGGACAAAAGAGGAGGAGAAATGTGACTCTGAAATTGAACCGAATTTGGAGACCACTACCACCACTACCACCATATTGGAAGAAGAATACCAATCTGTAGTTGAGGGTGCCTGTGAGATGGAGCAGCAAGCACTTGAGGACACTGATACATCCGAGCAGATACTATTGGATTCACATTCCAATCCCCTACCTTCCAGTGATCTGACACAAATCCATCTCATCAAACATGTGGTGTGGACATTGGGAGATTAGCAGGTTGAACCGTTCGTGAGCCTCGTACATGGATTCATCATATTTCTGTTCGAAACCAGCGATTTGCTTACGGAGTTCAACTATTTTCGAGTGTGGGTAGTACTTTACATGAAGGCTTTGAAAATGGCAACCCAAGTTGGTAACGACCCCTCTGGATGATTCAACAACCAGTTCTTAGCCAGATCTTGTAGGCACATGGGGAAGACTTTCTTTCTGACGTCCACATAGGTAACACCAGCTGGGATTAGTGGAACTCCTCCTACCAGATTCTGAAACTCCTTAAGGAACTTTATTACGTCCTCATTGGGCATACCAAAGAACCTGGTCATGTCGTGGAAGTGATGTGCCTTAATATCCATGTTCATGGCTTCCTTAGAGAGCACAATTGCTACTCCCCTAACCTTAACCTCTCCCAGTTGCATGTAATCCCCATAGCTCATTGCAACGATTTGAATTGTCGTTTCTTGTGATCTTCTTCAAACCGTAAACCTATAGTGAAAGCTACACAGGCCAGAACCTTAAAGTAATCTTTAGTTTCTGTTAGTGCACTCAACTTCAGGTAGTAGTAACAAACAAACAAATACGTCTAAAAACTCTTAACACTACAGTGGAGTTAAACTCCCCGGCAGCGGCCGCAAATTTGATGTGCTCAAATTATTACTTCTAAAACAGTGTAATAAAGTAGTGTTGCAAATAGAAACAAGCTTAACCACAAATTCGTTCTCGAAGGAGTTAACTAGGCAATAGTAATGTGACAAAGTAGTGAACGTATGAGTTTGCAGAGTGAAAGTGAATAATTTGTTGTGATTGTTTTAACAATTAAACAAGCAAAGCAACTAAATGGTAGATGAAATATAAGGAGAAATATGAATGCGGTAGATATAATTAGAAAGCAAGTATAAGGGTTATAGCTATGACATTCGTACGATTGTCACATGTTATTTGTCGAAAAACCTTTAATACGATCTTAACCAATACGTTTTCGAGAATTTCAGACTAGCGTAATTACTTGATTGTCAGACTAGTAATCCTTGATCAAACGATTTGAATATTTTAGACTAGCTTATCGAATTAACATGTTTTACGAAGATTTAGCTTAACTCGTACGAATGAATTTGAAGCCTATACCCTAATACATGCGAATCATCATATCACTACCACATTCACGAAGAGATCATGATCATGCAAATAACATACATATTCATATTTGATGAGATGATAGACATAAGATTGATGAAGAAAGCAACAACAAGCATAAATGATCACAAGAAAGCGAATTACGATAGTAATATTAATAATTGATTGAATCTCTAACCTTCGAACATAAATCGACGAATCATATGTGATTAAAAAATGAATAACCAAGCTCAAATCTCCCAAGATCAATACTAGGCTTCTTAGAGATTTTACAATTGCTTGAATTGAAAGTGTGACAAAAAAGAAGGTAAAAGTCGTATATATACAAAAGGAATCTGAATCCTGCTTGTCGCAACTTGACGGGTCACCTTTAGAAAACCTGATGCGTCAAGATCAATTTCCTAATCCAATTCAGCTTCGTAAATACTTGACGTGTCAGGTTTTTCAAACCTGACGCGCCAACTCCTGAAAATTGGGAAAACATCAGCTCGTAACTTTCTGACACGTTAAGTTTAAGAAACCTGACGTGTCAACTCGTATTTTACCTAAATGACTTGTTTTCCACGGGAATCGAACTTGGAGCCTTCTTTTTGGAGTTTTGAGCCCTCTTGCTCGAGTACGACCTTCCAAAAGCGTCGTTTTTCCTTCGGTTCTCACCTATAATATACGAAAACAACAAAACACAACTAAAACTACAAAAGCGTAAAAACGAACAATAAACATTATAAAAAATAATGACAAAGACTAACAAAAGTACGATTAAAAGGACATGATGAACCTCTAAATTACGGTCTCATCACAACCCTATCTCAGAAACATTAGACGCTGAACAAGCGTCAGATATCTTAGACACTTAAAAAGTATCAGATACCTTAGATACCGAACAAGTATCAAATAATGATCATAATGATACAGAAATGCATCAAAATGATGACGATCCTAATAGTTCAAAACTCATAATAAAATGGATAAGAGATCATCATGCAAAGGATGTGATTGGTCCACTAGACCAAGGGGTTAGAACTAGAAGAGCAATTGCTGAAAATGCAAACTCTCTCTATGGATGTTTCATCTCAGATGTTGAACCAAAGACAATTGAAGAAACATTAAGAGACCAAGATTGGATCTCGGCTATGTAAGAAGAATTGGATCGGTTTGAGAGAAACAAAGTTTGGAAACTAGTTCCCTACATTGAAGGAATATCAGTCATTGGAACTAAGTGGGTTTTCAAAAGCACGATGAATAAATCTGGTGAAATAACCAGAAACAAAGCAAGGTCGGTTGCCAAGAGATTCACCCAGACATAAGGATTAGATTTTGATGAGTCATATGCTCCAGTTGTAAGATTGCATGCTATCATATTATTTCTAGCCTTTGAATCTCATAATGACTTTAATGTTACCAAATGGATGTCAAGAGTGCATTTATACATGGTGAACTTGCTGAGGAAGTCTATGTTGAGCAACCACCAGGCTTTGAAGTACCATTAGACAACATAATGGTCTACAAGCTTCAGAAAGCTCTATATGGACTGAAATAGGCTCCAAGAGCATGGTATGATACTTTAGCCAAGTACTTGCTGACAAATGGATTCAAGCAAGGAGAAGTTGACAAAAATCTCTTTACTTTGAACTATGATGGGAAATACTTTTAGTTCAAGTTTATGTTGATGACATAATCTTTGAATCTAAAGACAAGCAACTTTATGAAGACTTTGCTGAGCTCATGAAAAGTAAATTTGAAATGAGCATGATGGGAGAATTGAATTACTTCCTAGGGCTGCAAGTCAAGCAACTCAATGATGGAATATTCATTAGTCAAACAAAGTATGCAAAGGATATCCTCACTAAGTTTAATCTCAAGCCTTCTGAAAAGAATGCTAAGATACCTATGAGCATTGTAACTAAGATGACCTATAATGAATCTGATAGAGTGTTGAAGAACATAAGTATAGGAGACTCATTGGTACACTACTTTACCTCATAGCAAGCAGACCAGATATTCAATATGCTGTTTGTTGGTCCAGATAACGGCAAAATAAAAGACTAGAGGGGGGGGGTGAATAATCTTTTCAAACTTTTGTCGATCACACAGTTTCTCAGATATCTGATTCTTAAATTCAGAGAGCAGAAGACTTTATGTGATAAGTGCAAGTATCAGCAAGATTTAAAGTGATAAATACTTAGTAAGCAGTAGATAACTAAAAGTAAAGTGCAGTAAGTGATATGCTCAAATTACTACTTAGAAAACAAGTAGAACGTAGTTGTTGTAAACAGACAATGCTAACCACAGAGTCGTTCGCTAAGGAATCAATTAAGCTACCACAACGGTTTGAAAGCAAATAATTACTTGTGAGAACAGTTTGGTTTGTTTGATTTTGATTACTTCTAGTACTAGAAAATGGAAAAGCAGACAAACGGTTTTTAACAATGAGAGAGAGAACACAACAGTTATGATCGAGTAATGCTAATTTGCTCTAGGGAAATCATTCATATTTGTCACACGGTCGGTGTACATAAATCGATCAATCCAACCTCAACCAGTCGTCATTTGAGTATTTTGAATTAGAGTAATCGTGGGTCGTCAATCCACGATCCTTAACCAAAAACGACTTAGAAAATCTTGAACTAGCGAATTGGATTGATAGTTTTTACGAAGGTTTTGAACTAGACGAACCTATATGAACGAATCCTAACCCTAGAATCGAAAACGCAAAACCGTCACATAACTACTGTGTTCGGAGTGACTTAGCTACTCATAGTAGAAGCAAAGATCAAAGAATTCAAAGTATTGCATATGATAAACATAGACCTATTCATAATCGCATGCAAACTCATACAAATCGATAAACAATAGTAACACGAATCGAAGAGATAAACGATGGAGAATTATCAAATATTACCAGGAATTCAATATCAATTCTTCAACAATGATGTAAATCAAGCTCCAATTATGTCTCAATGTCAAAGTATCAATGTGGAGCTTTTTTCTAAGAACTAGGTTAAAATAAAGTATGAGAAAAGATCCTAATTCTAAGCTAATAAGGAAAAATAAAAAATTTGTTCTGCGTCCCTCACCGCGGCAGAAGAAATAGCTCGCCGCGGCGAGCCTTGCTTATCGAGATATATATATCCTTCGCATAATCTCGCCATGAAAAAATACTCATTGCATGAATGCGAACTTCAAAACAGGAGGTTCACTCAAAATCTACATGGCAAGGGCCAATTCAACAATTCCAAGATTAGTTGCAAAATCTACATGGCGAAACTGGATGATCGCCCTTCCTCTTTTTTTTTTTTTTGCTAAAGATGAATAATACCTACAAAAAAGAGACAAAATACCAAAGTGTAAAGACGAACAAAAAACACTACAAAACTAAAAACAAAGACTCACAAAGAGCGCTAAAAATGACCAAATGAGACTCTAAATTACAGTCTCGTCAAACTCCCCCAAACCGAATCTTTGCTCGTCCCCGAGCAAACAAACAATCCTAGACTCAACTAGACTCGAAACCATGAAGACAAACAAAGAGTCAAGGTCCCAAGTGACCGAATCTACTATTGGAAACTATAAATCCATGAGATGCAAAAATTTTGTCATCAAACTAACTTTGGCAAAACAGTGTACAGAAAATCAAACACAGTCGTTTCTCAGACAAATGGCACTTAAATGTAGCTCGCTAGTCCCTCACAGGTGAATGTAGTGTATCTCTCACTCTGTTGGAAGTATCCAAATGGGGTATAAGCTCAAAAATAAACTGGGAAGGTGACTTGCATCACAAAGGTGCCTAAAATATCTTATGCTTTTGCACTCGTCTCATTGAGTCGAAAGGGACTTTGGCACACGACTATGTTTTTCCACAGAAAATCAAAAAGCTGAAACTGCTCCCTTTAATTCATGCTAAACAACCTCAAATCTCAATTTACTTCACTGAATTCAGTGCATGGCCACATTGGGCTCTTTTAATCTCAATTTTTTGATAGGTGTCGATTTTACCGATAATCTGCACTTTTGTGCGTGTCAGTTTGGTATACGTGCCATCAACCCTCACGGACATATGGATTTTTAGGACCACGCCGGTTTGTAGGTAGTATTTGAAACACGCCTAACACGACTAACGGTGATCAATGAAGAGCATAGATCCACCCCGAGATTCAAATATTAATAAGCTTTATAGGGAGTAGTAAACAGACTTTTCAGCACAAATGTAACAGCTCATAACAGTCGTAAAATAGAATCCTTTCCCCAAACTAGTTCAGCAGAACGGGGAGGGTAAAATCCACAATGTAAAGCATGTCGTTCGTCATCCCCAATGAAACTGAGTACACATAAGTATGAATAGGTGCAAGTAATTCGTAAAAGACTTGCACAACCCAGGAATCACACACAATTACAGGTGCCAGCACAATATTTTTTTCTTCGGCTCAGGCTCCTCACAGGCTTTTGGACTAAAGAGCTATACAAACTTGCTATTTAAAAGAGAAATGACCTTGCGAGATTTAAAGTCCACTATCCTACTTCCAGCCAGGGATAAAAAAAAAACGTAAGCAATAAGAGAATTTACCATTCACAATAGATGTTCAACTTGGTAAATAACTCAGACTCTGTTGGTCCAGATAACGGCAAAGTAAAAGACTAGGGGGGGGGGGTGAATAGTCTTTTTTTTAAAAACTTTTGTCGATAAACACAGTTTCTCAGATATCTGTGAAGATATCTGATACTTAATTTCAGAGAGCGGAAGACTTCTAAGATAAGTGCACGTGTTCAGCAAGATAGGTGTAAGTACTTTGCAATGTAAGTAAAACAAGTAATAAACTGCAAAAAGTAAATAACACAAGTCTTTTTATAGTGGTATCTGAAGGTGGCGTAATCTTTCAACTAATCCACTTCGATCTTTCTCAGACCTAGAATCCACTAAGATAAATGAGGTAACCTTACAGATATCTTTTCTTGATTCCTAAATGCACTAGGTTCCCAACCAATTGTTCCCCCTGAGTTATTCCCCGGCTTTCGTAGCCAAGTACTTCCTGTACTCAGAAACCTTTTTGAGCTATTCCTTAGCTTCCCAAGCTAAGTACTTCCTGTGCTCAGCAACCTTGGAGTTATTCCTTAGTTTCCCAAACTAAGTACTTCCTGTACTCCACGCCGTATATGGTGTTGGTTTTAGGTTTGTTTGTCAGGTGAGCTTCTTTAATAACTTGTTCAGTTATTCAGATAGCTCTGTGAATCAAGTATACTTAATACACTCTTCAATGTATGGTATCTTGTTCTCTACTGACCCAAGTCTATGGTAAGTGTTCAAGAGAATGAAACTTAGATATGAAATCTTAGTTCAACTCTTTCACAGATAACAATGCTCGTTAAGGATCAGGACACTTAGAACTTTTGTGCTACTTAGAATCAAGAGCTTTGGTCGCAATAGAAAGCTTGAAAGTAAGTAGTTTGCTTGAGAGCGCTTATGTAAGTATTCTTGAAGTTCAGTGTGTTCTAAGGTGTGTATTCTCAAGCAGTCGAAGTGTTGATATTTATAGATGAATTTGAGTGCCGTTTGAATAGTATCCGTTAGGCTTAAATCAAATTCAAACTATTGATATCTGAATATAGTACTGTAGCAGGTTTGTCTTCTTCTTCAGAAGCTACCGTTTTTATTCAGACATTTCTGTCTGCGCATTTAATGCACTATACTATATTTTGTCCTGTAGTGCCAACGGAACTATGCATGGTATCAGAGATCTTTATACAATCAAAGTTTTCTGAAACTTTGCATGTTCTTTTCCAGAGATCATCATAGCTTCAGATACCACTTGTTTAAACAACTTGTTATAATATGTTTCTTTTTCAGAAGCATATTTTATGTCCAAGGTATCCGAGTGTAGATATCTGTGGGCACTTTCATTGTCTCAGAAACCTTTTATTCTCAGATATCTTTTGCAACATGTATGTTTTGAAACACTTGTTTCTTCAAGATATCTGGACATAGGTTTCTGGAAAACCCTTGTCTTCAGCAATCTTGTGCAATCTTCAAATCTTCAAATTCGTTGAATTTTTCCTGTTGGATGCCTTCTTCTTGGTCTTCTTCAGAAAATGAAAATTACATGTCGAGACCTAACATCCTATACAAGATTTGCAAGACTATCATACTTAGTGAGTTTCCTCTTTTACAGTGTTCAAGTGAACTAAGAGTACTAATGACCTTTCTGAGCTAAGATAAGTCATTAGGTTGCTGATCAAAATCTAAACAGATATTCCTAACAGACTCACCATAAAAAAAATACTAACACCTAAACTGGACTCAACTGGAAATGAAAGTAAAAACAACTAACACAAAAAGGTGGCTAACATACCACTCGAACAGAATACATAAAAATAGAAAAAAAAAACAGAGTACGAAATAGAGTACAAATGTATAGAAAAGAGTACAAAGCAAGAGACAACTTAAGCAATAGATACAGTCGAAACCTCCCAAACCTACACAAGTGCTAGTCCCTAGCAATGAATAGTGTAAGAAACGACTGTATAGAGTGACCAACCATAGTGTTGTCTCAGCAGGGATGATCAAGTGGATACAGAAGGGCCATCACCGAAGCGCTGCTCCTAGAAATCCTATTGTGCCTTCCAGAGTGCCTCCTGCCTCTCCAAGCACTCAATCTCGCACTGTTCCCTAGCCTCAGCTCTCCTGGCTCGCTCCTCCTGCCGCTGGTAGTGCTCCTTGATGTGGGAGTACTGTTCCACGATCTGGACATACTGTGGTCCTACCCACTCCTGGAACTGTGCTGTCAGCTGCTCTAAATAACCCTGGAAGTCAGAAGAACCATGTGGAGCAGGCTGCTCTTCAGTGTCGTCAGCGCCCTGACAGGAATGGGGTGGCGGCCGAGAATGACTCTGGCGCTAGCAGACTTTAGAGCCCCTTTGGGTTTCTCGGAGCCCTGGATACCGGGACTATTGAGGGACCGGCAGATACTGGTAATGAGGCATGGAAAATCGAGGAGACTACCTTTAGCCTTCCGGGACTGAGCCTCCGCCATAATGATATCTGGGGCGTCAACAAAATGCCCATTCATGATAGCTCGGATAAGGTGGGCTGTGGGAGGGGTTGAAGTGTGAGTTGGGGCTCACATTATACTGGATCAGATGTTGCCAGAGGCGAACCTCGGGCTTGAGGAAGTGGGTGGCTATGGTGGTTTTGGTCCTGTGGTCCTCCGGATCGGTACCAGGTTGAAGTACAAACTTGGCTAAGTCTCTCTCAAACTGCCGGTTGTGAAAATTGTTGCCCCAATGGTTGTACCTGTCATCTCCTGATTGGAACACCTTGCACTAAAGTAATTCCCGGATACTCCTAGTGGAAAACTGGATCCTGACACCCCGGATCGTCATCACCCCTTCATCCAAGTCGTAGAGGCTAATGTATAATTCCTAAACCAGCTTCGGGTCATAGGGCAGCTGCTTACCGAAGAGCTTGCTCCAGCCTAAATATCTGATTCTTGCCCAGACTCGAGCGTAGACAACATCCTCCAGCTCGTCAAGAGCCAATTCCCGCTCGAGCCAAGATTTCCTATGCTCCATGAAATTTGCCTCCATAAAAGCCCTGCCATCCGCGGACAGGTGGGAGAATTCATCTACGGGACCTCTTTGTTCGGCCGCGCTGCTGGTTTCGCCTCTATGGCGTTTGCTTCCTATGGCTCTGCGAGACATGATGCCTGCGAGGGGGATGTTAGTGACATGACATATATGGGAGGAGCAAGAGTATTGCCTCCCCAAACTAGTATAAGATCAATAGCCAGGAAACAGCAAAAATAGGGCAAGATGGGAAAATTCCCCAGCCAATTCAAAACTCTATATTCAATCCAGACGAGTCAAGCAAGTTCACAACCATACTAATAGTCATAATCAACACAAAAGGAGGAACAAGTTGGCATAATTTGGGAAAAAACAGGGTAGGGGTTCAAAAAAATCAGTAACCGCAAGTAGATTCGATAATCAACGAGTAAAGAATCAATGCATCAATAAAAAATGACCCACTACACTAATCAATCAAGGACAACGACGATCAACCACATAATTCAAGCAAAACTCGAATTTAAAGGAAGAAAGTAGTTTCAAGCCAAATTACCTTTGAATAGGAAGAATCAGGTGGAGAACACACAAAAAGGATGCAAGAAACGGAGAGAGGAGGAAAGACCCGTTAATTTTCACAAGAATGGATGAAATTAGTGGAGAATCGAGTGAGAAAGGTAGTTTGGAGTGGAGAGGAGAAGAAAAAACGGGAAGAGGAAAAGAAGAGAGTGGGGCGGGGAAGAAGAAGAAGAAGATAAAAAGATTTGAAAAAACCTAGCTCGCCGCAGCGAGTTTTTACGAAGCAAGCAAAAGAACTGGAGGGGGGTCTCGCCGCGGCGAGATTATGAGAGACATAATTTTCTTCTCTTGTCTTATCTCGCCGCGGCGAAACAGAAAAGCCCGCCGCGGCGAGGGCAAAAGTCGAAATTTTCTTTTCTTCGTCTCTAATGCAATCTCGCCTCACGAGATTGAAATTCCATGCCTCGGCGTAGAATTTCACGAGTTTCCTCGTGTGAGAACGAAGGTCCCGCTCCATCAACACACATAAACAGTGAAATAAATACAAGAATAACACGAGTTGTCCAAATTATTAAATAGATAGTCTCAACAGTAAGAAAAACAATGCAAGAGTATAGAGTGCAACGGAATGAAATTGTCTAATGTGCAAGGAAATAAAAGTGCATTTGTTTTAAGTCGTTAGCTCGACTTTCCCAGGTGAGAATCAATGGTGTTTGATCTTCCCGGTCTTCTCAGCTCCTTTCCTTCCCTGTGAATTAGAGTAGGTGTAGAGGGGACCGGTGTATGCACCTATATAGTTCCTGGTTTCAACCTGCAGGGGTGAGTATAGTGTGGTGGTGGCTTGCAACTCACGTTGCTTGCCATGTACCTCTATGGTGCAGGTACCAGCGTGGAGGTTGACAATCATGCGAGTGGTTTTGATGAATGGTCGCCCAAGCAGCAACACGTCCTTCTCCATCTCCTTGCCTTTAATCCTTGTCGACTCCACAACCACAAAATCAGCCATAAAAGTTTCCCCATCCAATGTAACCGGGACATCCTCAATAACCCCCATGCACCTACTTCTCGTTCCATTAGCCAACGTGACAAAGCATTTCCTGGGCTCCAAACCCTTCAAATACAGCTCCTCGTAGGTCGCAAAAGTCATCAGATTAACCGCTGCTCCTGGGTCTATGATGCCAGTCACCTCGGAAGAATTACCTATCCCAACCACCAAGTCGAAACTGTTGGCATCACTGATTCTCTTATCCTCTTTCTGGATCACCCTAGTGGTGGGGCTTACCTCAAGGACAACTAGTTTTGCACTCCCCTCCTCCACTGGAGTCGCAATACTGGTTGTGGCTACCTCTACTACTTCCTGTGCCTCAACTATTTCCTGTGGCCTTGTCACCTGTGGTGCCTCAACGTGGGCTACCGCTTTGTTCTGACTACAGGTACAAGTAGTCAGAACTGTCTTCACTCTTCCTGGCTTGTCGAAAGATACCTCCACAGCAAGAACCCTGTTGGTCTCTACAGTAGCTAGAAGCTTACCCCTTTCTCCCTGCTGAAGATGCCCAACCAAATCGCCCAGAGTCTTCTCAAGCCGCCTCTGGGACTGCTCAATACTGTCAAACATCTGGTCGTTCTTGCTCTGATTCTTCTGTTCCTCTGCCCATAACCTTTCTGACCTCTCCATGTGATTACGGATCTCCTGATCGGCACTACCCTGTACTCTCATAGGCTGAACCTGAGTCTACTGAACTGGAACTTGTTGGATTGGAACATGTTGCTCTTGTGGCGCATTCTCATAGAAGTTATTGCCATAGCTCAAGTTGGCACGGTTTGGGTTAAAGGTTTGAATCCTGGGCCCTCCTACGTTACCACCTTGGTTCCCCCTGTAGTTCCCTTGTTGTCTAGTCTGTACCCAATTGACTACCTCTGGAGTCGGGTTCTCATTCATAATCTCAGGAAGCCTACACATGCTGGCACCATGCCTAAAATTGCCTCACAGATTGCACCTTTCACTTACCTGTGATACCGGGGAGAAGACATTGCCAAGCATCCTCATCTCCTTGATATGTTCGGCCAGGTCACAGGTACTAGGTCCCGGCGCCTCTTCCACCGATTTCACCTCAGCTCTCCTGGATCTTCCACGTGTTCCCTTAAGCTGAGAGATAGCTAACAGTTTCTCGAAGGCCTCATACAAAACTGCTGGAGATGTTGTAACTATGGTCCCATTAACCGTCATATCCACCATATTCTACGCCTCCCAGGCCAATCTCTCATAAAACTTGCAGCACAAATCCATCTCACTCATCCTGTGGTGAGGGCACTGAGAAAGCAGGTTCAAAAACCGTTCCCTAGCCTCGTAGAAGCTCTCATCGCTTATCTGCATGAACTTCTCTATCTAGGTCCGAAGCTGCCTAGTCTTCTCTGCAGGGTAGAACTTGTTCATAAATGCCCTGTAAAGCTCATCCCAAGTCCGGAAAGACCCTTCCTGCTGGTTCAGAAGCCAGCTCTTAGCCTTATCCTGCATGCACATAGGAAAAACCTTCTTCCTAATTTCCTCATCAGTAACAGTGATATCCCCAATAGTAAGCGGATTCCTAGCAATCAATGCTTCAAACTCTTTCAAGAACCTGATCACGTCTTCATTAGCCACCCCGTAGTACTTGGGTAGGTCATGGAAGTGATAAGCCTTGATCTCCATGTTCCTAGCTTCATTGGAGAGCACAACAGCTGACCTTCCGGCCTTAATCTCACCAGGCTGCATGTAGATTCCATAGGTGATCTCAGGTACCTCAGCAATTGGTTGGTTAATCTCTGCGTTTCCTGCCATTGCGATTGCTGCTAAGTTCTGTCTTCTATGCCGATGAACGTGTCTATCGATCTCGTTCACTAGAGTTTGCAAAGGTGTTTCTTGTGATCTCCTTCCAAGCATAAACCTGTAGTGAAATCTACACAATCAAAAACCTCGAAGAATCTTAGTTTCCGTTAGTGTAATAAACAACAGGTTGAAAAATAAACAAATAAAAATTCGCAATCAACCGCTACAATAGGAATTGACTCCCCGACAGCGGCGCCAAATTTGATATGCTCAAATTACTACTTAGAAAACAAGTAGAAAGCAGTTGTTGTAGGCAGACAATGCTAACCACAGAGTCGTTCGCTAAGGAATCAATTAAGCTACCACAACGGTTTGAAAGCAAACAATTACTTGTGAGAACAGTTTGGTGTGTTTGATTTTGATTACTTCTAGTAACTAGAAAACGGAAAAAAAGATAAACGGTTTTTAACAATGAGAGAAGAGAACATAGCAGTTATGATCGAGTAATGCTAATTCGCTCTAGGGAAATCGTTCATATTTGTCACATGGTCGGTGTACATAAATCGATCAATCTAACCTCAACCAGTCGTCATTTGATTATTTTGAACTAGAGAAATCGTGGGTCGTCAATCCACGATCCTTAACCGAAAACGACTTATTAAATCTTGAACTAGCGAATTGGATTGATAGTTTTTACGAATGTTTTGAACTAGACGAACCTATATGAACGAATGCTAGCCCTAGAATCGAATACGCAAAACCGTCACATAACTACTGTGTTCGGAGTGATTTAGCTACTCATAGTAGAAGAAAAGATTAAAGAATTCAAAGTATTGCATATGATAAACATCGACATATTGATAATCGCACGCAAGCGCATACAAATCGATAAACAATAGTAACACGAATCGAAGAGATAAAGGATGGAGAATTATCAAATATTACCAGGAATTCAATATCAATTCTTCAAGAATGATGAAAATCAAGCTCCAATTATGTATCAATGTCAAAGTATCAATATGGAACTTTTTTCTAAGAACTAGCTTAAAATAAAGTATGAGAAAAGATCCTAATTCTAAGCTAATAAGGAAAAACAAAAAATCTGTTCTGCGTCCCTCGCCGCGACGGAAGAAATAGCTCGCCGCGGCGAGCCTTCTTTATTGAGATATATATATCCTTCGCATAATCTCGTCGTGGCGAGCAAAATACTCCGCCGCGGCGAGCTTCGATCTTCAAAACAGGAGGCTGACTGGCAAAATATCGCCGTGGCGGGTCAATTCCTTCGCCGCGGCGAGCCTCTTCAGCAATTCCAGTACTAGCTGTGCAAAATCTCACCACGGCGGACAAAATCCCTCGCCGCGGCTAGCCTGGCTGATTGGCCCTTCCTCTTTTTTTTTTTTTTTTTTTTGCTCAAGATGAATAATAACTACAAAAAAGAGATAAAACACCAAAGCGTAAAAACGGACAAAAAACACTACAAAACTAAAAACAAAGACTCACAAAGACCGCTAAAAAGGACCAAATGAGACTCTAAATTACAGTCTCATCAGTAGGTAAATAACATAAAGATTTTTATAGTGGTATCTGAAGGTGGCGTAATCCTTCAACTAATCCAATCGCCCTTTCTCAGGACTTGAATTCACTAAGATAATATAATGAGTTCCCCTTACAAAATCATATCTCTTGATCCCTTTAACACTAGGTTCCCAACCAAGTGTTCCCCCTGAGTTGTTCCCCAGCTTTCTCAGCGAAGTACTTCCTCTTCTCAGTAACCTTTGAGCTTTTCCTTAGCTTCCAAAGCCAAATACTTCCTTTGCTCAGTTAGGTGAGGACTTTAGTTTTCTCAACTAAATTATTTCCCAAAACACGCCTGGTGGTGTTTTTGGTTATAGTAGTTGTCAAGTAAGCTAACTTAGTTAACTTGTTCAGTTACTTAGAGAGCTTGAAGAATCAATCTTCATGAATACTCTTTTCAGTGTTTGGGAGGTTGTTCTTTCTGACCCAGGTACTTGTAGTATGTTCAAGAGAATGAATCACAAATATAAGTCGCAACTAAATCCTTTGATTCAACTCATTCATAGTAAACAAGTCTTGTTAAGGATCAGGACACTTAGAACTTTTGTGCTACTTAGAATCAGAGAGCTTGAGTTGCAACAGTAAGCTTATGAGAGTAAGTAGGTTTGAAGGCTTGTATGCTTGAGAGTTGTAAGTTCGTAGTTGTGTGTCTCTTTAAACATTCTAAGTGGTGATATTTATAGTTGAGAATCATGACGTTTGAATAGTATTAGTTAGGCTCTTAGAAATTCAAACTATTGATATCGGAAAATAGTACTGCAGTGAGCTTTGTCTCTTTTTAGAGATTTCATCTTTTGCTCAGACATCTCTATCTGCATAATAAATGCACTGTACTATTGTTGTCCTGTAGTCTCAACGGAAATATGCAAGCTATCTAAGGCTTTACACTTCCTTTCTCAATTACCTTTGAGTGTCAGAAACTTCTTTGAAAACTTGTCTTCGAAAGACACTTGTTTCCCAAAGGTATCTGAGCCAAGGTATTTGAGGAGACATTTCTCCTTAGTCTTCAGCAATCTTGTGCAGTCTCTTGATCTTCAAAAATTGAGCTCTTCCTGCTGGATGCATGCTTGCTTCTTGGTCTTCTTAAAAGATATAAAAATTACATTCAAAGACCTAACATCCTATCAAGATACACTAGACTAACATACTCACTAAGGTTCCTCTTTTACAATGTTCAAGTGAACTAAGAGTACTAGTTACCTTTCTGAGTGAAGATAAGTCATTAGGGTTGCTGATCAAAATCTTAGACAGATTTTACTAACACAGTTGGTGTGTGTGAAAGATTTCAGACAAATTAAATCCAATGTTATCACACTATAACACTGCAATTAAAATTCTAAGGTATGTGAAAGGTACTGTAAAAGTTGGATTGTGGTATCCAAAAGATAGTGGATTGAATTTATTTGGCTACTCAGATGCTAACTATGCTGGCCCGATGCTTGATAGAAAAACGTACCTCGGAACTTGTCAATTCCTTGGTACCAGACTGATATCATGGTTCGGCAAGAAGAAAAATTCAATTGCCACATCAACCACAGAGGCAGAGTATATTGCTGCTGGGTGTTGTGCTTCACAAATTTTGTGGATACAATAACAACTCAAAGACTAT
The DNA here is from genome assembly GCA_026545765.1 of Plantago major. Lineage (NCBI taxonomy): Eukaryota > Viridiplantae > Streptophyta > Magnoliopsida > Lamiales > Plantaginaceae > Plantago > Plantago major. The sequence goes on along the minus strand of CM048840.1, from coordinate 74,611,429 downwards.
GAGATCAATGAAGTGAAAACTCCTATTTTCTATGACAACACAAGTGCCATTGCCATAACTCAGAATCCTAAGTTCCATGAAAGAACAAAGCACATTGATGTTAGACACCACTTCATACGAGATCATGTTGAAAAAAGCAATATTCAGATCCTAAAGATTGGTGTAGAAGATCAGCTTGCTGACATCTTCAAAAAACCTCTGCAAGAGAGAAGATTCATGACCTTAAGACATAGTCTTGGGTTAATGGAAATGCCACAGTGAGAATTTGGTAATTGAGACGGGAACTCAGTAAGCCCATTAAGAGAATAAAAGGCTTTTTGAAAAGAAATGTAGGTTATGAGATAAAAGAGATTGTTGAAACAAAGCAATGTTTATTGTGGCTAAGTGATATAGGCAAAAAGATATCTGAGATGGGAACTCAGATATCAGGGTTCACAAAGTAAGGGGGAACACAAAAGTAGAAAAAGTAGAAGACTAGTCCAATGTCAGAAGTCAACTACTCTCTTGTGTTTTGTATTTTTCCACTTTGATGAAATTTACAAACAGACTGAGCATTTGGACAATACGCTCAGACAACAGTCTGTCCCAAGTTACAGTTTACTGAAGCATGAACAATCTCAGATATCTACTCACCAAAAATCATTAATTGGGCCCGATTAATCTAACTAATTGTGATCATTGCTGAAGAAGCAATCCCATCCTTTGATTAAAAAGGTGGTTCAAATCTAGCGGCTGAGAAGAATCGATGTGAAAAGTAGCAAAATAAAAATAGAACGTGGCCCACTCGCATTAAATGCAAAGCCTGTTTTCACCTACACCTCAATGCATCTAACAGATACATACACACAAAAGAAATTTGTATGTATGTGACTGTTGAACTTTGTGTTGCTATATAAATAAAGTTTCGGCAGAGACAAACACTGTTGCCTTAACCTACATTATTCACTTGCATCAAAATAGAAAATTTCTCTAGATTTTTCTCTGATTTTTCTGCAACCTCTAAAGTTCTTATAAGGTTTTTCTGAAAAGAATCACTTTCACGAACACTTCTCTCTTTGTCACTCTCAAACAAACAGTACTATTTAAAGAGATGGCACCTAAGAGATCTCAATCCGAGAAATCACAAGCCTCCGCCTCAGGAACTGCTGCAAAGCAAGCTCCTGTTCTAGCTGTCAAGGACAATCGAGTTGAAGGAGATTTTCATTTTACCACCTGGTCCTCCACCTGCAATCAAAGGATGTTGTGGAGATCAACACTTGTTGAGAAATACATGCTCAACACTGCCAGCTGCAAAACTGATATGCAGGAACTTCTTAACATATTTGAAAAGGCAAAGATCAAGGAGTTCTGCTCTGCAAGACCCAGTGGTGTATCCATTGTGGATGTTTTGGATTTTACAACAACTCCACCGTGACTTCAAGGTCATTGGAAGATGGCACTACAGAAGTGCTCATCAGGACTAAAGTCCAAGGGAAAGAAATTCCTCTGGATTTACAGTCCTTCTGTATTGGATGAAAGATCAGCCATTGATTTCACTTTGGGTTACCTACCCAAGGTGAAATATCAGCCATTTATTCAAATGACAAAGAACTCCAAGAAGGAGCAGGCAATCTCTACTCTGACATAGCTGATCCTAATGAACCCAAGGCCCCATCAACCTTTGTTCAGAGTTACATTAGAAGAAAATACTTAGTAGGCCACTGGAGCTTACTGGCGCTCATTCTACACAAGTGTTTTGACTCATGCTTTGGAGGAGCTGATCAGGTCAGCATGGAGCGATGGATACAGATGCTACTCTTGACTAAGCATGATGAAGAGCTGGAAAACCCATTCAACTGGGGTAAGTACGCCTTCAAGAAGTTTAATGAAAATCTTAAAGGCTTTGAGCCTATAATTGTCAATGGGAAAGCTAAACCCAAGAATTCAGTAAGCTTTGGGATGAAAATCTACTATCTTCTAGAGAAGTTGGGATTTGAGCTCAGAGAGAAAGAAGAAATTCTCAACAGCAATCTTCCCAGGCATTATGAGTACAAACGTTTTAGAGCTACTGAGAAGAAAGTTGTTGGACAAATAAAGAGCAAGAAAGCTTCCAAGAAGAGGAAAACTGGAGAAGTATCGGAGGCACCCACTGAGGGAACAGTTGCGACCAAAAATCCTAGAACCTCAAGGAAAAGGAAGAATCTGGTAGCTGAACAAGCTATGCAGATTACTGCCTCCACTGTACAAGTGGACTCTCAAATTCATGGTGATGATGATGTTGAAGCATCCTTGGCACTTGATAGAGATGTTAAAGCATCATTGCCACTTGATGCTGATGATATTGAAGCATCCTTGATACTTACTGCTGAAGAAGCATAAATATCTGCCAGCACAGTCCCATCTTTAAATGAGGACTTGGAACAAGTTCAAGGGGAACCTTCAAACCATGTGGTTACTGAACAAGCAACCAGTTCAAAGCAGATGACTTTTCAAGAGATAAATGATGCTTTGATGAATGATGACATAGTACTGGATGAAACTGCCACTGCACCAGTACATATGCCTCATACTCAAGAGGATCTGGACAGGCGTCACTCTTCAACACCTTCGCCTTCCAGATCACATTCTCCACAACAGCCCCATATATCAACTCCAACAAGGGCTGCCTACTTTAACACTGATCTGATTGAACTCAGATAATATGTGGAAGAACTTCCAGCAATCAATGCTGAAGAAAATCGTGCGAGTGAGCAGGTTCCCCAACTTTCATAAGAGAGGGATCAAACTGAAGTTGCGACTCAGGGAGATCAAATAGGGGAGGCAACTGAGTTACCTACTTAGGCAAGGTCTGAAGTACCTGAAACTTCACACAAGGAAATGGTCACTGAAGACCTGGACCAAGACATGGGAGGAGAAGAATACACAAGTCCCAGATACCATTCAACCTGAAATTCCTCAAGTTATTGACAGGTTTAAATCTTACACTTGTGAATTCTATGGTTATGTTTGTCTTGTTATTTAACTTTTCCTTGTTACAGGCAGAAAAAGAAACTCAAGAACAAGAGGAAGCTGCAAAGCTTGCCGCAGATAATGAGAAGGAGGCTCCTTCAACCTACAAAATATGGAAACTGAGCATGTACTACAGGTGATAAAAAGTTTTCTATTTGACACTTCTCAGATATCATAACTGTGTTCAAAATGACTAACTCTTTCATTGTTTCTTTAAAGGCTCAAACTGAGAAGTCATATGGTGCCGGTGAAAAGCCAAAGTCACTAGAGAATCAGCCAGAGGCTCACCAAGCCTCTGAAGAACACATATCTGAGCCTCCTACTATGGAGGTATGTTATATCTCAGATACATGTGTTCACACTAACTCTCCAAAATCTTTCTAAGTTTACTAACACTTTTTATTCTCATGTTCAGAAAGAAATAGAGATTGATGAGGCTGTGACACCCAAGTCCCCTCAAGAAATAGAGAATACTGAGGAAGCTTCGACTTCCAAGGTCAAGCAATCTGAGCCTGTGGATGTGACAGAAGTAATTCAGATACCTGACTACATTATAACTCAGACATCTCTACTCGAGTCTTGGTTCCTAACCAGACTTCTTCTCTTTTCTTTCAGGCTCAAGCAGGATCGACCTCCTCTCAGAGAGAAACTGTAAAAGTAGTTACTCTTGAAGATAAATATGAGCAAATGCTTCTACTTTTCAAGCTCAATGTTGTGCCAAGCCACCTCAAGTGCTTTAAAAATTGGCAACGGCTAAGGAGCCTTGATCTAAGTGAACTATTCAAGGTCACTGATCATCTTGCAAGAAGAGCACAATGCTTGGCTCTTGAAAACTATGTTCAAACACTATTTCCTACCGAAAGGTATGGATCATGAAGAAATGCTTCATGAACATAGTGGAGCAAATGCTGTTGGAAAGGTTCAAGCAAGCAGGTGAGTTGACCAGACTTCTAATGGCCTGCAATCCTACACTTCCTAGCAAAGACAAACATATTCCGTCTGAACAAGATTAAATGGGAAGCCATATGGTAAGACTCCCATAAATCATCCATCTGATTTCTGAAGATGAGGAGGAAACTAATGAGAATAAGGAAGAAAAGTCTAAATCTCCTCCCTCATCTGCAAGCAAGAAATACGAACCTAAGGATGATGATGATGATGCTGCTGCTGATGATGATGATGATGATGATGCATCTACACCAGGGAATGGAGGAATTGCACAAGGCAATAATGCCTCAGTTGCTGAGAAGCACACTGAGAGGAAATCTGATACCAGACCCCCTCCTTCCTCCCCTTAGAAATCATCTCATCAAACAACAAGCTACTACTGCACAAGTAGTTAAGCTATCTGAGGTCAACACTCAGAAAATAAAAGAAGCAGAATGCCAGATAGGTCGACTCAATGCTTCGTTGGAGGAAAAACAAAGACTTCAACTTGAGATGACTTCCAAGTTGGAAGCCAAGTTAGCTGATCTAGCTAAACTTGAAGAAGCAAACAGGAGAGCTGAACAGAAGGAAATCTAGCATGCTAAAGAAGCATTGGCGGAGGAGTTGAATTTTGATGATGCATTGTCAGACAAGCATGATGTTGAGGCAGCATTGGACACGTCTATTCCATCCTTTTCCCACAAAGGAAAGAAAACAATACCTGAAATGGTAGCTAGGTTTGAGGATGAAGCAGCTTGGACCCCAAATGCAGAGGAATCTCACAAAGAAGAATGGGACATGCACCCAGATCAAGCTGTGGTGTCATATATTAATAGGCAAATGATAGCTCCTCAAAGTTTCATTAAGATCCCAAACGTCCACTCCGCTGATTACTTGGAGAGATGCAAAGTAGTCATCCAGCTGAGAAAAGAACTAAAGAAGCAGAATCAGGAAGCACAAGAGTTTGTTCCTGACTGGATGACCAAGTTCACTAAACTAATGGCTCAGAGAACCACCAGCGTGGTGATAGCCCAGAGAGATCTTGGCATGGTCAGAGACTCAGATGGCCAAACTGTGCAAGATGCCTTAAATGAGGCCAGCTATGCATCAAACAAAGTAGATAAATTTTATGATTCCTTGTTGTGCTATCAAATGAAGAAACATGCATACACAAGCAGAATGAAGAATTGAAAGCTGAACTTCATCAACCAACTTCTGCTTACATTAGTCTACAAAACAATTTTGATTCTCTGTTAGAATCTGATGTATCAAATCAATGTTTAATTTGTTTTAGCCAATAGTTAATTCTCAACACTACGAAAACATGTAGCGAAGGGAACTTAAACCCAAGTGTCGTTGTCTCAGGACTTAACTAGGCTGAGTTGCATTTACGAATTATAACTAACAATAATTAAAAGCAGTAAAAGTTTGGTTTGCTTCGGCATCAGTTGAAAATCAATCAAAGATTGCACACAACTAGGAAACGGACTAAATGTAACGACTTAAGATATGATAACGAATTATGGAGTGGTGACAGATAACAAGCTAGCTAGCTAGCAGGATTAAACAATATGACAATGGTAATTTACTCTAGTTATCACTGGGACATGCCCAACAAGACATTGCACTGCTCAAGGCAGACACCTTACACCACATAAGGCACGTCGGTACTCTGACAATGAGCTAACTGAATTATTTTTAGAAAACATATAGCAATGGTGGAGTCGTGAATTCCACCAAGCTACAATTATATCTAATGTAGTTTCAATGTTTGCTACAAACCTATGGATACGCATTCTCCAGACGTTTTGTTGGTAAAGCAATTGCGTAATCCCTTAGATGATTTTGTTGGTAAAACGCATAACACGAAACTACATAATAAATAATCAAATTAAGCTAAGTAAATCCCATGGAACCGCCATTGAATTGTATGAACCATAGCTAGCATGCGTTGAATCCATCACCACCCCATAATGGGTGTTTAGTTACTCATGATATATGAAAGCATAATCAATAACATAGATAAACAATCAATGAACATATTCAATACCAAAACACCAAGAATCAAGAGTTGATACAATTTTACCCAATCTTGTCACAAATCTTAGGTAAAGATGCAAATCCTTGAATCCAATCGGTAGAAAGTATGATAATGATATCCTAAACAATAATCAATCGTCAATTACAAATGAAATCGGTTCAATTACCTCATACAAAGTTGAGATAATTGCCTTGGAAAAGTTCGAGGTTGAGAGCAAAATTGAAAAGAAGATAATGAATTCGAATCTGTGTACAGAAACTTAAACAACGGGAAAAAAAGGGGCTTGGCGTCGCCAAGCGGGAACTTGGCGTACGCCAAGTCTTCCTGCTGCGACTTGGCGATGCCAAGTCCCCTAATGGACTTGGTTCCGTGCTTTTTTACCCAAACTTGGTATTTTTTTGCCTTCCCGCTCCATTTTCAGCATCCGTTCGAGGCATTGGAGTGCCGTACTCCTGTAAATGCATATAAAATGCATACTTTTGCCTCCAAATAATGCGATTTAGCCAAATACCTACAAAACACACAAATAACAAAATAAGTAAAAATACTCTAATAAAACTAATAAAAACTATTCTCGAGAATGACAACAAGACGGTAAAAAAGACCAAATGAGATGGTGTAAAACCGACTCATCAGAATCTTTTGTCAAGCTTCTTGATCAGTCTCCTATGACTAACGGGGAAAGTTTGATGAAGGGCAAGGAGAAGATATCTGAAGCCCCCAGTCATCAACTTGAGATAGTACCTGGCCAACTGAATATTCATGCACAAGGAATGACAACCAGGGAAAAGTCTAAAAAATCTAGAGTTCCATGAGTGCCTAAGAACTCAACGAAGAGAAAATCCAGGGAAGAAGAAGAAGAAATCCCTAAAGAACAAGGCAATGAAAAAGTCAAAAAACAATTGACAAAGATGATGAGGAAGATGAAGATGATGATCCAAATCCTCTCATCAAAAGAAGAAACTTGAGCAGCCTATTTGAGCCAATTGTTGCAATGCCTTTGGTAGCAAAAACATCTTCTGGAAACACCAAGTCTATCCAGCACGGACCTTTTAGCAATCTGGTCAAAGAGAATGCCAGCCAGGGGAGAAACAGACTGAGAACTGAAAAGTTCAAAGGAAAAGATGTACTCAGGCCAGAAGACGCCATGATTGAGTAAGTAAAAACTGACAATGAACCATGTGTTTATAGATGCATCAAATAGAAGAACGGTTACCAGGTAATGCACTTGAAACACCTACTTGTCAACAATGGTGGTCATCAAGTACCCATTTTCATGCAAATGATGGCCTGGAGGAAGAACAAGCCTGAACTCTTCAAGAAAGAGGATACCAAGGCCTGGCTGGACTTTGAAGTCCAAGTCAAACTGTTAGCCATAAAGAAGAAGCTAACTTATACTTGTCCCTACATCAAACCAGATGATGTGCACACAATAGAAAATCTAACTGGGACAGGAACAAGGCCAAGCTTGATGTACTTCCAAGAGAGTCTTTCTACATGGATGACGAGCAGTATACGTATGACTTGAAGTATCTGAGAACAATCTATATTTATTATGAGATCTCTGAACTTCAGCTTATGCATGCTTGGACATGGGGGAAGTATCTGTGGGTAAACCACTTTGTCAAGAAGAATCCTGATCGTCCATACAAAGAAATGTGGAATGCCCAAGAAAATTTAAATGAGAGTCAGGACTCTGATCCTTGATTACTCATATGACATTTTGAGATATGGAGATAGGATCTTTGACAACTTAAGAAGAAGATTGCTGAAGTAGAAGACTTGAAGACCAGTTATCTAGGATGTTCACTTGGAACTTGGACATTCCTGTTGTCCTATGCTAATCGCGTATTTTTTTGTATTGCTGACTCTTTTCGTAAAAGTTATATTTTCTACACTACAATGTAATTTCTGATGTATATCTCAGATATGTTATAATAAAATATGACCTGTCCACAAAGATCACAACTTGTGACTTTGTTAATATTTACTTTTTGCACTTAAATAAAATGAATTGAAATATCATAAGAAATGTTTAAGTGTTGGATTGTTTCCTCATCCAGTCTTAATAGGAACATTGTAAATATAGTCATAGTTGACTAATAAAAAAGGGATAAATTGTTAGGAATATCTTTTAGATTTTGACCAGTAACTTAAATGACTTATCTTAGCTTAGAAAGGTAACCAGTACTCTTAGTTCACTTGAACACTGTAAAAGAGGAAGCTTACTGAGTATGTTAGTCTGGTTAATCTTGTATAGGATGTTAGGTCTTTTGAATGTAATTTATATATCTTTTTAGAAGACCAAGAAGCAAGCATCCAGCAAGAGGACACTCACTTAATGATCAAGTCGGCTGCACAAGATAACTGAAGACATGGAAGGAAGGTCTCCTTAGATACCTTGAGGAAACAATTGTATTTCAAAGACAAGTTTCACTCAAACAGGTTTCTGGAAACAAAAGGAAACTGGGTATGGAATGTGAAAAGGCCTAGATACCTTGCACGAATCCGTTGAGACTAAAGGACAAAAATAGTACACTCAACTTAATAAACAGTCAGAGATGTATAAACAAAAGAGGAAAGTATCTACAAAGAGACAAAGCTCACCGCAGTACTATTTCAGATATCAGTAGTTTGAATCTCATAGTGTCTATCGGATACTATTCAAACGGGGGATTCTCAACTATAAATATCACCACTTAGAAAGTTTAAAAGACACACAATTGACCAAGGATCATACACATAACACAAGCTTACAATTCTTCAAACCTATTTGCAAACTCACAAGCTTACTGTTGCGACTCGAGCTCCTAGTTTCTAAGTAGCTCGCAAATTCTAAGTGTCCTGAACTTCAACAAGCCATGCATAATGTGAAGGAGTTGAATCACAATAACAAAGTTGCTACTTAGTCAGTGATTCATTCTCCCAAACAAGTAACAAGCCTTGGGGCATAAAGAACAACTTCCCATACTTTGAAAAGAGCATTAAGGAAGATTGTTTCTTCAAGTTTACTAAGTAACTGGAATAAGTTACAAAGTATAACTTACTGTGACAACTCTATAACCTCAAAATCATCAACAGGCGTGTTAAGGAACAGATTTAGCTAAGAAAGCTAAAGTCCTAGCCTATCTGAGTATAGGAAGTACTTAGCTAAGGAAGCTGAGGAATAGCTCAAGGTTACTGAGTAGAGGAAGTACTTGGTTGAGAAAGCTAGAGAATAACTCATGGGGAACACTTGGTTGAGAACCTAGTGTTAAAGGGATTTGACTAGATATAGGATTTTAAGGATCCTCATAATCTTTTCTTAGTGAATTCAAGTCCTGTGACAGGGCGAGTGGATTAGTGGAGGGATTACGCCACCCTCATATACCATTATAAACTTGTGTCTCATTTACTTACTGCACTTACGTTTCAGTTATCTACCTGCTATATGTGCCTTACTTTGTTACTTTAGCTAACTAACACTATCACACAAGCAAGCACTTATGATAATGTCTTCTGCTCTCTGACAACTAAGTACCAGATATCTGAAAAGATATATGAGAAATATGTGAATCGACAAAAGTTTGAATAGACTACACCCCCCCCCCCACAGTCTTTTACTCTGTCGTTTATCTGGACCAACAATGATGCGGCTTATGATTCGAGGACGAATCTTTTCTTCCCTGGAGATAATGATGTGGAACGAACGACGTTAATTTATATGTAGAATGTGAAGGGTCAAAGTTGTGTTTTATTATTTTTTCAGTGCTTTTATGATGTTTTCTTTATTTGTTAGGACCTCTTTGTTATTTACATATGTTGGTAGCAGTTAGGGTTTTCTACATAGTATTTAAATACATGTTGGTTATTTTGTCAGGGAGTTGATGATATTTGATCAGTCGGTTTTACACCGTCTCATTTGGTCTTTTTTACCGTCTTATTGTCGTCCTTAAGTATAGTTTTTATTAGTTTTCCTAGAGTATTATTACTTGTTTTGTTCTTTGTGTGTTTTGTAGGTATTTGGCTAAACCACATTAATTGGAGGTAAAAGGATGCATTTTATATGCATTTGCAGGATACGGAGTTCCAATGCCTCGAACGGATGCTAGAAGTGGAGCGGGAAGGCAAAAAATACCAAAGTTGGAGTCAAAGTGCGGATCGGAACCAACCAGAGTACTCAAGACGCTAGCGCAGGTCAAGCGACGCCAAAGAAGATAATCGGTGGTACCGCCCCGGCATATGCCTGGTGCATTAAAGCGACGCCAGCCAGACGACTGGTGTATGCCAGTAATATCAGTTCGTCCGTTTTTAGTCGTAATTCGTTTCTTTTAGTTTTCTATAAGTTTTGAACAAAAGAATTGTATTCATAATCTTCTTTACATCGTTTTACTCTCAACCTAGAACTTTTTCAAGGAAATTACCTACCTATTACTGGAGTTAATTGAACCGATTATTCTTGTATTTGACGATTGATTCTTGATTGGGAGAACATATTCATACTTTTCTACCGATTGGATTCCAGTTTCTTCAGTTTTTACCTAGGGTTCGTGACACAATTTGGTAAAATATGTATCAACTTTCAATCCTAGTATTTAGTATTCGTTTATGTTTATTATGTGTTCGTATATGATATTGATTATGTCTATGCATATCATGAGTAGCTAAACACCCAATTATGAGGGGGGGGGGGGGTGATGGATTCAATGCATGCTAGTTAGGATTTATGCAATTCAATAACATGTATGTTAGGAATATCTGTTTAGATTTTGATCAGCAACCTAATGACTTATCTTAGCTCAGAAAGGTGCTTAGTACTCTTGGTTCACTTGAACACTGTAAAAGAGGAAAATCACTAAGTATGTTAGTCTAGCAAATCTTGTATAGGATGTTAGGTCTCTGAATGTAAATTTTTATTTATTTAAAGAAGACCAAGAAGGAAGCATCCATGCAAAGGAACTCATTTCTAGAAGACTGAAGTTTGCTCAAGATTGCTGATGTCAAAGGAGAAAAGTCTCCTCAGATACCTATGTCCAGAAACCTTGAGTCAACAAGTGTTTTGATTAAACAAGTTACTCAAAGGATATCTGAGAACACAAGTGTATTGACTAAGGAATGTGTCAAGTCTCAAAAAGCTTCACGTATCCGTTGAGACAACAGGACAAATATAGTACAATGCATTTATTGCTCGGACATAAATGTTTGCACAAAAGCAGAAGTCTCTGAAGAAGAAGACAACGAACTCTGCAGTACTATATACATATATCAATAGTTTGAATTTGAATTGAGCCTAACGGATACTATTCAAACGGCTTCAAATTCAACTATAAATATCACCACTTAGAATGCTTAAAAAGACACTAAGAACTTACTTACAACTTGAACTCACATTGAAACTACAACTTACTGAATTTCTTCAAGTGATCTCTCAAGCATACAAGCTTTCTTACTACTTACCTTCTAGCTTTCCGTTGCGACTAAAGCTCTAGAACTCTAAGTAGTATACAAGTTCTAAGTGTCGTGATCCTTAACAAGCATTGCTATTTGTAAAGGAGTTGAATCAAAAGATCAAGTATCTGAGATTCATTCTCTAGACCATTTAACAAAGACTTGGGTCAGTAAAGAACAAGTTACCATACATTGTGAAGTGTATTAAGTAATCTTAATTCTATAGAGCTTTCTGAATTAACTGTGTAAGTTATAAAGAAGCTCACCTGATAAACTACCTTAATCACACACCAACTGGCACGGAGTACAGGAAGTACTTAGTTTGGGAAACTAAGGAACAACTCCAAGGTTACTGAGCACAGGAAGTACTTAGTTTTGGAAACTAAGGAATAGCTCAAAATGGTTTCTGAGTAGAGGAAGTACTTGGCTCAGATAGCTGGGAAACAACTCAGGGGGAAACATTTGGTTGGGAACCAAGTGTTGCAAGAATCGAGAGATAGGATATTTTTAAGGGTACCTCATTTATCTATCTTAGTGGATTCTAGGTCTGAGAAAGGCCGAAGTGGATTAGTTGAAGGATTACACCACCTTCAGATACCACTATAATTTGTTGTGTTATTTACTTACTGCATTTACCTTGATTTATTCATCTTGTTAAGTATTTACACACTTTTACTCTGCTGGGAACGTGCACTTATCACAGAAAGTCTTCCGCTCTCTGAAATTAAGTATCAGATATCTTCACAGACATCTGAGAAACTGTGTTTATCGACAAAAGTTTTAAAAGACTATTCAGCCCCCCCCCTCTAGTCTTTTACTTTGCTGTTATCTAGACCAACAAGTGGTATCAGAGCGGGAGGTTCCCAAGCCTTCTACGCTGAACCTAGATCCCAGATAAGTGCCCACTAACTATTTAACACCTACACTTGATTTTTTCGTTTAGTGTGTTTGCTGCAGAATGTCTCTGAGTGATGCTCCTGTCCTCAAGCCAGAAAACTACGAAAAATGGAAGAACAACATGTTGTTGCATCTGGAAGCCATAAGTGACGAAATGATACATGTTATCAAGAATGGCCCTATAGTCATTCGACAGCTCAAACAAGTCATAGATGTTTAAGATGGAAGAGACAAAGTACCAGCCGACAAGGGTGATGAAACCAGTGGCTCCTCCACACCAGAAACTGGGAGAGTCACCGGTCGAATCGAATATAAAGATAAGCCCAGAGAGCTCTGGACATCTGAAGATTCCAAGATACATAGGCTAGATGGACAAGCTCGTAACATCATCATACGTTCTACTCCAGAGCACATACAGTGTAAACTGTGGGGTGAAAAAATAGATAAAGTTGTCTGGCAATTGATTGAAGAAATTTGTCCCGGCACTGAGAAAACTAAAGAAAACAAGTTCGAAGTTTTGAAGCTCAAATTCCAAAACTTCAAACAAGGTCCTACAGAGACACTTGAAGAACTTGACTTTAGGTTCACAACACTAATGAGTGAAATGGCTGCACTTGGAGAAAGAGATAGATACACAAATTCTGAAAAGGTTAAGACCATTGTGAGAAGTCTAAACCAAAACTGGGAACATACTCAGTATTTCTACTTCAACCAAGGAATGCCTAACATCACTCCAGTGGAACTCTTCTCACACTTGGCAACTGTCAACTATGAGACAACTCAGAGAGGACATACAGCTACTGAAAAGTCGCATAATGTTGCTCTCTTAACTCAAGGTACTTCTGAAAAGAAGGAAACCAAGGAAGTGACTGAAGAAAATGCTCTTGCTGTAAAACACATGAAAAGATTTGTGAGTCAAGAGATTGAAAGGAGAAAATCCAAAGAGAAGCTGAAAAAGCATCTAGGATCAAACTACCATCAGTACAAAAATATACAAAACAGCTCGCTAAACAAGCCTGCTCAGCAATCTGTAAGTACTGATGTTGCAGAAATTGGAAATGATATATGCTTCTACTGTCAGAAACCTGGACACTTCAAAAGAGATTGTCCTATGTTCAACAAACTAAAGATAGGTGACATGAAGGAGAGAAGAAACTTCAAGAGAAGTCAGAGAGCTTTGCTCACTGAAGAATGGAAAAAGATTCAAATCCAATGGATGCTCTTGACATTGAGTCAGAATCTGAAGATGAAGATTCAGATGACTCCAAGCTACCTTCACCTGAGTTATGTGGCATTACTCACGATTTGGTTAACTTTGGTCAAAAGTCTAAAGAAATGTGTGGAGTTGCTGAGGAGGTCTTTCCATATTTCTCCAACATAAAACCATGTCTAATGGCTGATGAGGTAACCAACATTTCTCAGTTATTAAATTATGAAAGTGATGAGGAAAGTATAAAAGATCTAGAACATCTCAAAAAGGAGCTTGATCTTTATGAAAGAGAATTCTTAGTAGTTCAATCAAGAACTAAGTTTCTGGAAGAAGAAAAGAAATCTCTTGAAAAGGAGATTTCAAAGCTAACCAAGATATCTGAAACAAAAGATGCCGAAAATGCATTTCTCAAGGCACAGATATCTGAGACAAAGAAGTCAAACAGAGCGGCAATGGGTACACTTCAAAAGAAGTATGAAAGTCTCCTTTCTGAAAATGAGGAACTCAAGAAGAAAGAACTATCTTTTCAATCCTATGCCAAAGCTAGTGACACTCTCACTGAAGTTCACTCTTATTTAAGAGATCCTTCAGAAAAAGGAGACTTGGGTTAAACACACAAGCAAGTAGTTCCTACACTTTGAACAAAAGTGATGAGAGAAAAACATTTGTAAGTATTCAGCAAGATGGTTCCCAAACAACCTATAGCGTTGGTCCGAAAACTAAGGCTGTTGACAAAGGAAAGGCAGTTGCGACCAAACCTTTATGGGAAAAACAAGTCCAAAAGAAAACTATTGGGAACGTTTCTGTAAAGAAACATAACAATGAAAAGTGTAATCACCCACAGTGATATGTCTCTCAGAAAGGAAAAATTGCGGGAGCAGGCAAATTTTCCAACATCACGTTTTCTGGAAAGAAAGACGTTCCAGAGACTAGCAAAGCTACTGAGAAGAGATCTCAGATAGCTAAAAGTGCTCAAAATGGCATTGGCTATAAAGCCATCGGGAAACAACTTGCTCGTGAGTATAAACAAGAGCAAGAATGATGGATAAAAGCCAGGATTGCTCAAAGCAATCATTAGAAGTGGAAGAAACAACAAGCCACAAGCAATCTGAATGCCATGGCTAGAAGAAATCTGGCAAGGAAAGCTAAGTTCGCTGAAAAGAAGACTTGGCAATCTGACAGGTATCTAAAAGCACCACGAGGAGCACCAAGTAACACACCAAAATGGAAAATAATTCTTAATAATGATAATACTACTCATTTACATAGAATTCCTACTTATGTTCCTACTAAACAAAAGCATGTTCCTAAGAAATACATACAAGAATGGATTCCTACTGGAAGATTGTTTAGTCTAGATGGTTCTATCATTGAAATGAGAACCTAAACTCCTATTTCCTGTTTTGTGCAGAACACTCCAAGGAAGAATCCAACATGGCATTTTGATAGTGGATGTGGGAAGCACATGACAGGAGAAAAAACAAATCTGGTCAACTACAAATTTTGCAATACTGGACCAGATATCAAATTTGCTGGAGGAGAAATAAATCCAACTGTAGGATTTGGAGATCGGAAATTGGGAGCCCTTACAATCTCTGGCGTACCTCATGTAAAGGGATTGAAATATAATCTCCTAAGCATGAGTCAATTTGCTGACAAGGGATTCTCAGTAAAGATCAAATCAAAATTCTGCAAACTAATTAACAATGAGTCAAAACAGACAGTTTTGGTTGCAGGCGGAAAGGAAGTCTATATGTTGCTGACTGGGCATCTGCCACAACTGAAGAATGTCTCATGGTGAGTCAATCTAGCCACACTGAAGAAAATTGACTATGGTATAAAAGAATGAGTCACTTGAACTTCAAAACTCTGAACAAGCTAGTCAAGAAAGAGTTGGTGGTTGGATTACCCAAAATGGCATATAGAAAAGATGGTGTATGCTCAGCTTGCCAAATGGGGAAACAATCCAAAACATCTTTCAAGTCTAAAACTAGACACTCCAGTGAAAGGCCACTGCAAATGTTACATATGGATCTTTTTGAATCCTCTGTAACTAGCTATGTAGGAAAGAAGTATGGTCTGGTTGTTGCTGATGATTACTCAAAAGTTACTTGGGTTGTATTTCTCAAACAAAAATCTGATGCAAGAGTTGAAATACCCAACTTGCTGAATAAGCTTGAAGTCATGAAAATGATAAGGTATTTGTAATCGGAACAGACCATGGTACTGAGTTTGTGAACCAGTACATAAAAGAGTTTTGTACCTGCAAAGGTATACAACATCAACTATCTTCAGTAAGGACACCACAACAAAATGGTGTTGCTGAAAGGAAGAATAGGACCCTAAAAGAAGTAGCAAGAACAATGCTTGATGACACTAAAATAAGTGAAATCTATTGGGTTGAAGCTGTTAACACAGTCTGCTACACTCAAAATAGATGTTTGATCAACAAACACCATGACAAAACTCCTTATGAACTTTTGATTGGTAGACCCCCAGTATCAAATATCTAAGGGTGTTTGGTTGCAGATGTTTTATTCTTAACAATGGAAAAGAATACTTGAGAACATTTCAACCAAAAGCAGATGAATGAGTATTTCTTGGCTATTCTCTGAATAGCAAAGCCTACAGAATCTACAACAAAAGAACGCAAAAGATTGAATAATCTGTTCATTTAGTTTTCTATGAAGGGAACAAGAAAGTACCCTCGAATGAAGAACTCTCAGATAGGTTGAAAGAACTAATGATTAAAGATTCTGAAGAAGAATCCTCAAAAGAAAATAATTTTTTCATTCATTTAGAGGATGACTCTGACGATGAAAAGCAATCATTGCTTAGTAACAACAAGATGACTCTAGACATGATGAAGAATTTCCTATGAGAATTTCAGAAATGGAACAAGTTACTAAGAACCTTCATCATGAAGAGGTTTCTGAGAATGAGATTGCTGAAAATCCAATCCCGGATATCTCTAACACTGAAAAAGTATTAGATATCTATGGCATTTCCCGTGTGCTAGATATCTCAAATACTGAACAAGTATCTTTTTAGGATCATAATGATTCACATTCAGGTCAAAATGATATTGATCCTAATAGTTCAAAACCCATTATAAAATGCATAAGAGATCATCCTGCCAAGGATGTGATTGGTCCTTTAGACCAAGGGGTTAGAACTAGGAGAGCAATTGCTAGAAATGCAGACTCTCTCTATGGATGTTTCATCTCAAACATTGAACCTAAAACTATAGAAGAAGCATTGAAGGATCAAGACTGGATCTCTGCAATGCAAGAAGAGTTGGATCAATTTGAGATAAACAAAGTCTGGAAACTGGTTCCATTTGTTGATGGAATATCTGTAATTGGAACCAAGTGGGTTTTCAGGAACAAAATGAATGAGTCTGGTGAAATAACCAGAAACAAAGCAAGGTTGGTTGCCAAGGGATTCACCTAGACTAAAGGACTAGATTTTGATGAGTCATATGCTCCAGTTGCAAGATTGGATGCAATTAAACTATTTCTAGCCTTTACAACTCATAATGACTTTAAAGTTTATCAAATGGATGTCAAGAGTGCATTCCTAAATGGTGAACTTGCAGAGGAAGTCTATGTTGAACAACCACCAGGCTTTGAAGTTTCCACATAAAGTAGAATGGTCTATAAGCTTCAGAAAGCTTTGTATGGACTAAAACAGGCTCCAAGAGCATGGTATGATACTTTAGCCAAATACTTGCTGGAAAGTGGCTTCAAGAAAGGAGATGTTGATAAAACACTCTTTACTTTGAACCATGAAGGAAAATTACTTTTAGTTCAAATATATGTTGATAACATTATATTTGGATCTAAAGACAAGCAACTTTGTGAACACTTTGCTAAGCTCATGAAAAGTAAATTTGAAATGAGCATGATGGGAGAATTGAACTATTTCCTAGGGTTACAAGTCAAGCAACTTAATGATGGAATATTCATATCAGTCAAACAAAGTATGCAAAAGATATGCTCATCAAGTTTAATCTAAAGCTTTCTGAAAAGAATGCTAAGATACCTATGAGCATTGGAACCAAAATGACCTATACTGAATCTGACAAGAGTGTTGAAGAACACAAGTATAGGAAATTGATTGGGTCTCTACTGTACCTCATTGCAAGTAGACCTGATATTCAATATGCAGTTGCAGTGTGTGCTAGATTTCAAACAAATCCAATGCAATCACACTACAACATTGCTATGAAAATATTAAGGTATGTAAAGGGTACTGTAGAAGTTGGGTTGTGGTATCCAAAAGACAGTGGATTGAATTTAGTTGGCTATTCTGATGCTGACTATGCTGGATCATTGTTTAATAGAAAAAGCACCTCAGGAATTTGTCAATTTCATGGTGCCAGATTAATATCATGGTTCAGCAAGAAACAAAACTCATTTGCCACATCCACCACAGAGGCTGAATATATTGCTGCTGGGTGTTGTGCTTCACAGATATTGTGGATACAAAAGAGACTATGAGATCAATGAAGAGAAAACTCCTATTTTCTATGACAACACAAGTGCTATTACCATAACTCAGAATCCTAAGTTTCATGCAAGAACAAAGCACATTGATGTTAGACACCATTTCATTAGAGATCATGTTGAAAAAGTCAATATAGAGATACTCAAGATTGGTACTGAAGAACAACTTGCAGATATCTTTACAAAGCTTTTGCAAGAAAGCAGGTTCCTAACCTTGAGACATAGTCTTGGGTTAATGGAGCTACCAGAGGAACTGAAAAGTTCTAATCTCTGAGAGGGGAACTCAGAAGGGACAAAGATATCTGGAACGGGTATCCAGATATGTAAGGCAAAAGGTAAAAACTCCTACCAAAAAGATTTCTGAGACGGGTACTCAGATATCTGTGAAATCACAAAGTGAGGGGGAACACAAAAGAGAAATGTGGTACAACTATATTCAGTCAACCACATCTCTGATGTTGTGTATCTTTCCATTTATATGTTAAGATACATACAGTCTCTGAACTTAATAGATAAGTCCAAAAGACTGTCCCTTAGTCACAGAAAAGAGATGTGATTTAGAAAGCTATTCGCCAAATTTCATTAATTGGGCACAATTACAACTATTGATTGTAGTCATTGCTGAAGAAGCAATCGTAACCCTTGATGAAATGGGCGTTTAATCTTAATGGAGGAGATTAATTCTCGGCAAAATAGTGGATTGTAAAATCACAGACGTGACCCACTAGCATTTAATGCAAAGCGATTTTTACCCATGCCTACCTGCATTTGCACATATACATATGTACAAAATCAATTTGTATGTATATATCTGCTGAGAGTACAATGCTATATATATAGGATTTTGGCAAAAGAATTCACGTTCGCCTAATCCAACATTTTATCTTGCACTAAAACATAAATTTCTTTCTATGTTTTTCTGCAAATCTGCTGCATCTCTCTTAGTTTTTCTGAAAAGAACAACTAAACTCCCCTGATAATCTCTTCTCTTATTTTCAAAAACATTCTATTTAAAGAGATGGCTCCAAAACGTGCTACTACTAGGGATACCAGTGCTACTACTTCTACTGCTGCTGAAAATCAAGCACCAGTGCTAGTGATAGCAAACAATCGTCTCTTAGGCAATTTTAATTCTGAGAATTGGACTTCAAATCACAGAATGATTTGGGGTGGTGCTATGATTGAGCAACACCTTTTTGTTGTAATCGTAGAACAAGCAGATAGGAAGACTATCCTTGGTATGCTTGAAAAGGCACAAATCAAGGGTTTTCTCTCCGCTCTTCCCAGTAGATGCTCGTCAATGGATGTACTTGAGTTTTACAATAACTCTCGTGTTATCACCAGCAGTACTAATGGCATTAAAGAAATGGCCATTAAAACCAAAGTTCAAGGAAAAGAAATTTTCCTTAACTGCTAAAGATTATGTGATATCTTTGGTCTCCGAAATCAAGGAATTTATTTCGAGATTAACCCCAAGGATTAAACTCTCCTTGAAGGTGTTAAGACCCTGTACAGTGATGTTTGCAACATGGACAAGCTGGATACTCCTCCTGAGTTCAAACTTGATGATATAAGGACCAGACATCTATACATTCATTGGGATGTCTTGGCTTGCCTCCTTCACAGATGCTTTGATGGTCTACAAGGTGGAGCTGACCAAATAAGCTTGGAACGGTGGATGATGATGTTCCTGATGAAGGAAGAACTAACTAGGTCGGAAAACCTTTTTAACTGGGGAAAGTACGCCTATATGAAGTTTGTGAAGAAGCTACAAATCTTTGAGCCAAAGATTGTCAAAGGATTTGCTGAGCCAAAATCCACAGTGAGCTTTGGACTAAAGATTTGCTTCTTGCTGGAAAAGCTTGGCATTGAGCTCAGAAAGAAGCCTGACATAGCCAACAGTAACCTTCTCTACAAATATGAGTATACAAACATGATGAAAAAGGTTACTGCATCTCATAAAGGTTCTAAGAAATAAAAGACTGATGAAGTATCTGAGGGATCAATTGTGACCAAAAAGCCCAGAACTTCACGAAAGAAGATTGCTGGTAAATCAGAAGGCATACCCGTTGTGAACGTCGACTCTCAGATATCTGCCGCCAATGCTGATGAACTCATCAATGCTGCAAATGATACAACTGCTGATGAACTCATCAATGCTACCAAGGAAAGCCTTGCTAATGAACTGATTGGTAAAAATGAGAGTAGTGGCAGGTATCAAGCCCTATCTGCAGAAATCGCAAGGATTATGGACCAATCAGTTCCTAATGCTGATGAGAGCTCTGATGATGATGATGATTTGGTCATCTCTCAAGTCCTACAGAAATCAAAAAGGGCTAAGGTTGCTGAAAAAGCAACAAGTTCAAAGGTTGCTGAAAGAGTAGAGGTAACTGAAGAAGAACCTACACCACAGGTTGCTGAACAAGCACCCATTACTAAGGTTGCTGGAGAAGCACTTAGTACAGAGGTTGCTAAGATAGCACCTAAGTCCAAGGAATCTGGACAAGACACACTCAAGCTGGTAGAAGAAGCTTTGAGGAATGGTGATATAGTGATGGAGGATTCTGACATTGCCTCCACACTATACAAACTGTCACAAAACGATCAGGATGAGCCTCACTTTGCTTCACCTTCCAGATCCAATTCACATGATTCACCAGATGATAATGAAGCCATGGTGAATGAATTGCAGTTTGACATACCAGCACTTCTGATTGCTGAAGAAAATCCTGCAAATGAGCAGGTTCCCCAACTTAATGAGAGGGGTCAAACTGAGACCCCTACCTGAAACTTCAAACAAAGTGGTCATTGAACAACAAGACCCAGGCATGGGATCTTCACAAGGACCTGAGACCAACCAGCTTGATAATGTTCAGGTAGCTGAGTGGTTTAACTCTACACTTGTGATATTTTATGTCTTCTATATCTTGGTACTTATATGCATTCTTTGTTACAGGCCATATTAGAGACATAAGCACAGGAGGGAGCTGCAAAGCATACCTCAGAAAATCAGAATGAGGTTCCCACAATCTCAACACTTATCATAACTGAGCCTGTTTTACAGGTAGACTTAGTTTCTGAGACAAGAAATTTATTCTCAATTTTTCTTCAAATATCATATTTATCTAATCTGGTGTTTGTCTCTAATAGGCTCCAACTGAGAAAGAAGAAGATAAGGCAGAAATGCCAGAAAAGGACCCAGAAACCGTCAAGGTTTCTGAAGAAAATGTCATTGAGCCTTCTATTGTGAAGGTATATATAAAAATCAGTGATAAACATTCTTCATTATGGGTTAATATGAATTCTTCTCTAATTACTCAATACTTTCTACTTACAGGCTCATTCAGAAGTAGAAGTGCAAGGGGAAAGAGTTGCGACCACCCCTGCACCCATGGAAATTGATGAAGCCCCCAAGGCAACATCACCAGAAAGAACACGAGAAACTGAGAAAGTTTATGAGAAAAATGATTCTGAGCCTCCTCTTGTGGAAGTAAGTGAAAACTCAGAGATCATTGAAGCTTAATTGCATAAGTTCTTTCATGACAATTTCCTAAGTATTGTGATAATTTTAATTCTCAGGTTCAAGCAGAAAGAAAGGTTGATGAGGACCAGAATCCCAAGTCTCCACCTCACAACAAGATATCTAAGGCACCCCCTGCCTCAGTAGTATAAGTCTCTGAGCCTAATGTACTTATTCAGGTAACTCAGAAACCTAACTACACTAGTACTCAGATATCTACAGAAGTTTTGAATATAACTCAAAACTCTTTCTTTCAGGCTCAAACAAGTGTGCCCAAGGTCTCTGCATTCTCAACAGAAGACCTGCTTCCATTCTTCAAAGACCACACTCTCAAGAAACACCTCAAGTGTTTCAGAAAGTGGCAAAAGCTCAGAAGCTCAGATCTGACTGAATTAACAAAGGTGACTGATCATCAATTGAGAAGAGTCAGAGCTTTTGACTTGTAGAATTATGTCCATACTATGTTCCCAATGGAGCAGTACTCTTTTGCTACTTTGATGCATAAGGACTTTGTCAAAGAAGCTGCACACAAGCTCATAGAAGCTTTTGAGAAGGCTGATGATCAAACCAGAATGGAGATGGCATTCAAGCCTCCATTGCCTAAGTCCTACAGTGTATACCCTCTGAACAAGAGGAAGTAAATGGGCAATCGGTCACACTCCCTGAAGTGATCAATCTGGTTTCTGAAGATGAGGAGGAAACAGATGAGCATAATTTTGAAGAACCTCCTTCTGATCATCACAAGGATGACGATGACAAAAAGGATGATGATGATGCCCCTGCACCAGGGACAGGAGGGATTGCACAAGTTAACAATACTTCAGTTGCTGAAAAACACACTGAGAAAACTTCACATAATTCCCCTCCTCCATCTCCTCAGAAGTCTACACATCCATCTCCCCAACAAAAAGACACTACTGAACAAGTAGTTGAGCACTCTGAGGACAACACTCAGAAAATATTGGATGCACAAGCCAGAGTTTCTCAACTCAAACAATTGTTGGAGGAAGAACAATAGCTAAATCTTCAACTGGAAGAAACGATAGCTGAATCTAAAGCAAAGCTCCAGGAGATTGAAGATCTTACCATCAAGGAATTGGAAGCTTATGCTGAGATGAAAGAACTCCAGCTTGCTGTTTAGGCAATTGCTGAAGAATTAGATACTGATGAGACGATAATTTAGAGTCTCATTAGGTCCTTTTTAGCGGTCTTTGTGAGTCTTTGTCCTTAGTTTTTAGTTTTTTTAGTTAGTTTTTATGCTTTGGTGTTTTTTTTACATTTTGCAGGATTTGATGCCTTTTGAGCTAAATGAGGACGAGCTGCTTAGCATAGCTCGCCGCGGCGAGGGATTCGGTCCGTCGCAGCGAGATTTTACGAGCTTGGAGCTGGAAATTGCAAGAAGGCTCGCCGCGGCGAGGAAATCAGTCTGCCGCGGCAAAAGAATTGGTCCACCACGGCGAGATTTTGCGAATGGAGCCTCCGTTTTGAAGATTGAAGCTCGCCGCGACGGAGCACCTTGCTCACCGCGGTGAAATTATGTATTGGTCCAGATAACGGGAAAGGAAAAAGACTTAGGGGGGGGGGGGGGTGAATAGTCTTTTACAACTTTTGTCGATAAACACAATTTCTCAGATATCTGTGAAGATATCTGATACTTAATTTCAGAGAGCGGAAGACTTTTCTGTGATTAGTGCACGTGCTCAGCAAGATATGTGTAAATACTCAACAAGGTAAATAAAGTAAGTAATAAATTGCAGAAAGTAAATAACACTGATTTTTATAGTGGTATCTGAAGGTGGCGTAATCCTTCAACTAATCCACTTCGGCCTTTCTCAGACCTAGAATCCACTAAGACAGATAATTGAGTTCACCTTACAAATATCTTCTCTCGATTCCTAAATACACTAGGTTCCCAACCAAGTGTTCCCCTTGAGTTATTCCCCGGCTTTCTCAACCAAGTACTTCCTATACTCAGAAACCTTTGAGCTATTCCTTAGTTTCCCAAACTAAGTACTTGCTATGCTCAGTAACCTTGGAGTTATTCCTTAGTTTCCCGAACTAAGTACTTCATGTACTCCACGCCATTTAAGGTGTTGGTTAAGGTAGTTTGTCAGGTGAGTAGTCTTTATAACTTTCTCAGTTATGTAAGAATACTTGATAGAACAAGAATCACTTAACACACTTCACAATGTGTGGTGATATGTTCTTTACTGACCCAAGTCTATGTTAATTGTTCTAGAGAATGAAACTTAAATACTTGATCTTTTGATTCAACTCCTTCACAGATAGCAATGCTTGTTAAGGATCAGGACACTTAGAACTTTCGTGCTACTTAGAATTCAAGAGCTTAGTCGCAACTGTAAGCTAAAGAGTAAGTAGGTTGAAGGCTTGTATGCTTGAATGAGTTTGTCGATGTAAGTTCTTGGCGTGTTCAGTGTGTGTGTTCAAGCATTCTAAGTGTTGATATTTATAGTTGAAAATCATGCCGTTTGAATAGTATCCACAGTTTAATGAAATTCAAACTATTGATATCTGTAAATAGTACTGCAGAAGACGTTGTCTCTTTTCAGAGATTTCCTCTTTAGTTCAGATGTTTCTGTCTGCGCATTTATTGCACTGTACTATTTTTGTCCTGTAGTGCCAACGGAACTATGCACGCTTTCTGAAGCATTGCATGTCCCTTTCCAGAAACCTTAACATCTCCAGATACCTGTTGAAACATTGTTTCCCAGAAACATAGTTTTATCCAGGATATCTGAGTGTAGATATCTATGGGCACTTTTCCTTGTTCAGAAACCTTGTGTTCTCAGATATCTTTTGCAAAACTTGTTTATTGAGAAACACTTATTTATCAAAGATATCTGGATATAGGTATCTGATAACCTTCGTCTTCAGCAATCTTGTGCAGTCTTCAAAACTTCAAAATTTGTTGAACTCTCCTGCTAGATGCCTTCTTCTTGGTCTTCTTCAAAGATAAAAAATACATTCAGAGACCTAACATCCTATACAAGATTTGCTAGACTAACATACTTAGTGATTTTCCTCTTTTACAGTGTTCAAGTGAACCAAGAGTACTAACCACCTTTCTAAGCTAAGATAAGTCATTAGGTTGCTGATCAAAATCTAAACAGATATTCCTAACAAATTTTCCCCTTTTTGATCAGTCAACGATGACTATCTTTTTTTTTTAAAAAATAAAAATTAAAAAAAAAAAAAACGATGACTATCTTTAAAACCTATTACAACTTGGAAGAGGGAACAATCTAACACTTAATCATTTCTTATGATCTTTTCAATTCATTTTAATTAAGTGTACAAAGTAAACATCAACCAAATCACAAGGTGTGATCTTTGCTGACAAGTTATCTTTTTATAGATTGATATCTGAGAGTAGGTTCATCAAATATGTTACAAAAAAAGTTCACAGATAACTTAATAAATAAAACATATTACAGCACAGTCAGCAAGATATAAAACACTTAGTTAAATTAGGACAACAGGAGTAACCAAGCTCCAAGTGGACATCCTAATAAACTAGTCTTCAAGTCTTCAAAATCTTCAAGTCTTCAATCAGCAGATCTGTGGATCAATTTGCAAATTTCCTATCCCCAAACCTTTTGATATCATCTGAGTAGTCATAGAGCAAGGTCCTGACTATCATCTCAGTGTTTCTGGCAAATCCACAAACTTCCTTGTAGGTTTTGGTGGGATTCTTCTTGGCAAATTGTTTGACCCACAGATACTTTCCCCATTTCCAGGCATGCTCAATTCTGATATCTGATAGCTTGAAGTATTCATATATGATCCTCAGATATATGATGTCACCCTTGTATTGATCTTCAGTCATGTAGAAAGACTCATAGGGTTCCACAACAAGTCTTGCTCTTGTGCCTGTTCCAGTGATGTTGGGAATTCTGTGCACATCATCTGGCTTTCCATAAGGACAATCATCAGAGAGGTCCTTCTTCATTGCTTCTATTCTCTTGATTACTTCAAAATCCAACCAAGCTTTGATGTGGTTGGTGTTAATCAAGATTGGCTTGTCTTTTCTCCATGCCATGAGTTGTTTATGGATTGGTTCTGGAAATTTTTCATTTACCAGTAAGTGCTTGAGTTCCAGAATTCAGTAGCCATTCTTCTGATTAATGCACCTGTAGACAGAGGAGTCATTGTTGGTCTTCACATACTCAATCTTGGCTTCTTCAGGCTTGAGTTGTAGTTGAAGTTTTCTTTGTTCAGCTCTCAGCCTGTTCCTCCTTTGTCTTGAATTCTCCCTTGGGGTATTGCTTGAAGAACCACCCTGGATTGACTTGGTATTTCCAGAGGGTGTTTTAGCTGTTAAAGGCTTTGCAGCTATGGGCTCAGATAGGCTATCAACCCTTTTTCTTTTTCTGTGAAGAGGAGCTTCATCTTTATCAGTCTCTTCATCATCATCATCAAGATCAATTCTTGTTAAAATTTTGCAACCTTCTTCATTACCCTGGGATTTGATTTGTCCTTCTTCTTCTTCTTCTTCTTCTTCTTCTTCTTCTTCTTCTTCTTCTTCTTCTTCAAAAGACTCTTCAATCTCTTTTACTTGTCTTCTCCTTGGAGCCTTGGTACTCCTTGGAGGTTTCTGTGCCCTGGCCCTTGTTGTCATTCCTTTTTCAGGAAGTTGCTGAGTGGTGTCCACTATATGTAGAGCAGTCTGACTGGAGGAGGGCTCAATGATTCTGAGTGGTGGTTGGGAAGATTTCTTCTTGTTTCCTCTTCCTTTCTGAGCGCTGGATCCTTTCCCTTATCCTTGATATCCTTCCCCCTTAGTCATTGTTGACTGACTCAGTGTCACAAAGGATTCTGAGAGTGACTCAAAGTTTCCTTGTAGATAATTGTAAGCAGCAACCAACTTCTGAAGTTCAGCCTTGAGCTCCTGATTTTGTTTAATAAGTCATGTTTCCTTATCAGTGAGCTCTGCCAGTGGGCCTTGAGTAGCATCTGCTTTTCCAGCAGCATAGCTAGCCTCATTGAGTGTTTTTTTAGCAAGATTATTGTCATCATCCCTCACCATGCCTAGGTCTCTCTGAGCAATGACCAAGCTTGTTGTTCTCTGAGTGATTAACTCAGTGAACTTTTTCATTTCAGCAGGGACTGATGCAATTTCTTCTTCATTTTGTTGAGACAACTCCTTTCTTAGAGTTGCCAGAACCTGGTATCTGGCCATGTAATCATGGGAGTTGAGATATGGTTTATTACTGAAGCTTTGAGGAGCTATCAGTTTTCTCTTTAAGTCGGAAACTCCCAAGTGAACATTTGCATGTTCTGCCAAGGTTCTGTCTTCTTTATCATTTGAGTCTTCATCCCAGTGATCTTCATCCTCTTGGGCATTTTAATCAATATTTTCTAGCCCAGCAACCATCTCAGAGATGGGCTTCTTTCCTTTCAGTGAGGAGTATGGTACTTCTTTTGGTGATGTAGCCTTAGCATCATGCATGTCTTCAGATACTTGCTCAGTATCTAATTCTTCAGCAATTGCCTGAACAGCAAGCTGGAGTTCTTTCATCTCAGCATAAGCTTCCATTTCCTTGATGGTTTGATCTTCAATCGTTTGGAGCTTTGCTTTGGATTCAACTATCTTCTCTTCCAGTTGAAGATTTAGCTGTTGTTCTTATTCCAACAACTGTTTGAGTTGAGCAACTCTGGCTTGTGCATCCAATATTTTCTGAATGTTGCCCTCAGAGTGCTCAAATACTTGTTCAGTAGAGTCTTTTGTTGGGGAGATGGATGTGTAGACTTCTGAGGAGATGGAGGAAGGGAATTTTGTGAAGTCCTCTCAGTGTGCTTTTCAGCAACTGAGGCATTGTTTCCTTGTGCAATCCCTCCTGTCCCTGGTGCAGGGGCATCATCATCATCCTTTTTGTCATTATCATCCTTGTGATGGTCAGAAGAAGGTTCTTCAAAATTATTCTCATCTGTTTCCTCCTCATCTTCATAAACCAGATTGATCACTTCAGGAAGTGTGACCAATTGCCCATTTACTTCCTCTTGTTCAGAGGGTATGCACTGTAGGGACTTTGGCAAGATTGGCTTGAATGCCATCTCCATTCTGGTCTGACCATCTGCTTTTTCAAAGGTTTCAATGAGCTTGTGTGCTACTTCCTTTATGAAGTTCTTATTCATCAACGTGGCAAATGCATATTGCTCAGTTGGAAACATTGCATGCACATAATTCTCCAAGTCAAATGCTCTTGCTCTTCTGGTAGGGTGATTAGTGACCCTTGTGATCTCAAACAGATCAGAGCATCTGAGTTTCTACCATTTCTTGAAATACTTTAGATGCTTTGGCAGAGTATGAGCCTTGAAGAATGGAAGTAGGTCCTTGTTCAAATCTTTAGAGACCACTAAGGCACTAGCTTGAGCCTGAAAGAGATAGTTTTGAGTTAGTTTCAAAACTTTTAGTAGATATCTGTGTTTTAGAGTAGTCAAGTATCTGTGTTACCTGTGCAACAACAATAGGCTCAGAAGGTTGGACTACTGAGGTTCCAGGTGCCTCAGATATCTTGGTGTGAGGAGGAGACTTGGAAGTCTGATCCTCAGCATCCTCTCTTTCTTTTTGAACCTGAGAATAAAATACAGCATAACACTTAGAAATTTATCAGGAGAGAAACAATTAGACAATTTGATATCTGAGATGTCAATTACCTCCACAGTAGGAGGCTCAGATACTTGTCTCTCAGAAACTTGTACAGTTTCTGGTATTCTCTCTGGTGATGAAGGTTTGGTGGCCTCATCAATTTCCATTGGTTGAGGGGATCGAGTGGGCAATTCCCCATCAACTTCTACTTCTGTTTGAGCCTATGAGTAGAAAGTGTTAAGTATTTAGAAAAATGATCAGAGTAATATTGTGAAGAATATAGATATCTGAGATATATACCTTCTCAATAGAAGGCTCAGATACTTGTTCCTCAGAGACTTTGTGAGTCTCTGGTTGATTCTCTGATGAGTTAATCTTCTCAGCCTCATCATTTTTCTTCTCAGTTGGAGCCTATTAGAAAAAAACAGTTAGTCAAGTGTGTATAAAAGATATCTAAAAAGTCATGTCTTAAGAAACTATTTTCCACCTGTAATACAGGCTCAGGTTCCTTAAGTGGTGAGGCTATGGGAGCCTCCTTCTCAGTCTCTGAGGCAAGCTTTGCAGCTTCCTCTTGTTCTTTTGTTTCTAATTCAGCCTGTAACAAATAAATTTTTATAAGTAACAAGATTTATAAACATAAAATTTCACAAGTAGAGAGTTAAACCATTCAGCTACCTGAGCAGTGTCAGGCTGATTGGTCTCTGGAACTTGTGACCCTTCTATGCTTTGGTCTTGTTGTTCCATTTCAGCTTCTATTGTTTGAAGTTTTAGGTACTTCAGACTTTTCCTGAGTGTGCAACTAAGTTGCTGATAGGAATATTTATTTAGATTTTAATCAGCAACCTAATGACTTATCTTAGCTCAGAAAGGTGGTTAGTACTCTTGGTTCACTTGAACACTGTAAAAGAGGAAAATCACTAAGTATAATAATCTAGCAAATCTTGTATAGGATGTTAGGTCTCTGAATGTAATTTTTATATCTTTGAAGAAGACCAAGAAGAAGGCATCCGGCAGGAGAGTTCAACTTTTTGTTTGAAGTTTTGAAGACTCACAAGATTGCTGAAGACAAAGGTTATCAGATACCTATGTCTAGATATCTTTGACAAACAAGTGTTTCTCAATAAACAAGTTTTGCAAAAGATATCTGAGAATGCAGGGTTTCTGAATGAGGAAAAGTGCCCACAGATATCTACACTCAGATACCCTGGATAAAACTATGTTTCTGGGAAACAATGTTTCAATAGATATCTGGAGATGAGAAGGTCTCTGGAAAGGGACATGCAATGCTTCAGAAAGTGTGCATAGTTCCATTGGCACTACAGGACAAAAATTGTACAATGCAATAAATGTGCAGACGGAGACATTTGAACAAAAGAGAAAATCTCTGAAAAGAGACAACGTCTTCTACAGTACTATTTTTCACATATCAATAGTTTGAATTTCATTAAGCCTAACGGATACTATTCAAACGGCATGATTTTCAACTATAAATATCATCACTTAGAATGCTTGAAAGACACACACTGAACTCACTGAAAATACCAAGCTTCTCTGATAATACAACTAGTGGTATCTTTGTCTCAAGCATACAAGTCTTCAACCTACTTATTCTTCAGCTTACAGTTACGACCAAGCTCTTGAATTCTAAGTAGCACGAAAGTTCTAAGTGTCCTGATCCTTAACAAGCATTGCTATCTGTGAAGGAGTTGAATCAAAAGATCAAGTATCAGAGATACATTCTCTAGAACATTTATCATAGACTTGGGTCAGTAAAGAACATATCACCACACATTGTGAAGTGTGTTAAGTGACTCTTGTTCAAGAAGGCAGTATTACATAACTGTAGAAGTTATTAATCTACCAAACCTGATAAACTACCTTAACCAACACCTTAAACGGCGTGGAAGACAGGAAGTACTTAGTTTGGGAAACTAAGGAATAACTCCAAGGTTACTGAGCATAGGAAGTACTTAGTTTAGGAAACTAAGGAATAGCTCAAAGGTTTTTGAGTATAGGAAGTACTTGGCTGAGAAAGCCGGGGAATAACTGAGGGGGAACACTTGGTTGGGAACCCAGTGTATTTAGGAATCGAGAGAAGATATTTGTAAGGTGAACTCAATTATCTGTCTTAGTGGATTCTAGGTCTGAGAAAGGCCGAAGTGGATGAGTTGAAGGATTACGCCACCTTCAGATACCACTATAAAGATCAGTGTTATTTACTTTCTGCAATTTATTACTTGCTTTATTTACCTTGCTGAGTATTTACACATATCTTGTTGAGCACGTGCACTTATCACAGAAAATTCTTCCGCTCTCTGAAATTAAGTATCAAATATCTTCACAGATATCTAAGAAATTGTATTTATCGACAAAAGTTGTAAAAGACTATTCACCCCCCCCCCCCTTCTAGTCTTTTCCCTTTGCCGTTATCTAGACCAACAATTGGTATCAGAGCAGGAGGTTCCCAAGCCTTCTGCACTGAACCTAGATCCCAGATAAGTGCCCACTAACTTCTTTTCACCTACACTTGATTTGTCTGTTTAGTGTGTTTGCTGCAGCATGTCTTTAAGTGACGCTCCACCTAGAAGCCATCAGTGATGAAATGATCAAAGTAATAAAGAATGGCCCCATAGTCATTCAACAACTCAAGCAGGTCATGAAGGTTTCTAATGGTAGAGGCAGAGTTCCCACTGATGAAGAACCAAGTGGTGGTTCCTCACAAACAGGTGCTTCAACCAGTGGAAGACCTACTGGTCAAGTTGTTTACGAGCCAAAGCCCAGAGAGCTCTGGACATCGGAATATGCCAAGAAAAATCGACTGGATGGTCAGGCTCGCAATATCATCATACGTTCCACTCCAGAGCACATACAGTGTAAACTGTGGGGTGCAAAAACGGCGAAAGTAGCCTGGCAACTAATTGAGGAAATTTGTGCCGGCACTGAGAAAATAAAGGAAAATAAGTTCGAAGTTTTGAAGCTCAAATTCCAAAACTTTAAACAAGGTCCCACAGAGACTCTTGAAGAACTAGATTTCCGGTTCAGAACATTGATGAGTGAAATGGCTGCACTTGGTGAAAGGGAGAGATACTCTATCTCTATTTTAAAAGAGATTGCCCTGTTTTCAATAAGCTAAAGACAGGTGACAAGAAAGATAGAAGAAACTTCAAGAGAGGTCAGAGAGCTATGCTCACTGAAGAAAGGAAAAAGATTCAAATCCAACTGGATGCTCTTGATATTGAGTCAGAATCTGAGGAAGAAGACTCAGATGATACCAAACTACCTTCTCCAGAATTATGTGGCATCACTCATGAATTAGTTGACTTTGGTCAAAAGAAAAGGAAATATGCGGGGTTGCTGAGGAGATCTATCCAGATTGCTCCAACATTGAGCCTTGCCTAATGGCTGACGAGGTAACCAATATTTCTCAATTCATAACTTATGAGAGTGATGAGGAAGAAATCAGAGATTCAGAATATTTCAGAAGAGAACTTGATCTCTACAAAAGAGAATTTCAAATGATCCGAGCTAGAGCCGACATTCTTGAAGAAGAAAAGAATTCTCTTGAGAAGAAAAATTCACAATTACTCAAGATATCTGAGAAAAAGGATGCTGAAAATGCATATCTCAAAGCACAGATATCTGAAACAGAGAAGTTACACAGAAAGGCAATGGATATACTCCAAACGGAAAATAAAGATCTTCTTTCTGAAAATGAGGAACTCAAGAAGAAAGAACTATCTTTTCAATCCTATGCCAAAGCTTGTGACACTCTTACTAAAGTACACTCTTATTTAAGAGATCCTTCAGAAAAGGGAGGAATTGGGCTGGACACACAAACAAATAGTTCTACCACTCTGAATAAGAGTGACGAAAGAATAACATTTGTTAGTGCTCAGCAAGATGGTTCCCGAATAACATATAGCATTGGTCAGAAAGCTAAGGTTGTTGACAAAGGAAAGGCAGTTGCGACGAAACCTTTGTGGGAAAACCAAGTCCAAAAGAAAACTGTTGGGAACGTTTCTGTAAAGAAACATAACACTGAAAAGTGTAATCACCCACAGTGCTATGTTTCTTAGAAAGGAAAAATTGCAGGAGCAGGCAAATTTTCCAATATCACATTTTCTGGAAAGAAAGACGTTCCAGAGACTAGCAAAGCTGCTGAGAAAAGAACTCAGACAGCGCCAGGTGCTCGAAATGGCATTGGCTATAAAGCCATCGGGAAACAACTCACTCATGAGTATAAACAAGAGCAAGAACGATGGACGAAAGCCAAGATTGCGCATAGCAATCATCAGAAGTGGAAGAAAGAACAGGTTACGACCACTCTGAATGCTAGGGCTAGCAGAAGTCTGGCAAGGAAAGCTAAGTTTGCTGAAAAGCAGACTCAGCAACTTGACAGGTATCTGAAAGCACCACGAGGAGGACCAAGGAACACACCAAGAAGGAAAATAGCCTTAAATGATAATGACACTAATCATTTAATTCCTCCTTATGTTCCAACAAGACAAAAGAATATCCCAAGAAAGTTCATTCATAAATGGATTCCTATAGGGAGATTCTTTAGTCCAGAAAGTTCCATTATTGGAATGAGAGCCTAACTCCATGTTTCCTGTCTTGTGCAGAACACTCTGAGGAAGAACCCGAAGTGGCATTTTGATAGTGGGTGTGGGAAGTACATGACAGGAGACAAAGCAAATCTGATTAACTACAGAAAATGCGATAAAGGACCATTTATTAGGTTTGCTGGAGGAGATGAAAATCCAACCATAGGATTTGGCAATATGAAGTTTGGAGCTCTTACAATCTCTGAAGTACTACATGTAAAGGGAATGAAATATAATCTCCTAAGCATGAGTCAATTGGTAGACAAAGGGTACATTGTCAAGATCAAGTCAAAACTATGCAAAGTAATTGACAATGAGTCAAAGCAGACAGTCTTGGTTGCTAGGCAAAAAGAAAATCTTTATGTTGCTGACTGGGCATCTGCCACAACTGAAGAATGTCTCATGGTGAGTCAATCTGGCCACACTGAAGAAAACTGGCTATGGCATAAAAGAATGAGTCACTTGAACTTCAAAACTCTGAATTAGCTAGCCAAGAAAGAAGTGGTGGTTGGTTTACCCAAAATGGTATATAGAAAAGATGGTATATGCTCAGCTTGCCAAATGGGAAAACAATCCAAAACATCTTTCAAGTCTAAAACTAGACACTCCAGTTAAAGGCCACTGCAAATGTTACATATGGATCTTTTCGAATCCTCTGTAACTAGCTATGTAGGAAAGAAGTATGGTCAGGTTGTTGTTGATGATTACTCAAGATTCACTTGGGTTGTATTTCTCAAACAAAAATCTGATGCAAGGGTTGAGATACCCAACTTGCTGAATAAGCTTGAAGTCATGAAAAATGACAAGGTATATGTAATCAGAACAGACCATGGTACTGAGTTTGTGAATCAGTACATAAAAAAGTTTTGTACCTGCAAAGGTATACAACATCAACTATCTTCAGTAAGGACACCACAACAGAATGGTGTTGCTGAAAGAAAGAATAGGACCCTAAAAGAAGCAGCAAGAACAATGCTTGCTGACACTGAAACAAGTGAAATCTATTGGGTTGAAGCTGTTAACACAGCTTGCTACACTCAAAATAGATGTTTGATTAACAAACACCATGACAAAACTCTTTATGAAATTTTGATTGGTAGACCCCCTAGTATCAAACATCTAAGGGTGTTTGGTTGCAGATGTTTTGTTCTTAACAATGAAAAAGAATACTTGAGAACATTTCAACCAAAAGCAGATGAAGGAGTATTTCTTGGTTATTCTCTGAATAGCAAAGCCTATAGAATCTACAACAAAAGAATGCAAAAGATTGAAGAATCTGTTCATGTAGTCTTCTACGAAGGAAACAAGAAAGTACCCTTGAATGATGAACTCTCAGATAGGTTGAAAGAACTAATGATTAAAGATTCTGAAGAAGAATCCTCAAAAGAAAACTCTATCATTCAATGAGAGGATGAATCTGACGATGAAAAGCAACCATTGCTTAGTAAAAACCAGATGACTCTAAGACATGATGAAGAATTTCCTATGAGAATTTCAGAAATGGAACAGGTTACTGAGAACCTTCATCATGAAGAGGTTTCTGAGAATGAGATTGCTGAAAATCAAATTCTAGATATCTCCAACACTGAAAAAGTGTCAGATATCCATGGCATTTCCCATGTGTCAGATATCTCAGATACTGCACAAGTATCCAATCAAGATCATATTGATTCACATTCAGATCAAAATGATACTGATTCTACTAGTTCAAAACCCATTATGAAATGGATAAGAAATCATCCTGCCAAGGATGTGATCGGTCCTTTAGACCAAGGAGTTAGAACTAGGAGAGCAATTGCTGACTCTCTTTATGGATGTTTCATCTCAAATATTGAACCTAAAACTATAGAAGAAGCATTGAAGGATCAAGATTGGATCTCTGCAATGCAAGAAGAGTTGGATCAAATTGAGAGAAACAAAGTCTGGAAACTGGTTCCATTTGTTGACGGAATATCTGTAATTGGAACCAAGTGGGTTTTCTGAAATAAAATGAATGAGTCTGGTGAAATAACCAGAAACAGAGCAAGGTTGGTTGCCAAGGGATTCACCCAGACAGAAGGACTAGATTTTGACGAGTCATATGCTCCAGTCGCAAGATTGGACGCAATTGGACTATTTCTAGCCTTTGCAGCTCATAATGACTTTAAAGTTTATCAGATGGATGTTAAAAGTGCATTCCTAAACGGTGAACTTGCTGAAGAAGTCTATGTTGAACAACCACCAGGCTTTGAGGTTTCCACAGAAAGTAGAATGGTTTATAAGCTTCAGAAAGCTCTGTATGGACTGAAACAGGTTCCGAAAGCATGGTATGATACTTTAGCCAAATACTTGCGGAAAGTCGCTTCAAGAAAGGAGATGTTGATAAAACACTCTTTACTTTGAACCATGAAGGGAAACTACTTCTAGTCCAAGTATATGTTGATGACATTATATTTGGATCTAAAGACAAGCAACTTTGTGAAGACTTTGCTGAGCTCATGAAAAGTAAATTTGAGATGAGCATGATGGGAGAATTAAACTACTTCCTAGGATTGCAAGTCAAGCAACTTAATGATGGAATATTCATTAGTCAAACAAAGTATGCAAAGGATATGCTCAACAAGTTTAATCTAAAGCCTTCTGAAAAGAATGCTAAGATACCTATGAGAATTGGAACCAAAATGACATATACTGAATCTGACAAGAGTGTTGAAGAACACAAGTATAGGAAATTGATTGGGTCTCTACTGAACATCACTGGAAGTAGACCTGATATTCAATATGCAGTTGGAGTGTGTGCAAGATTTCAGACAAATCCAATGCAATCACACTACAACATTTCTATGAAAATATTAAGGTATGTAAAGGGTACTGTAGAAGTTGGATTGTGGTAGTCAAAAGACAGTGGATTGAGTTTAGTTGGCTATTCTGATGCTGACTATGCTGGATCATTGCTTGATAGAAAAAGCACCTCAGGAACTTGTCAATTTCTTGGTGCCAGATTAATATCATGGTTCAGCAAAAAACAAAACTGAATTGCCACATCTACCACAGAGGCTGAATATATTGTTGCTGGGTGTTGTGCTTCACATATATTGTGGATACAACAACAACTCAGAGACTATGAGGTGAATGAAGAGAAAACTTCGATTTTCTGTGACAACACAAGTGCTATTGCCATAACTCAGAATCCTAAGTTTCATGCATGAACAAAGCACATTGATGTTAGACACCACTTCATTAGAGACCATGTTGAAAAAGACAATATAGAGATACTCAAGATTGGTACTGAAGACCAACTTGCAGATATCTTTACAAAGCCTTTGGAAGAAAGCAAGTTCTTTACCTTGAGACATAGTCTTGGGTTAATGGAGCTACCAAAGGAACTAAGAAGCTCTAATCTCTGAGACAGAAATTCAGAAAGGAGAAAGATATCTGCAACGAGCATCTAGATATTCAAGGTAAAAAGGTATCTGAGACAGGAACTCATATACTAAAAGAAGCTAAAAAAATGTGTAGTGAGAAAGGAACTCAGTATGATTGAGAAAGGAAAAAGGAGAGATAAGATATCTGGAATAGGAATCCAGAATATCAAAGGCAAAAGGTGAAACACTTAGCAAACAAGTATCTGAGACGGGTACTCAGATATCAAAGGTTAAAGGGTAAAATGGCTATTTGAAGATTTCTGAGACAGGTACTCAGATATCTAGATCACTCAGTGAGGGGGAACACAAAAGAGAATAGTACAACTGCTCACAACAACTACTCTCTTGAAATTTGTATTATTTCTATCTTTGTGTAAAACATGAACAGATACTGAGTGTGAGATAGACTCAGATACAAAAATGTCCCTTAGTCACACAGAAGAGATGTGATTCAGATAGCTAATCGCCAAAATGCATTAATTGGGCACAATCACATGGGTTGATTGTGATCATTGCTGGAAAAGCAATCCCAACCATTGATGAAATGGGCGTTCCATTTTAAAGGCCGAGATTATAACAAACAATCGATTGATTGGAGAGTTCAATCTTGATCATTGGATTTCAAATCACAGGTTGATTTGGGGTGGTTCCATTATTGAGGAATACCTGGTAGCTGCAATAGAAAACCAGACTGACAGAAAGTTGGTACTTGATATGCTTGAAAAGGCACAAATCAAGGGCTTTCTATCTGCTCTTCCCAGTGGAGTTTCTTCACTGGATGTCCTGGAGTTTTACAACAACTCCACAATTATCTCCAAAGTCTCTTAAGGCACTGAGACTGTCTATCAAGACCAAAGTCCAAGGACAAGAAATCCTGTTGGACGAAACAGCTTTCTGTGAACTGTTTGAACTTCAAAACTTGGAAAGGATTTTGAAATTGATACCAAGGATGAAGATATCCTTGAAGGTGTGAAGCAACTATATAGTGATGTGTGTGATCTTGACAAGCCAGACACACCCATCGACTTTAAGCTTGCTGACATAAGGACCAGACATCTGTTGGTCCACTGGGATGTGTTAGCAAGTATCCTTCACATATGCTTTGATGGTCTACAAGGAGGTGCTGACCAGATAAGTCAAGAACGCTGGATGATGATGTTCTTGTTGAATCAACAAGACAAAAGGCTGGAAAACCCTTTTAATTGGGGGAAGTACGCCTTCATGAAATTTGTGAAGAAGATACAAGGCTTTGAGCCTAAAATCGTTAAGGGCCTTGCTGAGCCAAAAGCCACAGTAAGCTATGGACTGGAGATTTGCTACTTACTGGAGTGCCTTGGCATTGAGCTTAGAGAGACGGCAGATATTGCCAATAGTAACCTACTCTACAAATATGAGTATACAAACATGATGAAAAAGGTTACTGCATCTCAGAAAGGTTCTAAGAAACGAAAGACTGATGAGGTATCTGAAGGTTCCATTACGACCAAAAGGCCCAGAACTTCACAAAAGAAGTCTGCTGGCAAATCAGAAGGCATACCCATTATGGATGTCGACCCTCAGATACCTGCCGCCACTATTGATGAACTCATCGATGCTGCAGAGTGCCTTGCTGATGAACTTATCAATGCTGATAAAAGCAGTGAGAAACTTCAAACTCTCTCTGCAGAAGCAGCAGGGATTGTTGATAACTCCGTTCTAGATTTCGATGACGAATCGGACAAGGAGGAGAAGATCCCTGCCCCCAAGGTTACTGAAAAAGTAACCAAGGCCAAGGGGAAGAGGAACAAAAGGTCCAAGGTTGCTGAGAAAGCAACTAGCTCAAAGGTTGCAGAGCAAGCACCTATAGCAAAGGTTGTTGGTGCCAATACACCATCAGGGAAAGTCACGTATAAACAACTTCAGGAAGCCTGATGAGTGGTGACCTAGTGTTGGTAGACGCTGATGTCAACAGCACACTTAAAAATCTGGAAGAGCTCTCAAATGCTCAAACTTCTGCTTCCAGACAACCACAACAACCACAAGTGTTTGATGAAATGGTTAATGAACTCCATTTTGACATGCCAACAATGCAATATGTTGAAGAAAATCCTGCAAATGAGCAGGTTCCCCAACTCCTAGAGAGGGATCAAACTGAGACACCTGCTCAGAATGATCAAACAGGGGAGGCAACTGAGTTAGTCACTCAGAAAAGGTCTGAAGTACCTGAAACTTCCAACAAAGAAGCTGAAATAGAACAACAAGATCAAAGCATAGAAGGGTCACAAGTTTCAGAGACTAATCAGCCTGACACTACTCAGGTAGCTGAATGGTTTAACTCATTACTTGTGATATCTTGTGTTTATTAATATTGTTATTTAATAAAATTTCTTTGTTACAGGCTGAATTAGAAACACAACATCTAGAGGAAGCTGCAAAGCTTGCCTCAGAATCTGAGAAGGAGGCTTCCATAGCCTCACCACTTAAGGGACAGGATCCTGTCTCATAGGTAGAAGATAGTTCCTTAAGATATAACATCTCAGATATGTGATTTATACACTTGACTAATACTCTTAAGTGTTTGTTTCTAATAGGCTCCAACTGAGAAGAGAAATGGAGAGACTGAAAAGTCGATCTCTTCAGAGAAGAATCCAGAGACTTCCAAGGTCTCTGAGAAACAAGTATCTGAACCTTCTGCAGAGAAGGTATTTCATTCAGATACTTATAATCTTCAAAAGACAGATCTTTGATCATTTTTCTCAAACTAACACTTTCAACTTACCGGTTCAAAAAGAAGTAGAAGTTGTTGGGGAATTGCCCACTCAATCCCCGCAACCAATGGAAATTGATGAGGCATCAAAGCCTTCATCACAAGAAAAACTTCCAGAGACTGCACAAGTCTCTGATAGACAAGTATCTGAGCCTCCTACTGTGGAGGTAATTGATCTCTCAGATATCTGAAATTGTCTAATATAGTTTTCTTGCTCAAATTTTCTAAGTGTTATGTTTTTAATCTCAGGTTCAAGCAGAAAGAAAGATCACTGAGGATCAGACTTTCCAATCTCCTCCTCATATCCAGATATCTGAGGCACCTGGAACCTCAGTAGTCAAGTCATCTGAGCCTGTCACACAGGTAACTCAGATACCTTTCTACTCTACAGCCCAGATATCTACCAAAGTTTTGAAACTAATTCAGAACTCTTTCTTTCAGGCTCAAACAAGTGCCACTAAGGTCCCTGTTGATAAGAAAGATGACTTGCTTCCTTTCTTCAAGGCACACACTTTGCCAAAGCACCTAAAATGCTTCAAGAAATGGCAAAAGCTTCGATGCTCCGATCTATCTGAGATCATAAAGGTGACTGATCACCACATAAGGAGAGCACGAGCCCTTGACCTGGAAAACTATGTCCATGCCATGTTCCCCACTGAACAATATTCCTTTGGAACATTGATGCATAAGGACTTTGTCAAGGAAGTGGCCAGAAAGCTTATTCAAGCTTTTAACCAAGCAGATGGTCAGACCAGAATGCAGATGGCATTCAAGCCTATCTTGCCCCAGACCCTACAGTTCATACCCTCTGAGTAAGAGGAAGTTAATGGGCAAATGGTCACTATTCCAGAAGTTATCAATCTGGTCTCTGAAGATGAAGAAGAGAAGGAGACAGATGAGAATGACTATGAAGAACCTCCTTCTGACCATCACAAGGATGAGGATGATAAGAAGGATGATGATGATGCCCCTGCACCAGGGACAGGAGAGATTGCACAAGGTAATCATACCTCAGTTGCTGAAAAGCACACTGAGAAGACATCACAAAAATCCCCTCCTCCATCTCCTCAGAAATCTACCCATCAATCTCCTCAACAAAAAGACTCTACTAAACAAGTAGTTGAGCACTCTGAGGACAACACTCAGAAAATATTGGATGCACAAGCCAGAGTTGCTCAACTCAAACAGTTGTTGGAAGAAGAACAACAGCTAAATCTTCAACTGGAAGAGAAGATAGCTGAATCTAAAGCAAAGCTCAAATAGATTGAAGATCAAACAATCAAGGAAATGGAAGCTTATGCTGAAATGAAAGAACTCCAGCTTGCTGTTTAGGCAATTGCCAAGGAGTTTGATGCTGAACAAGTATCTGAAGACAAGTATGATGCTAAGGCTGCATTACCAAAAGATGTACCATCCTCCTCACTGAAAGGTAAGAAGCCCATCTCTGAGATGGTTGCTGGACTAGAAAACATTGATGAAAATGTCCAAGAGGATGAAGATCACTAGGCTGATGACTCAGATGATGAAGAAGACAAGGCATTGGCAGAACACCGCAATGAACACTTAGCGGTTTCTCATTTGAAAAGGAAGCTGATTGCTCCTGAAATCTTCAGCAAGTTGTCAAATGTCAACTCCAATGAATACTTGAATATATATCAAGTACTGGCTAAATTGAAAAAGGAGTTGTCTTCTCAAGATAAAGTCGCCATTGCATCAGTCCCTGCAGAAATGAAGACATTCATTGAGCTCATCACTCAGAGAACAACCAGTCTGGTCGTTGCTCAAAAATACCTAGGCATGGTTAGGGATGATGACCAAAACTTGGCTGCAAAAGCCTTTTAAGAGGCTAGCTATGCTGCTGGAAAAGCAGATGCTATTCAAGGCCCACTGGCAGAGCTCACTGATAAGGAAACAGGTCTTATCAAATAAAATCAGGAGCTCAAGGCCAATCAGGAACAGTTGGTTGCTTCTTACAACTATCTGCAAGGCAACTTTGACTCCCTTTCAGAATCCTTTGTGATTCTTAGTCAGTCAACAATGACTAAGGGGGAAGGATTACAAGATGCTCAGAGAGGAAGAGGAAGAGGAAACAAAAGAAAATCTGAACAACCACCTCTCAGAATAAATGAGCCCTCCTCTAGTCAGACTGCTCTACAGATAGTGGACACCACTCAGCAATTTCCTGAAAAGGGAATGACAACAAGGGCCAGGGCACAGAAACCTCCAAGGAGTACCAAGGCTCCAAGGAGAAGATAAGTAAGAGGGATTGATGGGTCTTCTGAAGAAGAAGAAGAAGAAGAAGAAGAAGAAGAAGAAGAAGAAGAAGAAGAAGAAGAAGAAGAAGAAGGCCAAATCAAATTCCAGGGCAATGAAGAAGGCTGCAAAATTTTCACAAGAATTAAACTTGATGATGATGATGAAGAGACTGATGAAGATGAAGCTCCTCTTCACAAAAAAGAAAAAGGGTTGATAGCCTATCTGAGCCCATAGCTGCAAAGCCTTTGGCAGCTAAAACACCCTCTGGAAATACCAAGTCAATCCAGGGTGGTTCTTCAAGCAATCCCCCAAGGGAGAATTCAAGACAAAGGAGGAACAGGCTGAGAGCTGAACAAAGAAAACCTTAACTACCACTCAGGCCTGAAAAAGCCAAGATTGAGTATGTGAAGACCAACAATGACTCCTCTGTCTACAGATGCATTAATCAGAAGAATGGCTACTGGATTCTAGAACTCAAGCACTTACTGGTAAATGAAAATTTTCCAGAACCAATCCATAAACAGCTCTTCATGGCATGGAGAAAAGACAAGCCAATCTTGATTAATACCAACCACATCAAAGCCTGGTTGGATTTTGAAGTAATCAAGAGAATAGAAGCCATGAAAAAGGACCTCTCTGATGATTGTCCTTATGAAAAGCCAGATGATGTGCATAGAATCCCAACATCACTAGAACAAGCACAAGAGCAAGACTTGTTGTGGAACCCTATTAGTCTTTCTACATGACTGAAGATCAATACAAGGGTGACATCAGATATCTCAAGATCATATATGAATACTTCAAGCTATCAGATATCAGAATCGAGCATGCCTGGAAATGGGGAAATTATCTGTGGGTCAAACAATTTGCCAAGAAGAATCCCACAAAAACCTACAAGGAAGTTTGTGGATTTGCCAGAAACACTGAGATGTAGTCAGGACTTTGCTCTTTGACTACTCAGATGATATCAAAAGGTTTGGGGATAGGGAATTTGCAAATTGATCCATATATCTACTGATTGAAGACTTGAAGATCTTGAAGACTTGAAGACTAATTTATTAGGATGTCTACTTGTTGAATATACTTTATTGTTCTATCATTGTAAAAGTTATTTGTAAACTTTCTTTGTAACATATCTGATGAACCTACTCTCACATATCAATCTATAAAAAGATAACTTGTCAGCAAAGATCACACCTTGTGATTTGGTTGATGTTTACTTTCTGCACTTAACTAAAATTTAATTGAAAAGATCATAAGAATTGATTAAGTGTTGCATTGTTCCCTCTTCCAAGTTGTAATAGGTTTTAAAGATAGTCATCGTTGACTGATCAAAAAGGGGGAAATTTGTTAGGAATATCTGTTAAGATTTTGATCAGCAACCTAATGACTTATCTTAACTCAGGAAGGTGGTTAGTACTCTTGGTTCACTTGAACACTGTAAAAGAGAAAAATCACTAAGTATGATAATCTAGCAAATCTTGTATAGGATATTAGGTCTCTGAATGTAATTTTTATATCTTTGAAGAAGACCAAGAAGAAGGCATCCAGCAGGAGAGTTCAACTTTTTGTTTGAAGTTTTGAAGACTGCACAAGATTGGTGAAGACAAAGGTTATCAGATACCTATGTCCAGATATCTTTGATACACAATTGTTTCTCAATAAACAAGTTTTGCAAAAGATATCTGAGAACGCAAGGTTTCTGTTAGGAATATCTGTTAGTATTTTGATCACTCATCACATGTTCTTATCTTAGCCAGAAAGGTGATTAAGTACTCTTGGTTCATTTGAACATTGTAAAAGAGGAAATC
Source organism: Plantago major (assembly GCA_026545765.1). Lineage (NCBI taxonomy): Eukaryota > Viridiplantae > Streptophyta > Magnoliopsida > Lamiales > Plantaginaceae > Plantago > Plantago major. Next base: position 74,568,480 of record CM048840.1, on the reverse strand, counting down.
ACTGAGAATAATTAGTTTAGTAAAATCTTGTATTAGGATATAGGTCTCTGAGTGTAATTTTTATTTCAAGAAGACCATGAAGATCAATCCTAGCAATGGAGCTTTTCTGAAGATTAGAAGACTGAAGATTGCACAAGGTTTATGAAGACACAAAGGTTTAGTCTAACTCAGAAAGACTATGTCCTTAATCCTTTCTTAAGTATATTGACTTATTTTCGAAATATGATTCTGGACATATAACATCATGAGTATGGAGCATGCAAGCCATCAAAAAGCCCCATGTATCCGTTGAGACTAAAGGACAATGAACAGTACTATGCATTAAATGCATCGGAAATCTTTAAAAGCGATCCTCTCGAAAAATGAGATAGTGACTTCTGAGTACATAGTTCAAGATATAAACGGATATAATTTGATAGAGAGCACAACGGATACAATTCAAACGCCTCTCAAATTTATCTATATATATCACACACTTAGATGCTTGAAGAACATACCTTGGAACGCTCTTTCTTGCAAACTTACAATCAAGCAAAGTATTCTCTCAAGCACTCTACTACCCTTTCTGAAAGCTTTCTGTTGCTTGAAGAATCACTAGTAGTTCTAAGTTGTCCTGAACCATAACAAGAGATTGTTATTCGTGAAAGAGTTGAACTATCAGATACCCTTTCTGAAGCTCATTCTCCAGAACGGACATCAATTACTTGGGTCAAGAAAGCGATCGCCATCCACTGAACAAGTGTATTAAGTAGTCTTGTTCTATTAGGCTCTCTGAAAAACATAACTGAAAAGTTGTACGAGAAGCCTCTCTGACAAACCTTATAACCAACACCATCAAGGCGTGGAGTAGAGGAAGTACTTGATTTGGGAAATCAAGGAATAACTCCAAGGTTATCTGAGTAGAGGAAGTACTTAGCTCTAGGAGCTGGGGAATAACTCAGGGGGAACATTTGGTTGGGAACCATTTGTTTAAGAATCTTAGAATAGGATTATTGTAAGGTGAACTCAATTATCTGTTCTAGTGAATTCTAGGTCTCAGAATGACCGAAGTGGATTAGTTGGAGGATTACGCCACCTCCAGATACCACTATACTTGCTGTGTCATTTACCTTTCTGTATTTACATTTCAGCAAAGCACACACACATACTTATTGTTTATGCATTTACCTATCTTAAAGTCTTCCGCGCTCTGAATTTAAGTATCAGAAACCCCAGTTTCGAGAAGCTGTTTATCGACAAAAGTTTTAAAAGACTATTCACCCCCCCCCCCCTCTAGTCTTTTACTTTGCCGTTATCTGGACCAACAGTTTCTGAACGAGGAAAAGTACCTGAAAGTGCAATTTATATTGCACTTGTTTTGTTAATTCGGCCTTTCTTCGTTTATTAACCGGTTCAACGTTTGTAATTGTTTTTCTATGGTTATTTTGTAGGATATATCAAGTTGGGCCTCAACATGCTTAATGGATCAGATTGTTCTTGTGATCATCGTACCAAAACGTCAATGTATCGATTCTTGAAAGCCTTTGTAGCGATTACTATAGCAAAGCAGACCAGTAGCAAAAAGAAAAATAAGAAGCATAATGCAAGAAGGAAGCTGCCATAATGATTCAAGGAAGAATTTGATGCTATAAGGAAAGTGAGATTTGAAAGAGATTGGTATCTAGAAGACTCCTTATACCATTAATACATCAAAGGCAGTTTCCTTATGAAAGAAACCCAACAGGTTTCGACTTGGGCTTGAGCCTTCTCCATGAGATCGATCCTGGCATCTATATATATGAGAAGATCAAGCCAATGCAAGGCTGCCGATTGCCTTTGAAGAACGAAGATTATATGTTTTAGGCGTCTTGCTTTACTAGACCTTTACCTCGGTGTTTACTTGTGAGTGTTCTCTAAAGATTGAGAATTACTCTAGTATCATTGAACTAGAATAGGTTTTTCTTATCTGTTCTAGGTCTAGTTTTTTTGTAAGTTTAATCAATCGTTTGTGATTGAATTAAACTTCTTTTTGTAATTCTACTTTTCAAGTTTAGTAGAAGTTTTGCTTTCTGGCCGTCGGTATCTTTATATACCGCTTTAGAAATCTCGTGTTCGCTTTTATTCATTGCACTTTATTGAGTTACATGATTCGATTTGCCATCGTTGTCGTAGTTTAGTTGAACACTGTTCACTGTTGTCGTAACGGTGTTGACTCAACATCAATAGTCAACATCGTTCAAAATCGGCGTAAGTACCAATCCGGTCCTCTGGTTCTAACAAGTGGCATCAGAGCCAGCCACCTAATTAATTGGTGTCTGGATTTGGTACTACTACGATGGACGCTATCAATTCAAGTGTCAACAGACTACCTGTGCTAGATGGGTCGAACTACCACTACTGGAAGATAAGGGTCAGAACCTACATCAAATCAATTGAAGGGCGTGCATGGAAATCTGTTCTTGAAGGCTACACGTGGCCTACCATAGGACCAGATGCTGATGGAGATGTCGTTCCAAAACCTGAAGCTCAATGGTCAGGTGATGATTTTGTTGCTAGCTCTTACAATGAAAAAGCCTTGAATGCAATTTTCTCTCATGTTGATCCTCATATGTTTAAACTCATACAAAATTTCACTACTGCTAAACAAGCTTGGGATTTACTCCAAAATCATTGTGAAGGTGATAATAGTATCAAACAAACTAAATTGCAACTTCTTTGGTCTAAATTTGAAAACTTGAGAATGAAGGAAGAAGAAACAATTGATTCTTACTTTGACAAGCTTCTCACTATTTCTAATGATATTCAACTTCTTGGAGATGCCATGTCAAATAAACAATTGATTTCTAAAGCTGTTCGATCTCTTTCTTCAAAGTTTGATATAAAAAGAACGATTTTGGAGGATACTCAAAATCTGGCAGCTATGGATTTTCATACCTTGATGAACAATTTAAAGAATTTTGAAATTAAACAAGATGAACGAAAAGGTACGAAAAACCATAGTATGTCTCTGCACTTAAAATCGAAAGTCCCTGAGTCTGAAAGCAGTAGTGACGATTCTGATGAGATAACTGAAGAAGCCTATAATGCTTTAGTTAGAAAGTTTAATAAGCTTAGGTTTAGGAAAAATTCTAACAAAGGATCTTCAAGTAACTCAAAAGGCACTAACAAGTTCAATAAAAGTGTAAGCTTAAAAAGCTCAACAAGAGACTTGCAAAGGAGAATAATAGTCTAAAGGAAACCACTGTGAAACTGGAAGTGGCATTGACGTGCAAAGAAGCAGAACTGGAAAAAGTAACATCTGGACTTAATAGAGAAAAGAAAGTCATTGCCAAGTGGAACTCTTCTACATCAAAGCTTGACTACATGCTTGATCAAGACAACGAAGGTACTGTCGGTCTAGGTTATACAGGTAACTTTGACTCCTCTTTTGATAATAAGATAGGGTGCAACATGCATTGCAATTCTGACTTGAATAATTCAACTAAAATGCAAAATATTAAGTCTCTGTCTGAACTAGTCAACGCTCCCGTTTTTGTCAAAGAAAAAGGTAATGTCATAGAAGAGACCAAAAAGACCTTTGTGTGTCAATATTGTCTTAAGATTGGTCACTTAAAACCTTACTGCTTTACTTTTCTGAGAGATCTAAAAAGAGGCAAGATAGAGAAACATGTGGAGGAATCAAACTTGAGTGTGTCCGCTCTAAAAACAGAAAAATCAAAAGTGTCGATTCCAAAATCTGGTCACGTAGTTGCCTCTGTTAAGCTGAATGAAAAGTCCAATGTTGAGTCAGATGTTGAGTCAACATCGACTTCAACAGCGTCTGGTTCCAAGATCCCCGTGTCAAATTCTTACCATACTGTCTCTAGTCAGCAACTAAAAGTGTCTGGAACTGGGAAAAACTCTAGAGAAAAGTATAAGAGAGTTTGGGCTCCTAGGGAAAAGATTGTCTGCAATGTTGCTTTCTCTGTTGCTACCTCTCCTAACAATGCAGGAAAATGGTACTTTGACAGTGGATGCTCACGACACATGACAGGCACCATAAGTAATTTGTCTAACTTTGTCTCTCAAAAAACTGGAAAGGTAACTTATGGTGGAGGTTACAAGAGTCAAATACTGGGAAAGGGTACGTTAACCCTTGAAGGTGTTCCGAACCTGAAAAATGTCCTTTTGGTTGAAGGACTTACTGCTAACCTTCTTAGTGTCAGTCAATTGTGTGATGATGATTTAAAGGTCAAATTTAACAAGCATTCTTGCAAGGTTTACACTTGTAGGGAGAAAGTTGTTGTGATGACAGGCACCAGATCCACTGATAACTGCTATGTGGTGGCTGATCCCCACAAATGCATGTTGGCAAAGGATGATGAAGCTGTGACTTGGCATAAGAAACTTGGCCATGTAAACTATAGGAACATGGAAAGGCTCATCAAACTGGATGCGGTTAGAGGATTACCAAAGCTGAACAATGCCGGGAAGCAAGTGTGCGGTGACTGCCTAAAAGGTAAACAAACCAGAGCTGTTCATACATCCTTGCAATCTGAAGGGCAGAAAACAGGTACATCCAGTTGCTTTGAACTCTTACATATGGACTTGATGGGACCAATTGAGGTAGAAAGTCTAGGTGGTAAGAGGTACATCTATGTCATAGTTGATGATTTTTCTCGATTTACTTGGGTAAACTTTTTAAAAGAAAAATCTGAAACTTTTGATTCCTTCAAGAAACTGTATGCTAGGTTTAACAATCAATATGCTTCTGTTGTTCAACGCATTAGGTCCGACCATGGTAGGGAATTTGAGAATCAAACCTTTGCTGAGTTTTGTGACAAGAAAGGAATTTTTCATGAGTTTTCTGCACCCAAAACTCCACAGCAGAATGGAGTGGCTGAGAGAAAGAATCGGACCCTACAAGAAATGTCAAGGGTTATGTTAAGTTCCATGAACCTCTCAAAAAGATTGTGAAATTTGAAGTCAGAAATACTGATGCCACATCATAAATAGAGTCTACCTTAGACCAGGAACTTCAACCACTCCCTATGAGATTCTTAATGGCAAGAAACCTAATCTTAGGTACTTTCATGTTTTTGGGTGTGTTTGCTATATTCTCAATGATAGAGAACCTTTAGGCAAGTTTGATGTTAAGAGTGATAAAGGGATTTTTGTAGGTTATTCTCTTAATAGCCATGCTTATAGAATATACAATTCAAGGACTCAAACAGTTCAAGAATCTGTTAATGTTACCTTTGATGACTCTATGTCTTGTGACAAACAGCAAAATGAGACAGTGCATGCGCAACAATGATTGCTGAATCGTAAATGTACTAAATCGATGCATTCTGGACGATTCCCGGACATTGGGCTATCAGAGAAGATGGAGGCAATGTTGATCACAATGTTGACTCAACATTGCACCCAACATTGCAGGAGGAGAGCTCATCAGATGAATCTATCTCAGAACATGAAGATGAACCTGTTCTGGAATCAAATGTGCCACTGGATTCCATAAGACATGATCCACCTCCAAGGATTCACAAAGAACACCCAAGCACTCAAGTCATTGGTGATCCAAGGGTAAGAATGACTCTTAGGGGAAACACCAGAAAGAACTACAAGGAAACGCTACGCAATGCAACCTTGTGTCAAACGGTAAGTTCTTCTTGTTTTGTTTCGCTTATTGAACCCAAGAATGTGAAAGAAGCCTTAAAAGATGAGTATTGGATAGAGGCCATGCAAAACGAACTGCACCAATTTAAAACCAATGAAGTTTGGTCTTTAGTGCCTCGTCCTCTAGAAGTGAATGTCATAGGAACAAAATGGATATTCAAAAACAAAAGTGATGAAAATGGGATAGTTATTAAGAATAAAGCTCGTCTTGTTGCTCAAGGTTACACTCAAGTTGAAGGAATAGATTTTGATGAAACCTTTGCTCCTGTGGCTAGATTAGAATCCATTAGACTTCTGCTTGCTATTGCGTGTGCTTTAAACATTAAACTAATGCAAATGGATGTTAAGGGAGTCTTTTTGAATGGCTATATTGATAAAGAAGTTTATGTGGAACAACCTAAGGGCTTTGAAGATCTAAGTCACCCCGACTATGTGTATAAACTAAAAAAGGCCCTGTATGGTTTGAAACAAGCTCCCTGTGCTTGGTATGCTCGATTAACTGATTTTCTAGTTGATTTTGGTTTCAAAAAGGGGGAGGGAGATCAAACACTGTTTATCCTTAGAAAAGGACATGATCTGTGCATTGCTCAAATATATGTTGATGATATTGTGTTTGGCTCAACTAATCCCTCTATGGTAGATCAGTTTGTGAAAGCTATGACAGGTACCTTTGAGATGAGTATGATAGGAGAACTCAGCTATTTTCTTGGACTTCAAATCCAACAGAAGGAAGATGGTCTATTCTTGTCCCAGGAAAAATATGCACGAAATCTGATCAAAAAATTTGGGCTCGAAAGTGCCAAACCGTGCAGTACTCCGATGGCTACATCGTTGAAGCTAAGCAGAATCGATGTTGGGGAGGATGTTGAACCAACATTGTACAGATCAATGATCGGAAGTCTCTTGTATTTATCTGCCAGTAGACCAGATATCATGTTCTCAGTTTGTGTCTGTGCCCGGTATCAATCTAACCCAAAAATCCCCCATTTAACTACTGTTAAGAGAATCCTTAGATATATCAGGAACTGTTAATCTAGGATTATGGTTTGCATGTGATACAAACACTAATCTGGTGGGATTTAGTTATTCTGATTGGGCTGGTGATCTAGATGATAGAAAATCCACTAGTGGAGGTTGCTTTTATCTTGGTCCAAATTTGGTGTCTTGGTATAGCAAGAAACAAAACTGTGTGTCACTTTCGACTGCTGAATCTGAATATGTAGCAGCCGGAAGTTGTGTGTCCCAACTAGTTTGGTTGAAAAATATGCTACATGACTATGGTCTACAAAGTGCTACCCTCTTGATGTTCTGTGACAACCTTAGTGCCATACATATTTCTAGGAACCCTGTTCAGCATTCTCGCACTAAGCACGTAGATATTAGGCATCATTTCCTTAGGGACTTGGTCAATAAGCAAGTGATTGACATAGAACACATCGACACAACAAACCAACTTGCAAATATTTTTACCAAACCCTTAGATAGTGAGAGATTCTTCAGTCTCCGGAGATCTCTCGGTATGTGCTCTATGTGACTGTCAGTGTTGAGTACCAATGTTGACTCAACATCACGGTCAACATTGGAAGTTTAGTACGAGTGATGTTGTTGTTTGTTTTTTCTTTTTCGTCTACTGTGTGTTTCTGTGCTCCTGTGCTTCTGTACTGGTCAATGGTTGTTCTTGGTTTTAGCTTACAGTGGTGTTGCTTAGGGTTTGAAAGACTACTTGAAACCAAGGTTGAAAGGGATCGAGTCTCCTGTGTGTTTGCTTTATGTAAAACCCACTTTTGCTGCTTTTTGGCTATTTTTACTCGTACCTTGACTCGCACTTGATGTTGCCTCCTGTCCTTTATGCTTAATAAATCTAATGAATTATGATAAAAAGGGCTCGAAGTGTTTCCGTCGAGGATCGTGTTGGGCAGGTTTCAAATACTATCCAAATATCGACGTGGCCAATGTGTCATATGTCGTGAGGGTTGATGGCCTGTACTGGAAACCGAAACGCACAAAAGTGCCGATTCTCGTAATGCTGCTGGTTCACTTTCTGAGTACCAAATAACCCAATGTGGTCAAATGAGTGATCTTTATGTCATGAGACGTGTGTTTGCCTAACTCCGCATAGGCTTCGGCTTTGGAGCGGATTCATACGTGTTCCAATTATTTGACATGGTTCACGGTCTCATGGTCACCCCCACTCAAACTTATGTTAATTGTTCAATTTACTTTTTGAGGCAATGTTGGGTGTGTTTCTTTGGTATTCCTTTCTCTTTCTGTTTTCCTGCAGCATCAGTGGTGTTAATTGAATCTGCACATCTTGAGATTTGGTTTCCTGGCTGACTTACATTAAGAGTGGTCTGATTTTCCGATGTTGTCATCAATGTTGAGTCAACATTCAAGTCAACATTGAATGTGCATGAAGTACTGTTTGCTTAACTACTGTGTTTTTTTCTTTTATTTATGTGTTTCTTTTTTGTGTGTTTTTGGGTTGGAGGGGGAGTAGGTCTAAGGTATTTCCTTGGGGTTTTGGGTTTTGCATTCTTGTTCTTGCATTTCAAGTCATTTTCTTTAAAATCAAGATTTTTGGTCAACCTCCCTAGGGTTTATCTGTTTATCTGATTACATTGACTTGACGGATAACTGTCTTTCTTGCAACTTTAATCTTTAATTAACAGTTGTGCACAGTTTTTCGTTGCTTTGATCTATATCTGCAGGAATCTATCTTGAAGCAAACCCAACAACACTCATCATGACTTATCTTGTAAGCTGTGTACTTGACCATCCGCTCTCTTCACGTCACTGCCCTCCAGCTGACCATCCACTATATTCCTGATTTTGCTACTTTCTTTGCCAGTGTTGACTACAATGTTGAGTCAACATCGTGTCGACAACATTAGTACTTTGTCTGCAGGTCCTCAACAGATTACCAAGATGGTGAAGTTTCTGTAAAAGAACTTTGTTTTCTTTCTTTCCTCACAAAAAAGGGGGAGAATGTTTGTCCTCTTGGCTTTTTGTATTAAGGGGGAGTTCTTGGAGCAAGGGGGAGTTGCTTGATATTGTCTTGAATTTTCCTACTAACTACTTTCAGGTTTTTGTGAAGAAAGGCAAGAATTAAGGGGGAGATTGAAAGTGCAATTTATATTGCACTTGTTTTGTTAATTCGGCCTTTCTTCATTTATTAACCGGTTCAACGTTTGTAGTTGTTTTTCTATGGTTATTTTGTAGGATATATCAAGTTGGGCCTCAACATGCTTAATGGATCACGATTGGTTCATCAGAGTACCATCGTACCAAACGTCATCAGTAGCGATTCTTAGCAAAAACGGCAATCAGTAAAAAAAGAAAATAAGAAGCATAATGCAAGAAGGAAGCTGCCATAATGATTCAAGGAAGAATTTGATGCTATAAGGAAAGTGAGATTTGAAAGAGATTGATATCTAGAAGACTCCTTATACCATTAATACATCAAAGGCAGTTTCCTTATGAAAGAAACCCAACAGGTTTCGACTTGGGCTTGAGCCTTCTCCATGAGATCGATCCTGGCATCTATATATATGAGAAGATCAAGCCAATGCAAGGCTGTCGATTGCCTTTGAAGAACGAAGATTATATGTTTTAGGCGTCTTGCTTTACTAGACCTTTACCTCGGTGTTTACTTGTGAGTGTTCTCTAAAGATTGAGAATTACTCTAGTATCATTGAACTAGAATAGATTTTTCTTATCTGTTCTAGGTCTAGTTTTTTTGTAAGTTTAATCAATCGTTTGTGATTGAATTAAACTTCTTTTTGTAATTCTACTTTTCAAGTTTAGTAGAAGTTTTGCTACGGCACCGTCGGTATCTTTATATACCGGCTTTAGAAATCTCGTGTTCAGTTTTATTCCGCTGCACTTTATTGAGTTCTGTCGATTACAGTTTACTGTTGTCGTAGTTTAGTTGAACACTGTTCACTGTTGTCGTAACGGTGTTGACTCAACATCAATAGTCAACATCGTTCAAAACTGTCCAGAAGTACCAATCCCGGTCCTACAGTTCTAACAGTACCCATAGATATCTACACTCAGATACCCTGGATAAAACTATGTTTCTGGGAAACAATGTTTCAACAGGTATCTGGAGATGAGAAGGTCTCTGGAAAGGGACATGCAATGCTTCAGAAAGCGTGAATAGTTTCGTTGGAACTACAAGACAAAAATAGTACAATGCAATAAATGCGCAGACAGAGACATCTGAACAAAAGAGGAAATCTCTGAAAAGAGACAACGTCTTCTGCATTACTATTTTTATATATCAATAGTTTGAATTGCATTAAGCCTAACGGATACTATTCAAATGGAATGATTTTCAACTATAAATATCATCACTTAGAATGCTTGAAAGACACACACTGAACTCACTGAAAATACCAAGCTTCTCTGATAATACAACTAGTGGTATAATTCTCTCAAGCATACAAGTCTTCAACCTACTTATTCTTCAGCTTACAGTTGCGACCAAGCTCTTGAATTCTAAGTAGCACGAAAGTTCTAAGTGTCCCGATCCTTAGCAAGCATTGCTATTGTTGGTCCAGATAACGGCAAAGTAAAAGACTAGAGGGGGGGGGGGTGAATAGTCTTTTAAAACTTTTGTCGATAAACAGCTTTCTCGAAACACAGGGGTTTCGATACTTAAATCGAGCGGAAGACTTTAAGATAGGTAAGTGCAGAAACAATAAGTAAGTGTGTGTGTGCTTTGCTGAAATGTAAATACAGAAAGGTAAATAACACAGCAAGTATAGTGGTATCTGGAGGTGGCGTAATCCTCCAACTAATCCACTTTGGTCTTTCTGAGACCTAGAATTCACTAGAACAGATAATTGAGTTCACCTTACAATAATCCTTATTCTAAGATTCCTAAACAAATGGTTCCCAACCAAATGTTCCCCCTGAGTTATTCCCCAGCTCCTAGAGCTAAGTACTTCCTCTACTCAAATAACCTTGGAGTTATTCCCTGATTTCCCAAATCAAGTACTTCCTCTACTCCACGCCTTGATGGTGTTGGTTATAAGGTTTGTCAGAGAGGCTTCTCGTATAACTTTTTAGTTATGTTTTCAGAGAGCCTAATAGAACAAGACTACTTAATACACTTGTTCAGTGGATGGCAGTCTGCTCTTTACTAACCCAAGTAATTGATATCTGTTCTGGAGAATGAGCTTCAGAAAGGGTATCTGATAGTTCAACTCTTTCACGAATATCAATCTCTTGTTAAGGTTCAGGACAACTTAGAACTTCTAGTGATTCTTCAAGCAACAGAAAGCTTTCAGAAAGGGTAGTAGAGTGCTTGAGAGAATACTTTGCTTGATGGTAAGTTTGCAAGATAGAGCGTTCTAAGGTATGTTTTTCAAGAATCTAAGTGTGTGATATATATAGATAAATTTGAGAGGCGTTTGAATTGTGTCCATTGTGCTCTCTATCAAATTATATCCGTTTATATCTTGAACTATGTACTCAGAAGTCACTATCTCATTTTTCAGAGAGGATCGCTTTAAAGATTTCTGCCGATGCATTTAATGCATAGTACTGTTCATTTTCCTTTAGTCTCAACGGATACATGAGCCTTTCTGATGGCTTGCATGCTCCATACTCATGATGTCATATGTTCAGAATCATATCCCGAAAATAAGTTAATATACTCAAGAAAGGATTAAGGACATAGTCTTTCTGAGTTAGACTAAACCTTCGTGTCTTCATAAACCTTGTGCAATCTTCAGAAAAGCTCCATTGCTAGGATTGATCTTCATGGTCTTCTTGAAATAAAAATTACACTCAGAGACCTATAATCCTAATACAAGATTTACTAGACTAATCATACTCAGTGATTTCCTCTTTTACAATGTTCAAGTGAACCAAGAGCACTTAATCACCTTTCTGGCTAAGATAATAACATGTGATGAGTGATCAAAATACTAACAGATATTCCTAACAGCTATCTGTGAAGGAGTTGAATCAAAAGATCAAGTATCTGAGATTCAATCTCTAGAACATTTATCATAGACTTGGGTCAGTAAAGAACATATCACCACACATTGTGAAGTGTGTTAAGTGACTCTTGTTCAAGAAGGTAGTATTACATAACTGTAGAAGTTATTAATCTACCAAACCTGACAAACTACCTTAACCAACACCTTAAACGGCGTGGAGTACAGGAATTACTTAGTTTGGGAAACTAAGGAATAACTCCAAGGTTACTGAGCATAGGAAGTACTTAGTTTGGGAAACCAAGGAATAGCTCAAAGGTTTCTGAGTATAGGAAGTACTTGGCTGAGAAAGCCAGGGAATAACTCAGGGGGAACACTTGGTTGGGAACCTAGTGTATTTAGGAATCGAGAGAAGATATTTGTAAGGTGAACTCAATTATCTGTCTTAGTGGATTCTAGGTCTGAGAAAGGCCAAAGTGAATTAGTTGAAGGATTACGCCACCTTCAGATACCACTATAAAAATCAGTGTTATTTACTTTCTGCAATTTATTACTTGCTTTATTTACCTTGCTGAGTATTTACACATATCTTGCTGAGCACGTGCACTTATCACAGAAAAGTCTTTCGCTATCTGAAATTAAGTATCAGATATCTTCACAGATATCTGAGAAATTGTGTTTATCGACAAAGGTTGTAAAAGACTATTCACCCCCCCCCCCCCCAGTCTTTTCCATTTGCCGTTATCTGGACCAACAGTTGCCTCCCCTGGTTGATCATTCTGAGCAGATGCCTAAGTTTGATCTCTCTCATTGAATCGGGGAACCTGTTCTCTCATTGAATTGGGGAACCTGTTCTTTTACAAGATTTTCTTTAGCAAGGAAAGATGCTGGTATCTCATGCTGTAACTCAAGTATCATCTCAACAGCATCCACTATTGGCTGTTGTGGTTGGTGTGGTGATTCTGATATGGATGAAGAAGGTGATTCTGTATGGGGCCTATCCAGATCTGCTTGAGACAGACTTTTAAGTGTTAAAGCAATGGCAGTATCCTCCAACACTAAGTTGCCACTCATCAGAGCATCTTCAATATGCTTAAGTGTTACTTGCTCTGATGGTGTGTTTTGTCTAGTGACCTTGGACACAGTTGCTTCTTCAGCAACCTTTGAACTAGTTGCTCTTTCAGCAACCTTGGGGATTATTGCTTCCCCCTCATCTTCAGATTCCTCATCGAAATCTGGGACTGAATTATCAACAATCCATGCTGCTTCTGCAGAGAGTGTTTGAAGTTTCTCACTGCTTTTATCAGCATTGATAAGTTCATCAGCAAGGCACTCTGCAACATTGATGAGTTCATCAGCTGTGGCGGCAGATATCTGAGAGTCGACATCCACAATGGGTATGTCTACTGATTTGCCAGCAGACTTCTTTCGTGAAGTTCTACGCTTTTTAGTCGCAAGGGAACCCTCAGATACCTCATCAGTCTTTCATTTCTTGGAACCTTTCTGAGATGCAGTAACCTTTTTCATCATGTTTGTATACTCATATTTGTAGAGTAGGTTACTATTGGCAATGTCTGCCGTCTCTCTGAGCTCAATGCCAAGGCACTCCAGTAAGTAGCATATCTTCAGTCCATAGCTTACTGTGGCTTTTGGCTCAGCAAGGCCCTTAACGATTTTTGGCTCAAAGCCTTGTATTTTCTTCACAAATTTCATGAAGGCGTACTTCCCCCAATTAAAAGGGTTTTCCAGCCTTTTGTTTTGTTGATTCAACAAGAACATCATCTTCCAGCGTTCTTGTCTTATCTGGTCAGCTCCTCCTTGTAGACCATCAAAGCATCTGTGAAGGATACATGCCAACACATCCCAGTGAACCAACAGATGTCTGGTTCTGATGTCAGCAAGTTTGAAGTCGATGGGTGTGTCTGGCTTGTCAAGATCACACACATCACTGTAGAGATTTTTGACACCCTCAAGGAGATCTTCATCCTTGGTGTCAATTTCAAAATCCTTTCCAAGATTTTGAAGTTCAAACAGCTCACAGAAAGCTGTTTCGTCCAACAGGATTTCCTGTCCTTGGACTTTAGTCTTGATAGACACTGTCTCAGTGCCTTCAGAGACTTGGAAATAATCGTGGAGTTGTTGTGAAACTCCAGGACATCCAGTGAAGAGACTCCATTGGGAAAAGTAGATAGAAAGCCCTTGATTTGTGCCTTTTCAAGCATATCAAGTACCAACTTTCTGTCAGCCTGGTTTTCTATTGCAGCTACAAGGTATTCCTCAATCATGGCACCACCCCAAATCATCCTGTGATTTGAAGTCCAATGATCAGGATTGAACTCCCCAGTCAATCGTTTGTTTATTATAAATAGTACGTTTTGGAGGTAGTAGCTTGGGATTTCTGGTTAGAAGCACGTTTTGGAGCCATCTCTTTAAATAGTGAAAGTTTTTGAAAAACAGAAAGAGATTAAGGTGTGAGTTCAGTGATTCTTTGCAGAATAACTAAGCGAAGAACAGAGATTTGCAGAAAACTTTGAAAGGTTTTTGCTATTTCTGTGTAAGTGTGAATGTTGGATTAGTCGAAAGTGATTTCTTTTGCCAAAATCCTATATATATAGCATCTTACTCTCAACAGACATATACATACAAATTGATTTTGTACATATGCATCTGTGCAAATGCAGATAGGCGTGGGTAAAATTTGTTTTGCATTAAATGCTTAGTGGGCCACGTCTATGTTTTTACAGTCCACTATTTTACTGAGAATTGATCTCGTCTGTTAAGATCAAACGCCCATTTCATCAAGGGTCACAATTGCTTCTTCAGCAATGATCACAATCAGTAATTGTAATTGTGCCCAATTAATGAAATTTGGCGCAAGGCTTTCTGAATCACATCTCTTTTCTGTGACTAGGGGACAATCTTTGGACTTATGTAGTCAGTTCAGAGACTGTGTGTAACTTAACATAAAAATGGAAAGATACAAAACACCAGAGATGTAGTTGACTGAATATAGTTGTACCACATTTCTCTTGTGTTCCCCCTCACTAAGTGATCTAGATATCTGAGTACATGTCTAAAAAATTTTCAAATAGCCATTTTACCCTTTAACCTTTGATATCTGAGTACCCGTCTCAGATATCTTTTTGCAATGTGTTTCACCTTTTGTCTTTGATATTCTGGATTCCTGTTCCAGATATCTTATCTCTTCTTTTTCCTTTCTCAATCATACTGAGTTCCTGTCTCAGAGATTAGAACTTTTCAGTTCATTTGGTAGCTCCATTAACCCAAGACTATGTCTCAAGGTTAAGAACCTGCTTTCTTGCAAAGACTTTGTAAAGATATCTACAAGTTGGTCTTCAGTACCAATCTTAAGTATCTCCATATTGCCTTTTTCAACATGGTCTCTAATGAAGTGGTGTCTAACATCAATGTGCTTTGTTCTTGCATGAAACTTAGGATTCTGAGTTATGATAATAGCACTTGTGTTATCACAGAAAATTGGTGTTTTCTCTTCATTGATCTCATAATCTCTGAGTTGTTGTTGTATCCACAATATCTGTGAAGCACAACACCCAGCAACAATATATTCAGCCTCTGTGGTAGATGTGGCAATTGAGTTTTGTTTCTCTTGAACCATGATATTAATCTGCACCAAGAAATTGACAAGTTCCCGGGTGCTTTTTCTATCAAGCAATGATCCAAAGATAGTCAAGATCGTAATAGCCAACTAAACTCAATCCACTATCTTTTGGATACCAGTCCAACTTCTACAAGACTTTACATACCTTAATATTTTCACAAAGAATGTTGTAGTGTGATTGCATTGATTTGTCCAAATCTAGCACACACTCCAACTGCATATTGAATATCAGGTCTACTTGCAGTGAGGTACAGTAGAGACCCAATCAATTTCCTATACTTGTGTTCTTCAACACTCTTGTCAGATTCAGTATAGGTCATTTTGGTTCCAATGCTCATAGGTATCTTAGCATTCTTTTCAGAAGGCTTTAGATTAAACTTGTTGAGCATATCATTTGCATACTTTGTTTGACTAATGAATATTCCCTCATTAAGTTGCTTGACTTGCAATCCTAAGAAGTAGTTTAATTCTCCCATCATGCTCATCTCAAATTTACTTTTCATGAGCTCAGCAAAGTCTTCACAAAGTTGCTTGTCTTTAGATCCAAATATAATGTCATCAACATATACTTGAACTAGAAGTAGTTTCCCTTCATGGTTCAAAGTAAAGAGTGTTTTATCAACATCTCCTTTCTTGAAGCCACTTTCCAGCAAGTATTTGGCTAAAGTATCATACCATGCTTTCGGGGCCTGTTTCAGTCCATACAGAGCTTTCTGAAGCTTATAAACCATTCTACTTTCTGTGGAAACCTCAAAGCCTGGTGGTTGTTCAACATAGACTTCTTCAGCAAGTTCACCGTTTAGAAATGCACTTTTAACATCCATCTGATAAACTTTAAAGTCATTATGAGCTGCAAAGGCTAGAAATAGTCTAATTGCGTCCAATCTTGCAACTGGAGCATATGACTCGTCAAAATCTAGTCCTTCTGTCTGGGTGAATCCCATGGCAACCAACCTTGCTTTGTTTCTGGTTATTTCACAAGACTCATTCATTTTATTTCTGAAAACCCACTTGGTTCCAATTACAGATATTCCGTCAACAAATGAAACCAGTTTCCAGATTTTGTTTCTCTCAAATTGATCTAACTCTTCTTGCATTGCAGAGATCCAATCTTGATCCTTCAATGCTTCTTCTATAGTTTTAGGTTCAATATTAGAGATGAAACATCCATAAAGAGAGTTAGCAATTGGTCTCCTAGTTCTAACTCCTTGGTCTAAAGGACCGATCACATCCTTGGCAGGATGATTTCTTATCCATTTCATAATGGGTTTTGAACTAGTAGGATCAATATCATTTTGATCTGAATGTGAATCAATATGATCTTGATAGGGTACTTGTGAAGTATCTGAGATATCTGGCACATGGGAAATGCCATGGATATCTGACACTTTTTCAGTGTTAGAGATATCTGGAATTTGATTTTCAGCAATCTCATTCTTAGAAACCTCTTCATGGTGAAGGTTCTCCGTAACCTGTTCCATTTCTGAAATTCTCATAGGAAATTCTTCATCATGTCTTAGAGTCATCTGGTTGTTACTAAGCAATGGTTGCTTTTCATCGTCAGATTCATCCTCTAAGTGAATGATAGAGTTGTTTTCTTTTGAGGATTCTTCTTCAGAATCTTTAATCATTAGTTCTTTGAACCTATCTGAGAGTTCTTCATTCAAGAGTACTTTCTTATTTCCTTCGTAGAAGACAACATGAACAGATTCTTCAATCTTTTGTGTTCTTTTGTTGTAGATTCTGTAGGCTTTGCTATTCAGAGAATAACCAAGAAATACTCCTTCATCTGCTTTTGGTTGAAATGTTCTCAAGTATTCTTTTCCATTGTTAAGAACAAAACATCTGCCACCAAACACCCTTAGATGTTTGATACTAGGGGGTCTACCAATCAAAAGTTCATAAAGAGTTTTGTCATGGTGTTTGTTAATCAAACATCTATTTTGAGTGTAGCAGGCTGTGTTAACAGCTTCAACCCAATAGATTTCACTTATTTCAGTGTCAGAAAGCATTGTTCTTGCTGCTTCTTTTAGGGTCATATTCTTCCATTCAGCAGCACCATTTTGTTGTGGTGTCCTTACTGAAGATAGTAAATGTTGTATACCTTTGCAGGTACAAAACTCTTTTATGTACTAGTTCACAAACTCAGTACCATGGTTTGTTCTGATTATAGATACCTTGTCATTTTTCATGACTTCAAGCTTATTCAGCAAGTTGGGTATCTCAACCCTTGCATCAGATTTATGTTTGAGAAATACAACCCAAGTGAATCTTGAGTAATCATCAACAACAACCAGACCATACTTCTTTCCTGCATAGCTAGTTACAGAGGATTCAAAAAGATCCATATGTAACATTTGCAGTGGCCTTTCACTGGAGTGTCTAGTTTTAGACTTGAAAGATGTTTTGGATTGTTTTCCCATTTGGCAAGCTTAGCATATACCATCTTTTCTATATACCATTTGGGTAAACCAACCACCAATTCTTTCTGGCTAGCTTGTTCAGAGTTTTAAAGTTCAAGTGACTCATTCTTTTCTGCCATAGCCAGTTTTCTTCACTGTGGCTAGATTGACTCACCATGAGACATTCTTCAGTTGTGGCAGATGCCCAGTCAGCAACATAAAGATTTCCTTTTCGCCTAGCAACCAAGACTGTCTGCTTTGACTCATTGTCAATTACTTTGCATAGTTTTGACTTGATCTTGACAGTGTACCCTTTGTCTACCAATTGACTCATGCTTAGGAGATTATATTTCAATCCATTTACATGTAGTACTTTAGAGATTGTAAGAGCTCCAAACTTCAGATTGCCAAAACCTATGATTGGATTTTCATCTCCTCCAGAAAATCTAATAATTGGTCCTTTATCGCATTTTCTATAGTTAATCAGATTTGCTTTGTCTCCTGTCATGTGCTTCCCACATCCACTATCAAAATGCCACTTCGGGTTCTTCCTCAGAGTGTTCTCGTCAGCCATTAGGCAAGGCTCAATGTTGGAGCAATCTGGATAGATCTCCTCAACAACCCCACATAATTCCCTTTTCTTTTGACCAAAGTCAACTAGTTCATGAGTGATGCCACATAATTCTGGATAAGGTAGTTTGGAGTCATCTGAGTCTTCTTCCTCAGATTCTGACTCAATATCGAGAGCATCCAGTTGGATTTGAATCTTTTTCCTTTCTTCAGTGAGCAAAGCTCTCTGACCTCTCTTGAAGTTTCTTCTATCTTTCTTGTCACCAGTCTTTAGCTTATTGAAAACAGGACAGTCTCTTTTAAAAGGACCAGGTTTCTGACAATAGAAACAGATATCGTTTCCGATTTCTTCTTCCTCAGTACTAGATGCTTGCTGAGCCAGTTTGTTCAGCAAGCTTGACAGCTGCATATTCTTGTACTGGTGATAGTTTGAGCCTAGATGCTTTTTCAGCTTCTCTTTGGCTTTTCTTCGGTCAATCTCCCGACTGACATATTTTCTCATTTTCTTTACAGCAAGAGCATCTTCCTCAGTCATTCCCTTGGTATCCTTCTTTTCAGAAGTACCTTGTGTTACTAAAGCAACATGGTGAACTTTCTCAACAATTGTTTGTTCTCTCTGAGTAGTTTCATAGTTAACAGTAGCTAAGTAGGAAAAGAGTTCTACTGGAGTGATATTTGGCATTCCTTGGTTGAAATAAAAATACTGAGTGTGTTCCCAGTTTTGATTCAAGCTTCTCACGATAGTCTTAACCTTTTCAGAGTTAGAGTATCTCTCACTTTCACCAAGTGCAGCCATTTCACTCATCAGTGTTGTAAATCGGAAATCTAGTTCTTCAAGATCTCAGTGGGACCTTGTTTAAAGTTTTGGAATTTAAGATTCAAAACTTCTAACTTATTTTCCTTTGTTTTCTCAGTACCGGCACATATTTCTTCAATCAATTGCCAGACCACTTTAACCCCGTTTTTGCACCCCACAGTTTACATTGTATGTGCTCTGGAGTGGAACGTATGATGATATTGCGAGCCTGACCATCTAGTCGATTTCTCTTGGCATCTTCCGTTGTCCAGAGCACTTTAGGCTTTGGCTCATAAACAATTTGACAAGTAGGTCTTCCACTGGATGAAGCACCTATTTATGAGGATCCACCACTTGGTTCTTCATCAGTGGGAACTCTGTCTCTACAATTAGAAACCTCCATAACCTGCTTGAGTTGTTGAATGGCTATGGGGCCATTCTTTATTACTTCGATCATTTCGTCACTGATGGCTTCTAGATGGAGCATCATGTTGTTCTTCCATTTCTCATAATTCTCTGGCTTGAGAATTGGAGCATCACTTAAAGACATCCTGCAGCAAACACACAAAATAGACAAATCAAGTGTAGGTGAAAAACAGTTAGTGGGCACTTATCTGGGATCTAGGTTCAGTGCAGAAGGCTTGGGAACCTCCCGCTCTGATACCACTTGTTGGTCCAGATAACGGCAAAGGGAAAAGTCTTGAGGGGGGGGGGGGTGAATAGTCTCTTACAACTTTTGTCGATAAACACAATTTCTCAGATATATCTGTGAAGATATCTGATACTTAATTTCAGAGAGCGGAAGACTTTTCTGTGATAAGTGCACGTGCTCAGCAAGATATGTGTAAATACTCAACAAGGTAAATAAAGCAAGTAATAAATTGCAGAAAGTAAATAACACTGATATTTATAGTGGTATCTGAAGGTGGCGTAATCCTTCAACTAATCCACTTCGGCCTTTCTCAGACCTAGAATCCCCTAAGACAGATAATTGAGTTCACCTTACAAATATCTTCTCTCGATTCCTAAATACACTAGGTTCCCAACCAAGTGTTCCCCTGAGTTATTCCCCGGCTTTCTCAGCCAAGTACTTCCTATACTCGGAAACCTTTGAGCTATTCCTTAGTTTCCCAAACTAAGTACTTCCTATGCTCAGTAACTTGGAGTTATTCCTTAGTTTCCCAAACTAAGTACTTCCTGTACTCCACGCCGTTTAAGGTGTTGGTTAAGGTAGTTTGTCAGGTGAGTAGTCTTTATAACTTTCTCAGTTATGTAAGAATACTTGATAGAATAAGAATCACATAACACAGTTCACAATGTGTGGTGATATGTTCTTTACTGACCCAAGTCTATGTTAAATGTTCTAGAGAATGAAACTTAGATACTTGATCTTTTGATTCAACTCCTTCACAGGTAGCAATGCTTGTTAAGGATCAGGACACTTAGAACTTTCGTGCTACTTAGAATTCAAGAGCTTAGTCGCAACTGTAAACTAAAGAGTATGTAGGTTGAAGGCTTGTATGCTTGAATGAGTTCGTCGATGAAAGTTCTTGGCGTGTTCAGTGTGTGTGTTCAAGCATTCTAAGTGTTGATATTTATAGTTGAAAATCATGCCGTTTGAATAGTATCCGTTTGGCTTAATGAAATTCAAACTATTGATATCTGTAAATAGTACTGCAGAAGACGTTGTCTCTTTTCAGAGATTTCCTCTTTAGTTCAGATGTTTCTGTCTGCCCATTTATTGCATTGTACTATTTTTGTCTTGTAGTGCCAATGGAACTATGCATGCTTTCTGAAGCATTACATGTCCCTTTCCAGAAACCTTCACATCTCCAGATACCTGTTGAAACATTGTTTCCCAGAAACATAGTTTTATCCAGGATATCTGAGTGTAGATATCTGTGGGCACTTTTCCTTGTTCAGAAACCTTGTGTTCTTAGATATCTTTTGCAAAACTTGTTTATTGAGAAACACTTTTTGTATCAAAGATATCTGGATATAGGTATCTGATAACCTTCGTCTTCAGCAATCTTGTGCAATCTTCAAAACTTCAAAATTTGTTGAACTCTCCTGTTGGATGCCTTATTCTTGGTCTTCTTCAAAGATAAAAAATACATTCAGAGACCTAACATCCTATACAAGATTTGCTAGACTAACATACTTAGTAATTTTCCTCTTTTACAGTGTTCAAGTGAACCAAGAGTACTAACCACCTTTATGAGCTAAGATAAGTCATTAGGTTGCAGATTAAAATCTAAACAGATATTCCTAACATTATGCGAGGGCTATATATGCTGCGATAAATAAGGCTCGCCGCGGTGCGATTTTACGAATGGCTCCCCTATTTTGAAGGAAGATGCTTGCCGCGGCGAGACGCGCAGGCTCAGAATTTGTTTTCCTTATTAGCTTAGAATTTGTTTTTCTTTTCTCTCATACTTTATTTTAACCTAGTTCTTAGAAAAAAGCTCCTAGACATTATTCTTGAGATTGAACTACATTGGAGCTTGGTTTTATCTTTGATTGAAGGATTGATATCGAATTCCTGGTTATCATGGTAATTCTCTATTGTTTATCTCTTTACAATTCGTTCTTATTCTTGTTTGTCGAATTGTATGAGCCTGCATGCGATTATCATTCTGTTTATGTTTAGCATGAGCAATATCTTGAATTATTTGATCCTTGCTTCTATCATGAGTAGCTAAACCACTCCAAACATGGTAGTTATGTGACGGTTATGCATATTCGCTTCTAGGGTTTAGATTCGTTCATATAGGTTCGTCTATCTTTAAATCTTCAATCCAATAAGCTAGATTAAGACTTTCAAAATCGTTTCCGGTTAAGGATCGTGGATTAACGACCCATGATTTCTCTATTTCAAAACATTCAAATAACGATTGGTTGAATTGGATTAACTGATTTATGTACACTGACCGTGTGATAAGTATGAACGATTTTCCTAGAGCGAATTAGCATTACTCGATCATAACTACTGTGGTCTCTCTATCTCTTTGATTTAAACCATTTACTTGCTTTATTCTGATTTCTAGTTTAGAAAGTATTCAAAACCTAAATCATTTAATTTGTTTTCACAAGTAACTGTTTGCTCTCAATTCGTTGTGGTAGCTTAATTGGTTCCTTAGCGAACGATCTTGTGGTTAGCATTGTCTGTCTACAACAACTGCTTACTACTTGTTTACTAAGTATTAATTTGAGCACATCAGATACTGAGCAAGTATCTGAAGACAGGCATGATGCTAAGGCTGCATTACCAAAAGATGTACCATCCTCCTCCTCACTGAAAGGAAAGAAGCCCATCTCTGAGATGGTTGATGGGCTAGAAAATATTGATGAAAATGCCCAAGAGGATGAAGATCAATGGGATGAAGACTCAGGTGATAAAAAAGACAGAACCTTGGTAGAACATGCAAATGTTCACTTGGGAGTTTCTCACTTAAAGAGAAAATTGATTGCTCCTCAAAGCTTCAGTAAGATACCAAATCTCAACTCCCATGATTACATGGCTAGATACCAGGTTCTGGCAACTCTAAGAAAGGAGTTATCTCAACAAAATGAAGAAGTCATTGCATCAGTCCCTGCCGAAATGAAGAAGTTCACTGAGTTAATCACTCAGAGAACAACAAGCTTGATCATTGTTCAGAGAGACCTAGGCATGGTGAGGGATGATGACAATACTCTTGCTGGAAAAGCCCTCAATGAGGCTAGCTATGTTGCTGGAAAAGCAGATGCTACTCAAGGTCCACTGGCAGACCTCACTGATAAGGAAACAGGACTTATCAAATAGAATCAGGAGCTCAAGGCTGATCTGGAAAAGTTGGTTGCTGCTTACAACTATCTGCAAGGCAACTTTGACTCCCTCTCAGAATCTTTTGTGATTCTTAGTCAGTCAACAATGACTAAGGGGGAAGGATCTCAAGGTGCTCAGAGAGGAAGAGGAAGAGGAAACAAAAGAAAATCTGAACAACCACCTCTCAGAATAAATGAGCCCTCCTTCAGTCAAGGTGCTACTCAGATAGTAGCAACAACTCAGCAGATTCCTGAATAAGGAATTACAACAAGAGCCAGATTACAGACAAGATCACAAAGACCTCCAAAGGGAACCAAGTCCCCAAGGAGAAGACAAGTAAAAGGGATTGAAGAGTCTTCTGAAGAAGAAGAAGAAGAAGAAGAAGAAGAAGAAGAAGAAGAAGAAGAAGAAGAAGAAGAAGAAGAAAGCCAAATCAAATCCCAGGGCAATAAAGAAGGCTGCAAATCTCCCACAAAGATTAACATTGATGATGATGATGAAGATACTGATGAAGATGAAGCTCCTCTTCACAGGAAAATGAAAAGGGTTGATAGCCTATCTGAGCCTATTGCTGCAAAGCAATTGGCAGGCAAAACACACTCTGAAAATACCAAGTCTATCCAGGGTGGTTCTTCAAGCAAACCCCCAAGAGAGAATGCCAAAACAAGAAGAAAGAGGAGAAGAGACACTCAATTTGGCAGGGCTGCACCTGAAAAACCTGTTGATGCCCTGATTGAATATGTCAAGACTGACAATAGTCAAACCTCTTACAGATGCATTCACCAGAAAAATGGTCATTGAGTTCTGGAACTAAAGCACCTGCTAGTAAATGAAAAATTCCCAGTTTCTATATTTGAACAACTCATGGCATGGAGAAAAGATAAGCCAGTACTGATAAATCCAAAGCATGGCTGGATTTTGAAGTCTCCAAAAGAAATGAAGCCATGGAAAAGGACCTCTCCTTTGAATGTCCTTATGGGAAACCAGATGATGTGCAAAGAATTCCCAAGATGACTGGAACAGGCACAAGGCCAAGACTGGGTGTTGAACCTTATGAGTCATTCTACATGACTAAGGAACAATATCTGGATGACATTGAATATCTGAAGATCATTTATGAGTATTTCAAACTCTCTGATCTCAGAATTGAGCATGCCTGGGTATGGGGAAGATATTTGTGGGTCAAGCACTTGATTTAAAAAAAAATTAACTCTTGGCTTAGTAAACAAATTTAAAACATTGATTTGACACATCAAGTTTTAAATCCTGGTGCCTTGATAACTTCGAAGTGCTGGCGTCATGAAGGATTCTTAAGCCAAGCATGACGCTAAAGGATTCTTAAGCGCCAAGTGCTAATTTGGCCATTTTTTGCGTTCTTTCTCGTCCACTAGCTCCTTTTTTGTTATCTAGCCTTTTACTTGAGTCTCAGGCTTCTACTTGCAGCTGTCTATACACTTTGGTCATTTACAAATAGGGAAGCCTTCTCAAATCAATTCTTTTTTCTCTCTTCACTCGATTGCTCGAGAGCGAGCACGAGTTCAGGTTTGGGAAGGGGTGTTTGGATCTGCTTAAGGCTTCTTGCATGTACTTTTCTCGTATGTGTTTTTATGTTGCATTATGTACTTTTTTATTCGAGTCTGTTGATTCTAAGTCTGTCTCCCAAGTCGAGCGTCTATTGCATGTAGTAAACCTGTTTAATGCTGGAGTTTTGATTGATCTCTGATTATTAGCAGTTGGCATGTTATAAATTTGTTAAGTTCGTTTCTCCCGTAAATAGAAAGTATGTTCTAGTTCTGTAGTCTAAAAGCCTGTGAGCAAACCTTAGCCGATGAAAAAATATTATACCTGTAAATTTGTACTTGTGTGATTTTTCGGGAAGTGCAAACTCCCCTGTTTGTGCCTCATCATGATCATGTATACTCTATGTAAGTTAAGTATGACGAACGGCATGTTTTTCATTCCTTATTTGCTCAACCAAAACCCGTTCCAAGAACAGATTTGGGGAGGAGGTTTATGGGCGCCATATATGTATAAACGACTGTGATTTGGCTTTTGTTTTCTCAAAAAATATTAAAATAAGTCTCGGAGTGGATCTGTGGTACTTGTGACCACCGTCAGTCGTGTTGGGCAAGTTTCATATACTACCTATATACCAGCGTGGCCTTTAAAAGCTATATGGCCGTAAGGGTTGATGGCGTGTATACCAAACAAGCACGCACAAAAGTGCAGACTTTCGGTAAAACGGACACTACCAAAATAAAGAGACAAAATAAGCATATAGGTCATTATAAGACTGCAAAACAGTATAAAAATAAAAAAAAATGAAAAAAGAGAGAATGATTGCCATTTAACAAGTCTGAAGCTGTTGATTGTAGAGTTTTGATAAAAGTCCCTTCTGACTTAACTGATTGAATACATTGCATGAGGTATTTAAGATATCTTTGTGATGTGAGTCACCTTCCTTTCTATTTTTGTATTTCTTGAGTGATTACCCTTAATGGACACTTCCAGGAGTGTGAGAGATAGTTGCATAGAATCCTCTTGTGAGGGATTACCGGGTTAGACTTAAGTTCTATTTACTCAGGAAACGAACTTCTTGGATTTATGCTTGTTTTTCTGCAAACGTCAGTTTGATTTCAAACCTCTTGCATTTTTCGGGCTTATTACTTGCAATCGTAGACTCGGTAGCTTGGGAGCTAGACTTTATCTGTTTGTCTATGTATTTTTATTTTTCTAGGTTTTTTAGAGAGTCTGTTGCTTGAGGACATGCAAGGGTTCGATTTGGGGAGTTTGATGAGTCGGTTTTACACCGTCTCATTTTGTCTTTTTTACCGTCTTATTGTCGTCCTTAAGTATAGTTTTTATTAGTTTCCTAGAGTATTTTTACTTGTTTTGTTCTTTGTGTGTTTAAAGGTATTTGGCTAAACCGCGTTAATTGGAGTCAAAAGGATGCATTTTATATGCATTTGCAGAATACGGAGTTCCAATACCTCGAACGGATGCTAGAAGTGGTGCGGGAAGGCCAAAAATACCAAAGTTGGAGTCAAAGTGCGGATCAGAGCCAACCAGGGTACCTGTCGCACGCTAGCTGCCTCGTAGGTGCCTAGTGCGCCGGTATAAGTGGCGTCTTCTGAAGATAATCAAGGCAGCCTTGGACGACGTATCGTATGCCGTCATTCGTGCTTTTAGTCGTAATTCGTTTCTTTTAGTTTTCTATTAGTTTTGAACAAAAGAATTGTATTCATAATCTTCTTTACATCTTTTTGCTCTCAACCTAGAACTTTTCCAGGGCAATTACCTACCTAATACTGGAGGTAATTGAACTGATTATTCTTGTATTACCTAATACTTTTCTACCGATTGGATTCCAGTTTCTTTAGTTTTAACTTAGGGTTCATGACACAATTGGTAAATCTGTATCAACTTTCAATTCCTGGTATTTAGTATTCGTTTATGTTTATTATGTGTCCGTATATGATATTGATTATGTCTATGCATATCATTAGTAGCTAAACACCCAATTATGGGGGGAGGGGGGGTTGATGGATTCAATGCATGCTAGTTAGGATTTATGCAATTCAATAACATGTAACTCTATGCCCTTTTGACTAAATGCGTATGTAGTTATGTGTATTGTATTTTTATCCCCAAAATCATCAAAGGACTATGCAATCTGATTTACTAGCAAAATGTCTAGAGATTGCATAATCCATAGGTTCGTAGCAAACACATAACTGCATTAGCTTATTAATTGTAGCTTAGTGAAATTGACGCCTTCACTAATGCTATATGTTTTGTAGAACAAAATAAGTTAGCTCATTGTCATAGTCCTTCGCACCTTATATGATATAAGGTGTCTGCCTAGAGAGCTAGAGCAGTGTAATAATCGTTAGGACGTGTCCCCGTGATAACTAGAGTAAATCGGCATCGTTATTGTTGCATGTTTTCCTTCTAGCCAGCTTGATTTCTATCACCACACCATAATTCCCTTTCATATATTCGTCTCCACAAGTTAATTTGTTTTCTAGTTAGTCAGCATCATAGTTAGATTATCATTCTGCTGCCGAAGCAAACCAACTTTTACTGCTTTTCGTACTGTCATTATTATTCGTAAACGTATAGTTAAATCTTTAGAGACCGACCATGGGGTTAACTTCACTGTACTACAAGTTTTCATAGTGTTGGGAATTAACTCTTGGCTTAGTAAACAAATTTAAAACATTGATTTGACATATCAATATTTTGAATGAAAAACGTAGAGGTGTTCCTCCAAATCTGTCAATTTTCGGTATTTCTGTGAAATCAACGAATCTTGATTCATCAGTTCTCGTGAGAAACTATAACCCCCACTTACTTTATAATTTATAATAGAGTCTAATTCTTAGGCACTTACATCTTGTTGAATCAACGAGTTTTGAGTCAATTCTCGGTATTCTGTAAGAATCAACGAGGTTCGAGTTATTGTTCCTTGTCTTTAGTCACGCACGCTACATCAACAACCACAAAAGATGAAGGAAATGTAGGAAAAAAAAGCTATGGCAGGAAGTTTCTTACAGTGGGTGTGAAAAATTGCACAATACTGATCCATTATTTTTTGTCATAATACTATGTGTCCAATAATTTTTTTTCTGAAACAAAAAAAATATATTAAAACTCGAAACAACGTTTACAGGAGCCTAAGAAATGCTCGTAGTAAAACTCAAAATTACTTCGTTCAAAATTACATCACAGCCAAAGTTAAATAAACCTTACATTGTGGGCTATCCCAAAACCTCACAATTGACAAATCCATTACTACACTACATCTCAAATGATTCATCTTCACCAAATGCAAAATCTGCCAAAGCTTTCACCATTCATAATCTTAACACAAATATCTAAGATTCCGAAGTGCCTCATGGTCCTCAACCACTTGTCCTTGCAACAAATGCGGAAAGCTTCTCTTTTGAAATCCATCCATCCATTCCAAAAACGATAGTGTAACTATACTTGCCAAACCCCTCCACTCTATATTACAGTATATATATAAGTGGACAACTATTGAAGTTGTGCAATTGAATACTTAATTTAAGTTAAATTGAACACATTTGTAATATATATGTAAATTAGACTTTAATCACAAAAAAACAATCTAATTTATTCAATTAAATTACATACCCTAATCAATTTCAACAAAATCAATGCATCATAACAAAAACCAATCTTCCTTCTCCAATTAAATTTAACACTAATCCAACCCCAACAAAATCAATTCATTATTAAAAAAAATGAATTTGTCTTCTCCAATTAAATTTTAAACACTAATTCAACCAATTACCCAACAAAATCAATTCATCATTAAAAACAACGATCAATTGACACTAACTCAAACACTAATTCAGCTTGAAAAAGACAATTCATTATTAGAAACAACGATATTACTTGCCTCTATATACGTCTTCTATAATTGTAACTATGTGCCACAATAACACGTGTAGCGTCTTCTCACATTCTAGTACTCTTTATCAAAACAAGTGGCAAGTAATTTAAGACGTGGCAATAGAAAGCACAATCAAAACCGTCAATTCTAGACAAGAGGAAAGTTTAGTCCCAATTAATAAAATTTAGTTGTCATCTTGATCAGCACCATCGTCTAGTATGTCTAGACCGAAGCCTAGCGGAGAGTGAGGGGTCGCGGACGAATCCTAAATTTAAGACCACAAAGGCGGAATACTCCCAGCACATATAAGACATGGCTTGAAGTGATGGTCCTTTGTGGTAACCAAAAGTACGCTACTTGGGGCGGAGCTTAACTTACCAATAAAAGCCGTCAATTCAAAACGGATTTCAATCCATAATTGTCGACGCTCCTACACTCTATACTCTTTAACAAGTCGAGTGGCAAATAATTTAATGCGTGGTCAAGATCAATAACCAACCAAGAAACACCTAAACCCACGTACCATACTGATCATGCCCCTCCACCCTCCGGAGGGGGCTCTTACGAGCTTTGCAGGGACCAACAACAAGTTTTTTGAATTATTTTTTATTGGCGCACTCTGGCACTCTGGCAGCTGCAGTTTTGACCAATTTCAACCAAGTCCCTAATTATGCATTTTGATTAATAACACAGATGATTTTCCTAAAAACATATATCATCTCGAAATAAGTTATTTAGAAACCGTCTCTTATGAGACTTAGTGCAAAATAATAAGAGTTCTTCTCTAAATTAATTATTTATTTAGGGACGGACCTACATTATCTAGAAAATTATTGATATTATTAATCAAAATGTTTATGTTCTTAATGTTAGTGTCTTTTTCACAAACAACTTATTTCGTTTATCACATACACATTTTGATTAATAACATATTGTTTACAACATTGTGTTTTTAGATAGAGTCCGTTTTGCGAAAGACCCCTTATATATAGGAAAGTCCGAAAAGTCCACTTAAACGTAAAAACTAGACAATTATATGTTGTTTCTCGACTTAATTTCTCGCGGATCTTTTGACCCAGATTCATTAGAAACGGGTCGAGTATAAATAAAGAATTTACCATCTTTTACCATATTTTCAGCTTGATTTTCTCTCTCTATCCCCGATATTTCTCTCTCTAACCTCGATTTTCTCTCTAACCTCGATTTCAGCTCAATTTCAGCTCGATTTGTGCCGAAAAACAGCAAATCGATCAACCTCTGCCGTAAAACACCAAATCGATCTGCCGGGAAACTTCGAGACACCAAATCGAGCTGAAATCGACGAGTTTTTATAGAAAAGTTGAAATCGACGAGTTGAAATCGACGAGCTGAAATCGACGAGTTGAAATCGAGATGGAACATGGCGGAATCATTGAAGGAACCATTGTATCTTATGGAAACGAAGGCGATTCCGTAGTATCATCAACATCAACTCGTGAGAAATACTTGCAGATCGTGTCACATGAATGTATACACTGACTGTCTATCTATATATTTATTGTTGTCTACATTTAGACTAAAATAGTCTAGATATTACATATAACTATCTATGTTTAACATGTAGCTGTCTATGTTTCATGTGATAGTCTCTATGCTGAAATTGTAGTTGTCTATATTTAGGCTGAAATTGTCTAGATATTACATGAAATTGGTTATGTTTAACATGTAACTGTCTATATTTCAGGTGATAGTCTCTATTCTGAATTTGTAGTTGTCTATATTTAGGCTGAAATTGTCTAGATATTACATGTAATTGTCTATGTTTAACATGTAACTGTCTATGTTTCATGTGATAGTCTCTATTCTGAATTTGTAGTTGTCTATATTTACGCTGAAATTGTCTAGATATTACATGTAATTGGCTATGTTTAACATGTAACTGTCTATGTTTCAGCTGACAGTCTCTATTCTGAATTTGTAGTTGTCTATATTTAGGCTGAAATTGTCTAGATATTACATGTAATTGTCTATGTTTAACATGTAACTGTTTATGTTTCATGTGATAGTCTCTATTCTGAATTTGTAGTTGTCTATATTTAGGCTGAAATTGTATAGATATTACATGTACTTGGCTATGTTTAACATGTAACTGTCTATGTTTCAGGTGATAGTCTCTATTCTGAATTTGTAGTTGTCTATATTTAGGCTGAAATTGTCTAGATACTACATGTAATTGTCTATGTTTAACATGTAACTGTCTATGTTTCAGGTGATAGTCTATATGTTGAATTTGTACTTGTCTATATTTAGGCTGAAATTGTCTAGATATTACATGTAATTGTCTATGTTTAACATGTAACTGTCTATGTTTAATGTGATGGTCTCTATGCTGAATTTGTAGTTGTCTATATTTAGGCTGAAATTGTATAGATATTACATGTAATTGGCTATGTTTAACATGTAACTGTCTATGTTTCAGGTGATAGTCTCTATTCTGAATTTGTAGTTGTCTATATTTAGGCTGAAATTGTCTAGATACTACATGTAATTGTCTATGTTTAACATGTAACTGTCTATGTTTCAGGTGATAGTCTATATGTTGAATTTGTAATTGTCTATATTTAGGCTGAAATTGTCTAGATATTACATGTAATTGTCTATGTTTAACATGTCACTGTCTATGTTTCATGTGATAGTCTCTATGCTGAATTTGTAGTTTTCTATATTTAGACTGAAATTGTCTAGATATTACATGTAATTGTCTATGTTTAACATGTAACTTTCTATGTTTCATGTGATAGTCTCTATTCTGAATTTGTAGTTGTCTATATTTAGGCTGAAATTGTCTAGATATTACATGTAATTGGCTATGTTTAACATGTAACTGTCTATGTTTCATTTGATAGTCTCTATTCTGAATTTGTAGTTGTCTATATTTAGGCTGAAATTGTCTAGATATTACATGTAATTGTCTATGTTTAACATGTAACTTTCTATGTTCCAGGTGATGTACTGCAAGATAGAATTGAAGATGAACCACTAGTAGGGTGTTTGTTAGGCAGAACTGCTAGTACTTATGAAGAACTCTTTGAATTGTATCGGAGGCAAGCTGCACTTTTAGGTTTCAGCGTCAAATTGTGTACGACAAAACGTTATGCACGTACTAGACAAGTAAGGGTGAAGTATTTCACGTGTTCTGCTCAAGGTTATACCAACTCAAAGGAAAAACAACCAAAAACACCATCACCATACATACAAGGACAAACAAGCAACAAACGTTAAAAGAAACCAAAAGAAGTGCCAGAAACTAGATGTGGGTGTATGGCTGCCATGAAAGTCAGACATTGTAAGGAGACAAACTTGTACAAGGTTGATAAGCACTACATGAATCACACCCACCCTTACACTAGACCTGAATGGCAGCATCTCCATAGGGTGGAAAGAAAGATTACACCACACAAGGCAGATGTGATAAGTGCAATGGAAAAGTCAGGCATGAAGCCTACTGTTGCATTTAGGTACATGGCTTCCAACTCAGGTGGAACAGAGCATGTGGGACATACTATAAGAGACGAAATTAACTACGTAAATAGGCTGAGAGCGCATGAAACAGGTGGTGCAGATGCCCAACATGTAGTTAGTTTAATGCAACATAGGCAACAAGAAGACACAGAATTCTATTATGATATGTTGATTGACAAAGAAAGTAGATTATGTGGGCTCTTTTGGTCAGATGCCATGATGAGGGATGATTATATGATATTTGGTTATGTTGTAGTCTTTGACACAACATTCAGGACAAATAAGTATGAGCTCATTTGTGCTCCAATTGTAGGGGTAAACAATCATTGGGGCAATGCGATGTTTGGGTGTGCTTTTTTGGAAAATGAGCAAACGGAAAGCTTTGTATGGCTACTGACAACATTCCTTAAATGCATGGATTCAAAGAAGCCTAAAACTATATTCAAATATCAAGATGCTGCTATGTCCAGAGCAATAGAACAGGTAAAAAAAATGTTCAGTAAATTATCTAGGTTTTGCCTTAAATTGTCTAGTTTATAAGCTTAATGGTCTACTTTATACTGTCAATATTTTTTGTTTAAATTTTTAATTATGTAACAGGTGTTTGGGGATGAGACAAGGCATAGATTATGTGTTTGGCACATTGAGCAGAATGCAGTGAAGAATCTAGCACTACTAAGAAGTGATGTCAAATTCAAAGAAAAGTTTGACTAGGTTTTGAAGTTTTGTCATAATGAAGAACAGTTCGAAAGGGAATGGAATTCCATGATTGAAGGTTATAATCTACATGAAAATACATGGCTTGCCAAATTGTATCAAAATTAGGATGAAATGGTGTAGGGCTTTAAATAGAGATGCATTTTCTGCTGGGATGATGTCTACGCAAAGGAGTGAGAGCACAAACCATTCAATATCTTTCAATTCCAGCAAGCAAACTTCACTAACTCAATTCTTTCACCTATTTGATGCTGCCGTAGAACGATGTAGGGAGACAGAAATTGCATATGACTTCACTTGCAGTAGAGGATTCCCAAAGACAACAAACACACATATCCTAATGTATCAGGCTTCAAAGGTAACATTTTATTACTTTATTACATTTTATTGTCTATATATAATATATAATTTCTATGGTAACAAACTAGACAAGTTCTATTACAAACTAGATAATTTCTGTAACAAAATAGACAATTTCTCAGACAACATACAAATATACACATTAAAGATTTATGAATTTGTTGTACGCGAATTCAAGAGGGCAGAAAATACAAAGGCTGCCTACAGCTTAAGATCAAATGGAGAACACCAGTACATAGTTACACATCAAACTGATCCGGAAGACGTTGGGATTGTAACTTTCAAGACAAATGAAACTAATGGGGACATAAATGTAAGTTGCAGTTGCAAGCATTTAGAGGAAGTTGGGTGGCTTTGTTTCCATTGCTACAGAGTTTTAAAACAAAATGATATAGAAACAATTCCTCAAAAGAACTTTCTACAAAGGTGGACACGGGATATAAAAAAAGAAAGTTGGGACAAGGAAAAGATGAAGAAAGCAAGACTTACAAGTGGCCCTGAAAGTGTTGCTTGGAGACATCATATGATCAGGTGATATTATATTTTTATGTTAAAAAAGTATACAATTTATATTAAAAACTAGAACATATGTTTCAAAACCTAGACAATTTTTGAAACAGGGTGACCTAATCAATGATATGCACAAAATGCTAACCAGGGTTTACACCGAATTGGTGATCAAATCTGAAAATAACACGGATGCAAGAAGAATGTTAGAGGATTCATACCAACGAGATCTACTTGCTATCAATGAGCTTGTTGGACAACAGCAACAACCAGCAAATGAAACCACAAGCAGATGTGTACCAAATTCAGAAACTGCCATACTTGATCCACCACAAATCAAGACTAAGGGACGGAGTAAGGGACACATAAAAGGCCCCCTTGAGAAGACAAGGTCCAAAAAGGCTTCAAAAGCTGATATTACAACTATGGTTAGGAAGGATCAAATCATTTAAATTTTATGTTTGATTCATATTGTTAGACATTAGTGTAAAAACTAGACAATGTTTATTAGAAACTAGACAGTATTTATTAAAAACTAGACAGTATTTATTAAAGCTATATTTATTAAAACTAGAAAATATTTATTAAAACTAGACAATATCATTTAGAAACTAGACAATATTTATTAAACACTATACAAAATCATTTATAAACTAGACAATATGATTTAAAAACTAAACAATAACATTTATAAACTAGACAAAATTTATTAAAAAATAACCAAAATCATTTCGAAACTAGACAAATATGATTTAATAACAAGACAATATCATTTAAAAACTAGACAATATCATTTATAAACAGACAATATGATGTAAAAAGTAGACTGCCATATAAAAACTAAAAACTACATAATTCCATTAAGACACTGAGATAATTCTAACTGAACAAAGATTTCAATTGTGCAATTCTGCAGTTAACATGCAATTCTAACTGAAATCGTTCAAATCATTAAAATCATTCAAATCCTAGATAATTCTACAGTTCATAAACACTATTTTTTCTTCGATTCCTTCAGTTTCTTCAGGGCTTTCTTCTTCAAATCAGTCAATGCAACATCTTCAAAATCATCATCAGCAGCAGCGCTTCTCTTAGATCCTTGAGAAACTTTTGCAGCTTTTACATCAACAGCTTTCTTTGCTTTAAGCTTTCTCAACTTTTCACTGTCCTTCATTTTCTTTAATGCATCTTCTTTGTTAAATGATGCAACTTGTGTCAAAATATCAGATCTCAAACCATTTACATTAGCAAGAATAAGAGCTGAGCAAATTTCAATACGAAGGAATTTCCGACGATTCACCTAATAAATAAAAACAAAACAATTAACAAACACTGAACTAAAAAACTAAACAATTCCTGACAAAAACTAAACAATTGCAAGCAAAAACTAAACAAATGCAAGCAAAAGCTACAAACTTGGGGAAACTATTACGTACTTGCATTAGATCCTTGCATTGGAAAGAAGTTCCTTGAAACATTTCCATATGCTTCATGAGAAAAACCCCACAGTCTAAAGTTCCAGGAACACGAGTCCAATCAAACTTTACAATTTGGTTTCCAAAATTATGAAGGAAATTAGCAGCTGGATGCCCAATACAACGAAGGAACGTATCCATTTCACAGCGCTGATATATGAAAACAAAAGAAAACATTTAAGGAACAAAAAGTAGCCAACAACCAAAAAGAAAGTAAAAAAAAAATTATAACAATATGTCCATAAGAACTTACCAATTTAGTCATTAATGTATACACTTCTCCTTCACCATATTATCAAGATATTGAATCTTCAAATTTTCACAGTTAACAACACAGCATGCAAAGTGTGATTTGTGCGGATGGTACAAAGGCACAAAGAACTGCAAACACAAACAAAAAAAAAATTAGACAGGTATAAAAACTAAACAACTTCTGGCAAAAATTAAACAATTTCATGGAAAAACTAAACAACTTCTGACAAAACTAACCAACTCCAGACAAAAACTAAACAATTTCATGCAAAAAATAAACAATTTCATGCAAAAACTAAACAATTTCATGCAAAAACTACACTATTTCTGACAAAAACTAAAGCAACTCCAGACAAAAACTAACCAAATTTCAAGTAAAAACTAAACAATTTCAGACAAAAACTAAACAATGTCATGTAAAAACTAAACAATATCTGACAAAAACTAAAGCATGTACAAAAGAAAAAAATTAAAAAATATACCATTCGCACAGTACAAAGAGAAGATCCAATATCCCCAAGCTGATCCTCAATCCACACATCAAAAGAACCCTGTACTTCATTCTTCGATTCATCTTCATTATAAGCCTCCTCATCCTCTTCTGTATCAAAAATCCCAGCAAGCTTGCACCAAGGTTTCTGAAAAAACACATACATAAAACTTAAACTAGACAAAAGCAAAATATAAATTAACTAGATAGATCACTCAAAAGCTAAAGAAAAAAAAAAGTACTTACAGAAGTTTGAAGTCCAACACAAAATCTGGTAATATTACCATTATTTACCCTCCTTTGAAAATCATTCAACACAACTGACCAACAATCAATGACAGTAAATGTAATGTAAACTCCAGGATACATGCTAAGAAAATCCTCAGCATTCAAGAAAAACTTTTCAGTCAGATTCATAAACATTGCATCAGACCTGTAGAAAAAAAAGAAGTGGAAAAAATGATAAAAATATAATGAGTAAGCTAAACCAATAAAACCAGATAATAAAACAATAAAACTAGACAATAATAATAAAAACTTACTCTGGATCTTGTTCAGATTGAAAGAAGCAATAATCAACAACTTCTCTTGCAACCTGGTTCATTCCATTACAAAGGAAACCCAATTTCCTCATGTTACCTGACACATAATTCACATGCACTAGTGGTGGCCCAACGTCCAAAGAGCACCAACCACGTACATCTCGATACACTACATCATCTTCATTCTCATCATCCCCTCCATCTTCCTCCTCAGCATCATTCTTTTCCTGTTGTATAACATCATCAGCAACTTCATCCTCGACATTCTCATCATTCTCAACATTTTCCTACTGGATTCTACCATCCTCAACATCATCAGCAATTTCATCCTGATTTGTAAAAGCATCATCATCATTATCACTGAGGTCCATTGCAATCTCAGTTGGTAGATTGGACCTGCCATGCTAAAAAAGGATAAAATTCTAATAAGTAAGCAAAAACTAGACAATAAAATCATAAAACTAGACACTAAAGGCATAAAACTAGACACTATATATTAAGAACTATACACTTTCACACAACATAAACTATACTAAAATATCATAAAACTAGACAATAAGAATATAAAACTAGACAATAAACTTACATCAGGACTTGCAGCTACATTATCCCGGCCAGCTTGAGAAGATCTTATAGCATCAAACATATATGTAAAGTTTTGATTTGTTTCAGATTGAGAAAACCCAAGACTGAAGCTTGGACAGTCATTCCTGAACATCAAGAAGTACATAGCCACCATATGATCTAACTGATTCAAAACTTGTGGATCGGACCAAAATTTTTGAGTTTGGGATACTTCTTCTTGAGACGCAGATGCAGACTCCTCTTCAGGCACTTTCAGTGTTTTCAAAACACGCGCAGAATATGCGTGGAAAACAACTTTCACATCTCGTTTGAGAAATTGGAGCGCCTCGTCCATTGCCTACAAATTTAAAAACCATTTCACAGAAACCAATAATTAAAGAAAAAACTAGACAATCACATAAAAAAACAAAGACAAAAATAAGAACAAAGTAGACAAAAACAAAATTAAAAACTATATGAAAAACTAAACAATTTCATTCAAAAACTAAACAATTTCAGACAAAACTAAACAATTTCATGCAAAAATAAACAATTTCTTGCAAAAACTAACAATTTCACACAAAAACTAAACAATTTCATGCAAAAACTAAACAAATTCAAACAAAAATTAAACAATTTCAGACAAAAACTAAATAACTTCCACATCTAAAAACTATACATTCACATTTAAAAACTAGACAATAACATTTAATAACTACACAATAACATCTAAAAACTAGACAGTAACAAAAAATGAAAAAGTAGAGAATAACTTACATCGCTCGAACTATTCTGAATTTCCACATCAGTACGAACTCCATCAGGAATAGGATATCTGATGGATGGAACAGTACCATCATAATCAACAACAGCAGGCTTCAATCTCTGCTTACTGATGGGATACCAGTCAACCATAATAGAATTCCCATATCCAATGCTCTTCTCTTTTTCGAGCCTCTCTAACAAATTCTGCGTTGTCCAATGTTGGATAAGAGGAAGTGCAGTAAAATTGGAACGACCTTGAAAAGGGAACCTATGAAGATAAGCCATCACAAGCACAACTAGACAACCATGAATATGGTTTTGCGTTGTTGATTTGTATTTAGAAACTGCATCACACAACGTATCAACAACAAAACCACACCAATCAACATTGTGTATAGATGATACTCTCTCCAATTGACTAACAAGTCTCATATCAAGAGTATGGCCTGCAGTTGGTGCTAAGAAAATGCCACAAGAATAAAGAACAAAAACCCTCTTGAATTCCTCACAACCGTCCTTCAAACTCAATAAAACCTTCAATACATCTGTAAGTCTCACATCTCCCTTTGGATCTGTAATACCAAACTTCTCCCTCCAGTTTTTTCTCAACTCCGCATCAGCAAGATATGCAGCATCTTTCTTATCAGAAAGCCTTAAGTTCTGATAATGTAACTTAACAGGGAAACCAGGCTTCCTAGGAAGAAGAAAAATGTCTTGAACGTCTTCAGATGTAATATGGTACTTATTCTGCCCAATAATCTGAATGCGTGTTTCGCCATTGAACCTTTCCACCAGCCAGGGTACAATACCCAATGGAACAGACTTGAATTTCATATGAAGCAACCCACCAAAACCATTTTGCATTACACTTTGTCTTTGTGCATCGTTTAACTTCTCCAGCATCTCAACCATAAGTTTTACAGAAGCCCCAGGCCTGTAGAGTTTTTTTATACCCTGCTCAACCTCCACCACATTTTGGCTGACACGAACAATGTCGACTTCCTCGCCCAAAGATCACCAACAAGGAGACCCGCATTCTTGCGTTTAGGCTGCCTCTTTTGCTTTGGCTTATGAGCCTTTGAAATAATCACCTTCTTACGTCCTTTACCAATACAAAGATAAACACATTAAAACTATAGAAAGACTGAACAACAAAAAATCTGTAAACATGCAAAACTATACAGTTTATATAAAAAACTAGACAATACATATTAAAAACTACATAGTTCAACTTTACAACAAAAAAATGTGACATGAAAAACTAGACAACAAGTTACTAGAAACTAGACAGTTTCACACAAAAATAAACTGTAAAAACAAACAGGCATGACCATAAAAGTTCAACCATAAACACATTAAAAGTATACAGTTTATATGAAAAACTAGACAGTTAATATGAACAAATAGACAATATATATTAAAAACTAGAGAGTTCAAAACCATTAAAAACTAGATGATATATCTTAAAAACCATACCATATTTGTTAAAAGCTAAAACATAAGGTATTTACATGAAACTAGACAGTATATATTAAAAACTAGACAGTTCACACAAAAACATCAGAAAATTCAAACAATCAACAAATCCCCGCCAAAAAAACATACAAGGTAATACAACTACACAGCAAAAAAAGATAAAAAAATCATAAAAAGTAGTTAATATATCTTAAAAACTAGACAATTCACCTTAAAACCTAGACAGTTTTCCACAGCACAAAAATCAATTACAAAACCACTCATCAAAACTCAGCAAAACACCAAAAACACATCAAGAACTAACTTACACATGCCTGTGACATAAAATTCAATTACAAAACCATAAACGAAACTAAACGAACTTCGAACAACAATCAACACATCAGAAACTGACATAACTATACAGTTTAGATGGAAACCAGACCATACAGAGTAAAACCTACACAGAAACCATTAAAAAATAGATGATATATTACTATATATGTTAAAAGCTAAAACATAAGGTATATACATGAAAAACTAGACAATATATATTAAAAACTAGACAATTCATACAAAAACATCAGAAAATTCAAACAATCAACAAATCCCCGCCAAAAAACATAAAGTGCACACAACTACACAGCAAGAAAAGCTAAAAAATCATAAAAAGTAGATAATATATCTTAAAAACTAGAAAAATCACCTTAAAACCTAGACAGATTTCCACAACATAAAATCAATTACAAAACAACTCATATCCAAACTGTAAAAAAAACAGATCTAGCAAAAACACTCATATCAAAACTCAGCAAACACCAAAAACACATCAGGAACTAACTTACAACATGAATCACATCTAAAAAACCACATATGTAGCGAAAAATCTCAAATACGAACCATAAAGGAACTAAAAAACAATAAACTATACCGGAAACAGAATTAAGAAGGAGAGGAAGCTCCGTGCTCACTTTTTCCGTATTCGATTCCGCCATTTAATACCTATCAAGCAAAAACGAGTAGAAAAAAAGGTTAAAATCACCGATTAAACAGAAAACGAACTGAAAACAACTTTAAAAACACAAACAAAACGAGTTTCAACAGATTACCTGATGGATCGGGATGAAAACACAGTAAAATAAGCAACAACCGCTCGAAACTGAAACATACATCATCGATTAAGCAAAAACGAAGCAACAAAAGGCAAAAACGAACACAAAAACAAGAGAATTGAGTTAAAAACATACATTACCTGAGAATCCGCAATGAAACCGCTCCAGAAACTAGGATTTTCACCAAAATCGCCAAAAAAGGAGAGAAATCGGATAAAATGGAAAGAATTCGCTGAAAATGGAAAAAAAGGGAAAAAAAACCTATTTATACTATACCCATATTTAAAACGGTATGACCCGGATAAATTTCGACCCGAAAAACTCGGTAATTTGACCCGCGAAAATGAAAAATGGGCCAATGTAAAAACTAGCCAATTTCTGTAGAAAACCAGTGGACTTTTTGGACTTTCCTAATAGTATAGGACTTTTATAAGACTAAGTATTTTAGATAATGTATACAAATGATTGTTTCTCATAATTCTCGAAATAACAATAATTATACTAGATAATTTATACGGAGACAGTCTCTAGATAATTTATCTAAAGACTAACCTATATTTTCAAGAAAAATCATCGATGTTATTAATCAAATCACCTATGTTCTAAACATTGGTGTTTTTTCATATTACAACACGACTTATTTTGTTAATGACATAGACGTTTTGATTAATAACATTAATGATTTTATTGATAAAATAAGGCGTCTTTAGATAAGTTATCTAAAAACCATCTCTCGTGGAACTTTGTATTTATACAATGATTGTTTCTCATAATTGGGGAAATAACAATAATTATACAAAGACTTCTGTTGTTTAATTTTCCAAATCATGACCATCATCTTCTTTTGTCTCTGACAGCGTGAATGCACTCCGTTAATCAAGCCCTGATTGCCTCTACAACTGACACTCTTATATTCAACATGGACTTCATTTATTTTTAATGGCTGGTTCATCCTCTTTCAATTTTAACTTACTGCTAAATAATTATAAAAAAATAGGAAATATTAGTGAAACGTATAAAAGTATATACTTCATCCGTTCCAAGCTCAAATTCACGTGGACCTAGATATGAGTTTTAAAAGTGAATGATATATGCAAGTAGAATAATTTAGAAAATATAGATTTAATGAATAAATTATGAGGAGAGAGAATAGAGTAAAAAGGAGAGTAATAAAGTATGAGATAAAATTAATAAAGTATGTGAAGTTGAGATTGGAACGGACCATAACGATTTCGAGAAGTTGATTGTGACAGAGGGAGTATATACAATGTATAAATCAGAAAATGTATATGTGTGCGCGTGAAGAAGAGATTGAAACCAATAGAGAAGTAGGCTCGGTTTAGTTTGATAGCCACTTATTTAGTACTGAGTAACTTTTTACCACTCCGAACCTAGAAATTGGTCATAACTGCAGCTGGCAAAGTTTGTATCAATTCTTAGTGCTCTGTTTGATTAAATCAAACGAAAGATTCGAAACGGCTATAGACACAAAATTATGACCACTTTGGTGTCGGTGGCTTGGTTGAAATTGAATGTAAAAATTGAGGTTAATAATACTTTTGCTATTATTATTATTATAATTATTATTATCATCATCGTTATATTACTGTTTATTATTATTATTATCATCATCATCATTATTTATCATCATCATCATCATCATCATCATCATCATCATTATTATTATTATTATCATCATCATCATCAAATTTTAAAATCTCAATTGTACAACACATATTGACCAAAAACAAAGAGCTGGCCGATGGCCACTTCTTCATCGCAATCTCCTTTAGCCAGCAATAAACGATTGTAAGTTTTGAAGAGGCCATCGATTTGAAGCATTAGTCGGTTTAAGCTTATGGCCACTTACCACATGACGAGTTTTCATTCGTGCTTGCTTCGGCTTTGGAATTTTCTTACCTAGCTATGGCCACTTGAAATTGTTGTTTTTTCCAACCAAACAAGCCCGTAGATTTTAAATAGTGATTTAATACCGGTTATATCTCATTTTATTTTGAAGCAAATGGAGCCTAAACTAAGCAAAAATGAGATCGGCACATATCTTATAAAAATCTTTTTAATGTGACATGAAGATACCTCTACATGTGTTGCTCTGATTTCGTTTAATTAATTATATATACGAGTATAAGGCTTAATTCTTAGACAGCACATACCTGAGTCCTGACGTGCATATGCATAATATACATACACATGCTTGCTCACAAACTGATTTATGTTGATCTATATATGAGGAATTTCGGTACAATTACTGTGAGTTTAGCTTTAACATCTAGTACTCAAGGTGTTAGGAGTTGGATGTTGAAAAAACCTTTTGGAAACAGAAATAGGAATTCCATTGGGAACTGGAAACCAACTTGGAAACTTCTAGTTATTTGATTCCTAGTTAGAAGTGAATTGATACTATTTACTTTGTATAAATAGGTGGTTCTATAAATAGTTAGTTCATCGAATAATAGAACACAACACATCTTAATACTAGATACATAGATTTATTCCCAATAGATCAAAACGGTTAGGAACCGAGAGAATCAAAGAAGTTTGACATTGTTCGTCGAAAATAGCTTCTTATATCTTGTAATCTGTTTCGTTTTGGTTGTCTAGTGAAATCTGAGAATCCTTCGTGGACGTAGGAAATTGCCGAACCACGTACAAATCTGCTGTTATAGTTTGCTTTATTCTTCGGGTTTGTTTGGGTTATTGTGTTTGTTTTTTGTTCGATTGATCTTGGTTTGTGATTAAAAATTCACAATTGGCGCTGTTTATGGGAACGAAGATGACTTCCGCAAGATTCGATATCGACAA
Source organism: Plantago major (assembly GCA_026545765.1). NCBI lineage: Eukaryota > Viridiplantae > Streptophyta > Magnoliopsida > Lamiales > Plantaginaceae > Plantago > Plantago major. The sequence continues at coordinate 74,525,700 of CM048840.1, read as the reverse complement.
ATTCATAGGTTCTGGAGATTTCACGCTATGGAAGGTGAAGATGAAGCAATGTTGGTGCAACAGGGGTTGGTAACGGCGTTGGATGGTGCTGATAAGATGTCGTCAACATTATCTGCTGTTGATAAATAGACTATGATCGACAAAGTTCATAGTGCTAATTCTATGTCTTGGTGACAAGGTGTTGAGAGAAGTTTCTAAGGAGACGTCTGCAAAAGAACTATGGGATAAGCTGGAGGAACTCTAAATGGTGAAAACCTTGGCAAATAGAGGTTACTTGAAACAGGAGTTGTATTCCTTTAGGATCTCGAATGAGAAGCCAATGTTTGAGCAAATTGATGAGTTTCAAAAGCTCATTGATGATCTTGAAAACCTGGAATCCAAGATTGATGCAGAAGATCAAGCTCTTCTTCTACTGCAAGCACTACCAAGATCACTTGATAACATTAAAGATGCATTGCTCTATGGAGGGAAAACTTCAATGTTGATGCGCTCAAATTAATACTTCTTAAAAAGCAAAACGTAACTAAAGCAGTGTTGTGTAACAAGCTTTAACTACGAGATCGTTCTCAAGGAATTAACTAAGCAACCTAGCGTTTAAAGTGTTAAAACGTAAAAGTTTGCGAAAAATGATTGAGTAGTTTGTGATTTTTTGCGAAACAGAATGAATAAACTAAACAAGATGACAGATAGTGAACTAGATATGGAGAAAGAATGAATACGATAGCAATTCAGAGAAATCATATACGAGAATAAACCTATCATTCATACGCTTGTCACGGTTATTTGTCCAGAAAATGAAATTCAATTCAACCAATGCATTTTGATAGTTTCGAACTAGTAAAATCAATCGATTCTCAGACAATGATTGATTATTGACCTAATGCTTAGAGTATTTGAAACTAGCATATTGAATTTGGGGTTTTTACGAAGAATATTAACTAGCTTAACACGTATGAACGATCTAGGTTTGAAACCCTAATACGATTAATCCTACAATGCTACCGCATTCACTATGCGATTAGCTACTCATAACGGAAGCAATAACATAAGATTTCATTGTCACGATCAAATTAAGCATACAAGAGATAGAAATATTCATACAAGTACCAAATCAATCACAAATATATAAATTGCAATAGAAAAGATAACTAGATTGATGATTTTAACCTTCGAATCCTAATTCGATGACAAAGTATGAGATTGCAAACCAATATGATGATAATCAAAGTCAAGAAGCCAAAACTAGGGCTCTATTGTGCTTGGAGAGGGAAAAAAAATGAAGTAGGACTGAAAAAAGATCTGTTTAAAATCGACTAAAATCGGCAAATACTGATTTTTCATGGCGGGACGCATCCTGGATTGCAGCGTATGGGGACGCATCCTGGCCAATATCTGCAACGCGTCCCAGATTCTTGTGTCACTAAAACTTCTTTAGACGCCTGTACAGATCTAATTTGGTCATGATTCCTCACGAAAGTTGTAGCACATTAAATTATCTACGCGTGGCCACCGAAATCAGGTCAATCGTACATCGTATGAGAGAGTTATGGCCAAAATGGCTAGACTGCTCCGTAAGTTTCACTTTTTCACAATCTCGCTTAAGTGACTCTAAAATCTTCGTCCGAACTCCGAATCCACTTCCGTTTTCGCCATTTTTCTCAACATTTAAAGCTCTAGATTTTTCTCAGAATTTCCAAAATATCATTTTTTTTTTACTCCAATTTTCACCTAAAAACACGACAATCTGCAAAGCACAACTAAAACACGAAAAACATGAAAAAGCACAAGAAACACTATAAAATACTAACAAAGACTTACAAAAATACGGTAAAAAAGACATGATGAACCTCTGAATTATGGTCTCATCAAATGTCTCTGAATGATGTTGTGCAACCATTGAAGATTAAGGAACTACAAAAGTTGACTGATAATGGTGATGCTCATGCAGAAGGGCTTATTGTCAAAAATAACAAGCAAGATCACAAGAAGAAGTCCAACAACAATAAGAAACATCAACAATCAACTGAAAATGCATTAGTGGTGTTGAAACAAGGAAGTGTTATTATTGCAAGGTAGCCGGGCACATAAAGAAGGATCGTCCACTTAAAAAAGGCAAAAGAAGGGCAAGGGAGTCCAACAACACTACAATGCAAATGGAGACAGTACATGCAGTTCTGAGGCTTACCACACTGCTGAAGCATTAACTATTGTGGAGGTACTTGCATTCACTCAAACTTGTTCGAATTCAGTATTGGTTATGGATTCGGGGTGTTCTTTCCATATGACACACGTTAGAGATTGATCTACAAGTTTTGAGCACAAGAACTGTGGGTCTGTACTGTTGGGTAATGATGAATCATGCAAGATAAAAGGTATTGGTTCAGTCAGGATTGAGATGTTTGATGGAGTTGTTAGAGAACTTTCTAATGTGAGGTATGTTCCTGAGTTGAAGAGAAACCTCATATCATTGGGAATGATGGATACAAAAGGTTATAGTTATCAATCTCGGAATGGAGTATTTAAAATCATGAGAGGTGACACAGTTTTTATGTAAGGTATAAAAAAGGAATGAGTTGTATTACTTGCAAGGAAAAGCTGTAGTTGGTGAGGCCTCTAATGTACAAAATGATGAGAAGACATTACTATGGCATAATAGACTAGGACACGTTGGTGAGAAAGCACTAATGGAGTTGTCAAAGAAAGGCTTGTTATGTGGTGACATAGTGAACAAGATGGAGTTATGTGAGCTATGTGTACTTGGGAAAGCTAAGAAACTTAGGTATGGCACAGAGAAGCACATTACTAAGGACATCATGGACTATGTAAACTCATATATATCTTTGGGGACCATCAAGGACTGCTACAAGGAATGGTGGCAAGTATTTCCTGTCAATTATTGATGATAAATCAAGGAAAGTATGGGTTTTCATACTCAAGTCAAAGGATGAAACCTTCAGTAAGTTCAAAGGTTGGTTGATAGAAATGGAGAATGAGACTGGCAATAAGTTAAAGATGATAAGGACAGGCAATGGATTGGAGTTTTTATCACAGGGGTTCAACAACTTTTGCATTGAAAGGGCATTATCAGACATAAGTCAGTCCCTGGTAATCCATAACAAAATGGAGTAGCCGAGAGGATGAACAGGACTTTGTTGGAGAGGATAAGATGCATGTTACTCGGGGCAAGAATGTCAAAGAATTTCTGGGGAGAAGCAGTTGTAACTGCAACACACTTAATCAATCTGTGTATTTCTGTTGCACTAAACTTTAGCTCACCTGAAGAAATTTGGAGAGGGACCACACCTGACTATTCAGAGCTAAAGACCTTTGGATGTTTAGCATATGTACATGTCAAAAAAGATAAGTTGGAAGCAAGGACTTTGAAGTGTGTGTGTTTCTTGGCTATCCAAAAGGAATGAAAGGATTCAAGTTATGGTGTATGGAGCCTGGGAAGCAAAATCGCATTATCAGTAGAGATGTGGTGTTTGATGAGTCAATAATGCCACTGAAGAAGACTGAAGGCCATTAGGTATCACCAGACATGCATAAGAAACCTACACAAGTTCAGGTGGAGGTGTTAGAGGGAACGTTGTGTACCAGATACAACAATACCACCAGCTACAGAAGATAGTCAACATTCTGAAACAAGTCATGTGGGTATTTCACAGGCGGTAAGACAACCAATAAGAAGGAGAACTGGGGTTGTAGGTGTAAATCTAGTTGATGTGGCTGATTATCAATTGACAAGAGATAGAATTCCAAAGAATAGGATTTCAACTGAAGATCCTAACATGGTATACTTTGCATTGCATACAACTGAGGAGATAGAATTCTATGAACCAGATAGTTACAACCAAGCTATTAGTTGTTCTGAGAAAGACAAGTGGAGCATTGCTATTCAACATGAGTTGTTATCTTTGGAGAAGAATAACACCTGGGAGATTGTCACTAAACCTAAAAGACAAAGGCTAGTCAGCTGCAAGTGGATATTCAAGAAGAAATTAGGAACTGAGACTGGTGAGAATATAAGATACAAATCAAGGCTTGTTGCTAGGGTTTTCACTCAAAGAGAGGGGATAGATTACAATGAAATTTTCTCTCCCGTGGTGAAACATAGTTCTATAAGGATCTTATTGGCCATGGTATCTCAGTTTGGTCTATTTCTACATCAGATCGATGTTACTACAGCGTTTCTACGTGGTAGATTAGATGAACAAATCTACATGACTGTACCTGAAGGACTGAATGTGGTTGATAAGGAGAGTAAGGCATGTTTACTTCTCATATCACTTTATGGGTTGAAGCAAAGTCCTAGGCAATGGTACAGGAGGTTTGACACTTTCATGATTACTAATGGATTCAGGAGATGTGATTATGATACATGCGTTTACTTCAAGGGTGAGAGAGTTGAAGATATGATTTACTTGCTTATATATGTTGATGACATGCTCTTAGCTAGTAAGCATATGACTGCGATCACTGAAGTAAAGGAGTTACTCAAGTCTGAGTTTGATATGAAGGATCTAGGATTGGCAAAGAGGATCTTGGGAATTGATATATGTTTCAAGAAAGATGGTGGAGTCATGCTTAATCAGAAAGCATATCTCATCAAAGTTCTTGAGAGGTTTAACATGAAAGGTGCTAAGATCATGTCAACACCTATAAGTGCACACATTAAGTTGTCATAGAAGCTATGTCCTACTAAGGAAGAAGAGATTGAGTACATGAAGAAGGTGCCTTATGCTAGTGTAATTTGGTCCATTATGTATTCAATGGTGTGTTGCAGACCTGATTTAACTCATGATATGAGTTCTGTGAGCAGATACATGGACAATCCAGGAAGAGTTCATTGGAAAGAAGTGAAGGGATTGTTGAGGTATATTGCAGGTTCACTGGATGTGGAATTGCTATTTGAGAAGCAAAGCTCCGACATGGAAGCTATCACTGGTGATGTGCACTTAAGAATTTAAAAGCGTTGTAGTACATGTAATTCTCAATACAATCAAAGATTAAATTTATTTTATTGTTGAAAGTGTTGATACGAACATGTGTCCAATCCGTTAAGGGCGCCATAGAGCGTGTCCTAGAGCACATCAAGGCTGAAATAGCCAATTCATTACTAGTCCGACCTTCAAATGGTCCGACCTAAGGGAAACCATTCCAGGTCAACTAGTACTTACAAGTCAACACACCTTCTCAGCTAAGTCCGACCAAGCTAGGTGTACGACTTCCGAACCTGAAAAAAAGGTCACATGGTCCTTCCAAGTGCCACAAACTGTCAGTCCTAGGATGCCAAACGGACCGGACGAGAGAATCTCGGACGCCACCATCACATTAAGACCAAACGTATATAACAGAACCACTGAGATACTTCCGTGAGACTCTTGGCTCGGACATCCAGAGTTACCCAAGGGCAGATCAACCAAGCAGACAGATCTGTCCGAGGGACTAACACGGACCCAACAGGCAGAACAGTACTCTCAGAGGGAAAAGGTCCAAACTACCCTCCCAGGCCCACTAATCGGTATTGGACTATTGTTCACTATTGGGCTATGGGCCAAAGGTAGCATTGGTGTCCAAATCTGAATCATACACTTGGCATCATCTTATGAACCTCTTCATAAGTACATGATAACTATAAATATAACACAAGGTCCAAGACCTTAAAGCAAGTGGGGCTTGGCATTATAACCTTCCTCTTAACTATTACATTGAGAGCTTCCAACTCTCTCTTGAGTAAAGTCTCTTACCAGATTGACATAGGCAATCCGGGTAACCCATTCTAACCCCCCCCCCCCCCTTAGTCCTTTCAGGTACTCAAGCTCGGACCAATCTTGCTTCGGACTTCAAGTAGGAGGCGGGCCCTAGACTAGGTTGCTTGTAATAGTTTAGTTAGTTAGTGTTCGAGGTTTTACCCCCTCAACATTTTGGCGCCGTCTGTGGGAATCTTTACGAAAAGTCTCTTACGCTCTCCAAAGTAATGGCAAGTCAAAGAAAGTCAGCTAGGACTGCAACTACTGCGATAAGGGCTCCAGCTCCAAAGCTCCGAAGTAGGCCTCCTACTGGGAGAACGCGAGCGGCTAAGAGCTCCTCAATGATCCAAGAGGAGTGTCCGAGCAAAGGCCACACCGCCAGTGTCGCTCCTCGGAGGATGAAAGAGTTTCTGACCTACCGGTGATAAAACAAGGACTCGGAGCTATGATCCAAGGCATGGCAGGATATGTTTCTCCGTCAGGAACACATAGTCCCCCACAAGGAAGGAACTTCACTCCTCCAAATGGCCAGATCATTTGTTCAAATAAGTTGGGGATGAATGAGAACCAGTTGGGCCTCTTGCTCACTTCTATCTGAGGTGGCTTTGGATCGAACAATTTCCAACCTAATCCGTCATTGGCATTTCCAAGGCAACTAGATCCAACTCAATCTAGGAACAAACATCACCTTGGAACAATACCAAGGATTGAGGATCTTAGGGAGCTCCTAAACAGAAGGACAACGACATCACAAGGAGGTGAGATTTGGACCACGTCCTCGGAAGCTGGTTCTCACCGTTCTCTCGGAGCTGGTCCAAACCGCTCTCTCGGAGCTGGTTCTTACCTCTCACTCGGAGCTGGTCCACACCGCTCTCTCGGAGCTGGTCCACACCGCTCTCTCGGAGCTAGTTCTCACCGCTCTCTCGGAAGCTGGTTCTCACTGCTCACTCGGAGCTGGTCCACACCGCTCTCTCGGAGCTGGTTCTCACCACTCTCAGAGCTGGTTCTTACCGCTCACTCGGAGCTGGTTCTCACCGCTCACTCGTAGCTGGTTCTAACCACTCTCTCGGAAGCTGGTTCTCACCGCTCTCTCGGAAGCTGGTTCTCACCGCTCTCTCGGAGCTGGTTCTCATCGCTCTCTCGGAAGCTGGTTCTCACCGCTCTCTCGGAGCTGGTCCAAACCGCTATCTCGGAGCAGGTCCTCACCGCTCTCTCGGAGCTGGTCCAGACCACTCTCTGAGCAGGTTCTCACCACTCTCTCGGAGCTGGTCCTGACCACTCTTGGAGCTGGTTCTTACTGCTCACTCGGAGCTGATCCAAACTGCTCTCTCGGAGCATATTCTCACCATGACCTCGGACATGGTTCTCACCTCGTCCTCAGAGCATATCTGCCATAAGGACCGTCTCTAATGCCAAAGTGGATAGGATAAGTCTCCTACCACTGAAAAGCAACTAAGACATGTTCACTACCACCAAGTGGCTAGGACAAGCTGAAACGAGGTCAACCTCAAAAACTTGATACTAGGAAGTGCTTTCTAAGGTTGGGGTTCGTTTATTTCGAATCCCGATCTCCAACCTCATTGAATTCTTTTACAATGGAGTACCGGAAAAATGCTCTACATTTTCCGATGAAGGAGTAAGTACTCTAACTTATCCTGAAACTATCATCTACCATTCATTCATTCATGGATTCATCCATTCATGCATTCATTTATTCATCATGCACGCACGCATCATTTATCAATGCTTCTTTTACTATAAAGGCGTGCATAAATCGTCAATGATATGTTCCCGATTAATAAGGGGGTTTGATACCCACGAAATTACATAAGCCTGACCGTCTCGGCACCAAGTTCCGGACCATTCATCCCCTCGGGTGTTTTGGCTCCATGGCTTGGGCCTCCTTCACCCTCTTGGGTGTCCAGGAACCAGGGTTTAGACCTACACACACCTTCCTGGTGTAGATCGGCTCTATTATGCGGATTACTCATTCGCTCGAATGTTTTGACACCCATCTGTTTAGAGGTCCTCTCTGACCATGAAAAAACACATGTTGTTTTGGAGATCACAAGCCATTGCTCTTACTGATGGATAAGTTGTCCAAAGACATCATATGTGAATGTCGACAATTTGCGCGGACATCAAGTCCAAAGCTTCAAGCTACAAAGATAGATAACAAGATGTTTACATACAAACAAACAAGCTTCAAGCTATTTCACCCTTTTCTGGTATGAAATGAAAGAGATGGAATTGAAGCCTTGTGGTATATTCTATACATATCCTAACAAACTGATAGCTTCCGACAAGCAACAACATCACTCTGGAAGAATAAAAAGCTATGCTAGAAGCGAAAGAGTTAACGTAACTCCGGACCGACAATAACAAGCTCAGGGCAGCTTCAAACTCTGACAGCTATAAGCACCTCGGACCGCTAAACTTCGGACTTTAATGGCATAGAGAAACTCCGAATAGCACCAGCTCCGAGCTCAATGGCCCAGAAAGCTCCGAGCTTGACAAACAGAAGAGCTACGGATAAAAAGAGCTTGACTAGAATAGCGGATCCGGAGCAACAATCCATACTAAGAAATTGGTCGGACCCAAGATTCAGTCCAGAAAAGGCAAGCAATGAATTTTATTCATACATTAAACAAAGTATATGTAACACTGTCTTTGCAATCTACAAAACTCGGATGTTTATCCGGATCTACAGCTACGATACACAAACTGTAGAGAAGGTCTCTGGAGATACGTCATCTTCCGTCGAGACTATTGCTCCGTCAGGAAAGCTTTCTACGGGGCATACCCCACCTTGTCCTTTCAGTGGATTCCCGAGGTTGAACCTTGAGACTCCGAGCCACCGTCTTGAATTCGACGAGCTTGCTACTGCATTCGGATCCTCCTACGGATCATCTTCAGTGTCCGCTCTCTCTCCTCCTCAGCTCGCCTCCTAGCAACCACCGGACACAAAGGGGGATCCCCTTCTGGATCAAGAATGATTGGGTCATCCGCCGTGCCTTTACCGGAATAAATTGGCGGGTGCATGCTTCCACAAGCACAATTTATCCAATGCCGACAGTCATCATACTTGGGGTCGTCCGGTCTTCCAAGATCGACGTTCCCAAAGTCAGGCAGCACTGTGCTCGTATCCAGGTGAGCTTGCCTAGCTCGGCTTGCAGCCTCCCGGGCAGTTTCCGACATCCTGCAGGAGTCCGACTTTCTTGGAAAATAAACTTCCGAAAAAGGAAAGGCTGAAGAGCAGAGAGGTAAAGCAGTGAGAAAGGAAGAATTACCATACCCTTATTTATAGTAGCGACGGATCTTTACGATCACGCCACATGTCAATCATCCGACAGCTCGGAAGATGAAAGGACGCAGTAATAATGACTATTTCACTGCTTCACCTTCCTCCTTCTAGAAGATTACGCATCCCCACAAAATAATTTGGTATAGCAAAGACGAACGATCCGAGGATCAGAAGGATAATGGTTTGATTGTCTTGCATCAGACGCCATCCAAAGCGATCCGTGTTTGTAAGAGATGTGTATTTATGATAACTCAGCATGTGAACGACGAATAGAAGGAAACAAAGAGGAAAGCAAGTAATGATTTAAAAACACAGGAAGCATTGCCCTGCAGATAGTTATTACGAATGAAAGAGAGTAAATATTGTACATGGCGGAAATCCGTGCCATCAAAAGATAATAATTCTAAATATTACAGACTTCTCACGGGGCATACCCCGGACTCCTCACTGGGGGGCAGGTTGGCTCGGACCGGCTTCTTCGGCTGTAGGCGGATTGGAGGAGGACAGGTTGGCAGTGGCACGTGCTGCGAGAGATTCAGCAATTCCGAACAGGTTGAAATCCGCGTCATGACCGACGACCCGAGTAGGCATAAAGTACCAGTCCTTTAGGAAAGCCCTGTAGTTATCAAAAGGTACGAAACATACCTTTTGGAGGGCATCCGGGACACACTTCGGGAGAAAGGGTCCATCATTCCTGACGTCAATCTCACCATCCTCGGTGACCAGCTTCGCAAACTCACACACGGCCAACCGTTCATCCGGCACATTGTCCACGGGGACCTCCACTCCATTAGCATCCGCGCCTTCCAGTCAAAGTTCTGCGGAAGTAATCCCTTGGACTGCAATTGGCCGATAGCGGATGAAAACCCATCCAAGCGAGAAGCGTCGGACTTGTCCGCCATGAAAAACTTGAAGGATTCCGACTTCACAAAGTCTCGGGCAGCCTCAAGGCGGGCAAATTGGAGGTCCTACAGGAGTGAGTCCTTCGATTCCAGGAAAGCCTTCATCGACTTGTCGATAAAGTTCTCCTGCCACTCCAGATCCGACCTAAGAGTCTCCGTGCTAGCCTTTAGCTTCGCTATGGCAGTGTCTTCCTGCTTCAAGTGGGTTTCCGCCCGCTTAGCTTTCTCTGCCACGTCCGCCGCTGAGGCTACCGCCTTGTGCAAGTCCTCTTCGATGGTGGCCCGCTCGCTGGCCTTCCACTGCATAGCCTTGATCATGCATCCGAGCTACCGGAAGTCCGCATAGACAAAAGTTATATTTCTATCATAAAAAGCTGAAAGCATGGAAAAGAAAACATTGATAAGCTACTTACCCTCTGATGCAACTCATGGAGCTCTCCAACCCTCTCAACCTCAGGGAGTCTGCAACTCCGTTCATATTCCGCATCGAGAGCAGTTTGGTCCGCCAATGGCAGAATAGCGGAAAAATGATGCCTCTTGGCTGCAAGAGAAACATCCGAGGCTGCACGCCTCTTCTTCCCCGAGGTGATGGCATCCCGCATCAGCACATCCCGCGGAGGTGCAGATGCAGCAGAAGCTGGTGGTTAGGAGGCAGTGGTACTGCGAGTTGCCGGACCTTTGCCCTTGTCAGGCACCACCAAGGCCTGCGGATCTTCTCCAGCCTTGTTGCGCCTCTCTTCTTCCGCAGCGAATACTGTCGCATTTTTCGGGTCCGCCATAGGGAGACCCGCGGACGTGTTGATGATCTTGGTCCTCTGACCAGCGGCGACTTCCAGAGCTTGTTGTTCCCTCTGCAACCTCTTCTTCTCACGGAGCGTCGACATGATGTAATCAAACCAGTGAGTTGCGCAATAAAATAAAAGTGTCAGATACGGACATATAAAGGAAGAATTGCCAGAATTGCGGAGATGAATGATCAAGACAGAGCACTCCAAAGAAAGAAAAGCACAAATCCTAAGTTAAAAATCCTTACTGAAGTCCGTCTTTCCTCCAACTTCCACGGCGTCGGTCAGTCCGCATAAGTAAGGCAGCGGCTGACAGATCAATCCGTGGAACGGGTACGTAGGTGGGTCATTCTTCTTATGGATCTACGCCACCCACGGAGCCACGTTCTTCGGAAGGGGGCATCAGTCCAGGATGCTCTACCTTAGGAACTTTGTTGGCAGCCCCCATTGCTCTCGCTGCCTCTCGGACATCCCAGGTTTCAGGGCCATCCGCACAAAATGTATTTATCCCACCACTTCGACCCCAAAGATGAAATGGAGTCCGAGATGAAGTTGTAGGGTTTTCTATTTACAAAAGTATAGAAAAGGGGATTCCCCGGACTGAACGAAACGTGAAAGAGCTGCCTAAAGTTTTCAAAATTTACTGGCTGCCCCTTCTTCTTACAAAAAATCACGAAACAAATAAGGTTACCCAAGGACTTTGGGATAACCTGACTCGGACCAATCCCGATGTGGTTCAGAATGTGCTTTAGTTCCGGTGCAATGGGGACCTTCCATCCACAAGCGAAGGCCACTTCATGCACGCACATGTACCCGGCGGGCAGATTGTAGAATGCATGCCCGGGCTCGGGGACCATGATTTCAACGGACTCGGGAATCTCCCACTTCCGCCTTCACTCAGGAATGTCCTCAGGCTTCACCCTGGACGGACATGTGGACAGAAGCCCGTCCACATTAAGTTCACCGTACGGATCAGCTATAACAACGGCGGACGCAGGATGAGGGAATTTAGTTCATGAGAGTCGCATCGCTTCACCCGGGATCTTTTCCCGTGGGTCGGACAGGCGACTTATTGGGCCTTTTGAATCACTGTTCATCAGCCCAGAGGGGCCATCCCACATATTCGGTCCAACGGATAACTTCTGATACACTCTTCCACAGAGGACTTCTTCAGATCCTAGCCGTACTCGGATCTATATATCTCTGATACAAATACCTTTTCCTTCTACAGTCCGAGCTATTACATAACTAGGACTGTAGAAAGAAAAGGGGGGGGGGGAGAGAGAGATATATCGAATTCCTTTGAACACGGACAACGGATCTCACGAAGAGGGATTTTTTTCCTTTTCAGTTAATGATTCGGACACGCTCCACAACACACTTGTTCTTTTCACAGTTACCAACTATCTTCTACTAAGATACTTGGAAACTAGGGGGACATATGTTGATACGGACATGTGTCCAATCCGTTAAGGGCGCCATAGAGCATATCCTAGAGCGCATCAAGGCTGAAATAGCCAATTTAAGGGAAACCATTCCAGGTCAACTAGTACTGAATTAGCTATTTCAGCCTTGATGCTCTCTAAGACACGCTCTATAGCGCCCTTAACGGATTGGACACATGTCCGTATCAACAGAAAGCTCACAAACACACATCAATAGTCGTAAGTTAAGTCGGGATGTTGTTCTCCACGGACACATAGCATAGGAACAAGCAAATATCGTATTGAATGCAGGAATCAGACAGTTCGTAAGTAAACAGATTTTATGCAATTGTAGTTGATCTAATCGCAATTAAAACCCTAATCTTGTTGATGAAATCGATGATGGTGATGTTGTAAAGGACCCCCGACCTCCCTCGTACTATGCTACTCCTAACTTGCTAGTTAATATCCTACGCGATTACCTCTAACGACAGTATGGCATAATACTAAATACCAAGGCGCAGTCGATACCAGTACCCCTACTCAGTTCAATGAAACTATTGTGTCACTCAACAAAACATCACACCACAAAGGATGTATAGAGTTGTATAATCATGATTTACGTCTAAGAACTATTCCATTAATATAACACGACATATAAAGAAGTAGCACAGCAGAGTTTCGGCGGTTCACATTTACATGAGAAAGTTAGCTACTCATAGTATTCCTACAGATAGAAATTGAAAACTAGAAGAAGAAAGGGAAAAGAGAAGGTTAGCCTTTGATGTCTTCGTGCTGCTTCTAGGGTTTCCTCCTTCTGGGTGCCTGGCGACCAGTGGTTTTGGGGTTTCACTTCCTCGAGGACTGGTTACCTGATTGCCAGCGGTTTCTGGAAGCGGTAAGTGATTATGAGAACCCAAGGCACTTATTTATAGTGGAAAATTCATGCCCTGGCCGCCCATTATGTGTAAGGAAGGTTAAATGGCGGGCTCTCGCTTGTTGGACATAAAAAAAAAAAAAAAAAAAAAAAAAAAGCCTCATTCTGGAACATTCCCGAGCCACTGTGGTCGACTGTCGGCCGCCATAGGCTCTCTGTGGTTGATTGTCGGCCGCAGGGCTCGATTTCCCCCGGGATTCTGTATGTTTTCTTCGTTCTTCAATTTCGGGCTTCGTAACTTCGTTTCCTCGAAAAGTGTCCTTCAGCATTTCATGTTTTTTCGAGAGCTTCGCAATGGTATGTAGCACGACTTCATCAGACTTCTATAGCTCCATGTTGAATTGTCGTGTTTCCTTATTTCCCTTGATTTCGCCTAAATATGATGTTTTGGCACCGAAAATCGTACAACTCCTCGAAAATGCAATCATGCCCTACAAAATACACAAGAAGTTGGTAATTGGCAATAATATGATGTAAATATTGAATCTTGGGCAAAAAACGAGGGTCTAAAAGCATGCAAAATCGCACATTTCATTGTCACATCAGGAATCTACACCACCATCTCCCGCAGATAAAAAAGAGTTACAACCATTATTGACTCAATATGACTGCAGATTTGCAACTCCTAAATTATTACCACCACTAATAAATTGTGACCATGGGATCAAGCTGAAAGATGGAGTTGAGCCTTTTAAACAACATGCATACATGTATCCCTATTTGTAGAGGCAAGAGATTGAGAAGTTGGTCAAGGAAATGTTGGAGATGGGCGTAATTTAGACTAGTCATAGTCTATTCCCAAGTCCATGCTCCTGGTTAAGAAGAAGGATGTGAATTGGAGATTTTGTGTTGATTATAGGAGATTGAATTCTCTAACTGTGAGAGAAAATTATCATATACCATTGATTGATAACTTACTTGATGAATTGAATGGGGCTACTATTTTTTTCAAAAATAGATTTGAGAGTTGGATACCATCAGGTGAGAATGAGGCCTGAACAGATAGAGAAAATAATATTTGTCATTGGCTCAGGTTTATATGAATTTACAGTCATGCCTTTTGGACTGACCAATGCTCCTGCTACATTCCAAAATATGATGAATTCAATCTTTCAACAGTATTTTGGGAGCTTTGTGTTAGTGTTCTTTGATGATATTTTGGTATACATCAGGGACAATACTGAGCATTTGTTGCATTCAGAGAAAGTGTTTACTCTTCTGCAGCAAAACTCTTTATTTTCTAAAAAATCAAAATGTGCTTTTGGTGTGGCATCATTGGAGTATCCGGGGCTGTCATTGGTGCTAAAGGAGTAGTTGTGGATCCTCAGACGGTAAGGAATGGCCAATTACTTCTACACTAAAGGCTCTTAGGGGTTTTCTGAGAATGATTGGTTACTGTAAAAAAAATTGTGCTAATTATGGGATGAAGGCTAAACCACTGACTGATTTAACATGAAAGGACATGTTTAAGTGGAATGATGAGGCTCAGAAATCTTTTGAACTGTTGAAGGAAATGATGTGTTTAGTTTCAGTTCTACAATTACCTGACTTCTCTAAGGTATTTGTGTTGGAAACAGATGCTTGCTATGTGATGTGACAACAAAATGTGGGATTTAACCTACTTTTAGACCCTCGTTTTTTGCCCACGATTCAATATTTATATCATACTATGGTCAATTACCAACTTCTTGTGTATTTTGTAGGGCATGATCGCGTTTTCGAGGAATTACACGATTTCTGGTGCCAAAACGTCATATTTGTGTGAGATCGAGAAGAATAAATAAATATGTTGATTTGCCCGTACACGGAGTTCGAGGTGTCAAAACATGGCATGTGGCCAACCGATTCAAAGGTAATTGAAAATGCCACAACATTGTAGAAGACCACTTTTCGAAGAAACGAAGTTACGAAGCCCAAAATTGAAGAACGAAGGAAACAGATTTGAATCTAGCCGAATCGATGTTTTGCGGCCACCTGGTGGTCCCAGTGAAGAGATCTTTCTAGAAAAGGCCTTTTTCTGGCCTATCAGGCTAGAGCCCGCCTTTCTAACATTCCTTATACATCATGGGCGACCAGAACTCGATTCCACAGTATAAATAAGACCCTTGGGGTCTCATAATCATTCATCGGCTTTCAAAGTAGCTCTCTTGAGAGAGAACCAGTCCTCGGGGAAGTGAAACCCCAAAACCGCAAAAACCTGGCCGTCAGCAGCAGCAAGAAGGAAACCCTAGAAGCAGCACGGTGACATCAAAGACTAAGCTTTCTTTTCCTTTACTGCTTTTCGATTTATGTGATATTGTTGTGCTAGAATACTTTGATCATGAGTAGCTAAACACTTATTGTAAAGACGAACTGCCAAAACTCTGCTTGTGCTACTTCTTTATATACCGTGATATATTAATGAAATATTTATTAGACATAATTTGTGATTATACAACTCTATACATCCTTTGTGGTGTGTTGTTCTGCTGAGTGACACAGTAGTTTCATTGAATTGAGTGGGGGTACTCGTATCGACTGCGCCTTGGTATTTAGTACTGAACCTCGCTGTCGTTAGAGGTAATTATGTAGGGTGATAACTAAGAAGTTGGGAGTAGCATAGCAAGAGCTAGGTTGGGGGTCCTTTACGCTTTCCACCCATTGATAACAAAAACCGTTAAGATTCATCTGCTATATAAATTAATTGTAGCAAACCGCTTACGATACATGTTTGTTCATATGGTAAGTGTCTGTGGAGGACGACATCCGGAGTCAACTTACTACTATAAACCGTGATCTGAATACTTTCAGCATAAATAAATTTAATCTTAATTGATTTGGAGATTGTAGGTGTTACAACGATATTGAAATCTCTAAGTTCACATCACTATGGTGGTTTAAGAGATGTATTGATGCAAGATGGTCACCCACTGGCTTTTGTGAGCAAAGCTTTGGGACTCAAGAATCTGAAATTAAGCATTCATCAGCAATAATTCTTAGCTATCTTGTTAGCTGTAGAAAAATGGAGAGTTTCATTATTGCTTGCTCCTTTCATTATAAGAACTGATAAGAGGAGTTTGAAGTTCTTGGTTAATCAGAAGATCTCTACTTCAGTTCAACACAAATAAACGACTAAGCTACTGGGACTTGAGTATACTATCGAGTATAAATAAGGACCAGAGAATGAAGTGGTTGATGCACTATCAAGGAGAGATGTAACTGGTAATGAAGATGAGTATTATGTAATATCTGGTGCACAACCACAATGGATGATGGAATTGTTGAGCAGCTATGAAGGGGATACATAAGTGGAGGAAATAGTTCTCTCACTCACTACTGAGCCATACAATGTGAGTTATTTCTCACATAAGGAGGTATGTTGAGACATAAGAACAAGCTATTTGTGGGTAATACAAATGGTTTCAGAGAAGTAGTGATTAGAGCTATGTATGAGAGTGTGGATGGAGGACACTCTGGTGTATTAGCTACTTATCAAAAGGTGCAAAGTATATTTTACTGGCCAAGCATGATGAGCACAGTTTAAAAAGTGGTTAGTCAATGTGATACTTGTCAAAGATGCAAGTCTGAACATGTCAGGTTACCTGGTTTATTGCAGCCATTACCAGTTCCTGAACAAGCATGGCAACACATTTTTATGGATTTTATTGAAAAGTTACCCAAATCAGGTGGAATGGATGCTATCATGGTAATAGTACTAGATTCACAAACTTTGCACACTTTGTGAGTCTAACACATCCCTATACAGCTCTGCAATCGTGGCACAATTGTTCTTAAATTATGTATGTAAGATACATGGGGTGCCAAGAAGTATAGTGAGTGATAGAGACAAGGTCTTCACTAGTACTCTCTGGAAAGAATTGTTTAAGTTGTTGGGGGTGGTTCAACTCCTCACTACTGCCTATCACCCACGAACAAATGGGCAAACTGAGAGGGTTAACCAATTTTTGGAGGGATATTTGAGATGTATGTGTGGTCAGGTTCCTAAAAGGTGGAATAATTGGATTGATTGCCTCAATGGTGGTACAATAGTTCTTATCACTCAACTATAGGAATGAGTCCATTTCAAGCATTGTTCAGGCAATTACAACCTTCTTTGATCATGGGAGATCTACATGAGGCTTCAGTGGTGGGAGTCGAACAGTTACTAGCAGACATGAATGAGGCATTGGCCAAGATCAAGAATAACTTGGAGTTATCTAAGCAAAGAATGAAGGAGTTGACTAAAACATATGAGTGAAATGGTGTTTCCAGAAGGAGACTGGGTGTATTTAAAACTCAGGCCTTATATGCAATTTTCAGTCAGGAACAAGCATGTATGGAAGTTAAGTCTTAAGTATGCAGAGCCATTTCAGGTGATACAAAGGGTTGAAGAGGTTTCCTACAAGTTGTCATTACCAGATACTAGCAAGATCCATCAGGTCTTCCATGTTTCTTTACTTAAGAAACATGTGGGATTGACTGAGAAAGTAACATCCATTCTACCATAAATGGATGAGCATGGGACAGTGATTTTTGTGCCTATCAAGATACTTGCAAGGAGAATTGTTAAGAGCAACAATGCAGCTCTGGTGCGGATACTGGTACAGTGGGAGCATTTACTGTGGAAGAAGCTACATGGGAGGTCTACTCAGTAATGGTGCAGAAATTTCCCAACATAGATGCTTGTAGACAAGCCAATTTCCAAGGAGGAAGGAATGTCACAGAGAGAAGTTCCATATTTAGTCTTTTTAGCAAGTTTGCTAAAAATAACTAAAGTCGTGCTTTGTTATTATGTTTTCTTACTAGCACTTTTGTTATATGTTTTCTTACTAGCACTTTTGTTAAATGAATAAATGATTGAGATAGAGCCACGTTCCTTGTAATCGACCGCAGCTGCTAAGTTAGTTCGTTATTTGAGATTAACGACTATAAATAGCCATTTATCTACTTACTGGTATGCAAGTTCTGTGGGAAAGACCGCTACAAGCGTTACAAGGAGGGGGCTGCAAAGAAACGCCAGAAGAAAAATCTCCCACATAAGAAAATGTGGTACTTCCCTCTAGCACCTCGTTTGAAGAGGTTGTACGCTTCAAGTGCTTGTGCCGATAAAATGTGGTGGCATAAGGAGAGAGTAATCCCGGCGGATGCAAGGGGTAGAATGGAGCACCCATCAGACTCACCGGTATGGAAAGAGTTCGACAAGGCATACCCGGAGTTTGCAGCCGAGTCTAGAAATGTACGTTTGGGGCTTTGTACGGATGGTTTTAACCCGTTTGGAAGTGACCGGAAGTACTCTTGTTGGCCAGTGATGCTGACACCGTACAACTTACCCCCTGGTGAGTGCATGAAGGAACCGTTCATGTTCTTGACTGTGCTGGTGCCCGGGCCAGAAGATCCAGTACTGAAGTTGGATGTGTTTTTGCAGCCCCTAATCAAGGAGCTGATTGAGTTGTGGGAAAATGGTATCTCGGCATATGATGTGTCAACCAAGACGAACTTCACCTTGAGAGAAGCACTACTGTGGACCGTGAGTGATTTTTCGGTGTACTCCATGCTATCTGGAAGGAAAACCGCAGGCTTTCATGCTTGTCCACATTGGTTGTAGGACACTAATGCATTTAGACTAAAGGAGAGCGGAAAGGAATCTTGGTTTGATTGTCATCGTAGGTTTCTACCAAGTAACCATCCGTTCAGGAAGAACAAGAATCAGTTCTTGAAAAACAAAGTAGAGAGGAAAGGGCCCCCGAGACGACTTACTGGTGCAGAAGTACTTGCCGAGATAGATAGGCTGGGTCTTATGAAATTGACTGAACTTGGGTGGGAGAAGCATAACAAGAAAATTGCCGACAAATGTGGATAGAAGAAGAGAAGCATCTTCTGGGACTTGCCTTATTGGAGTAGTCTTCTTATACGTCACATGTTGGATTTCATGCACATTGAGAAGAATGTGTTCGAGAACTGCTTCAACACGATTTGCAACATTCCCGGAAAAACAAAGGATACCGTTAAATCTAGAGTCGAGATGGATACATGGTGTAAAAGGCCTGAGTTGACAAAGCGGAATGATGAAGGCAAGTGGCCCAAGGCATGCTACACAATTGACACTGAATCTAGGAACAAACTGTTTGATTGGGTGAGGGGATTAAAGTTCCCCGACAATCATGCCTCGAAGTTGGGGCGGTGTGTGGATTTGATGAAGACGAAGATGTATGGGATGAAGAGCCACGATTGTCATGTGTTCATGGAGAGGCTTCTCCCGGTTGCATTTCGAGAACTGCTACTGAAACCTGTATGGATCGCTCTCACCGAGCTGAGCTTATTTTTCAAGAATTTATGCACAAGGGTGGTTGACGATCAAGTGTTAGCAAATCTTGAAAGCAACATACCATTGATTCTATGCAAGCTCGAGCGTATCTTTCCACCCAGCTGGTTTGATTCTATGGAGCACTTGAAAAGAACCTTTCTGTTTGATGTTGACTGGTATGATATTACTCCACTTGGTACGAGGAAGCACGAGCAGTATGAAATGGTTGACATTAACCATAGGAGGAGGTACTGTACTAAGTACGAACCGTTTATCTTGGCGACTCAAGCACGCCAAGTGGTGTTTATTGAATATCCAAGCTTGAAACGCGATAAGGCGGACTGGTTGGCTGCGATACATATACGGGCCCGCTCAGGAGTAGATGCGTTCGAGGGGATGACTCAATCACCAACTCGTACCAAGAAGAGGTTGTTGATGAATCAGCGAGAAATCCTGTACAGGCTCGTGATGAGTTCATAGAGCTGCATGAAGACCAATATGTAGACTTAACCACAGGCGAGGAGGACGAGGATATGTGTGTATGGTAGATTATATGTATATATACTGTTAGTTGTTGATTATCCCATATTTTTGTGCTTTATTAGGTGCCAAATGTATATGTTTTACATGCAAATTCACGGTAATTTATTAACACATTTTTTCTCTATTTGTTTTATGTTTTTGCAGATGTCGCGGCATAGGAGACCTACATACCGTCCTCCCGCATCGAGTGGGATCCCTGGTGGTTCTGGTACAGGCAGTACACCACCCAGTGGAGCAAGTAGTCCTTCTATGGGCTTTGATATTGGTGGGAGCAGCCAGTCTACGGTTCCTGAGACTCCACCGAGCACGGGCCAGTCACATGTCTGGGTTGACTTACCCCCTGACGATTTCCCCTTTTTAGTTTTGGCACCCGGTGCTATGTGGAAGGGGAAGCCGGTGTTGTTCCCCAACGGCCAGGCACAGTAAGTACATATTATGCATTTGTAGAACATAACTTAAGAAAAGTATATATCACATACCATTGATTTAACTATATATACTAATGAATATTTGTTTGTTGTCTTTCTCATTGATAACAGTTTTTTGCCCCCTGATGCTTCCGGTAACCTGACTGGCATTTTTAGGGGCAGGAGGGAGTTACCTGGCACTGGCGGCGAGAAGTGGTCACATGTCTCGGAAGGGATGAAGGCTTTTTACTTCGATGAGTTGCGGGTAAGCTTAAATGTTGCAGTGCTTTATTTGTTGTTTTAATCGTTGTGTTAATGTGCGTGGTATGTTAGCCACTTTATGTGAGTGGTATGTTAGCCACTAAACTTGGGTGATATGTTAGTCACCATTGTGTTAGTAAATTTTAGGACAATCTGAGTGGTATGTTAGCCACTGAACTTGGGTGATATATGTTAGCCATTATATGTGAGTGGTATGTTAGCCACTAAACTTGGGTGATATGTTCGTCACCATTGTGTTAGTAAATTTTAGGACAATCTAAGTGGGATGTTAGCCACTGAACTTGGGTGATATGTTAGTCACCATTAATGAAATTGTTGCATGTGTTATCTTTAAATTGTTGTCTTCATTTACCTTGTGTAATTTCTATGTTGTGTGGAATTGTTGTAGAAAACCTACTACATTTCCAATGCCCTGCTTCCCCAGTTGTGGTCGGTTTTCCAGAGGCTAGGGTCAGACCTCTATAGGAAAATGGTTCATGCTGCGAAAAAATGTAGAGACAAGGGCACTAAACCATCGTTTATAGGGGATGAGGAGTGGGCGCATTGGGTGGAGTACTGGAAGGAACCCCTTGTTGTGGATCAGGCAGCAAAGAAAGAATGAGAGAACGGTGGCCGAAATCGAGATGGTACGGGCACTTTCAGACACCATTATGGGTCACGAGCTGTTGTTACGGATCACCAGATGGCAGTTAGTGTATATATTAATTACTTACTACTTGTGTTTTTTGCTTTCATTATCCGCCGTGGAAGACGACTTATATGTTTTTTGCTTTCATTTCTACCAACTTACTACTTGTTTGCATGTATGTTCTTTAGATCCAAGGTGGGGACCCCAAGACCGCGCTATACCACTTCAAGAAGGCTAAGCTGAAGGACGGCATTTGGGTGGACGAGAAGTCCGAGTGTATTGCGGTATGTTTCTTTGTTAAGGTTCACATTTGTATTTGTGTATTATAAGAGATTCCTAAAACTGTATCTCGTTTCGTATGCACTTTACGATTATAGAGTGAGATCGAGAGGAGGATCGACTTTCGGGAGCTGTCGATTCAAGAGCAAAACCGGATCTTCTTTGCCGTCAACCCAATGGACAGCAAGGTTCGAGTGTATGGAATTGGAAGTTTGGGCCCTACATTGACGGGTCCTAGCTTCTCAGTGTCCCAGGCATCCACACGAGCTGATGTTTTCACATAGGACCAGGTCCAGGAGATGATGACTCCTCTCCAAGAGGAGTTAGCTAGAAACAAGGAAGAGATTGAGCAAACCAAGGCAGCTTACCAGCAAGTGCTTGAGAACTAGGCTCGTATGGCTTAGCAGGTGGATGCTTTGACCCAAATGATCTTGACGACACAACAACGACCGCCTCCTCCGGCTGATTCTTAGTTACATTGGACTTATGCTTATGTTGTTTATGCTACATATACACTATTTCATCTTCCGTACGGATATTTAGTCTTCGATTTGGATAATTTGTATTCGTCGAATCTTTATTGTTAATTAATACTTCCTCCGTCCCATCCCATGTTACCCACTTTGACTTTTTCAAGTCAATGTTTAATCTGATTACAATTAATCTTACGCAAGAATAAAATGTTCAATTAAATTATATTATGAAACTTTAGTCCTTAAAGTATCATAATATAAATTTAATTGAACATTTTACATTTACCGTTTAAGATTTATTTGTAGTCAAAGTTGAAAACGGTTGACCGAAAAAAGTCAAAATGGGTAACATGGGACGGGACGGAGGAAGTACAATTTAATTGTTTCGGGTATATTATCTACGATTATATTATGTGAAAAAACAGGTGAAATGTGAAACAGGAATGAAAGTAAATTAAAAAAAAATAAAAATACAGCAGATTTAGCGACGGATAGGTATACGGCGCTAAATCTGCCCGAATTTGAGCGAATTAGGGAAATGGATTTAGTGACGGATAGTTATCCGTCACTAAATCCCCACGACTTTTAGAGACGGATTCCTAATCCGTCTCTAAAAGTCCCAACCCATTAGAGACGGATAAGGAATCCGTCTCTAATTGCGACGGAATGGTCAACGGATTTATCCGTCGCGAATTAGGGACGGATTCCTTATCCGTCCCTAATTCATTTGAGATGCCCATTTTTAAGACGGGCGTCTCATCCGTCGTCCCATCCGTCGCTAAAGGATTAGCGACGAATCGGGGGGGCTTTAGCGACGGATAAATCTGTTGCTAAAGCCCGATTTTTTTGTAGTTGGTGTTGTACGGCTTCTATATATCAATAATGGAAGGTCTTCATTGAAGCAAATGTGGGATGTAGTAGTAAATAGTAGAGACCCGACTAAAATAAAAGTCATTGTGCCTCCCCAAAGAGAACTCCAATCTCAAGGAAGGGGAGAAAGTCCAAGATCAGATTCAAAGAGAAAGGAAAAGGAAGACGATTATGGATATGATTCATGCCTGCCTTGCTGCTCGGAATAATCAGATCAGGAAACGATGATCGGAGTGTGAAGACGATGAGATGATATGTTAAAGATTTTATATACTAGTATAAATTTATATTTATGAAATTTAATTAAATCTGAATAGGGGATATAGTTGTACATTTATATTTTAGTATTAAAATATAATTAATATAACATAATTTGTGAGATTGTACTTGGTGCTACCTGAAAATACAAAATCCCATCTTATCTACATGGTTAGATTTCTTATAACTTAGTGTATGCGTTAATAGACTGTTAATAATACTAATTAATCTGACCCCCAAGCCTACACCCTATATCCTAGACCCTAGACGCTTAACGCATTGACAAATGCGTTAAATAGACAGCTTAAATAAACAATTTTATGGGTTAATAGTAATGAACAAGCCAAAGGACTAATAATGTTAATAATAACGAACATGGCATTAGTTAATATAATGTCGTAACTCGGGTAAAATGCACAAATGTACCTTAAGTTTTTCGAAATATGCACGGATGTACGTCATGTTCTTCAAATTGCACGAATGTACCCCATGTTCTTTAAAATTATGCACACTTGCTCAAATAATGATGAGTGTATTACACTCTCCATTTGTGCAAGTGAGCTTTTTTTTTTGCATAAAAATCTTAAATATTCACTAATTATAAGAAAAATAAATTGCTTTTCTTTTATAAAATGTAAGAGTTTATAACAAATATTATGGTGGTTTTAAAAAAATTATTAAGAATTATATAAAATTAGAAAATTTTATTAAAGGTACAAATTAAATATGAAAATAAAATGAAGAAAATAATATATTTTTTCTTTATAATGTTTTTTAAATTAGTATAAATGTATTAATATAATTTTCTAAAATTGTTAGACAGTTTTCACTTAAATATTTTCAGAATAATAATAATTCATAATTTACACTATATTTCCATTACCATAATGCCTTCAATAATTTTGATAATTTTTTGTAGTGCTATTATAAATTTTGATAATATCACTACAATAATTTTTTATGACTTTTTTATTTATATAATTATTTTTCAATTTAACAAAGTTGTTATATATATTTATATTTCTTTTAATTTTCACATATTTCTATTTTTTTCATATTATTATAATTTTTTATTTGTTTTAATAATTTTAAATTAATCTTATTGCTCTTTGTTTCAAAAATATATATATATATATATTGTGAATTCTTAACACTTGACTACTTAAAAAACAAATCCACTTATACAAATGGAGAGTGTAATACACTCACCATTATTGAAGCAAGTGTTCATGCTTTTAAAGAACATGGGGTACATCCGTGCAATTTCAAGAACATGAAGTACATCCGTTCATATTACGAAGAACATATGGTATATTTGTGCATTTTACCCGTCGTAACTCAGAGACTCATGAGTTAATTTAATGTTGTAACTCAGTATGTTTTGAGTTAATAATAATGTTACAACTCATAGGGTATTTGTTTGAATAACCATTTTGAAAGGGGTATCGGGCTCTGAAGAATCCCAATAAGAGTATTTAAAGAAGTTGAGAACCATGTTCATACCAACACGTTGCATCGTTCTTTGCTCAAGCTAAAATAAATATGCATTTAACGATAAAAATAACATTTACAATTCCTGATAAAGTTGTAAAATCCAACTCCTTTCTTATTGATATAGAACAAAAATGAATCTTTTAGTATATACTCCATTCGTCCCGAATTCAACTTCTCGCATTC
Source organism: Plantago major (assembly GCA_026545765.1). NCBI lineage: Eukaryota > Viridiplantae > Streptophyta > Magnoliopsida > Lamiales > Plantaginaceae > Plantago > Plantago major. The sequence goes on along the minus strand of CM048840.1, from coordinate 74,500,895 downwards.
CACTTGAAACGTCCCAATTTCAAATTCTCATCCTTTTAATGGAAAACGAAGACTATTTAATATAATGAATGACTTACCTTGAGTAGGAGCAAATGAAGACTATTTAATGTAAATATTCTACTTAATTTATTTGTGAACTTCACACATATAATTATATAACACATTGCTCTATTCACACAACTTTATATAGCATAGATATGCATATTTTTTAATATTTTTCATTCCGCTACCCTTAATTTTTTTAGTTAGTACATTTAGTTAGTCGGCTTGATAATTAAATAAATTGAGAAAATTTAACGTAAGTCTGTTGAGAGAAGGTTTTATGGAGAGACTAACAAAGACAGACAAACATTACAATATGAACTGGATTGAAATTAATGAGTTTTCAAATGAAGAGAACATCACAAAGTCTCATGAGAGACGGTTTCTAGATAACTTATTTAGAAACGGACTATGTTATCAATGTTGTAACTCAGATAATATAATGTTGTAACTCAGAATGTCATGAGTTAAGTGTTCAACTCATAAAGGTCTTTGTTTGAATTAAAATTTTGAAAGGGGGTACCGACTTGTGAGCCAAAAAGTAGTTCAAATTAATCACTGATTAAGTTTTTATAGTACATAGGATGACGGAAGAAAGCATGCAACTCTACAAGTTTGACACTTTAGCTTTGTACGTTTTTAAGAGAAGATGAATAAAGTGATGAGTAAATAATAAATGTAATAGATACTTATCGAAATCAAGAGATAGAATAGATAGTTATGGTAGTGCCCTGATTTTTAAAAGACGAATTATGAAAAATATAACTCGTGCTAGTTTGTGTGAGCTTTTAAATTCAATGAACTTGACTTATGAAAATTTATAACGTAGTACGATGCCTTGAACGTCCTTAGACTTGACATGAAAATTCTTGATTCTAATTCGTGATCTAGTAAAATAATGCAGCCGGACTTTAAAATCGTAAAAAAGCTCAGATACAAAGTTCTAAATACGTTAAACTGAAAATGGTAAAGACACATCTTGTAAATATCACTGCTCCGGCAACGCTCCACTCCAATAGCTCGGCTTCATACCTAAAATTGATATTTTAGAAAAGGGTCTACCGTGACCACTGGCTGAGCAAATTCCATGCACGTGAAATGACTTAAAGTTCTATCTTCATGTGTTTTAAAGCTTTTAATCTTGCTTCATGCAATGCAACCCTATAACCTGACTTGATCTGACTCAACACCTGAACTTATTTTGAACTTCTTGAAAATTAAACTTAAACTTTACTCTTAAACATGACTTGAAAATTAACATGATCGCGAGCTCACTTGGCATCGTAGGTTCCTATCCTGGCCATGGTACATAAAATTTGCAATAGCAAACAACATAACATGATTCATCAAACCTAGACTTCTACGTGATGATTCGTAGGGGAACTTGCATATAACATGAACTATACTTTGATCACAATCATATTAAGAAAGGTGAATTAATCATAGAGAAACTTACACCAATTTCATATCATAGTATATATATAACAATCAACCATGCAAGGTTAACATCACACATATATATATTTGTGCATGTAAGTCCAAGGGGAACTTACCTTGACAGACACCTCCTAACTAGCTAGTAGCAAAATTCACTCACTTACGAACCGCGAACTTGCCTTGGTTAATATCATCCATGAAAAATTATTAACCAACTATAGGGTTGATATTTCTAAATAATTAATTTGGTTGATATTTCTGAAACTATAAACTCAGTGACGTATGCATTAATAGACAATTTAAACACTTAATTTAATTGTGAAGTTCACACCCTACCACTCACATTGCTCTGTTCACATAACTTTAAGTCAACGGATTACGTACTAGAATTAATTCAGTGGATTACACAAAAACACATAGAAATGATAAATTTATTTTATTATAATAATAGAAAGTACATAGATAGAGTGGATTTTGCATTCTAGTGAATGCAAAATCTTATTACATTAAAAAAAAAAAAAAAACCTCAAGTTTAGAGCAGACCCTCAACGAACTTGGTAGCTTCAACTATGTACTGGTTTTCAAAGTTACCAACCCCTACCACCCCTCCAAAATGTGGAGGTTGGTGAGATGGTTTCTCAGAAGAGAAGACCAGCACAATGTTTGAGGGTGGCGAACCTCAATGAGCGTCAGACGGGCTACAACGTCTGCAGCCCTTATTAGCGGTGGGAGTGTTGAGTCCTCCCTCACACACTCTCTCTTGAGGGCATTCAGCTTCTGGCGGAGTGTTGGCGTATTCAGATGATTGTCGTAATCATATGTGTACTTAATGCCCCATGTGATGTGATGGTCGAGACGAGCGTTGATAGCGGCATCCATTGTTCTTTGATTTTTCTGTGATTGTTTGATGGTTTTGTGTTATTGAAGAATGATGAGGGCGGGTGGGTATTTATAGGTACACTGGGGTAGATGAAAAGGTTGAAAATGTACATGAATTTGAAAAAAAAAAAAAAAAAAAAAAAGAGTGACTATTGGAAATCTGAATGAGTAATTGTTCATGTAATTCTCGAGTAAATGCATTAATTATGAAAAACATAGAGTGGCTGTTTCTGTTAGGTACAATAAAAGCTACTCACCTTGCTCTGTTCACATAACTTTAACTCAACGGATTACGTGCTAGCATTAACTCAGTAGATTACACACTAGCATTAACACAGCGAATATACACTAGTATTCACTCAGCGGATTACATAGTAGTATTAACTCAGCGGATTACACTCTAGCATTGACTCAGCGGATTATACACAAGTATTAACTCAACGGATTATACAATAGTATTAACTCACCGAGAACAAGTTTATGTATTTTAACTTGATCATCGTTACTCACTACAAGATTATGTATTTTAACTTGATCATTGACTAACAACAGGCATTATGTAAACTATTTATATACAGAAGAATACAACTCCCAAAATGTTATGCAATCGAGCTTATTACATAATCATACACACAATTCCCCAAGAACGTCTTGTAGACTTACACTCACATTACAATACGAACTGAATTGAAATTAATGAATTTTCGGATAAAGAGTACATAGCCTTAAATAAATAATTTAATGGGTTAATAATAATGAACAATTCAAAGGACTAACCAATAATAATTGTGTTCACACAGGCGATACCCTTCTCAAAATTTTAATTCAAACAGACCTCTGATTTTCAACACTATATTAATTCAGAGCTCACTAAGTTACAACATTATATTAACTCAAGACTCTCTGAGTTAGAAATTAGTTAATATAGCGTATGTTGTAACTCAGCTAGTTTTGAATTAATATAGTGTTGAAATACTGAGGGGTTCTTGAATCAATACATTTTAACACACCATGCAAACGGCCTGATTTTAACTCATTGGTAATTGAGCCGGTATTACAATAAGACATAAGTTTTAAACTCATTGGTGGAGCCACCTTCTCCAAGGCATAGATCCCCTTGAAGGAGGTGGTGGCAGAAGAATCCATCATCGTATCTCTTTCCTTGGGTGTCAATGGAATACCCCTAAGAAGATCGATGGCCATAATATGTAGGTTTGTCTTTTGCCTGTACCTATTGTAAGCCCATATTCCTCCCGCACTTCCAGCAATCGAAAGCTGTTTTCACATAAAAAACAAACAACCATGTTAATAATATTACCAGAAGAGAGTATTGGGGGGGGGGGGGGGGGAATAAATTGAGCAATGTCATTTGACTGACCGGCGAAAACTAGAGAGCAGCAGTTTGCAAATCGAATTTGGGCTCATAAAAGCACAGTCTCACCATATTCATCCACCAGCTTCAAGTAGATGTCCTTATCACTCTTTCCAGACTGAATCTCTTGTCGGATTAACTAAGAACATAGACAAGAGATATATAATTACAAATTCCTTCCGATATGAAGTTGAAAAAAAAAAAGGAAAAAAAAAAAGGATAGTCCACAAGACCATAGTATCATATAAGAAATGTTCTCGTTCCCGTAAACAATTAATTAAGTACAAACTACAGAAATATTACAAAATTTGATAACTCAAATCTATAGACGTCTATAACAAATATCTACAGTATGTTAAATACTACGATATGCATTTGTATCCAATCCAGAAAATGCGCACCTTCCAGCACTTTGGGTACCAAAATTTCATGTTCTGTCCTCCGTTGCAAGTCTACCTCACAAATCACAATAGAAGCCACAATATGAAATTTTATATGATCAGGTATCTGTTTCCATGACACCGTCACAGATTCACGCCACAGCATTTTATAAATCATTCTAACCAAACACTTAATCTTGCTTCATTCGCAACACTCTTAGCTCCAACTTAATGGTGTTCTAAGAATATTTTTTATCAGCTAAGAATTACTATTATTTGGCAAGTTCATACTGTCCGTCCTACCTTTCATAAAGTAAGTACGATCTATAGAACCCGAAGTTTCTCCTCCTTGCAGCTTAGAGCCTATAAACAGTTTTGTCAGGTTTGCTTCTGATGCACCCAATAGCGAGGGCAAATATATAACTATGGTCTATGGTAACAGACTTTTATCATCATTCCTAACAGTACAAGAACCAGCGACACACCTAGGATATTAAGGATACATATTTGTGCACGGAATCCACAATCTAGTCTAGCATGATACAAAATAGTGTTCTAGTTCACATGCGTACGTAAAAGTGCTCATAGAGCCGGGAAAATTGCAACAAAAGGGGTGGTTAAAAGAAAACCTTTTCCACTGCTTAAACTCTACATGAGAACTAAAAGCGAATAACAAATATTACGGAGAAGAAATGAAGACCTTGAAAGACAAAGGACGGATGGAGCTATGGTGGACATACTCACATACATATTACTTCTCCTATATAGTACTTTCTTCGTCCGTCGATATTTAACTTTGACTTTTGCGATCTTTTTATTTATTCTGAATTAATCTTAAATATCGTAAAATGTTCAATTTTTTATATAATGAAACTTGAGGACTAAATTTTCATTATATAATTTAATTGAACATTTTACATTCATGCTTAAAATAATTAATAATCAATATTTAAAATCAAAGTAAACTTCGAACGAGACGAAAATATACTAGTAGCAGTAGTTATTGGCCTCCATAGCTGTAATCTTTCAGGTAATAAATATACAAGAGTAGCAGTAGAAGTGATAAGGATAAAGAAGGGATGGTATAATGCAGGTACCTTACGGAGGATAATTGCAATGTCAGCTTGAGAGTCTTCAATGGACTGGCTACCACATTCAGTGCACCTCACATTATGGCTTATATTTCTTGCTCTCGCTTGAACCAATCTCTCTTTCTTCACTTGATCATTGCTGCTTTCCTCCATCATAAATCAAACCTGTGAAGTATTCATATCCTTTAATAACCGATAAATATTACCTCATTATCAGCTAGGCATTTTATCAAACAGTTTGCAGTCACAAACTAAACAATGGACTTTGTGATCAATCCATAGAATAAAGATATCATCTTAATAACATGAAGCAGTTAAATGAAGAGTTTGAGCAACAAAACTGAAAAATTGAGCTTCAATACCTTCAATTTTGAATTGAAATGTGCCTGATTAACGTATGTATGCTTTCTAGAGTAGAAAGTTCGATCACAGGCAGAAACGAGAAGGGGTCGAGTTTATGGGGAGTCGAAGTTCATACTCTCAGACCCAGAAATCCTCGTGAAATGCTCTTTCAACAGTCTCTTGGAATCATACTCTCTGATCTGCTTCCTCGCAATTTCTAATCAAACAAAAAAAACCCCACATTTTCAATCAAAAACTTAGAAACATGAGATCCCATCTCCAGATCAAGCAATAAACATCACTCATAACACAGATCTGTTGTATCATCATCAAACTAACAAACAATTAATTTTACCTTACAAAATCGAGCACAGAGAACTCCAGGTGATTTCAAATTTTGAATTTTGAAACTTGTTGTGACAATGCTAGCATATCAACCATCTCAAAAACAGAACAAGTACAAGTACAAATCACAGTACTATGCTCTGACACATGAGAGAAATGGGGATTTTGGGTACAAAATTCAGTAGCACTGATTAAGATGGTTGTGTATGCTATTTACCCAAAAAAACTGACCCCAAATGCAAACAAGCAACACTCATCATCATCTGTACAAAATTCAGTAGTTGGAAATTGTTTTCTCCGCTCTCTCTCATGCTCTGCCTCACCGCCACCTTACCTCGCTTTCTCTTCGAAAACTCACTCATTTTTCTGTATTTGCACGTAAACTTCCTTCTTCACCAACATCAATTTCCATCTCTATCGTTATTAGCACTGATTTTCCTTTTCCCCTTTTTTTCTTCAGGTGCAGAAATGGAGCTGCAATTACCAACAACGCTAGTTCTCTGCGGAAAATCCAGTGAAGATAACGAATTAGCAATCCATTTGAAGACCTGTAACGCTCTAAAACTCCCCGATAGTTCTCCGGTGAATGTTGTTCTGTCTTCGGACATTGAAGGACGTGCGAGCTTTGATGGTGACGACTCTTTTCGATTGAACTCGTATATGAATTCGCTACCGACTGATCGGTTTGGGAGGCTGCTCATTTACTCTCCTAGATTGGCTTCTACGCACGATGTTGTATCGCAGTAAGCAGTTTTCGGTCTGCTCACCAGCTGTTTGATTCAATTTTTTGTGTGAATACTGTTGCCTGAAAATCGATTGTTGAGTGTTTTGAGTATATGATTTAGTTAGTCTGTAATGCACAATTGTTTTGAATCTCTCATATGCCAAAACTAAGTTAGCTTCATGAAAAAACAGTTCATCATTGATTCACCAAAGAAACAAAAAAAAAAAGAATCTTACAAAAGTTTTCATCTGGAAAATTTCCTGTATGAATGTTACTAACATGTTTAGAGTAGGACTATAGTAAGCTTGTTATCCAACTGAGTACTCTTTGATAGGATACACGTCGGGTACTCATTTCTCATTACCTAGCTCATATGCTTTCACTGAAGGCTTCAGATTAAAGGAGAGCAATGTACAGGCTTTAGATTCTACAGATAGATTAATCAGTTGACACACGAGAAGTTTACTCTATATTTTAGCTTTGGACTGTTACAAGGTTTTCTAACTTGTTTCCTTTACTCTTTCGCTCTGGAAGTAATTTTTCGGAGTTGCCTATTGGTGCAGCATGTGTTGCTGATGTGCAGTTAAAGGGGAGAGGTATTATTTGGTTTTACAGTTCATATTAAACTCTGGAATTATCACTTTATTGATTTTTTTTCTTTTTTTTTTCTGTCGACTATTCCTGGTTGTCAAGGTCGGTCGAAAAATGTATGGGAATCACCAAAAGGATGTCTTCTTTTTTCATTCACGATACAAATGGAGGATGGACGAGTCGTGCCACTTGTGCAGTATGTTGTTAGTTTAGCTATGACTGAGGCAATTAATGATCTTTGCCGACGAAATGTGAGTTATTTACTGAGGTTTGGTCTACTTGAACAACTCTTCTTGCTAATGAAATGTGGTCTCCTAATACTTCTCTTGTGGATACCATGAGATTTCAGGGCATGCCACTTCTTGATGTTAGGATCAAGTGGCCAAATGATCTGTATTTAGATGGTCTAAAAGTGGGAGGCATTTTGTGCACGTCAACATATAGGTCTAAGAAGTTTAATATTAGTGCTGGTAAACACTCGATGTTATCATTATACACAATTTTAATTTAGTAAGTTCATGCTGAATTACTTAATGGCATGTCATTTTTTTCTGTAACACCCTTTTTAGTTTTTACTGAAAACACTGTTTTCATCTTAATGGAGATGCATTTAAGCTATAACTACAAGCATCTTACAAAATGAAAATAGCCTTGAGATTTTCTCATTCTTTCTTTGTAGGAATTGGGTTGAATGTCAGCAATCAGCGGCCGACTACGTGTCTGAATGATGTTCTTCAAAAGTTGGGGTGTGTTTCTCACCAACTGCAACGTGAAGATATCATATCATCTTTCTTCAATAAATTTGAAAGCTTATATGACATCTTTGTTAATAAAGGTGATTAATTTTTATTGCTTGATTGCCTGTTAATTTGTTTAAGTGGATTTGTTTGAGGCTCATAAGCATTTGCTGCTTGTTTGATAAACTTAGTATGACTTAATTGTCTTTCTTTGCTAGAAACTTGAGTCATTTATGAATGAAGTTACACATTTGAATTATTTTGATTTGGTGTCTAGAATTGAAAATTTTCTATCATTTCCTGTCAAGCATTAGTTGCAAAGCATTTGAGATGTATTCAGTCTGCTCAAAGAAATAAGAATTGAAAATAAACTCAAATGCTCTGTTGAGTTTCTTATGAACAATTTTTTTCACTTTTACTAAATTATTACCTTATGCTGAACGAAACTTCTTCGTTTCTTTCATGTTCTTTAATGCAGGATTTCAAGCACTAGAAAATCTGTACTACAAGACATGGCTGCACAGGTAAAATCATTTAACCCGATATTATGAAATGAAGGCTTGTTATTCCAACACAAAAGATTGGATGGAATTATGTCCCTGGTGAATTCTTTCTCCTAACATTGGCAACTTCTGCAGTGAACAGAAAGTTATTGTACAGGAGGAGAATGAGAATCAGGATCAAATTTCAGAAACTGTTGTTACCATTCAGGTTATTTACTTTTGTTACCTTTGCACATTGGGCTTTGGCTTAAGATGCAATTTATGGTTCTTTTCCCACTCAAATTTCCTATCTATACAGAGGATGATAACATAAAGTAACATTCTAATTGGTTCTTCTGAATTTTAGAGGGGCTTCGATGGTCACTTGAGTGAGCATATACAGAACTTTATGTAGGCTTCTCGCCATTTGCTGCAAATCCATTTATTAGGAATTTGACATTCATACTTTAGATTCTGCTTCACTGCCAACAAAACTAAAGAAAAAGGAGTTGGTATTTTAGTGAACCTACCAGCGGAACTTGGCAAATTCTGTTAGATTTTTCTGATGTCCAACAACTCTCTACACATCCCGCCATTCCATTATGAATCATTTTTTATCTGATTAATAAAATATTGCAGCACTTAATATAAGCTTAAGCTTGGAAACACTCAACCAGATGCCAATATATGCGTTTTGTGCTTGCTGAAATATTTTCTTTTCAGTAGTTATTTGAAACTTTCAGGATTTTGCTTGTTCATGCTTTGCCAAATGTTAGGACTGGCAGCTCTAGCTTAAGTGACCGTTGTAATAGCAGTCTTACGGTTTCTGTTACCTAAGTGGCCTGTTTTTTCAAATCCGATCTATTTCACTTAAATCAGGGTTTAACAACTTCGGGGTACTTGTTGGCCGTCACTGAAGATGGACAGACATGTGAACTTCATCCAGATGGGAACAGGTACATGTATTCTCATTTTGTTTTATTCTCACAATGAATTTCCTGTAGTTCTCAATCCAACAAATTAGCAAGCTTAATCTAATTAGGCTCATAACTCTCACTAGATGTCCAATGAATATCCAACTGATGCCCTTGCAATGCAGTATACTGATATAAATTTAGTGTGATGTAATACTCCCTCTGACCCATAGAAAAATTCTACATTTGCCATTTTCAGCATACCATAAAAGGCTCCACTTTCTATTTTTGGCAAAACACAAACCCGACAACCAATTAAACCAGCTGTAAAAAAGTTTTTCATTTCATATATATACTGACATAAATTTAGTGTTATTAGATGGTTAGTGAATTAAATTTTAGTACATTCCATGAAAGGTTGTGGTTCTCTCTGTCCAGTCGATCCTGCAGTGATTTTTACTGTGATGCACCATAACTTGAAAGAAACTTGTTAAATATTGGTTTTCTATCTTTCAAGTGATTTATATTTTATACGCCATTTGTTGTTGGATTCATTTTTTCTCCCACTATTTTTCCTTTGAGACTTAGTATTCCAGTTCAGTTATATGAATTTGCTTTAATTTTGTGTATTGTATCTCTTTGAAATCTGGGATGAGGTTTAATTTTAACGTGTCAGTGTTCTTATTAGGTTATTCTATTCTGAAAACTTGGTATGTTCTCTTTCTTAGTCCTCAATACTGCAAATTCTCTAATAAAATAATATGGAGTGCTGCTTTTGGGATATAAAGCTAATTGCTACGCAAAGACGTATAGAAAAGCATTACCAAGTCCCGGTATTGTAGTTCATGTCGTGCATTCCTTCAACCTAAATATGTTTGGCGTTCAAGAATCAAGTCCCATGTGAATTTTCAATCAATACTATACTCGGTCTAAGTAAAAATTTACCTGATTGATTTAATCTTCTTTGTGGCTACAGTTTTGATTTCTTCAAAGGGCTTGTCAAAAGAAAACTGGCCTGAGCCAGGTGGGGTGGCAACTAAGCTGAATCAGGAAATATACATGCTGTGAGAATGTTCACTCATTCTCCTACTTTTCCTTTTTTCTTTAGTACATGCAGGGATTTTTCTCTCGTCTCTGACTGGTTATGTTGGTCGACAATCAAATCTGTAGCTTACGCAGATAGGAGAATTTGCAATCATGTTCATGTATATATGATTTATTTATTCTTTTCCCTTCATTTTGTAGTTCTAGTTGATACTTTAAAGTTTAAAGGTCAATATTAATAAAACAGGCTTAATGTGCAATGTGCATTAGTTACACCTGGTAGGTGTATTGCATGGGTTCAAGTTGATATTGGTTTGAAAGCTGTTGTATGATACTATTGGATTATAACATTAGCGTTGTGATCTGATTAAAAAGAGTTTGTACACTAACAATGCACTTCGTACTGAGTACGAAAAGCTCACCTCATAGGGATCCTGTGCAGTGTGCACATCCAGCAGAAGAGACATGCAAGTACATCTGTATATCTGTTCATTAATTCATTGTCAAATATCTGTGGATTGAGGGAGTATTTAGTATTTAGTGTGTGTTTGCAAATGATTTTCCTTGTGCTTTTTTGTCTGCTTCTACTAAAAGTTGATTAAAGTTGATTTTAAGCAAAAGTCAGTAATGATTGATATATCATATAAAAAGCAGCTTAAATTTGTAAAAGCAGAAGTTTTAGTGTTTGCAAAAATTAGTTTAATTAGTTGTTTTTAATTGAAAAAAAACTACTACTTTAGCGATTAGAAATAGCTATATTGGTTCTTTACTTTCTTACACTGCTTTTTTTTAGGAAAAGTTGCAGAAGTTGTAATATAAAACACTAAAAAACTGCTTTTACCACTTTAAAATTCAAAAGCACTTTTTTTAAACATTTGCAAACACAAGCTTAGATTTTAGCAACTATTATGGCTTCTCCATGGAACAAAAGTTTTTAGCTCATTGATGGATATTTCTAAGGTATCACATGATACACATGAAATTCTCACATGCTCTCTATACATGGTGATATATATGTGATGCTCATTTTAAGTGAATGATCGTTTGATGAATCTATTCACATTCAAATACCAACCGTCATGATAGAGTTAAAACTCTGCCTTCCAATTTTATCGAGCAAGACTTATAAAATGAAACATAATAACAATCACATGATTTAATCCTCTTCAAAGTTGCTTTATGAGTAGTAATTAATAATAATCCTACGATAATATAAAGTATTCATTTAAAATTTATTTGCAACAATAAATCGAAAGTTTGCATACGACTACTGCATGCGAAAAAAGTGTTGACTAGAGAGTAAGACCACTCCCAATGGGAGTGGTCGTCGGGATGGCCGGCCGTGGTGCACGGCCACCCCAAAATTCGGCCTTAACAAGGCCGAATTTTGGGGTTGGTCGTCCCGACCGTTGGGCTGGGGCCCAGCCCAACGGACCAGACGACCGGGTGGGCCCCACCCCTTTTTTTTATTTTTTAAAATTAATTTATAAAGTAATATTAAATAAAAAATACCTCAACGGCTATATTTTTTCGAGATCTATAAATACAACTCATTCACAATTCAAAATTTTTTCGAGATCTATGAATAAGTGTAGTCTATTTATATTGAAACGAGTCAAAATTCATGTCGGAATTGAGACTTCAAATTCAGATGAAATTGAGATTCACCTTGAAATTCAATCCTTGAAATGAGGATTGATACTGTGTAGTCAGGTATCCAATGGTACCTATCCTCATAAAGTGCAGACAACAATACTTCAACTATATTTATTATGTCTTGTTCTCATTTTGTTCATTCTAATTTCAATCTCAATAAATTATAAAACGAGTTTTAAGAATTCAATTGAGTAATTTCAACTTCTAAACACTCTTATAATATGTTAAGCAAGTTAAAAAAAAAATACGAAAAAAATATAAAAAAACACTATTCACGATCGTCAAATGACGCATTAAGCAGTTTTTTCCGCAGCGATTCGTTAAATCACCGTCATCATCATATTATTCATCGTCGCGACGACCTATTGGGAGTAGTCTAATATGAACCGATCTTATCGGGTCAATGAATCACTGGGAACAAAATAAAGTCAAAATCAACAAGCAGGACAGCAATTAAATCAGTGCCACGTACCTTCACCATCTTCACCGACCTGTCATTCTCTCTCCAAAAAAACCGTCCGCCCAAACCGTGAAGTAGCCTCACCAACTCGCCGTAAAATTCTCCCTCCAACCGTTCGTTCCCATTCCTATCTTCTCTCTCCATCTCTCAACCCAACCATTCTCTCTCACTACCTACCTTCTCACTCATCTTCTCCACCTGAACAAACTCATTTCACAATTTACAACAGTCGATCATGAACACCACTTCCGCTATGTTAGTCTCCAAGCTATGCATTACCAATTCTGCTGTGTAACGCCGATCATGACCACCAACACTTCCGAGACACTTCCTTCGGCAATCGTTAGGGTTTCGTCGGTGCGTGACAATTCGAATTAGAACCATCACGGCTCGAGCCGTGAGGTGAAGATTATTAATGAAGTGGTTCGGAACGGGATTTCGGGGATTTTGTATAAATGGGTGAATTATGGTCGAGGATGGCGACCTAGGTGGTTTGTTTTGCAGGATGCGGTGTTGAGTTATTATAAGATCCATGGGCCGGATAAGATTCTGCTTAAGCAGGAGGCGGAGAAAGGTTCCAGGCTTATTGGGGAGGGATCTATGAGGAGGATCAGTAGGCGTGGCGTGAGTCAGCATTGTCATAGGAATGGTAGTCCTGGTGGTTCTTCTTCGTCTAGGAGCCGGAGGCCTGTTGGTGAAGTTCATTTGAAGGTGTTTATGTTTTCGTTGTTTGATGCTATTGAGTTACAGACTTATTTGATGCTTTGATTTGAGTTGGGGTGTTAGCAAATTGGTTAATGCATTTGGTTTTTATAACCGCATTTAATGGTTGGATGAGAGTGTTATGCCTTGAATCGAGATTTGGTTCGGTTTTGTTGGTGGAGTTCATTAAATGTGATTGAATATTCAGTGTTCACCAATAATGATTTGCTCATTGGATGCATTGATTTGGTTTTAGCTAGAACTAGATGCTCGGGGCACGGGGCAAGGATTTTTTAGAGGGAAATACATGTTTTGGTATCGTTTTATTCGATGTTGTTAGTTTCTGTTTGTAGCAAATTAGTTGATGCATGAAATATCTTGGGACTGCATTGAATTGTTGATTGTTGAAAGTCAAGTGGTTGTGCTTTTGATTGATTATTTTATCGTTTGTCTGGACTATATCACAGTTCTGCTTTCTACCTTCACAAGTATCATCTTTAAAATTTTGGATTTCTCATACTTCTTGTGCCATGTAGTTGATTGTGTTTTTTTCCTTGCAGCTGTAATTCCTTGTACTATATTTTATGCTTGGTCGGGAACTTATCGTTATTTATTCCATAGTTTTCTGCTCAATCTTCATGTTTTTAGTTTATGTCAGGCGGTGTGTATTTTGAGATTGGAATAGTTTTCTGTTTGATTCTTCTAATTAGTACACCTTTATGTAGGTCTCATCTATTAGAGAGAGCAGGTCAGATGATAAAAGATTTTCAATCTTCACGGGTACAAAGACGCTTCATCTGAGAGCAGAGAGCAGAGAAGATCGCTCCGCATGGTTGGAAGCATTGCATGCCGTGAAAGATATGTTCCCTAGGATATCAAATAGTGAATTGATGGCCCCTGTAGACAGTGCGGCTATCTCAACAGAAAGATTGAGACAGCGATTGTTGGAAGCTGGTTTAAGTGAGCCTGCCATTCAGGAAAGTGAGGAGATCATGAGAACTGAAATTTCATCTGTGCAGAGTCAGTTGATGCTTTTGAGGCAGAAGCATTTGCTCCTACTGGACACACTTCGACAGTTAGGGGTACATGTTAAGATCAGTAGAAAAGCTATTAAACCTCCCATTCAGAATTCTTCTGCAGTTTCTTCAAGCTGCCCATTAAGTTGCTTTTAGTTTTTCCAGATTTTGCATCCAGAAAGTTTGGGCCTGTGAGGTGTCTCCCCCTTTCTCGGGGTGTATAGTGTGGTAACCATTGGCTATTGTTATTTGTTCATTTGTATAGATCTCTTGATCTTGGACTGGTTCATATGTATATATATATATGTATGTATGTATATGTATGTATGTATGTATGTATGTATGTATGTATGTATGTATGTATGTATGTATATATATATATATATATATACATACATATATATATATATATATATATATATATATATATATTTCAGTATTAGAAAGGAATTATAAACTTTCGACAGGGAGGAATTTACAACAAGTCTATCCTCCGCAACAGTCTTTTCAAATTGAAAAAGGAAATCATAGTTTCCTAGCTTTTGCGAAACTACTGGAAGATGAAACTCTACCAGTAACCTGTAAACAAATTAACAGGATGATTGAGCAACAGAATTATACTAATCTGTTTATAAATGTTCTCGGAGAACATTTAACTTCTTTAAGCGAAAGGGTGGATTTAGTTTTAAAAACTATTAACCCTGATTCTTCTTTAAATTCAAATATTTCTTTAGAAGAAAAGGAGAAGGTACAGGATTCTGCCTGTCCTAATATTCAACCACCTCCTGAAATTTCAAATTTTAAATTAAAGTCTATGAAAGAACTTGAAAAGTTCTTAACTGAAAAATTTAAAGATATGAAACTTACAACTCTTCATGATGTTATAAAAGAAAATCCTGATTACAAAGAAGTGATCAGTGATGAAATTAACAAGTTGGGAAAATGGGCTGATAGACCAACCCAACGTATGTACTATTATAGGAGACCTTCTCCTATAGATACCTTGCATGAAGAGCAAGAGTACATACTAAATAACAGTTACAATGGTAAAAACATCTATGAATGGAATTTAGATGCTTATGCTGATAGGTAGATTTATAATATGATTCATAGAATGCTTATGTATTCCACTATTTGTAAAACAAATGGCAACACTGATAAAAATGTTGCAAAAATGATTGTCGCTGGTTTTACAGGACAATTAAAAGGTTGGTGGGATAATTATCTTTCACCAGAGGGAAAAAATCATATTTTTGATATTGTAAAACAAGAGGATGGTAGTACTATAGAAAATGCAGTCTATACTCTTGTTGTTACTATTATTGAACATTTCACCGGAAGATATTCCGATAACAGCGAAAATATTCGAACTGTTTTACAAAACTTAAGATGTAAAACTTTAACTGATTTTCGATGGTATAAAGATACCTTTTTAAATAGGGTAATGGAATTACCTGAATGTAATAGTTCTCATTGGAAATCAAAGTTCATTGATGGACTTCCTGCATTATTTGCAGAAAGGGTTAGGAAAAATCTTAGAAAAGATAAAGTTTCTATCCCTTATGAAAATTATACTTATGGCAAGTTAATTGGAACTTGTATTCAAGAAGGTTTAGCCTTATGTAATGAGATTAAATTAAATCAACAGATTAAAAGACAGAACTTGAAAGAAAAAGCCCAGTTGGGACAGATTACGTGATCAATTTGGGATGGATGTTCCATCCACTTCTAAACCTCATAAGTCGGAAAAGAAGTCGACTTATAAACCAAAAAAGAAGAGACATTACTCTCCTAGAAAATTAGAAATCCGTAAACAAAGAAGAGAAGATAGAGAAGAGAGAAAACGGATTCGAAAGAAACTAATAGTTTGCCGAGCTTGTGGAAAACTTGGTCATTTTGCAACACAATGTTGGACCAAGAGAAAATTAAACAGATTAAAAGCTGATAATGATTTGAAAGAAACTCTTTCAAAAATTCTTTTAAATTCTGATGAAGAAAAGAGTAATAACTCTTCTGATGATTCAGATACTTCTAATAGTACTAATAGTACTGAAGAAGAGAACTTAAAAGTTCTTGATCAAGAATCGGTAATATCTGATTCAGAGTCAGAGTGTGAGCCTTGTATTCTTGGACAACCTTGTATCAAGAAACAAGAAAACACAGATGACAGTAAATTCTTTAATAAAGAATTTTACAATATTCTATCTCAGTTTCAAGGGACTGATTTAAATGTCTTAGACGGTAATAATATTATCGAGTTTCTAAAGACAATTAAAGATCATGAGTTACGAATACGATCTAAGATAATAGATCAGATGGATAATATTCCAAGTACTTCTTCAACTCTGCCAGAACCAATGGTTCCTCCAGAGGATTTTCGAAAAGATGAGCCTTACTCAATGACAGAAGTTTATAAACTTCTAAAACAGAGAACGACAATTGAATCTCCAACTTCTACTCATGATTTAGAGATGGAAGTTGAAAATCTCAAAAAAGAGATTCAGTTTTTGAAAAAAGAAAATAAGTTAATAGACTATCGAGTTTCTAAACTTGAAAATTATAAAAAAGAGACTGATCAGTCTACCCAGTCTACTACTAGTGAATCGAGTCAAAGTAAAAAGGCTCAATGTTTTGATTCACAAGTAGATGATAATTTTTTATCAACTTTAGAGATGGTTATATCTCAAAAATGGTATGTTAAAATTACCTTATTAATTGATAATTACTTCTCAAAAGATTTGACTGCTCTTATTGACAGTGGAGCAGATTTAAATGTTATACAGGAAGGATTAATTCCTACAAAGTATTTTCATAAAACTACACATACTCTTTCTCATGCTGGAGGAGAAAAATTAAATATAAAGTATAAGCTTCCTAAAGCTTATATCTGCATTGATAAAAACTGTATTCAAACCAGTTTTTTACTAACAAAGGATATTTCCAACCAAGTAATACTTGGTACACCTTTTATTTCAAAAATTTATCCTTTTACCCATGTGGATAATTCTGGTATTACTGGAACTTTTCAAGGTGGGAAAATTCATTTAAATTTTATTACAAAACCATTTCATAGAATGTTACATGAAATGTATGATCATCTGACTTTAAAGAAAAACCAGATGAATTTCTTAAAACAAGAAATAAACTCTTTGACTATTGAAGAAAAACTTCAAAATCCCAAATTACAAGGGAAGATTAGATTGATTGAAAATCAACTTTCTCTAGAAATCTGTAATGACCATCCTAATGCTTTCTGGAATAGAAAGAAGCATGTGGTCGGTCTTCCTTATGAGGAAGATTTTGATGAAAAAAGAATTCCGACAAAGGCAAGACCTTGTCAAATGAATTCAGAGTATTTAGAACTCTGTAAAAAAGAAATTGATTCTTTATTACAAAAGGGTCTGATAAGCCCTTCTCAATCTCCTTGGTCTTGTACAGCCTTTTATGTTAATAAACATAGTGAATAGGAAAGAGGAGTTCCTAGATTAGTTATAAATTATAAACCCCTTAATAAGGTTTTAAAATGGATTAGGCATCCTATTCCGAATAAAAAAGATCTTTTAGAAAGACTTTATGATTCAATTTTATTTTCAAAATTTGACTTAAAGTCGGGGTTATTGCAAGTTCAAATTGAACAAAAAGATAGGTATAAAACAGCCTTTAATGTTCCAATAGGACATTACGAATGGAATGTAATGCCATTTGGTTTGAAAAATGCTCCTTCTGAATTTCAGAAAATTATGAATGATATCTTCACTCCTTATAGTGATTTTATATTAGTCTATATTGATGATATCCTAGTTTTCTCAAAGGATATTGAATCCCATTTTAAACATTTGGATATATTAAAGAAAATAGTCATACAGAGTGGTTTAGTTATATCAAAACCAAAGATGTTTTTGTTTCAGACAAAAATTAGATTTTTGGATCATTATATTGAAAAAAACAATATTATCCCAATAAATAGAAGCATTGATTTTGCTGACAAATTTCCTGATGAAATAACTAATAAAACCCAGTTACAGAGGTTTTTAGGAAGTTTGGATTATATCTCTTCCTATTATAAAGACATAGCTCAAGATACTGCTATCTTATATGATAGACTTAAAAAGGATCCAAAGCCTTGGTCTGATCATCATACTCAGGCTGTTAGGAAATTAAAAGAAAAGGTGAAAACCTTGCCTTGTCTTATGCTGAGTAATCCCTCATGGGATAAAACTGTTGAAACAGATGCCTCTGATATAGGTTATGGAAGAATTCTTAAACAGATTGATCCTCATAATAAACAAGAATATCTTGTCCGTTTCTATTCTGGCAAATGGAATAACAGTCAAAAAAATTATGCTACAATTGCTAAAGAGATACTTTCAATTGTCAAGTGTGTCTTAAAATTTCAAGATGATTTATATAATCAAAAATTTATTATAAAGACAGATTGTAATTCTGCAAAGTTCATGTTTAACAAAGATTTTAAACATGATGTTTCTAAGCAAATGTTTGCAAGATGGCAAGCTCATTTAGCTCCTTTTGATTTTGAAATTGCCTATAAAAAAGGAGAAGACAATAGTCTTCCAGATTTTCTGACATGAGAATATATTTCATGATTGTTGCAGGAATGTACTCGCAAGGAAGAGGCTCTTCCTCTTATAGAGGCAGAGAAGGTCGAGGAAGAGGATCTGAAAGAATCCTCTCTCAAACTGGCAGAGGAAAGCTTATAGCTATGAATTTGCCATCACAAAAACATGAAGCTGAAAGCTCAGAAGAGTACCAAGAATTTCTTGAGTACAAAAAGAATAAGGGAAAAATTCCCTTTTTTGCTAAAATAATAGCAGAACAAGAGTCTGAAGAAAATAAAGCAGACTATTTGGAGAACAGAAATCAAGAAGTCATACTTCTGATTGAAACAAGAGATATGAGATGGGTAAATAACCCATGGACTTTAATGTCCAGATATCTTGACAAAGCATCATATGATTTGGGGACTTATAAAACAAGATACTTTTATGAAAGTATTCTTTTAAACACAGAGTCATGTGAAATATCACATTTCTCAGGAGTTCAAAAAGAAGTTTATAACTTCAGTAAGATTTATATCAAGAAGATTATATCTTCCGAAGAATGGGGAATTGCTCCATTACGAGAAAGGGAATTTTATTACCCTTATAACAGAAGTCCCATAAAATTTAATTATTGGGATTATGTTGAAGCATTTAATAAAGTGCTTTTATACGAAAATGATAAAAAGAAACACTCCTGGTTCATAAAAATCAGTAGTGAAGCTTATGAGCAAGAGATACCAAATTGGTTTCTTAATTGGTGGAAATATTTTGGAACCACCAGAGTAATACTCCCTCAGAATTTTACAGAATTATATTCTGTTTGGATAGATGTTAATCCAAAGAAGGATATTCCTTCAGATCGATATGATTTATATTTCTTTATTGAATTTTCCATACCATGGATTTGGAAATGGGTACCTATTATCGGTTATACCGGAAATGAGATACCATGTATTAAAAGATCTTCTTATACGAAATTCTGGGATAAAATGAATAAGAGTAACCCAGAAACTAGGCAATTATATTGCATTGATACTATTAATCTGATAGAAAAAAGAATAAAATTGTACCAAGAAAATAGAAGACTGGTGATGAAAAGAAGAGCCTCTTGATCAAATCAAGAAGAAGTTTAGCATGAAAGATAGCAGCAGAGAAATGTTCATAGAAGCATATATAGAAGAAATGAAGAAGGATCTTCTACAGGGTTTTGATGGAGAAACTCAATCTGTGAAATCAGACACATCAATGGTATTGGCTAGCCAGGAATATCAAGATGCTCAAGATCCAAATCAGGAAGAAGTCTCAATAGAAGACGTTTTTGAAATACTCAAAGGAACTCTTAAACAGTAGAGTAAGGATAAGGAAGAATCTTCTACAGCAATAGTGGTAGCAGAAAAATCTACCCAATAATACTGATTAATGGCAAGTGGGGCAAAAAGCATTCCAGACAAAAGCGCTAATAGCCAAAAGGAAAAAGTAACGATGGAGAATTAAAGAGATCTGTGATGGTGACAGAAATCAGCTCCTAGGGAATCAAATTCCCTCTATAAATAAGAAGAAGGAAGAAGGCAGAAGCTGGATACCCATCCATTGTATACACACCTAAGCCGAAACACTCTCCCTTCAGTTTTTAAATTTTTAGTATTTGTAACTAAGTTTGAAGTTTGTGCTTGGAGTACAACTTGTAAGTACTCTCTCTTTTTATTTTTTGTATTGTAATATATTTTTATATTAATGAAAATTAGCCTCATGATAGGCTAAACGTTTGGTTTGTGTTAAGACAGGTCTAAATTATGTATTTACTATAACTCTGGCAAAAATGTTTTGCTGTTTATCCGGTCACTATTCATGGTTACTATTCACGACGGAATTATGAATTAATCTAAGACTTTTACTATTTACTAAGAATGAGACCAGAGAAGGTTTTGTATTAATCAGGCATGTTGATATATTCCGATAGACATATGAAGGCACTGTTTGCCCCTCTAAAGCCGAAAGAAATGGCGTCTCTGGGCTGTTTTTGTGCTGATAATTATGTCTTGAGAAATATCTTAATATTGACAGATTTTATACAAGTAATCAGTCCTGATGTCGTCTCTATCTTAGTCGGTAGTCTGAGTCTGGATTAATGAAGTGATTCTAAAGTTTGAATATTGTAGCCAATATGAATAACTCAAAGAAGCTTTGTGACCCGACCCTCTACAGCCCTTTGGTATCAGAGCCAGTTTACAGTAAGGGCATGATTTAAGATTGAGTCTTAACACGAACTGTTTCATGATAATGATAAACATGATCAGAAGGAAAGATACTGTTAAAAACAGTAGAAGTGAGGAATTTGATATTCCCCAAAATTTAGATTTATTAAATAAATGGACGATTCCAAGAATCGAGTCTAAGGTTATTTACCAGTTAGGTACTTTTGAAAAATTGGGTTTAAAACAAGTAGTCAAAACTACTGAAGAATCTGTCTCACTTGATAATGATGAATTAGTAATCAAATTACTAAGTGAGAAAGATATTGCTGTTTATAAAAACCTTTACAAATTTTTACATATTGGTTTAGTGCAAATTGCCTTTAAACCTTTAACTTTAGAAGGACTACCTGAGAGCTTTATAGCTGCTCTTAGAGATTGTAGAAACTTAGACTGGAAAAAATCCTTAATCGGAATTATACAGTCTAGTTTAGCCCATGGTCCAGTTTATTTTGATGTTTATCCGAATTTACAATTGTCTTTATCGGATATTAATATTTTAGATTCTTTAACATTAAATGTTAAAACTAATGGTTATAATTATATTTCTGGTACAGAAACAATCTGTATTTGCTATAGGATTTATTATAAACCTTTGTTTACTTTAAATCCTCATTGCCGAAGGGTTGATAAACCTTTAAATGAAACTATTTTAATTGAGACTAATTTTAGCAAATCTAAAATTACTACTCGTAGATCTATTAAATGGGAAGAAATAGATTTTCCTGAAAATTGGACAATTAAACAGGCTGTACCCTCACAACCTGTTATTCAAAATAATTTAATAGATGTTATCCAAACTCCTGAATGTTTGGTAAAAATGCAGTTTGAAAATAACAACGATTTTATAGGATCTTCTTCAAGACTTACTAAGTCTTCTTCTTTAAGATCGTTTATATCACCTATTGATTATGTAGTTGATACTCCATCAAGGATGTCGACCTCTGCTAAAAGCAGAATACAAAAATCTTTTGAAACAATTCCAGAAGATCATATTGATGAACTTCGGATAAATAAAGATTTTGATAATGTTGTCAAAGGAGTTACACATACTCCAACTGAAGCAGATATAACTGCATCAGAAATGGAATTTCGTTATTAATGAATTCCAGTCAAATTGATTTTAGCCCTGGCTCTCCGGCTAGGCAAAAGATTCGAACTGAATTTAATTTACCCAGATGGGAACCTTTTAAAAATTGTTTTTTACAAACTTCTCTTCAACAGAGAAAACTTCTATTCAAAATGAATTCTATAAAGATTGTGAAAAACACAATACTCCAATTCCTTTTGTTCCATGGTTTGTTTCTAAATATGTGGAACAATATATTTCAGTATTAGAAAGGAATTATAAACTTTCGACAGGAAGGAATTTACAACAAGTCTATATCAAAGAATTATTGTTAATGTCTTAAGTGATACGTTAAAGTTCCGAACTGTTTCATCTGTCTAAATATACTGCTGGAATAGCTTTTTTCCCTTGTAATTATTTTATGGTGTGGATTCTTGCACTAAACTGCAAAACTGAAATAGGAATGTCAATGAAGAATAATGTCATAAATATTTCAACCTTGATTAATATCTCATTTATTAGTTGTAAACTAGAGGGTGATGCACGTGCAACATGGGATTTATTTTCCGCACTATATATTCTTTAGCAATGCCATTCAGTACTAGCTTCATCTTTTGGTGTCCTGTGGTGCTTGTCTTGAAAGTTGTTTGTGGTCTTAAACACCAATATAATAGGTGTATGCAAGTACAGATTTGATAGTCTTACAGTTCTGGGATTCTTTACACAGTATATAGCTTGTATTATCTGGTGCCTATTTTACAAATTTACCATGATAAAAGATGTGAAGTTGTAAACAGCCTTGGAGATATTTCTGGTCTGCTTTGAAGACAAGTGGGTTTCGTTGTCACTTCTCTTTCAGTTGAGAGAACAAAATGTCCTCCAACTGCTGAACCCTAAGTAAGGTGCTGGTCATCTGCACTCTTCTGATCTTTTAAGCAGTTAAACTTGAAGCGGATAATATAGCACCATAGTCTGGTTACTGGATAAGTAATTTTCTTCAGTGATGGGCCTGTGTTTGTAGCGAGATGAAAATTGTTTTACAGGCTTAGAAGAAGCAATAGGATCCTGATTCCAATAATAGAGTACACAATCCCATTGATAAGTTATCCGAGAAAGGAAATGTCTTGTGAAGATTAATTTTCATAATTGCATGTTTAATCTTGTTTTTACTTCCTGGTCTTTAGTCCTGAGAAAATGACAAACTCTTTCTTTCATCGAATTCATTATGTTGAACAGTTCAAATCCAAATAGTCACAATAGCTATTTTATATAGGTAGTAAATCTATTGAAAATATTGGCATTACATCATCTTAAGCAGAGTTTCAGAGTGTTAATATGTTTGTTTGAATTAGTTAGATAATGTATAATGGGGCATTTCCCTTTTTTCACTTTCTGACCATGTTAGATTTTAGCATAGGATTGTCTTGGTCTAAATGTTTCATGTTGTGCTTTTGGAAAGTACCTTCTATTTGCCGGTTCTTACTTATCATGAATAAGGTAAGTTAGAATGCCGTTTGTCTTATTTTGTGTACACCATTATGATAATAAGATTTTAACTAAACTTTACTTGATTGATGTCTTTTGCCTTTTCATTGTGATAATAAGATTCTAACTAACCCTTAATTTGTTTAAAGCATAATTAAAATGTTATCAGTTCACCATTTTCAACTTCCAACTTGTGGCACTTTCTGATCCTAATACAAGCTGCCAGAGATCAGTTGAGAGATAAAAGTTCCCCCACAATTCGTATTCTGTGTGTAGCCTACAATAATCCTGTTTGTGTTGGTTTCGAATTCTATGAATTCAGCATTTGGATCTATTTCCGCTTTTTTTTGGGGTAATCCTTTGCTCATATGCCCCCATGAATGAAATACTAAAAAAGGTGCATTAAAATCAACACCCCATTAATGATAGATGAGTAGAATATTTGCTCTCTTGACTATTTCCATTCTGTATTTATTTCTGCCATTAAGTTATTTGTTGTTCTCTTCACTCGCTGGCTAAACAATTGTTACTATACTCTGTAGACAGAAAAAGTGGATCTTGAGAATACAGTAGTTGATGAGAGCCAACGGCAGCAAAAAGAAGCTGGAGCTACCTCAAGATCGAGGCAAGGTAAACAAAGTTGAATGTGTTTCCAGCATGTTCTAGCTTTACTTATATTCGGCTTAAATAATTGCAAAAATTACCTTGATTTTTTCTAATATGCATACCTAAATGTTTTCTGGTCTGTGTACTTTGTTTTTATATTCCCTCTAATTAATTTATTTTTGTGTGGTCTCAGCACGATTAGTTAGGAGAGTATTTGGTATGTTTCTTTGTTGGATAAGTGAGGGGCTGCCATTAAAAAGTCAGCAGCATGGACCGGTTTCTTTGATTATTAGTGGTGGTCCTGAGAATAAAAATGATAATATTCACATTTGCCAAATATCAAGTATGGCGGAGGAAAAAGGAAATGGTAGAGAGTTAAAAGTGGGGTGGGGTAGTAGTTTGTGGCATTAGTTAATGAGTGTGGCAAACAGAGATAGAAAATGCTATTGGTTTATTTCAATCTTGAAAGAGTAATTAGTAGGTTGCATGCCTTCTATTTTGAATTATATCTTGTTGTAATGGAGAAGCTGATAATGAAATCCGTTATGTTACTGTCTTCTGCAGTTTGCATTTGGTATTTCATTTCTCTCTGTATGTTTACATATTGCAGAGAGCACTAGTGAATCTGAAGATGAAAATGAAAGAGCAGACGCAGCAGATGATGACACGGATGATGAAGACAATACTTTCTTTGACACCAGGGATATCCTCTCATGTACCTCATTCAAAAGTAATGTGTCAGACTTTAGGACAATGTATTTTTCATCATCCGATGATGAACTCTATGCTTTTGAATTAGAGGATGGGGTTGACCCTGCCATAAAATCTGCCGGAACGAGCTGTCCTTATGTTAAACGTCGGAAGAAACTTCCCACACCAGTGGAGCAAGAGAAAGGAGTGAGCCTTTGGTCGATGATTAAAGACAACATAGGGTAGGATCTTACTAAAGTGTGTCTCCCGGTGTATTTCAATGAACCTCTGTCTTCTCTGCAGAAATGTTGCGAAGATCTTGAATACTCATATCTTATTGATCGGGCTTATGAATGGGGAAGGAAGGTGTGTTTATGGGAAGAATTTATTTTTGCTTTATAAGTCAAACCTCTTGATATACTCGATATTCTCTATCTTCACTTGAACTTCTTTCTAATGGCATGCAACTGTAGTTTTAACAAACTAATCGATTTTTTTATGTGGAATCAGGTAAATTTATTGATTGTTCTTTTGAAACTTGCTATTTCAATTTTTCAAATGCTAACATTCACATTACACATCAAGATTTGAGGACCTCTTTTTTCTTCTTCGTCGTATTTTCTGACATCAGGTTTCTTCTGTAGCTTGTGGCATGGTTCTCTATCTTATATGCTCAGACCTAAACTCTACTGTCATTATATCTTTTGCCTCATTTAACATCACCATTGTTATGATATATGGGCTGCTTGCTGCATCTGATTTCGTTTTAATCTTCGCATTATTTGTTGTATTTGTTTGTAAAATTTAATTCATGATGCTTTACTGAAGACCTATATTTCTGCCTAATAACTTATTTCGAACCCATAGCAATATGTATCTTCTTCCCAACTTTTTCTTACAAGATGTTATTGGCTTGTCATTTTTCTAGAATCTGATTTGTTATATATTATATATAGGGCAACGGTATTATGAGGGCCCTAAATGTAGCTGCATTCTACAGATGGAAGAAACTGCAAACCATTCAATCCCTTGTTAGGAGAAACGTATGAAGCAGACTATCCTGATAAAGGTCTCCGATTCTTCTCAGAGAAGGTTTCATCTTAGCACTTTTCTTGTCCATTTTTTTTTTTGGGTAGTATTAGTTGGTTGTGTGTCAAGGGGGCACAGGAGTGAAAAAAAATTTCTTCTTTTTTTTTTTTTGGTTTTAGATCTACACTCTGGCTGGAATGATCTTAAATATTCATTTAATCTTACTATTCTACTGTTTTGAAACAAGCATAATTTGAAGGGCAAAAGGGAAGAAAAGAGATACTAATCCTTCTTTTTTTTCCCTTTTTTGTCGTTTTTGCAACATGTTATCGTTATTACGACAGGCTATTAATTATGGGGAGTTGAAAATAGTCGGTCGTAATTTAACTGCTGCAGCAGTTTTTGCATGGACATGTATTTGCTGAATAATTTGGTACTGTGGAAATCCTGAGTATCGTTCAATTTGATCTCTGTCATATTCATTGTCACATATATCACTGGACTCGCAAACCATATGACCTGGCATCCTGGATGAGAAAACCCAGGAGCCATGGTCACTAACTTCCCCTCTTCCCACTTGCTAGAAGTTTCTTATATGCAAGGTCAAGGTGCAAAACCTTATGCGACCTGACACTAAGAAACTAGTTTTATGTTTTTTGGAGTATGTCTCCGTGGATGGGGTGACTATTGCAGTTGTTTCTGCTGGTTAGCTATGTCATTTTCGGAGTGTGAGCTGTTTCAATATTATAATCTGTTTTCCTCATTTAGCTTTGATTTGAAGCAACAGCACCATTTCCAATTGGGGTGGGTACTGGTCAGCCTCTATAGAGGAAGCATCTTCTCTTAAGACTTTGCAATCACCATATAGGCAACTAATTCTGTAAAAAAAATAATCTATTTGATTAGGTGAGTCATCACCCGATGATTGTGGCATGCCACTGTGAAGGCAGAGGCTGGAGGTTTTATGGGGATAGCAATCTGAAAAGCAAATTTTGGGGTCGCTCGATTCAGCTTGATCCTGTTGGTGTTCTAACTGTTTAATTTGATGGTGGAGAAGTCTTCCAATGGAGTAAGGTATGGTTTTTGGCAGAGATTTTTCATTTTCTTTAGTCCCCACCTAAATACACACACTGGATTCACCTGAGTGACACATTATCAAGTTATGACAGGTAACCACATCTATATACAATCTCATTCTTGGGAAACTTTATTGCGACCACTATGGTTCTATGCGGATACAAGGGAACCAAAATTACTCTTGTAAACTGAAATTCAAGGAGCAGTCTATTATGGACCAAAATCCTCACCAGGTGCCATCCCTTTCTCATAGTGGCATTCATGGAAATATTAGATACTGCATACCCCTTTCATGATTTGACTTGTGATGTATTGTGCCAATTGTAAAACTGGAATTTTCTCAACTGGATCGATTTATGATTTCATGATATGGGACTTTTGAGTTTATACATGTATCTGCAATCTATTTATTTCATTCTCAAATGATCTTCAAATCAAGGAAATATAATTGAAGAAAAAGATAAATAGGACTTGTGCTATAGCACAACTAAATTTTATTTCATGCACTAGAAGTCTCTTATGTGGCTGAAGTTTTTGGTTTGCATTTTCCTGTGGGATGGTTCAGTGCACGGGTTTTTTTTTAATTGTAATGATTTTGGACATTGTAGGTGCAAGGAGTAGTCCAGGACCAGAGTGGGAAGGCAGCAGGCACCTTGTTTGGAAAATGGAATGAGAGCCTACATTATGTGATTGGAGACAAAGGAAAGGGTCATGAATCGATAGCAGAAGCTCAATTGCTCTGGAAACGTAGCAAGCCTCCTAAATTTCCTACCCGTTATAATTTGACCTCGATTCGCCATCACATTGAATGAGCTGACCCCAGGGCTGAAGGTGATATTTCATCCCAGAACTCTGCATTTGTAGGTGTGCATGCTTGTATCTCTTGAAGTTATCTTTCTTGAGGAGTGTTTATAATCATTTTTGAGAGAGCTTTTACTTGTAAATAGTACAGCAAAAATAGAAGTACATCTGGAAGTGTCATTAAAATCAGTGTTTTTTAAACATTAGTTCAAAAAGAACGGTTTGATCATAGTGTGGGGGTTGCCAAAAACTTAGGGTCGTGGTTGCGGTATGGTTTTCTAATACTAGGGAAAACTGGTTTTTCCAAAGAATTGCAGAGTAGATACTGCTCTAAAAGGTAGAACTCTAGTGCTGCAAACCAACTGCTCAAAGATAGGGAACAAAGGTTAATATAAAATATAAGATGCACTGAGTTGATGTGAATGAATAACATATTGGTGATTATATGTAGGTAGTTACTAGTGACACTAAACTTTATATATGGGATAGAAGTGCCCACCCCAAATTGGTTTTGAAACAGTTACAAGGGTAGCGGGAGGACCAATGAGCGAGTTGACCCTAGCTCCTGTTTCATATCTTACGGTCACAATATCTTACGTCTTTTCGAGGAGTGTTATTTCGCTCTATAATTCTTTTTGCTTGGACAAATGAGCTATCACAAATTGGCATTTGTTCTATAAATGCTAGCTTCAAAGTATACTCTTATATATTATTTCTTTTATCCCCAATGCTTTGGCCTTTGGGCGACCATATCTAATAAACTGCAATGATGTTTTGCAGGAAAAACTGCCACCGACTGATTCGAGGCTGAGACCTGACCAGAGGTGCCTGGAAAATGGGCAGTATGAGAGGGCAAATGAAGAAAAACTTCAGCTGGAACAGCGGCAGCGGCAGGTAACACTTTGAGCTTGTGGTTCAATTAATTTTGCTGCTCATGTAGAAGTCATAAGCATATCCAAGGGTTAAGGATAGACTCATATAAGGTCATGTTGTTTCTCAAGTCCCTGGGATTTCATTCCTAGCCAATTGAGGGACTTGCATTCTTTATCTGGCAGTGACCCTGATTTTTCTTGAACTAGTTAGAGATTAGCATGTGGTTTTATGTGTTTTCGTGTGTAAGTTAAATCGTTCATGGTTCTGGGTTATTGTAATGTTGTCCGTTGTGCTTTCTGCATAACACAATTGTTGTCATTCTGTGAAAGCAAAACCATTTGGCCAATTCAAAAATGCAAAATCTCAGTGTGCACTTTCGTGTGGATATTTTTGTGAACATTGTAGTTGAAAAATGCATCTAATGTAATGTGGCCCACATTGCTATATGTATATCACTGATGAACATAACTGATGCACTCCAGGTTATAGTTATGAACTTATTTAATGGAAAAACACCAGGCTCGGAAAATGCAGGAGAGTGGCTGGAAACTGCAGTGGTTTGTGAAGGAAGAAGGTTCTGCTACGTATCGTTATACTGGTGGATATTGGGAGGCCAGGGAAAAAGGCAACTGGGAATCGTGTCCGGATATTTTCGGTCAGATGCAATCTGAGGAAGTTGTAGATTAAGTGATTATTATGTTTTTACAGTGTGTAGGTAGGAAGTAGTTATAGGAACCAACAAAGCTGACGTCGGCATGAGCTGCAAATATGTTGTTTTCGTGATAGTGCTTGGATGAGGAAGAGTTTGGATAGGTTCTTAATAAAATAAGCTAAGACGTACAAAATAAAAGTTATACAAAGGGGTAAAGTTACTACAAGAGCAAAGAAACATAAACATAGAGGCATAGAATGGAAACCATTAAGATATTATTACAAGAAATATACATCTCATACTAACAATGTATTAAGTAACTCTAACAACGTACTAAGGATAATAAATACTGTTGTAAATCAGTAAGAATCTAGTCGTCAATATTTTCAATACTTCGGCAACCCCTTCCCTTTGATTTTAACCACAAGCTCGATGAATCAAGTTGTTGATAAATGAAAATTTAGTTTTTCTTCTATCTGGTGCCGTCCGTGACTGATAATAAGTATATTCTTGAGATCAAGTTAAACCACGTTGTATATCTTTCAGTGGATCTAAATAAAGGGATATACATATAGGGTAAATTACATATATATATAAACTTCGGAACATGTATCCTGATTCCGGAAGATTCTGTTGTGACTTATTTATGATTCTTAGTCAATAGTTTAATCACATTCCAATTGATTCGGGTTCAATTCTGCAAGTTAAACTTCTCAAAGGTTCTCGAGCTTACTCAGCTAGTTTAGTTATTTGTCCAAAATCAATACTAGTAGTATAACAACTTTAAATAGGCGTAGTAAAGAGGGTATATAAAAGTGAAGTAATTTCCAACCGTAATGATATTCTTATTTTACATGCTTTGATTACAAGAAAGACTTTGATTTTGAGATGATTTCTAAATGTTTAACAAATCTAGCTTGAGAACTGATTTGTATTGCAGTGGTGTGGTACATACTGAAACTCTATGAAGCTATTTAATATGGATCTAAACTTTATTCTTAGGGTAACACCATACTAGGAAATTATTTATTACCCGTTAGTGCTGCCTTAAACACTCTAGTACTTTGGGAACCTTTACGTTTTATGTGCGTGCCTCGCTTACTATTTATTGATAACACTTATCTGCTAATCTATACGATCTAAAGATGATGAGTAAAATCTTGATAAACGATTGTTTTATGATGAATTCTTGAATCTATAAGTAAACATAAATAGTTGGTCCAAACAATACTTATTTGCCTGTTATATATAGGTACTTTAGACGTTGGTAAATCTCGGGATATAATTTACAAGTTTCTTCATGCTTGGTGAGGGTTCCTATCTCTTTCTCTTGCTTCTTGCCCATTGAATATATTCATGTTCTTGTTCTAATTGTACTTGTTTGTTCATTGTATACCTTCTTTTGGCTCGGCATCTTGCAATTCTATTTCCAATACTTCATTTATATCTCTTTTCACATCCGATACATATCGAACCATTTCTTGAACTCAGTTTCATTGTCTTGGTCCCTTCCTGTGCTCATTTGAGCTTGTCCTCATTTTCTTTTCTCGCACCTGAGTTGATATTGCTATCCATTATTCTCCTGAACTCCTCCTATTATCTTGTATCTCACCCGATTGGCTTAATATCTTGTATGTGGAGATATCTTTTTACTACCTTATTAGCGTCTCTAATTACATAATAAACCTCAATAGATTAACAATTACGTTTTGGTCCAAAATCTCATTTTTGTGTTAACCAAAAGATTAAACTAAACAGGCCTTAGGTAAAAAAAAAATTAAAAATTAGACCTTATATCATTTTAAATTATTATTTTTGAAAGTGCAGTATTGACTGTTTGTTGTTTCAGCATTGCAAACAACACTGTCTATTGCACTTAATTCACAAGTGTGTGTTGATTGATTTTGTCTTTATTCACTAACCACTGAGTGCAGGAATTGACAGCAGAAAACCTTGTGTGAAGAAAGGCAATAAGGGGGAGATTGAAAGTTCACTGTTCTGTACAATGTTACATCAACAGTGAACTTAGCCGTACAGTTTTTACTGTGTGGGGAATTATTGTAATATTGCCTTCTTCACTAATATTTAACCTAGTTCGTTAGGTTCGGTTTTCTGTGTCAATAGGTCCAAGATTTAGGAGATCTAAAAGAGTCTTGAATAGATTGGTCTATTTAAAGAAAAGATTGAAGAAAAAGATTCTCTGGAGAAAATATCTCAACAGGACTTTTGAAGATGAGGACAAACGTGGAAAGAAGATCTGGAATCGATTGTTGACATGTTATATATAGAAGATCCAGATCTGGAAGTGATTGAAGATTCAATGTTTTGTACATTGTTACATCAACAGTTAACATAACAGTTCCTGTGGTGTTAAAGCAAAGAGATGAGAATTATGGAAAGCAAATCAAGAAGATTCTGGAGACTTGGAAGAAAGAGAGAAACCTTGCTCAGCTCGAAGTGCTTAAGGAAAGAAGATCAAAAAGACTATGGAAAAGCAAGATATCAAAGATATGATAAGCATGGAAAGAAATCAAGATATGACCTTGGTTGAATAAACTCAGCTATAAATACAACACCAAGGGCAGATTGAAGAGTATCGAGTTTAAGCAGACTAGAAGCATTCTTAGCATACATTTTATACATCTTCTAGTCTTTATACTTGTCACCCTTGCTAGACTTTGTAGCTATCAGTTGGATAGGGATAGTATCTCGATCATCTAGACTTGTCTAGATCTGTAGCTATTGAATAGGTAGCACTATTCTGATTTGTTTAGCTTTGCAGTTTAAGCTTTCGATCTTGTGAAAGTCTTGAACCTAAGTTTTTGTAAATTCACTCATCATTGTTAGTGAATATTTGCCTCAGGCTCGGCTGCTATTTTCTACATACCAGCTTAAAGAAAATCAACTCTGAGTACTTTACTTATTTCCGTTGTGTATTGTTTTTCTGTCTGGAGTCACTGTTACTTAAACTGTTATATCAACATTGATATTAACATAATAGTTTTACAGTATATTAGTACAAGTCCCGATCCTTATATTCTTTCAATTTAAAAAAAATCAAATTGGACGCTTTCTGGCAGACTCCGCCAATAATGTTTGTTTCGTGAGTTTAAGCATCATCGATGTTAGTTTCACTAGTTTCAGCACCAAATGTGTTAGTTTTAAAAGTTAGTTTCAACATTAACGATGTTAGTTTCACTAACATTATAATCGACATGTGTGTAAGTTTCAACATTAAGTATTAGTTTCAATGTTGATTTAATTGGTTTCATGTGAAAGAAAGCTGGATAGTTTCATTGGTAAAAAAATAAAAATGAAACTTTATATCATTTTAAATTATTATTAAAAAAATTAAATTGGAGGCTTTATGTTGGAGCTTCTATTAATGGCGGATGCGGAGCAGAAGCTCCGCCATTAATGGCAGAGCCTCAGCTACACCAATTTTATTATTTTTTAATTATTTTTAAAGAAACTTTAAGGCTTGTTTGATTTCTTTTGGAAAATGAGTTTGGTCAATCAAAAAATGGACCTAAATGTAATTGTTTGTCATTAGTTGTTTCTAATCCATAATTTTTAGTCTATGGGGGTTAATTTTGAGAACGCCCTTCATAGGAGGGTATGAAAAAGTAATAATCTCTATCTTGTATTCATTCCTTGTCTTGCATTCCGTTGTTATCACTCGAATTGTTCTTTTGAACTCACCCGCTTATCTTGGCTCTTGGTATATCTATCATGTTGACTTGACTCTCCATAACTACCAATTGAGCCTTTCATCTTGTCTTGTTCTCTTGCATCTCAGTTACAATCACCTGACCGTGTTCTATAATATTGCACTTAACCCTTGTTCTTTCATCCGTTGCCCGTTCTTATTCTCTTGTCGAAATTCCTTGTGATGTCATGTTCATCATATTCCAGTTTATTTTGCCACTTGTAGCCTGTACTGACTTGTCTTGATATTGTGAAACTTACCTGGATAATGAAAATTCGTGTTTCCCTAATACCTGTGCTCGTGCTTGAACTTGTGGGCCCTAGGACTGCGACATGTAACTACCGGGCAGAAAGGACTGACGGTTTAAAGTTACTATGTTCAGCTCCTACCTTTTGGATGTATAGAGTAGTCAGGAGGTGGCTGCAATATACGATCCAATCGACATGTACCTAGGCATGTTGCCGTGTTTCGAGGTAGCTCCTCGCCTGGGAGTATAAGGTAGTATATTGGTATCCATAATGGTGTTAGTTGGTATCTGTTTCGCATGTTTCTTGTATCCGACCTCTATATCCTCCAACTACATGTGTCAACTTTCATTACCAATGTTATCGTGTTTGATCTTGATATATTTCAGGTTTCTCTACACCTGCCGTTAATCCTCCTGATCTTGTTATTCACTGGGCTGATTATTTACCCTCACTAAGTCCTTTAAGACTTACCCTCTGTTGGTCCAGATAACGGCAAAGTAAAAGACTGGGGGGGGGGGATTGAATAGTCTTTTAAAACTTTTGTCGATAAATACGGTTTCTCAGATATCTGTGAAGATTTCTGATACTTAATTTCAGAGAGCGGAAGACTTTTCTGTGATAAGTGCACGTGCTCAGCAAGATAGGTGTAAATACTTTGCAAGGTAAATAAAGCAAGTAATAAAATGCTGAAAGTAAATAACACAAGTATTTTTATAGTGGTATCTGAAGGTGGCGTAATCCTTCAACTAATCCACTTTGGCCTTTCTCAGACCTAGAATCCACTCAGACAGATAATTGATGTAACCTTACAAATATCTTCTCTTGATTCCTAATTACACTAGGTTCCCAACCAAGTGTTCCCCATGAGTTATTCCCCGGCTTTCTCAGCCAAGTACTTCCTGTACTCAGAAACCTCTTTTCTGGAGTTGTTCCTTAGTTTCTCAAACTAAGTACTTCCTGTACTCCACGCCAATTAAGGTGTTGGTTAAGGTAGTTTGTCAGGTGAGCTTCTTTAATAACTTGTTCAGTTATCCAGATAGCTCTGAGAATCAAGTATACTTAATACACTTTGCAATGTATGGTATCTTGTTCTTTACTGACCCAAGTCTATGATAAATGTTCAAGAGAATGAATCTCAGATATCAAATCTTAATTCAACTCTTTCACGAATAGCAATGCTTGTTAAGGATCAGGACACTTAGAACTTTTGTGCTACTTAGAATCAAGAGCTTTGGTCGCAACAGAAAGCTTGAAGGTAAGTAGTGTTCTTGAGAGAGCTTGTGTGAGAGTATTCAATGTAAGTTCAGTGTTCTAAGGTGTGTTCTCAAGCAGTCTAAGTGTTGATATTTATAGATGAATTTGAGTGCCGTTTGAATAGTATCCGTTAGGCTAAAATCAAATTCAAACTATTGATATCTGAGTATAGTATTGTAGTACGTTTGTCTTCTTCTTCAGAAGCTACCGTTTTTGTTCAGACATCTTTGTCCGCGCATTCAATGCATTGTACTATACTTTGTCCTGTAGTGCCAACGGAACTATACATTGTATCAGAGATCTTATACTATCAGAGTTCTCTGAAGCTTTGCACGTCCTTTTCCAGAAATTATCACAACTCCAGATACCACTTGTTGAAACAACTTGTTATAATATATTTCTTTTCAGAAACATAGTTTAAGTCCAAGGTATCTCGAAAAGTATATCTCAGGCACTTTCCTTGTTTCAGAAACCTTTTTATTTCTTAGATATCTTTTGCAATACTGTTTATTAAAAACGCTTGTGTCTTCAAGATATCTGGTCATAGGTATCTGAAAACCCTTATCTTCAGCAATCTCGTCCAGTCTTCAAATCTTCAAATCCGTTGAACTTTTCCTGCTGGATGCCTTCTTCTTGGTCTTCTTTTTAGAAATAAAAATTACATTCAGAGACCTAACATCCTATACAAAATTTGCCAGACTATCATACTTAGTGAGTTTCCTCTTTTACAGTGTTCAAGTGAACTAAGAGTACTAACCACCTTTCTGAGCTAAGATAAGTCATTAGGTTGCTGATCAAAATCTAAACAGATATTCCTAACAAATTTCCCCCATTTTGATCAGTCAACGATGACTATCTGACCTATTACAAATCTGGATGAGGAAACAATCCATCACTTAATCATTTCTTATGATCTTCCAATTCATATAATTAAGTGCAGAAAGTAAAC
The DNA here is from genome assembly GCA_026545765.1 of Plantago major. NCBI lineage: Eukaryota > Viridiplantae > Streptophyta > Magnoliopsida > Lamiales > Plantaginaceae > Plantago > Plantago major. The sequence goes on along the minus strand of CM048840.1, from coordinate 74,465,428 downwards.
ATCAACCAAATCACGAGGTGTGATCTTTGCTGACAAGTTATCTTTTATAGATTGATATCTGAGAGTAGGTTCATCAGATATGTTACAATGAAAGTTCAGATAACTTTTACAAGATAAAACAACAATAAGGTACAGTCAGCAAGATACAAAAAAAAAAATTACATAGTAAATTAGGACAACAGGAGTAACCAAGCTCCAAGTAGACATCCTAATAAACTAGTCTTCAAGTCTTCAAATCTTCAGCAGCTCCAAGGATCAATTTTCATACTCCCTATCTCCAAATCTTTTGATATCAACTGAGTAGTCATAGAGCAAGGTTCTGACCAACATCTCAGTGTCTCTGGCATAACCGCATACTTCTTTGTATGATTTGGTGGGATTCTTCTTGGCAAAGTGTTTGGCCCATAAATACTTTCCCCATTTCCAGGCATGCTCAATTCTGATATCTGATAGCTTGAAGTAATCATATATGATCGTCAGATATCTGATGTCACCCTTGTATTGATCTTCAGTCATGTAGAATGACTCAAAGGGTTCCACAACAAGTCTTGGCCTTGTGCCTGTTCCAGTGAGGTTTGGGACTTTATGCACATCATCAGGTTTTTCATAAGGACATTCATCATTAAGGTCCTTCCTCATGGCTTCAACTCTCTTGACAACTTCAAAATCCAACCAAGCTTTGACATGATTGGTGTTGATCAAGATTGGCTTATCTTTTCTCCATGCCATAAGTTGTTGATGGATGCCTTTTTCATTTACAAGCAAGTGCTTGAGTTCCAGTATCCAGTATCCATTCCTCTGATGAATACACCTGTATGAGGAGGAGTTGTTGTCAGTCTTCACATACTCAATTCTGGATTCTTCTGGCCTGAGTGGAAGTTGACCTTTTCTTCTTTCAGCTCTCAATCTATTCCTCCTTTGCCTTGAGTTTTCCCTTGGATTGCTTGAAGAACCACCCTAGATTGACTTTGTATTTCCAGAGGATGTTTTAGCTGCCAAAGGCTTTGCAGCTATGGGCTCAGATAGGCTATAAACCCTTTTTATTTTTCTGTGAAGAGGAGCTTCATCTTCATCAGTCTCTTCATCATCATCATCAAGATTAATTCTTGTGAAATTTTTGCAGCCTTCTTCATTGCCCAGGGATTTGATTTAGCCTTCTTCTTCTTCTTCAGAAGACTCATCAATCCCTCTTACTTGTCTTCTCCTTGGAGCCTTGGTACTCCTTGGAGGTTTCTGTGCCATGGCCCTTGTTACCATTGAAGTTCCTTCAGTTGGTTTCTGGGAAGTAGCTACTATTTGCAAAGCAGCTTGACTTGAGGAAGGCTCATTGATTCTGAGTGGTGGCTGGGAAGTTTTCTTGTTTCTTCTTCCTCTCCGGCAAAGACTACCCGATTTCTTCTTATATCCTTCTCCTTCTTCCCATTCCTCCTGACTTTGAGGTCCAGATTTGTACAATCCTTCCCCCTTAGTCATTTTTGGTTGACTAAGTCTCATAAAGGATTCTGAGAGAGACTCAAAATGTCCTTGTAAGTAGTTATAGGCAGTGACCAACTTTTGAAGTTCAGCTTTGAGCTCCTGATTTTGTTTGATAAGTCCATTTTCCTTATCAGTGAGCTCTGCCAATGGGCCTTGAATGGCATCTGCTTTTCCAGCAGCATAGCTAGCCTCTTCAAAGGCTTTTGCAGCCAAGTTTTGGTCATCATCCCTAACCATGCATAGGTCTTTCTGAGCAATGACCAGACTGGTTGTCCTCTGAGTGATGAGCTCAGTGAATGTCTTCATTTCTGCCGGGACTGATGTAGTGGCGGCTTTATCTTGATAAAACAACTCCTTTTTCAATTTAGCCAGTACTTGATATCTGTTCAAGTATTCATAGGAGTTGAAATTTGGCAGCTTGCTGAATATTTCAGGGGCAATCAGCTTTCTTTTCAAATGAGAAACCGCTAAGTGTTCATTGCGGTGTTCTGCCAATTTCTTCTCTTCTTCATCATCTGAGTCATCAGCCCAGTGATCTTCATCCTCTTGGACATTTTCAAGATTTTCTAGTCCAACAACCATCTCAGAGATGGGCTTCTTTCCTTTCGGAGAGGATGATGGTATATCTTTTGATGGTGATGCAGCCTTAGCATCATGCTTTTCTTCAGATACTTCTTCAGTATCTAGCTCCTTAGCAATGGCATTTACAACATCCTGGAGCTCTTTGACCTCAGAGTAAGCTACCATTTCTTGTAAGTATTGATCTTGAAGCTGATTAAGCTTATCTCTGGATTTAGCTAGCTCTTCTTCCAGTTGAAGATGGAGCTGTTGTTCTTCTTCCAACAGTTGTTTGAGTTGAGCAGCTCTGGTTTGTGTATTCAATACCTTCTGAGTTGTTTCCTCAGAGTGCTCAACTACTTGTTCAGTAGTGTCCTTTTGTTGTTGGGAAGATGGATGGGTAGATTTCTGGGGAGATGGAGGAGGGGATTTTTTTGATGTCCTCTCAGTGTGTTTTTTAGCAACTGAGGCATTCTTTTTCTGTGTAATCCCTCCTATCCCTGGTGCAGGGCCATCATCATCATCCTTCTTATCATCCTCATCCTTGTGATGGTCAGAAGGAGAATCTTCATAGTCATTCTCATCATTCTCCTTCCCTTCTTCATCTTCAGTGACCAGATTGATCACTTCTGGAATAGTGATCATTTGCCCATTTACCTCCTCTTGTTCAGAGGGTATGCATTGTAAGGTCTGGGGCAAAGTAGGCTTGAATGCCATCTGCATTCTGGTCTGACCATCTGCCTTCTCAAAAGCTTCTATGAGCTTGTGTGCAGCTTCTTTGATAAAGTCCTTATGCATCAGAGTAGCAAAAGAGTACTGATCTGTTGTGAACATAGCATGGACATAATTCTCCAAGTCAAAAGCTCTGACTCTTCTCAATTGGTGATCAGTCACCTTTGTTAATTCAGTCAGATCTGAGCTTCTGAGCTTTTGCCACTTTCTGAAACACTTGAGATGTTTGTTTAGTGTGTGGTTCTTGAAGAATGTAAGCAGGTCTTCTGTTGAGAATGCAGAAGCCTTTTGCACACTTGTTTGAGCCTGAAAGAAAGAGTTTTGAGTTAGATTCAAAACTTGTGTAGATATCTGAGTATTTGTGTAGTTAGGTTTCTGAGTTACCTGAATGAATACATCAGGCTCAGAGACTTGTACTACTGAGGTAGGGAGCTCCTCAGATATCTTGTTGTGAGGTGGGGACTTGGAAGTCTGGTCCTCATCAACCTTTCTTTCTGCTTGAACCTAAGATTAGAGACATAACACTTAGGAAATTTTATCAAGAAAAATTTTAGTGACAAATCAGATATCTGAGAGATCAATTACCTCCGTTGGAGGCTCAGATACTTGTCTCTCAGAGACTTTTGCGGTATCTGAAATCTTTTCTTGTGATGAAGGCCTTGATGCCTCATCAATTTCCATATGTTGTGAGGATTGAGTGGGCAATTCATCAACAACTTCTACTTCTTTTTGAACCTGTTAAGTAGAATGTGTTAGTTTGAGAAAAATGAACAGAGATTTGTTCTTTGAAGAATATAGATATCTGAATGAAATACCTTCTCTGCAGAAGGTTCAGATACTTGTTCCTCAGAGACCTTGGAAGTCTCTAGATTCTTCTCTGAAGAGATAGACTTTCCAGTCTCTTCATTTTTCTTCTCAGTTGGAGCCTATTAGAAACAAACACTTATTAATCAAGTGTATAAAGTACATATCTGAGTTATATCTTAAGGAATTATTTTCTACCTGTCAGACAGGCTCATGTTCCTTAAGTGGTGAGGCTATGGAAGCCTCCTTCTCAGATTCTGAGGTAAGCTTTGCAGCTTCCTCTTGTTGTTGTGTTTCTAAATCAGCCTGTAACAAAGAAATTATAATAAGTAACAAGATTTAGGCATAAGTTATCACAAGTAAAGAGTTAAACCATTCAGCTACCTGAGCAATGTCAGGCTGATTGGTCTCTGGAACTTGTGAAGTTTCCATGCGTTGGTCTTGTTGTTCTTGGACCACTTCTTTGTTGGAAGTTTCAGGTACTTCAGACCTTTCCTGAGTATGCAACTCAGTTGCCTCCCCTGGTTGATCATTCTGAGTAGATGTCTCAGTTTGATCCCTCTCATTGAGTTGGGGAACTTGCTCTTTTGTAGGATTTTTTTCAGCAATGAAAGATGCTGGTATCTGTAACTCAAGTACCATTTCAGCAGTATCCATATCTAGCTGTTGTGGTTGTTGTGCTTGAGACAGACTTTTGAGTGCTGAGGCAATGGCAGTATCCTCCAACACTAGTGTATCACTCATCAGAGCATCTTCAATATGCTTCAGTCTTTCCTGTTCTGATGGTGTAATTTGTCCAGTGACCTTGGTCACAGTTGCCTCTTCAGCAACCTTTGAAACAAATGCTTGTTCAGCAACCTGTGGTGTAGGTTCTTCTTCAGATACCTCTACACTAGTTACTTTTTCAGTAACCTTAGCCCTTTTTGATTTCTCTAGGACCTGAGAGATGACTAAACCATCATCTTCATCGTCAGAGCTCTCATCAGCATTAGGAACTGATTGGTCCATAATCCCTGCGGTTTCTGCAGATAGGGCTTGGTATCTATCACTACTTTATTTAGCAGCATTGATAAGTTCATCAGCAAGGCTTTCGTCAGTAGTTTTGACATTTCTGAAAGCACTTTCTCTTGCTGAGTCTACTTGTTCAGTAGTCGATACCTCTTTTGCAGCATTGATGAGTTCATCTGTAGCGGCAGCAGGTATCTGGGAATCGACAACCACAATGGGTATGTCTTCTGTTTTGCCGGCAGACTACTTTTGTGAAGTTCTGGGCTTTTTGGTCGCAACCTTTCCCTCAGATACCTCTTCAGTCTTTCGCTTCATGGAACCTTTCTGAGATCCAGTAACCTTTTTCATCAAGTTCGTATACTCATATTTGTAAAGTAGGTTACTATTGGCTATGTCAGCCTTCTCTCTGAGCTCAATGCCAAGCTTCTCCAGCAAGTAGCATATCTTTAGACCATAGCTCACTGTGGCCTTTGGCTCAGCAAGTCCCTTAGCGATTTTAGGCTCAAAGCCTTCAATCTTCTTCACAAACTTCATAAAGGCGTACTTTCCCCAATTGAGAGGGTTTTCTAGCCTTTTGTCTTGTTGTTGCAACAAGAACATCATCATCCAGCGTTCTTGGCTTATCTGGTCAGCACCTCCTTGTAGACCATCAAAGCATCTTTGAAGAATGCATGCCAACACATCCCATTGAACTAACAGATGTCTGGTTCTAATGTCAGCAAGCTTGAAATCAATGGGTGTATCTTGTTTATCAGTGTCGTACACACCACTGTAAAGCTCTTTTACATCTTCAAGGAGATCTTCATCCTTGGTGTCTATTTCAAAATACTTTCCAAGACTTTGAAGATCAAACAACTTACAGAAAGTTGTTAAGTCCAAAAGAATTTCCTTTCCTTGGACCTTAGTCTTTACAGACACTATTGCAGTGCCTTCAAAAACACAGGATATAATCCTGGAGTTATTGTAGAATTCTAACACATCCAGTAAAGAAACTCCACTGGGAAGAGCAGATAGAAAACCCTTGATTTGTGCCTTTTCAAGCATGTCAAGAATCAGTTTCCTATCGGCTTGGTTTTCAACAGCAACCATGAGGTACTCCTCAATCATGGCACCACCCCAAATCATCCTGTGATTTGAAGTCCAATGATCGGGATTAAAGTCTCCTACCAATCGATTGTTCACTATAACCAACTCTGGTGCTTGCTTTTCAGCAGTACCAGTGGTAGAAGGTTGGGATTTCTGGGTAGACGAACGTTTAGGAGCCATCTCTTTATATAGTGCAAGTGTTTGAAAGTTTGAAAGAGATTTGGGTGAGAGATTAGTGATTCTTTGCAGAAAAACTAACAGAGATTTGCAGAGGTTGAAGAATGGTTTTTGCTATTCTTGTGCAAGTCTGAATGTTGGATTAGGCGAAAGTGATTTCTTTTGCTAAAATCCTATATATATAGCAACGTAATTCTAACAAACGTATGCATACAAATTGGTTTTGTATGTACGTATCTGTGAATTGCAGTAAGGCGTGGGTAAAAGTTTGTTCGGCATTAAATGCATAGTGGACCACGTCGGAATTTCAACAGTTCACTTCTTACAGAGAATTAATCTCCGCCGTTAAGATCAATCGCCCATTTTATCAAGGGTCACCATTGCTTCTTCAGCAATGATCACAATCAACAATTGTAATTGTGCCCATTTAATGAATTTTGGCTATTAGCTATCTGAGTCACGTTTCTGTGTGAATGAGAATATTGTTTGTATCTGAGTCTATCTTATACTTGTTGTCTTTTCACAGTTTTACACAAAGATAGAAATAATACAAATTTCAAGATAGTAGTTGACTGTAGACAGTTGTACTATTCTCTTTTGTGTTCCCCCTCACTGAGTGATCTAGATATCTGAGTACCCGTCTCAGAAATCTTCAAATAGCCATTTTACCCTTTAGCTTTTGGTTTCTGGATACCCGTTCCAGATTCCTCTTCTCTGGATACCCGTTCCAGATTCCTCTTTTCTGGATACTCGTTCCAGATTCCTTTTCTCTCTCCTTTGATATCTTCTTGGATATCGAACTTTTCGATTCTTTGGTAGCTCCATTAGTCCAAGACTATGTCTTAAGGCTGAGAATCTACTTTCTTGTAGTGGCTTAGTGAAGATATCTGCAAGTTGGTCCTCAGTGCCAATCTTGAGTATCTCTATATTGCCTTTTTCAACATGGTCTCTGATGAAGTGGTGTCTAACATCAATGTGCTTTGTTCTTGCATGAAACTTAGGATTCTGAGTTATGGCAATAGCACTTGTGTTGTCACAAAAAATGAGAGTTTTCTCTTCATTGAGTCCATAGTCTCTGAGTTGTTGTTGTATCCACAATATCTGTGAAGCACAACACCCATGACAATATATTCACACGTGGTAGATGTAGCAATTGAATTTTGTTTCTTGCTGAACCATGATATCAATCTAGCACCAAGAAATTGACAAGTTCCTGAGGTGCTTTTTCTATCAAGTAATGATCCAGCATAGTCAGCATCTGAATAGCCAACCGAACTCAATCCACTATCTTTTGGATACCACAATCCAACTTCTACAGTACCTTTTACATACCTCAATATTTTCATAGCAATGTTGTAGTGTGATTGCATTGGATTTGTTTGAAATCTAGCACATACTCCAACTGCATATTGAATATCAGGTCTACTTGCAGTGAGGTATAGTAGAGACCCAATCAATTTCCTATACTTGTGTTCTTCAACACTCTTGTCAGATTCAGTATAGGTCATTTTGGTTCCAATGCTCATAGGTATCTTAGCATTCTTTTCAGAAGGCTTTAGATTAAACTTGTTGAGCATGTCCTTTGCATACTTTGTTTGACTAATGAATATTCCATCATTGAGTTGCTTGACTTGCAGCCCTAGAAAGTAATTCAATTCTCCCATCATGCTCATCTAAAATTTACATTTCATGAGTTCAGCAAAGTCTTCACAAAGTTTCTTGTCTTTAGATCCAAATATAATGTCATCAACATATACTTGAACTAAAAGTAGTTTCCCATCATGGTTCAATGTGAAGAGTGTTTTATCAACATCTCCTTTCTTGAAACCATTTTCTAGTAGGTATCTGGCCAATGTATCATACCATGCTCTTGGAGCTTGTTTGATCCATCTGAGCTTTACAAGCTTATAGACCATCCTAATTTCTGAGGAAACTTCAAAACATGGTGGTTGCTCAACATAGACTTCCTCAGCAAGTTCACCATTTAGGAATGCACTCTTGACATCCATTTGATAAACTGTTAAGTCATTATGAGCTGCAAAGGCTAGAAAGAGTCTTATTGCATCCAATCTTGCAACTGGTGCATAAGATTCATCAAAAGCTAGTCCTTCAGTCTGGGTGAATCCCTTGGCAACCAACCTAGCTTTGTTTCTGGTTATTTCACCAGACTCATTCATTTTGTTTCTAAAAATTCACTTGGTTCCGATTACAGATATTCCGTCATCAATGGAACCAGTTTCCAGACTTTGTTTCTCTCAAATTGATCCAACTCTTCTTGCATTGCAAAGATCCAATCTTGATCCTTTAATGCTTCTTCTATAGTTTTTGGTTTAATATTTGATATGAAACATCCATAGAGACAATTTGCATTTTCAGCGATTGCTCTTCTAGTTCTAACTCCTTGGTCTATGGGACCAATCACATCCTTTGCAGGATGATTTCTTATCCATTTCATAATAGGTTTTGAACTGGTAGGATCAATATCATTTTGATTTGAATGTGAATCAATATGATCTTGATGGGATACTTGTGCAGTATCTAAGATATCTGACACATGGGAAATGCCATGGATATCTGACAATCTTCCAGTGTTAGAGATATCTGGAACTTGCATTTCAGCAATCTCATTATCAGATACCTCTTCATGATGAAGGTTCTCAGTAACCTGTTCCATTTCTGAAATTTTCATAGGAAATTCTTCATCATGTCTTAGAGTCATCTGGTTGTTACTAAGCATAGGTTGCTTTTCATCGTCAGACTCATCCTCTATTTGAATGATAGAATTGTTTCCTTTTGAGGATCCTTTTTCAGAATCTTTAATCATCAGTTTTTTGAACCTATCTGAGAGATCATCATTCAAGATTACTTTATTGTTTCCTTCATAGAATACTACATGAACAGATTCCTCAATCTTTTGCGTTCTTTTGTTGTAGATTCTATAGGCTTTGCTATTCAGAGAATAACCAAGAAATACTCCTTCATCTGCCTTTGGTTGAAATGTTCTCAAGTATTCTTTTCCATTGTTAAGAACGAAACATCTGCAACCAAACACTCTTAGATGTTTGATACTAGAGGGTCTACGAATGAAAAGCTCGTAAGGAGTTTTGTCATGGTGTTTGTTAATCAAACATCTATTTTGAGTGTAGCAGGCTGTGTTTACAGCTTCAACCCAATAGATTTCACTTATTTCAGTGTCAGCGAGCATTGTTCTTGTCGCTTCTTTTAGGGTCCTATTCTTCCTTTCAGCAACACCATTTTGTTGTGGTGTTCTTACGGAAGATAGTTGATGTTGTATACCTTTGCAGGTACAAAACTATTTTATGTACTGGTTCACAAATTGATTCATGCATTACGATTCTGAGATACCTTGTCATTTTCATGACTTGAGCTTATTCAGCAAGTTGGGTATCTCAACCCTTGCATCAGATTTGTGTTTGAGAAAGACAACCCAAGTGAATCTTGAGTAATCATCAACAACAACCAGACCATACTTCTTTCCTGCATAACTAGTTACAGAGGATTCAAAAAGATCCATATGTAACATTTGCAGTGGCCTTTCACTGGAATGTCTAGTTTTAGACTTGAAAGATGTTTTGGATTGTTTTCCCATTTGGAAAGCTGAGCATATGCCATATTTTCTATATGCCATTTTGGGTAAACCAACCACCAACTCTTTCTTGGCTAGCTTGTTCAGAGTTTTGAAATTCAAGTGACTCATTCTTTTATGCCATAGCTAATTTTCTTAAGTGTGGCCAGATTGACTCACCATGAGACATTCTTCAGTTGTGGTGGATGCCCAATCAGCAACATAAAGATTTCCTTTACGCCTTGCAACCAAGACTGTCTGCTTTGACTCTTTGTCAATTACTTTGCATAGTTTTAACTTGATCTTGACAGTGTACCCTTTGTCTACTAGTTGACTCATGCTTAGGAGATTATATTTCAATCCCTTTACATGTAGTACTTCAAAGATTGTAAGGGCTCCAAACTTCAGATTGCCAAATCCTATGGTTGGATTTTCATCTCCTCCAGCAAACCTGATAATTGGTCCATCATTGCACTTTCTGTAGTCAATCAGATTTGCTTTGTCTCCTGTCATGTGCTTCCCACATCCACTATCAAAATGCCACTTTGGATTAGTCTTTAGAGTGTTCTGCACAAAACAGGAAACAGGAGATTAGGTTCTCATACCAACAATGGATCCATCTGGACTAAAGAATCTTCCAGTAGGAATCCATTTTAGAATGAATTTCTTAGGAACATTCTTTTGACTAACAGGAACATAAGGAGGAATTCTAGTTAAATGATTAGTATCATTGTTATTAAGAACTAGTTTCTTCCTTCGTGCTCCATTTGGTGCTTTCAGATACTTGTCAGGTTTCTGAGTCTGCTTCTCAACAAACTTAGCTTTCCTGGCCAGATTTCTTCTAGCCCTGGCATTCAGATTTTCAGTGGCTTGATTCATCTTCCACTTCTGATAATTGTTGTGAGCAATTCTAGCCTTTAACCATCATTCTTGCTCTTGTTTGTACTCACGAGCAAGTTGTTTCCCGATGGCTTTATAGCCAATACCATTCCGATCACCTGGTGCTATCTGAGATCTTTTCCCAGCACCTTTGCTCGTCTCTGGGTAATCTATTTTCTTTCCAGAAAACGTGACATAGGAGAATTTGTCAGCTCCTGCAATTTCTCCTTTCTGAGAGACATAGCACTGTGGGTGATTACACTTTTCAGTGTTATGTTTCTTTTCACAAATATTCCCAACATATTTCTTTTGGACTTGTTTTTCCCACAAAGGTTTGGTCGCAACTGCCTTTCCTTTGTCAACAACCTTAGCTTTCTGACCGATACTGTAGGTTGTTTGGGAACCACCTTGCTGAGCACTGACAAATGTTCTTCTTTCATCACTCTTATTCAGAGTGGTAGAACTATCTGTCTGTGTGTCCAGCCCAAGTCCTCTCTTTTCTGAAGGATCTCTTAAATAAGATTGTACTTCAGTAAGAGTATCACTAGCTTTGGCATAAGATTGAAAAGATAGTTCTTTCTTTTGAGTTCATTCTCAGAAAGAAGATCTTCACATTTCTTTTGAAGATTGGCCAATGCTTCTTCATGTGACTTTTCCGTCTCAGATATCTGATCTTTGAGAAATGCAATTTCGGCATCCTTTTCCTCAGATATCTTGAGTAATTTTGAATTTTCCTTTTCAAGAGAATTCTTTTCTTCTTCAAAGATTTCGACTCTAGCTCGGACCATTAGAAAATCTCTTTCGTAGAGATCAAGCTCTCTTCTGAGATGTTCCAGATCTTTGATTCCATCCTCATCACTTTCATATGTATAACAAGAAGTATGTGTTACCTCATCAGCCATTAGACAAGGTTCAATGTTGGAGATATCTAGAAAGATTTCTTCAGCCACTCCACACACTTGTTTCTTCTTTTGACCAAAGTCGATCACTTCATGAGAAACACCGCACATTTCTGGAGAAGGCATTGTGGAATCATCTGAGTCTTCATCCTCAGAATCAGACTCAATGTCTAGAGCATCCAGTTGGAGTTGAATCTTTTTCCTTTCTTCAGTGAGCATAGTTCTCTGACTTCTTTTGAAGTTTCTTCTATCTTTCTTGTCACCTGAGTTTAGTTTGTTGAAGACAGGGCAATCCTTCTTGAAATGACCAGGTTTATGACAATAGAAACAGATATCGTTTCCGATTTCTACTTCCTCAGTACTAGATGATTTTTGAGCCAGCTTGTTCAGCGAGCTTTGCATATTTTTGTACTGGTGATAGTTTGAGCCTAGATGCTTTTTCAGCTTCTCTTTGGCTTTTCTTCTCTCTATTTCCCGACTGACATATTTTCTCATTTGCTTTACAGCAAGAGCATCCTCAGTCACCTCCTTGCATTCCTTCTTTTCAGAAGTTCGTTGAGCAACTAGAGCAACATTCTGCAACTTTTTAGTTGTTTGTTCTCTTTGAGTTGTCTCATAGTCAACAGTGGCAAGGTGAGAGAAAAGTTCCATTGGAGTGATATCTGGCATTCCTTGGTTAAAGTAGAAAAACTTTGTGTGCTCCCAGTTATGATTTAGACTTCTCACAATAGTCTTAATCTTTTCTGACTGGGTATATCTATTAGTTTCACCAAGTGCAGCCATGTCACTCATAAGTGTTGTAAACCGGAAATCTAATTCTTCAAGAGTCTCTGTGGGACCTTGTTTAAAGTTTTGGAATTTGAGCTTCAAAACTTCAAACTTATTTTCCTCCGTCTTCTCAGTGCCGGCACAGATTTCTTCAATCAGTTGCCAGGCCACTTTCGCCGTTTTTGCACCCCACAGTTTACACTGTATGTGCTCTGGGGTAGAACGTATGATTATATTACGAGCCTAACCATCCAGTCGATTTCTCTTGGCATCTTCCGATGTCCAGAGCTCTCTGGGCTTTGGTTCGTAAATAACTTGGTGGCGTGTCTCCCATCGTTGGTTGTCACATGCGTGAAGACCCATCGCTTTGTTCTCTATTTCTACCATTAGAAACCTCTAAGACTTGCTTGAGTTGTTGAATGACTATTGGGCCATTCTTTATCACGTTGATCATTTTGTCACTGATGGCTTCTAGGTGGAGCATCATGTTGTTCTTCCATTTCTCATAATTCTCTGGCTTGAGAATTGGGGCGTCACTTAAAGACATCCTGCAGCAAACACACTAACCAAACAAATCAAGTGTAGGTGAAAAGCAGTTAGTGGGCACTTATCTGGGATCTAGGTTCAGTGCAGAAGGCTTGGGAACCTCCTGCTCTGATACCACTTGTTGGTCCAGATAACGGCAAAGTAAAAGACTAGAGGGGGGTGAATAGTCTTTTAAAACTTTTGTCGATAAACACGGTTTCTCATATATCTGTGAAGATTTTTTATACTTAATTTCAGAGAGCGGAAGACTTTTCTGTGATAAGTACACGTGCTCAGCAAGATAGGTGTAAATACTTTGCAAGGTAAATAAAGCAAGTAATAAAATGCAGAAAGTAAATAATACAAGTCTTTTTATAGTGGTATCTGAAGGTGGCGTAATCCTTCAACTAATCCACTCCGGCCTTTCTCAGACCTAGAATCCACTAAGACAGATAATTGATGTAACCTTACAAATATCTTCTCTTTATTCCTAATTACACTAGGTTCCCAACCAAGTGTTCCCCCTGAGTTATTCCCCCGCTTTCTTAGCCAAGTACTTCCTGTACTCAGAAACCTCTTTCCTGGAGTTGTTCCTTAGTTTTCCAAACTAAGTACTTCATGTACTCCACGCCAATTAAGGTGTTGGTTAAGGTAGTTTGTCAGGTGAGCTTCTTTAATAACTTGTTCAGTTATGCAGATAGCTCTGAGAATCAAGTATACTTAATACACTTTGCAATGTATGGTATCTTGTTCTTTACTGACCCAAGTCTATGATAAATGTTCAAGAGAATGAATCTCATATATCAAATCTTAATTCAACTCTTTCACAAATAGCAATGCTTGTTAAGGATCAGGGCACTTAGAACTTTTGTGCTACTTAGAATCAAGAGCTTTGGTCGTAACAGAAAGCTTGAAGGTAAGTAGTGTTCTTGAGAGAGCTTGTGTGAGAGTATTCAATGTAAGTTTAGTGTTCTAAGGTGTGTTCTCAAGCAGTCTAAGTGTTGATATTTATAGATGAATTTGAGTGCCGTTTGAATAGTATCCGTTAGGCTTAAATCAAATTCAAACTATTGATATCTGAGTATAGTACTGTAGTACGTTTGTCTTCTTCTTCAGAAGCTACAGTTTTTATTCAGACATCTTTGTCCGCGCATTCAATGCATTGTACTATACTTTGTCCTATAGTGCCAACGGAACTATGCATTGTATCAGAGATCTTATACTATCAGAGTTCTCTGAAGCTTTGCACGTCCTTTTCCAGAAATTATCACAACTCCAGATACCACTTGTTGAAACAACTTGTTATAATATATTTCTTTTCAGAAACATAGTTTATGTCCAAGGTATCTGAGTGTAGATATCTGTGGGCACTTTCCTTATTTCAGAAACCTTTTTATTTCTCAGATATCTTTGGCAATACTGTTTATTAAAAACGCTTGTGTCTTCAAGATATCTGGTCATAGGTATCTGAAAACCCTTATCTTCAGCAATCTTGTGCAGTCTTCAAATCTTCAAATCCGTTGAACTTTTCCTGCTGGATGCCTTCTTCTTGGTCTTCGTTTTAGAAATAAAAATTACATTCAGAGACCTATCATCCTATACAAGATTTTCTAGACTATCATACTTAGTGAGTTTCCTCTTTTACAGTGTTCAAGTGAACCAAGAGTACTAACCACCTTTCTGAGCTAAGATAAGTCATTAGGTTGCTGATCAAAATCTAAACAGATATTTGTAACACCCTCTCTTGTTTCCTTTTCGCAGTGAACAAGTGAATCATGCGACATGTATATTGTTTATAGCGGGGTGTCCTGATTGAAGTGGATTCATCTGTTTCTTGTGAAAAACTTATGTACATTGAAGTGTAATCACCAGCCTCGAGTCCCTTATGTGATTTTTTTTTTCTGAATGACATCATTTGTATTTGAGATTTAGAGTTGTATTACTCTTTTATTAAATTTCTCAGAATAAAAGGTCATTTGAATTTCTTTTAAATTACATGATTGTTCAATATTGCCTGACCGTTCTTGTAATGTTCTGAAAGATAGAAATTCTACTTGAAAGGATATTATAAGCGGGTGGTTGTCCGAGTAGGAGTTAGCAACTCCTGGTCGGGGCGCTACACAGATTCTCTTGGTCTCCAATAAGGAAATAATTCTTCTTTGATCAGATTTGCTTTCCCACTTGGCTTCGAACTCTTTCTAGGTTTCAATTTCGAATCCCTTGACTTCTTTGAACCTGCAAAATTAACCTAAAACCGTGGAACTAGGTTAAGGTTAATTTAGGAACATATCGAACAAGTACTAAAGCTGCAGTTCGAATAGGTGTTGTGAAAACACCGTCGTAACACCTGTACTTTCTAACCTGTTTAATGTCCTAAATCAGATAACTCAACTTGGAAACTATTGAAGTTGAATAAAGGAAAAATATAGTAACTCAAGTGTAATTACAAAGTGTAGTCTTAGTGTTGTGAAAACACTGACTCAAACACTTGCACTTTCGTTCTCCCCCTTTTTGCCTTTCTTCACAAAACTTCACTTTCACTTACTGTTACTCCCCCTTAATATCAGACCTGGAATAACATTAGTAGAACAGATTCACAAAATGATTGTGCACAAGTCAGAGTAACCATTTCTCCCCCTTTTTGTGAGGAAAGCAAAAACACAGTGACCGAAAAAAAAATGACTTTTCCAAGGTCTCAGAAGGACCTGAACCAGATGTACAAGTACCTGAGTTAGGCAAAGACAAGAAAAGACGAGGATAGAGAGAAATACAGATCTTTAGAAGGAAGGGTAGGTTAGGTTATAGGCTTGAGAGGGTTTAGCCTGGCTTGTGAGCTTGTGTGGTGGAGGATCTGAGGGAATGAGTTTAAGACGGATCTATCAGTCCACTCGATCCAGAACAGCAACCTGAACCACAAGTTAGTACACAAGATAGCTGCCCAACATAGGAGAGTTAGAAAACACAAAATCTTCAACGGTGAGATAATTTAAATTTAAGAAATAATTAGGCCTCATGAAACAATTTGATTCAAAACTGCATATTTCTTAAATAAAGTCGCCCAAAAGATTATTTTCGCTCCCCCTGAACACTTACCTGACTCCCAAGACCTTAACCTATATAAGATGCAAATGCAGAGTGATTTACATGATGCAAAGAAAGCAGTGTTGCAAATACTCAGAGTAATCAATGGTGTTATCAGAACATCCAGGTGAACAGCTTCAAGTAGACTCATCAGAAAACTTTTATAGTACAACTCAACAACCTTTTTAGTGCAAAAAACAACAGGGTGGTACTCTTATTTGATATGTTTACACACTGAATGTAGGCAGCCTGAACCCCATACACCCCAGCAGTAAAACAAAATCTTCGGCAACACAGGTGAGCACATAGGACTGAATGCAGGCAGCCTGAACTCCATACACCCTAGTATCCCAATGCGTACTCATTTGCTGTGTCACTTTTATAGAGATAACTCAAGTCAGTACCAAGCACTGAATGCAGGCAACCGGAGCCCCTTACACCCCAGTGTCAGTCCAGACTATATCTAGCTATCCCATCCAATCAAAACATGGGCACATTTATTTAGTCGAGGAGAGACATTTTATTATTTCTTTCAGAGTAAACCACTATCAGATGCACCAAGGATTATCAGAACCACATAAAAACTCAGGTAATTAATGCAACACAGAGAGAGGGAGGGAGGGAGGGAGGGAGGGAGGGAGGGAGGGAGGGAGGGAGAGAGAGAGAGAGAGAGAGAGAGAGAGAGAGAGATAACAAGAAAACAAGTTAGGACCTAATGCAGACTTATACACCACAATTAGTCTACAGTGTTAGCCAGTGGTGTTATGGCAACACTTGAATTTCCAGACCTCAAACAACACACATACAAAGAGACTTCCTCAGACTGAAGAATCTCTCATGATTTGATGGTTTGGTAAATAAATTAGCAGCAATATGTGTGGTTACTATATGTTCTAAGTGAATAGCTCTAGATATGCATGACTCACTCACATAGTCACAGAACATTTGGAGGGTGTCTCTCTTTAAACCATACTCAAGTAACATATGATTTAGACATGCTCTCAGGTTTACACGACTTCCTGCTGCTAGGTTTTCAGATTCAGTAGTGGAAGGAGACACGGACTTTTGTTTCTTATTGTACCAAGAGACCTGATTATTACCTAAATCAGAACACCCACCACTTAAAGATTTTCTGTCGGCTAAGTCTCCGGCCCAGTCAGAATTACTGTAACTAACTAAGTTGGTGTTAGTATCTCTTGAGTGCCATATGCCCAAGTTGGCTGTCCCAGAGATGTACTTCAAGATCTTCTTGACAGCATTGAGGTGAGAGATGCGGGGGTCTGCCTGGTACCTGGCACAAACACAAACTGCATACATAATGTCAGGACGGGTCGCTGAAATATACAGCAGGCTTCCAATCATGGACCTGTACAGTGTACTTTCAACACTATCTCCAGAATCATTCTTAGACAGTTTAGTACTAGCAGACATGGGAGTTTTGCTAGGTTTTGAACCTTTCAGACCAAATCTCTTGACAAGATTATGGTAGAACAAGTGGGTATCAGTCTGGTACCTGGTACAAGCATACACTGCATATATAAGGTTAGAATGGGTTACTGAAGGACACAACAGGCTACCAATCAGAATCCTGTTAAGTGTAAGTGCAACACCAACTCTAGTATCATCCTTAGACCATGCAGACATATTCTCAGCAATCCACTTCAGAGAAGGAAACAAATCGTCACGCAAATGTTTCACTTGTGAATCAGCTGTTGGTTCACTAACCCACCTTATCTTGAGGGTACCTATGATAGATCTACCAAACTTATCCATGATGGATTTATTAGTAGAACTAAAGACAATATCATCTACATATATCAGAGCTATGCAGACATCTTTGTCCATTAAATATATATAAAAATCATCATCCATCACCATGAACAAAACCAAACTGCAAGATAGACACAGTTAATCTATCATACCAAGCCCTAGTAGCTTGTTTCAACCCATACAAAGCTTTGTGAAGCTTGAAAGCATAATCAGGATGAAAAGGGTTAACAAAGCCTTTTGGTTGTTCTACAAGTGTCTCCTTGTCTATGTATCCATTTAGAAAAGTAGTTTTAACATCCATTTGAAAAAGCTTAATATTCAGAACACATGCTATGGCAAGTAAAGGTCTAATAGACTCAATCCTAGCAACATGAGCAAAAGTTTCATCAAAGTCAATTCCTTCAACTAGTGTGAAACCTTGAGCTACAAGGCGTGCCTTATTTCTAACAATCACACCATTCTCATCACTTTTGTTCTTGTAGATCCACTTAGTCCCTATCACATTAGCCTTTGGGGGCTTAGAAAATAAAGTCCAAACAATGTTTTTTGAGAATTGTTGTATCTCATCTTGCATAGCATTTATCCAATGGATGTCCCTAAGAGCTTCAATAACATTCTTAGGTTCAGTGGATGAGACATAGCAAAAGACATGTACCTCAGAGGATGTGATAGACATACACACACTCGTATCTTACCCCTGGTGTGTATTCCATCAGTTGGATTACCAATCACTCGAGTGATAGGAAGATCCTTTCTGCTTCTGATAGATGGATCTTGTCTACCACCTGCATCACCTACCAGTTCTTCTGATTCAGCATATGACTCTTTTGGTGTATGAAGAACATCGGAAGGTGTAGTGCGCACACTGGTGTCTTCTGCTTCATTGTTCTCAGGTGTGTGTGGAACACTACTGGAAAAATCAACTTCTCTTCTTTGTAGCTCTTGAGCTAAAGTTCCTGGGTTTACTGCTCTAGGTATAAGAACAGATTCTACTTCTCTTGTACCTGTTTCAGCAACAAGTTCTCCTGCAACACTAGTAGAATCCTCAAATACAACATTGACTAACTCCTGAACGATCTTTAGCCTTGGATCATAAATCCTGTGGACAAGACAGTTTAGGGAGTAGTCAACACAAATCCCCCTTTTACACTTGGGGTCAAACATACCTAGATCAACACAATCATTAAGAATATAGCAAACACAACCAAGGATATGAATGTAAATCAAGTTTAGTTTCTTATTCTTTTGCACTTCATTAGAAATGCCAGATCTCATATAGATCTTGTTAATGATGTGATAAAAAGTATTCGAAACTTCAGCCTAGTGTCTCTTTAAGACCTGTAGAGAGTTCAGCATTACTCTAACCATATCCTGTAAAGTGCAGTTTCGTACACTCAGCTATCCCATTTTGCTGAGATGTCTTAGGAGCAGAGAACTCAAGATAGATACTATGTGTATCACCAATTTGAGCAAGTTTCTGGTTCTCAACATCCTTGCCATGATTAGACCTGATACAATTCACAGAATAGCTATACAAGTACCAAATACAGGCATGCAACGTTCTGAATGTATTACAAGTTTCAGATTTCTCTTTGAGTATTTTAAACCACATGTACTTGGAGAAAACATCAACAGTCACAAAAGCACTTTTTATCAAGACTACTAACATCAATTAGACTCCTAAGATACATACGTAGTAGCTGGAAACACTTGTCCGTACCTGTATATGCATCATATGACAACACCTTATTAAGTGTATGGGATACACTATAATGTTCCTTAATAGACCACTTACTACAAGTGATCTTACCAGAATAGGTCAGTTTGAGAGAACCCAAAGATGTTTTGCACTTTACTGTCTTATCAAGATTACCAACTTGCACATGATTACAGATAACATGATCAATAAACTTGTAACAGTTATTATATGACCTAATACCTGTCATTACACAACAATTTGATCTATCAAAGACTTCACAGGATTTCTTATCAAAGCACACATTCAAGTTATCATCACATAGTTGACTAATACTAAATAGATTAGTAGTTAAGCCATCAACTAACAGTACATGACGTAGTGCCGGAAATCCTTCCACATTCAACACACCTTTGCCAATTATGCTGCTTTTGTTTCCTCCACCATAGGTGATAGTTCCTTTGGTGAGGGAAATTATCTCCTTCAAGTAGGCTTTTGTACCTGTCATGTGACGGGAACACCCACTATCAAAGTACCAAGTACCTGCAGGATTAGATTTAACAGCAAAGAACACAACATTGCAAACCTTATCAGTCTTAGATGTCCAAACTCCTCTAAGTCTGGTTTTACCTGTTAGAGTGGTAGTGTTTTTTGGACAGTGTAGTGACAACACCCAAATCAGAAGACAAAACATTTAGAGAGTCCTCTGGAGTTGTTATTGTACCAAAAACTATACTACATGTACTATCAACACTAGACTTGTTGCAATCAGAAACCATCACACTAGAGGAGTCTATAGCAGATTTAGACTTAATCAAGGGAGTATCCTCAGGTATTCTTGTGTTCTTTCAAGGATTTCCTATATCTGAAGCAGTAATGTTTAGTATGACCAAGTTTATTACAAAACTGATACACAAAAACCTTTTTGTTCCTTTTAGCAGACAATTTATCACACTCTGGAATTGAGTAATTACTAGAATCATCTTTGGTAGAGGGAATAGGGTCTAGTATAAGCTGGTGTAAACTTAGACATGTATTTCCACGTGTACCTAGACTTAGCATTTCATCAGGTGTAGAGTTCCATGTGTTCAAGTTTGTCAAATTAAGCTCAAAAGTTTTAAGCTTAGCAGTTACCGTCGCTAAATTCGTCGTTATTTAGCGACGGATAGATTATCTGTCGTTAGGATCATTGTGACGAAGAAAATGACGACGGCATTTTTATCCATCGCTAGGAGCTTAGCGACGGATCGGTGCTTGTTTAGCGACGGATAGTTCCGTCGCTAAACTGATCCGTCGCTAAACAGTCAGTTTTTTGTAGTGTTGAGCGTAGCTGGCAATGACGATTCGATGAACATTTCTATGGAAGAAAACAGAGCAAGTTAATATCTTTGAATTAACAGAGGAAAATTCTCAAATCAAATCAACAGATAAGAGAAAAACATTTTTTGCTTTAAGATTGTTAGTCAGATTAATATGTAATTCAAAGATATATATATATATATATATATATATATATATATATATATATATATATATATATATATATATATATATATATATATGAGAAAAAAAATTTTTGCACTAATAACTTTTGCCCGTTTTTGAACTTACTCCACAACCTTTTTTTTTAGCATTTCACACCAAAAAGTTTATAAAAATTTTAACATTACACAAAGGTTGGATGGCCGTTAAGTTACCGTTAACTTATTTTTAAATTACACCAAAACCTTTGAAAAAACTTGTCTTCGCCACCAGAACCTTTCTATATAGTAATAATTTATTCATTTTGAAAAAATTTAAATTTTATTCCAACAAAAAGAACACAAGAAGTGTTCCGAAAAATAAGTATTACAATCCGAGTCACAAACCAACAACGCTTTACTTTACAACCACAGAAGCTACATACCAAACCATATCCTATCCCTAAGAGAATAGAGAATGATCAACTCTTATCACTCACTCCATAAACATGATACACTAGTGTATTTTGTCTATTAAACACACTTTCTTCATTTGTTTGCTAAATATAACAATAAGTTTCTTTTATGATAGATATAACAATAAGATGCTGCATATGTATCTGGCGAATGTGAAATTCCATAGTACACGGATAAAAAAATGATAAAATTTATTAGTATATTAATTGGCATATATTCTATCTATAAAATTAAGTGTTCGAACTCTCTTTACATTCCATCCCTCAATTAGTTGCTTCAATAAAATTACAAAAATGAAGGCACAAAATATATATGCTCGTTCCACATACATATAAGTAGCTTTGTATCATTTTTAAGATCCAAACACAGAAGATACGCAATTGGCAGGGGGTACATATGCAGTTCCTTAAATCACTACACTGAACCAACAAATTATATGAAGATTTTGATTGCAAAAGGCAAAAGTCATGGCAAATACGATGCATATTCCAACCATCACTAGACTAGCGACCCCAAACAATTCATGCGAACATATATTTTGATTACTCAAATCAATCAAGAAAGGTTCTGGTGTGATTTAAAAAACAAAAAAAGGTTTTGGTAGAGGGTGCAAATTTTTGAAAAGGTTTTGGTGTGATTTAAAATACAAACTTAACAGACGTCAATTTTTGGTGTAACGTCAAAATATTACTAAAAGTTTTGGTGTGAAATGCAAAAAAAAAAAGTTTATGGGGTAAGTTCAAAAACAGGCAAAAGTTATTAGTGCAAAAAAAAATTTACTCTATATATATATATATATATATATATATATATATATATATATATATATATATATATATACACATATATATGTACACACACACACACACACATATATATATACATACACACACTTAATTCCGCTCATGGATCACAAAACCACTTGATCCATACATTACTTTATTCAAGCAAGAACCATTAGATTAATCTGCCTTCAAATTACGGACTAAAAATAAGAAGACATCAGGATATATTACTGGGATAGAATCTGTCAATATTAAGATATTTCTCAAGACATAATTATCAGTAAAAAACAGCCCAGAGACGCCATTTCTTTCGGCTTAGAGGGGCAAATAGTACCTTCATATGTCTATCGAAATATATTAATAAGCCAGATTCCAATACCAAACCTTATCTATCTTATTTTTAGTAAGTAATAGAAGTCTTTTTGATCTATGATTCTGCCGTGAATAGTAACTATGAATAGTGACCGATGAACAGTAAAACTTTTTTGCCATAATTATAGTAAATACATAATTTAAACTTATCTTAACACAAACCAAACTTAGCCTATCATTAGTGTTGGGAAATTTCTTGGGAAATTTGTTAGATATTTTGTTAGAAATATCTGTTTAGATTTTGATCAGCAACATGATGACTTATCTTAGTCTCAGAAAGGTGATTAGTACTCTTGGTTCACTTGAACATTGTAAAAGAGGAAATCCACTAAGTATGATAGTCTAGCTAATCTTGTATAGGATGTTAGGTCTCAAAATGTAATTTTTATTTTATGAAGAGAAGACCAAGAAGAAGACATCCAAGCAGAACAAGCTCAACGACTTTGAAGACTTGAAACTGTTTTTCAGATACCTTAGCCAGATATCTTGGAGACACGAATAGTTTTAGACAAACTGTGTCACAAGAGATATCTGAGAAATAAGAGGCCTATCTGAAAACAAGGAAAGTGTCCACAGATATCTATTCTCAGATACATTGAGCATTAACCACATTTCTGAAAGAGAAATATATATATTGCAAACAAAGTTGTTTCAATAAATAGTGGTATCTGAAGATTGAAGATAAGGACGTGCAAAGAATCAGATAACACTAGTCTCTGATACAAAGCATAGTTCCGTTGACACTACAGGACAAAAAGTATAGTACAATGCATTTAATGAACGGACAAAGATGTCTGAATAAAAGTAACGGCTTCAAGAAGAAGACAAACTCACATAGATTATACACAGATATCAATAGTTTGAATTTGAGCCTAACGGATACTATTCAAACGGTACTCAAATTCATCTATAAATATCAACACTTAGACTGCTTGAAGAGACACACGACATATCTTGAAAACGCTGAACATATTACTCTCTCAAAGCAACTTACTTATCCTCAAAGCTTTCTGTTGCGACCAAAGCTTTTGATCTTGAGTAACACTGAAGTTCTAAGTGTCCTGATCTTAAACAAGT
The DNA here is from genome assembly GCA_026545765.1 of Plantago major. NCBI lineage: Eukaryota > Viridiplantae > Streptophyta > Magnoliopsida > Lamiales > Plantaginaceae > Plantago > Plantago major. The sequence goes on along the minus strand of CM048840.1, from coordinate 74,442,212 downwards.
ACAGCTATCTGTGAAAGAGTTGAAACGAAAGATCGAGTATCTGAGATTCATTCTCTTGAACATTTATCTAAGACTTGGGTCAGTAAAAAGAACAAGATACCATACATTGAAAAGTGTATTAAGTATACTTGATTCACAGAGCTATCTGAATAACTGAACAAGTTATTAAGGAAGCTCATCTGACAACTCAAACCAAAACCAACACCATAACTGGCGTGGAGTATAGGAAGTACTTAGTTTGAAAAATCAGGGAATAACTCCAAGGTTACCGGATTATAGGAAGTACTTGATTTGGGAAACTAAGGAATAACTCCAAGGTTATTGAGTATAGGAAGTACTTAGCTTGGGAAGCTAGGGAATAACTCAAAGGTTTCTGAGTACAGGAAGTACTTGGCTGTGAAAGCCGGGGAACAACTCAGGGGGAATATTTGGTTGGGAACCAATTGTTTAAGAATCTTAGAATAGGATTATTGTAAGGTTAACTCAATTATCCGTTCTAGTGAATTCTAGGTCTATGGTAGACCGAAGTGGATTAGTTGGAGGATTACGCCACCTCCAGATACCACTATACTTGCTGTGTTATTTACCTTTCTGTATTTACATTTCAGCAACACACACACACTTTAACTGTTTCTGCACTTATCTTTATTAAGTCTTCCGCGCTCTGATTCTAAGTATCAGATATCTATTCAGATATCTGAGAAATAGTTTTTATCGACAAAAGTTTTAAAAGACTATTCACCCCCCCCTCTAGTCTTTTACTTTGCCGTTATCTGGACCAACAAGTGGTATCAGAAAGGGAGGTTCACAAGCCTTCGTGATCGAACCTAGATCCCCAGATAGGTGAAGGAACTTTGTCCATTTTCGAGGACTATTTAATTTGTGTGTTAAGTGTGCAGGTATGTCTCTGAGCGATGCACCCATTCTCAAACCAGAGAATTACGAGAAATGGAAAAATAACATGATGCTCCACCTTGAAGCCATAAGTGACGAAATGATCGAAGTGATAAAGAATGGCCCAATAGTCATTCAACAACTCAAACAAGTCATGGAGGTTTCTAATGGTAGAGACAGAGATCAAAGCGAAGGATCTTCACAAACCGATGCGTCAACAAGTGGGAGATCTACAAGTCAAGTCATTTACGAACCAAAGCCCAGAGAACTCTGGACATCGGAAGATGCCAAGAGAAATCGTCTGGATGGTCAAGCTCGTAATATCATCCTCAGATCGACACCTGAGCACATACAGTGTAAGCTGTGGGGTGCTAAAACGGCGAAAGTTGCCTGGCAACTGATTGAAGAAATTTGTGCCGGAACTGAGAAAACCAAAGAAAACAAGTTCGAAGTTCTCAAGTTGAAATTTCAAAATTTCAAACAAGGACCCACTGAAACTCTGGAAGAACTTGATTTCAGATTTACCACTCTCATGAGTGACATTGCGACTCTTGGGAAAGCAGATACTCCCAATGTAAAAGATTAAGACTATTGTCAGAAGTCTTAACCACAACTGGGAGCATACCAAATTCTTTTATTTTAACCAAGGAATGCCAAATATCACTCCAGTGGAACTTTTCTCTCATCTTGCTACTGTTGATTATGAGACAACTCAAAGAGAACAAACAACTGAAAAGTTGCAAAACGTTGCTCTAGTCACTCAAGGAACTTCTGAAAAGAAGAAAAGCAAGGAAGAAACTGGGGATGCTCTTGCTGCAAAGCAAATGAGCAAATATATTAGTCGAGAAATTGAAAGAAAAAAAGCCAAAGAGAAGCTGAAAAAGCATCTAGGCTCAAACTATCACCAGTACAAAAATATGCAAAGCTCGCTGAACAAGCCAGCTCAGAAAGCATCATGTACTGAGGAAGCAGAAATTGGAAACGATATCTGTTTCTATTGTCAGAAACCTGGCCACTTCAAGAAGGATTGTCCTGCTCTCAACAAACTAAGGACAGGTGACAAGAAAGATAGAAGAATCTTCAAAAGAAGCCAGAAAGCTTTGTTAACTGAAGAAAGAAAGAAAATCCAAATTCAACTGGATGCTCTAGAAGTTGAAACAGATTCTGAAGATGACAATTCAGATGACTCAACCTTACCATCACCAGAATTATGTGGAGTTACTCATGATATAATCGACTTCGGCCTCAAGAAGAATGAAATGTGTGGAGTTGCTGAAATTGACGGTCCAGACATCTCCAACATAGAAATCTGTCTTATGGCTGATGAGGTAACACATACTTCTTGTTATACTTATGAAAGTGATGAAGAGGAAATAAAAAATCTAGAAAATCTCAGGAAAGAACTTGACATCTATGAAAGAGAATTTCTAATGATCCGAGCTAGAGCCGAAAACCTTGAAGAAGAAAAGAATTCTCTTGCAAAGAAAAATTCTCAATTAGATAAAGTATCTGAGAGAAAGGATGCTGAAAATACATCTCTCAAAGCTCAGATATCTGAGACTGAAAAGTCACATAAAGAAGCAATGCCTGAATTACAAAAGAAATATGAAGATCTTCTTTCTGAAAACAAGGAACTCAAGAAGAAAGAATTATCTTTTCAATCTTATGCCAAAGCTAGTGACACTCTTACTGAAGTACAATCTTACTTAAGAGATCCTTCAGAAAAGTAAGGACTTGGACTGAATACACAGACATATAGTTCTATCACTCTGAATAAGAGTAAGGAGAGAAGAACATTTGTAAGTTTCAAAGAAACGGTTCCCATGCAATCTATAGTATCGGTGAGAAGACAAAGATTGTTGACAAGGAAAGGCGATATGACTAAACCTTTGTGGGAAAAACAAGTCAAAAACAAAAGCTTGGCACGTCTACGAAAAGAAACACAACACTGAAATGTGTAAACACCCACAGTGCTATGTCTCTCAAAAGGTAGAATTGCAGAGCAAATTCTCCCATGTCACTTTTTCGGAAAGAAATTGACCAACCAGACTAGCAAAGTCACGAGGAAAGATCTCAGATAGCTTCAAGTGCTTGAAAAGGTATTGGCTACAAAGGCATCGGAAAACAACTTGCTCATGAGTACAAGCAGGAGCAAGAACGATGGCTGAAAGCTAGAATTGCTCAATTATCAGAAGTGGAAGTTAAATCAAGCCACTGAAAATCTGAATGCCAGGGCTAGAAGAAATCTGGCAAGGAAAGCTAAGTTTGCTGAAAAGCAAACTCAGAAACCTGACAGGTATCTGAAAGCATCATATGGAGCACCTAGGAACAACCAAGGAAGAAAATAATTCTTACTAATGATAACATTCATTCAAATAGAATTCCTCCTTACGTTCCTGTCAGACAAAAGAATATTTCAAAGAAATTCATTCAAAAATGGATTCCTACTGGAAGATCTTTTAATTCTGACGGTTCCCTCAAAGATATGAGAACCTAATCTCCTGTTTCCTGTTGTGTGCAGGATGCTTCCTGGACTAAAGCACAATGGCTATTTGATAGTGGATGCGGAAAGCACATGACAGGAGACAAAGCAAATCTGGTCGATTACAAAGCTTGCAACACAGGACCAGATATCAGATTTGTTGGAGGAGAACTAAATCCCTCTCTGCGATTTGGCAACGTCAAATTAGAGACTTTAACAATCACTGACGTATTACATGTTAAGGATTTGAAATATAATCTATTTAGCATGAGCCAGTTTGCAGACAAGGGTTTTACTATAAAATTCAAAGCTAAATACTGCAAACTAATTGACAATGAGTCAAAGCAGACAGTCTTAGTTGGTCGGCGGAAAGGCAGTCTTTATGTTGCCGATTGGGCATCTGCCACAACTGAAGAATGTCTCATGGTGAGTCAATCTGGTCACACAGAAGAGCACTGGTTATGGCACAAAAGAATGAGTCACTTGAACTTCAAAACTACGAATGACTTGCCAAGAAAGAGTTAGTGGTTGGCCTTCCCAGAACATCTTTCAGAAGGGATGGTATCTGTTCTGCCTGTCAGATGGGGAAACAATCTAAGATCTCTTTCAAGTCCAAAATCAGACACTCTAGTGTTAGACCACTGCAACTATTGCACATGGATCTTTTTGAATCATCTGTAACTAGTTATGCAGGAAAGAAGTATGGTCTGGTTGTTGTAGATGACTTCTCAAGATTCACTTGGATTGTCTTTCTGAAACACAAATCTGATGTCAGGGTGGAGATACCAAACTTGCTGAAAAAGCTTGAAGTCATGAAAAATGATAAGGTATCTGCAATCAGAACAGACCATGGTACTGAGTTTGTCAACCAGTACATAAAGGAGTTTTGTACCTGCAAAGGTATACAACACCAACTTTCCTCTATAACAACACCTCAACAAAATGGTGTTGCAGAAAGGAAAAACAGAACCCTTAAAGAAGCTGCAAGGACAATACTAGCTGACACCGAAATAAGTGAAATTTATTGGGTTGAAGCTGTAAACACAGCTTGCTACACTCAGAACAGATGTTTGATAAACAAACACCATGACAAGACCCCCAATGAAATCTTGGTTGGAAGACCCTCTAATATCAAACATCTGAGAGTATTTGGTTGCAAATGTTTTGTTCTAAACAATGGGAAATATTATCTGAGAATATTTCAACCAAAGGCAGATGAAGGTGTATTTCTTGGTTATTCCACAAATAGCAAAGCCTACAGAGTTTACAACAAAAGAACAAAGAAAATTGAAGAATCAATTCATGTTGTTTTCTATGAAGGAAATAAGAAAACACCTCCTAATGATGAACTCTCAGAAAGGTTCAAAGAACTATTACTGAGGGATTCTAAAGAAGAATCCTCAGAAAGGAGAAACATCATTATGGAAAGTGAGGATGACTCTGACGTAGAAAAGCTTGAAATGCCTAGTAATAACAAGATGACTCAAAGACATGATGAGGAATTTCCTATGAGTTTTCCAGAAATGGAACAGGTTACTGAGAACCTTCATCATGAAGAGGTATCTGAAATTGAGACTGCTGAAATGCAAGTTCCAGATATCTCTAACACTGAAAAAGTGTCAGATATCCATGACATTTCCCATATGTCAGATATCTCAGATACTGAAAAAGTATCAAATCATAATCTTAGTGATTCACATTCAAATCACTTGGATATTGATCCTACTAGCACTAAACCTATGATGAGATGGATCAAAGATCATCCTGCAAAGGATGTAGTTGGACCAATTAATCAAGGTGTTAGGACTAGGAGAGCAATAGCTGAAAATGCTAATTCTCTCTTTGGATGTTTCATCTCGAATATTGAACCTAAAAATATAGAAGAAGCATTAGGAGACCAAGACTGGATCTCTGCAATGCAAGAAGAGTTGGATCAATTTGAGAGAAACAAAGTCTGGAAACTAGTTCCATTTAGAGAAGGAATATCTGTGATTGGAACTAAATGGGTTTTCAGAAACAAGATGAATGAATCTGGTGAAATAACCAGAAACAAAGCAAGATTGGTTGCCAAGGGATTTACCCAGACTGAAGGCTTAGATTTTGATGAGTCATATGCACCAGTTGCCAGATTGGATGCAATAAGACTCTTTCTAGCTTTTGCAGCTCATAAAGATTTTAAAGTTTATTAGATGGATGTAAAAAGTGCATTCTTGAACGGTGAACTTGCAGAAGAAGTTTATGTTGAGCAACCACCTGGTTTTGAAGTTTCCTCAGAAAGTAGAATGGTCTATAAATTACAGAAAGCTCTGTATGGACTGAAACAGGCTCCAAGAGCATGGTATGACACTTTGGCCAAGTACCTTCTGGAAAGTGGTTTCAAGAAAGGTGAAGTTGATAAAACTTTATTTACCTTAAATCATGATGGGAAACTACTCTTAGTTCAAGTATATGTTGATGACATCATATTTGGATCTAAGGACAAGCAACTTTGTAATGACTTTGCAAATCTCATGAAAAGCAAGTTTGAGATGAGCATGATGGGAGAAATGAATTATTTTCTAGGATTGCAAGTCAAGCAACTCAATGATGGAATATTCATTAGTCAAACAAAGTATGCAAAAGATATGCTCACAAAATTCAATCTTAAGCCTTCTGAAAAGAATGCTAAGATACCTATGAGCATTGGAACCAAAATGACCTATACTGAATCAGATAAGAGTGTTGAAGAACATAAGTATAGGAAATTGATAGGTTCACTACTTTACCTCACTGCAAGTAGACCTGATATTCAATACGCTGTTGGAGTATGTGCTAGATTTCAGACAAACCCAATGCAAACACACTACAACATTGCTATGAAAATATTAAGGTATGTAAAGGGTACAGTAGATGTAGGATTGTGGTATCCTAAGGAAAGCGGATTGAGTTTAGTTGGGTACTCAGACGCTGATTATGCTGGATCACTGCTTGATAGGAAAAGCACCTCAGGAACTTGTCAGTTTCTGGGTACTAGACTTATCTCATGGTTTAGCAAGAAGCAAAACTCAATTGCAACTTCTACCACAGAGGCTGAATATATTGCCGCTGATTGTTGTGCAACACAAATTCTGTGGATACAACAATAACTTAAAGACTATGGACTCGATGAGAAGAAAACTCCCATTTTCTGTGACAACACAAGTGCTATTGCGATTACACAGAATCCTAAATTTCATGCCATAACAAAGCACATTGATGTTAGACATCACTTCATCAGAGACCATGTTGAAAAGGGCAATATAGAGATACTCAAGATTGGAACTGAAGACCAACTTGCAGATATCTTCACTAAGCCACTACAAGAAAGTAGATTCTTAGCCTTAAGACATAGTCTTGGACTAATGGAACTACCAATGAACTGAAAGAGTTCAGGTATCTGGAACGGGCATCCAGAGAAGAAGTATCTGGAATGGGTATCTAGAGAAGAGAAAAGAGAAATCTGGAACGGGTATCCAGAAGTCAAAAAGGCTAAAAAGCGAAAAGATAGCTTAAGATCTCTGAGACGGGAACTTAGATATCTGAATCATTCTATAAACAGGGAACACAAAAGAGAATAGTACAACTATCTGCAGTCAACTACTCTCTTGAAATTCGCATTATTTCTATCTTGATGAAAAACTTGGAAAAATCCTAAGTATAAGATGATTCGATGCAAACAGTGTTCTTGGTCATACAGAATTGTGACTCAGATAGCAAGTCGCCAAAATTCATTAAATGGGCACAATTACACTTGTTGATTGTGATCATTGCTGAAGAAGCAATGGTGACCCTTGATGAAATTAAGCGATTGATCTGTACGGTGGAAATTAATTCAGAGTAAATAGTGGACTGTTGAAATTCAGACATGGCCCACTAAGCATTTAATGCCGAACTAGCTTTTGATCACACCTACTCGCAAAACACAGATACTTACACACAAAATCAATTTGTATGTATTTGTGCATTGGATTCAATTGCTATATATATAGGATTTTGGCATAAGAAATCACTTTTGCCTAATCCAAAAACTCATCTTGCACAAAAATAGCAAATCCTTCTCTTGATTCTCGCAAAACTTCTACAATCTCGCAAATCAAGATTAAGTTTTTCCGCAAAGAATTAGAATCAAATCTCTTTCAAAACACCAATTTCAAATCCTACACTATATAAAGAGATGGCCCTAAAAGTTCAATCACTGACCGAATCTCAATCCTCCACTGCATCTTGAAAAGCAAGCACCGAGTTGGTTATTGTGAACAACCGATCGGTAGGAGATTTTAATCGACCATTGGACTTCAAATCACGTAATGATTTGGGGTGGTGCCATGGTTGAGGAATACCTCACGGTGGAATAGAGAACCAAGCCGTAAAGCTAATTCTTGACATGCTTGAAAAGGCACAAATCAAGGGCTTTCTATCTGCTCGCCCTAGTGGAATTTCATCACTCGATGTGTTGGAATTCTACAACAACTCCAGGATTATTTCCTGTGTTTCTGAAGGCACTGAAATAGTGTATGTCAAAACCTCAATCCAAGGAAAGAAAATCCTTCTGGACTTAACAACTTTCTGTAAGTTGTTTGAGTTTCAAAATCTTGGAAAGGATTTTGAAATAAACACCAAGGATGATGAACTCCTTGAAGGTGTTAAAGAATCAGATGGACGTGTGTGATCTTGAAAATCGATACACCCACCGAGTTCAAGCTTGTCGACATCCGAACCGTATCCGATGGTTCACTGGGATGTACTGGCTTGCATTCTTCACAGATGCTTTGATGGTCTACAAGGAGGTGCTGACCAGATAAGCCAAGAACGATGGATCATGATATTCTTGCTGAATCAACAAGACAAAAGGCTGGAAAACCCTTTTAACTGGGGAAAGTACGCCTTCATGAAGTTTGTGAAGAAAATTCAAGGCTTCGAGCCTAAGATTGCCAAAGGACTAGCTGAGCCAAAGGCCATGAGGATATGGTGCAAGATATGCTACTTGCTGGAGAAGCTTGGCATTGAGCTCAGAGAGACGGCTGAAATAGCCAACAGTAACCTACTCTACAAATATGAGTATACAAACTTGATGAAAAAGGTTATTGGGTCTCAGAAAGGTTCTAAGAAGCGAAAGTCTGAAAAGGTATCTGAAGAAAAGGTTGCGAACAAGAAGCCCAGAACTTCAAGAAAGAAGTCTGCTGGCAGATCAAAAGACACACCCAAAGAGGTTGTCAATTCTCAGATATCTGCAGGCATTGCCGATGAACTGATAAAGGCAGATGAAATCATCAATGCTGCAAAAGAGTTATCAACTACTGAACAAGTAGACTCAGCAAGGGAAAGTTCTTTAAGAAATGTTGCGACTAATGCAGAAAGCCTTGCTGATGAACTCATAAATGCTGCCAAAAGTGGTGAAAAACACCAAGCCCTATCTGCAGAAACCGTAGGAATAATGGACCAATCAGTTTCCAATGCTGATGAGAGCTCTGACGATGAAGATGATGAACTAGTCATCTCTCAAGTCCTAGAAAGAACAAAGAGGGCTAAGGTTACTGTAATAGTAACTGGTGATAAGGTATCTGAAGAAGAACCTACACCACAGGTTGCTGAACCTATAGCAAAGGTTGTTGGTGCAAACACATCATCAGGGAACGTTTCTTATGCACAACTTCAAAAAGCCCTGATGAGTGGTATTTTAGTGCTGGCAGATGCTGATGGAAATGCCACATCTAAAAATCTGGAAGAACATTCTACTGATCAATCCTCTGCTTCCAGACAACCACAACAACCACAATCACAATAACCACAACAGCCACAAGTGGTTGATGAAATGGTAAATGAACTCCATTTCGAATTACCAGCAATACAGTATGCTGAAGAAAATCCTGCAAAAGAGCAGGTTCCCCAACTCAATGAGAGGGATCAAACTGAGACATTTCCTCAGAATGATCAACCATGGGAGGCAACTGAGTTGCATACTCAGGAAAGGTGTGAAGTACCAGAAACTTCAAGCAAAGAAACTACACTAGGACAAGACGACCAAAGTATAGAAAGGTCACAAGTTCCAAAGACCAATGAGCCTGAAATTGCTCAGGTAGCTGACCGGTTTAACTCTTATCTTGTGAAATTTTTTATGCTTATACATCTTGTTACTCATAAAATTTCTTTGTTACAGGCTGAGTTAGAAACACAAAAACAAGAGGAAGCTGAAAAGCTTACCTCAGAAACTGAGAAGGAGGTTTCCTCAACCTCGCCTCTTAAGATATCTGAGCCTGTGCCACAGGTAATAATTGATTCTTAAGATAACACTTCTTCAGTTATAAGTTTATGCGCTTAATCATTAAAATGAATGTTTCTAACAGGCTCCAACTGAGAAAGAGGAAGATAAGGCAGAAATGTCAGAAGAAAACCCAGAAACCGACAAGGTTTTTGAAGAACATATCATTGAGCCTTCCAGTATGAAGGTATATGAAAATCAATGATAAATATTCTTCACCTTGGGTTAACTAAAATCTTCTCTAAATTATTCAATGCTTTCTACTCACAGGCTCACTCAGAAGTAGAAGTGCAAGGGGATGAGTTGACATCCTGCACCTATGGAAATTGATGAGGCATCAAGGCCTTCATCACAAGAAAAGATTCCAGAGACTGCACAAGTCTCTGAGAGACAAGTATCTGAGCCTCCCATGGAGGTAATTGACCTCTCAGATATCTGACTTGTCACTTAAAGTTTTCTTGATAAAATTTCCTAAGTATTGTGATAATGTTAATTCTCAGGTTCAAGAAAGAAAGGTTGATGAGGACCAGACCTCCACGTCTCCGCCTCACAACAAGATATCTGAGACACCAATTGTCTCAGTAGAACAAGTCTCTGAGCCTGAAGTATTTACTCAGGTAACTCAGAAACTAAACTACACCTCTCCTCAGATATCTGTAAAAGTTTTGAAGCTCACTCAAAACTCTTTCTTTCAGGCTCAAACAAGTGCCGAGCAGGCTCCCAATGTTGAGACAAGGGACCTACTTCCCTTCTTCAAAGCTCACACCCTGCCAAAGCACATTAAATGCTTCAAGAAATGGCAAAGGTTAAGGTGCTCTGATCTCTCTGAAATATTGAGAATCACAGATCAACCAAACAGACGAGCACGAGCTCTTGACTTGGAGACATACATCTATGCAATGTTCCCTACCTAACAAAGATATCTGATTCTATTGCATAAGGATTTCTCCAGAGAAGTGGCGCACAGTTTGATACAAGCCTTTGAACAGGCAGATGGTCAGACAAGATTACAAATGGCATTTAAGCCAGTCCTGCCCCAAACTCTGCAATTTATACCTTCTGAACAAGAAGAGGTTAATGGGCAGAAGATCACTATTCCTGAAGTGATCAATCTTGTATCTGAAGATGATGAGGAGGAAGAAATAAACGAAAATGACTTCGATGAACCTCCCACTGACCATCACCAAAAGGATGACACAGACAAAAAGGATGATGATGCCTTACGAGGACCGGAGGAAGTTCGCTAAGAAATGATGCCTCAAGCTGAAAAGCACCGAGAAGACTTCACGAAATCTCCGTCTCCATCTCCTCGAAATCTACTCATCCATCTTCACCAACCCGCCATTACTCTTGAACAAGTAGTTGAGCTTCAAGAAACCAATCGAAAATATTAAACACTCAAACCAGATCGCTTAACTCGCATAACTGGAAGAAGAACAACACTCCATCTTCAATCGGAAGATCAAATAGCTAAATCCAGAGACAAGCTTGATCAACTACAAGATCAATACTTACAAGAAATGATTGCTTACTCGAGGTTAAAGAGCTACGGATGATGTGCATGATATCACCAAAGAACTCGACATCAAGAAGTATTCAAGTCAAGCATGATGCTAAGGTGCATCATCTTCAAAAGAAGTACCATCCTCCTCCCGAAAGGAAGAAACCAATCTACGAGATGGTTCTTTGGACTCGATACAATCGATGAAAATGTCCAAGAGGATGAAGATCCTGGGTGATTACTCGGATGATGAAGAAGACAAGACTTTGCGAACACCGCAATGAACATTTAGCGGTTTCTCACTTGAAAAGGAAGGCGATTGCTCCTACAATATTCAAAAGCGCCAAATGTCCACTCCAATGAATACATGAGCAGGTGCAATCTGGCTACTCTAAACAAGGAGATGTCTTCACGAACAAGGAAGTAATTGCCTCCGTCCCTACGAAATGAAAAGTTCAGAGCTCATCACTCGAGAGAACAACTAGCATAGTCATTGCTCGGAAAGATCTGGAATGATAAGGGACGATGATTGTCTTTAGTGAAAAAGCTTTCAAGAGGCAAGTTACACTGCTGAAAGCAGATGCCATCCTAGGCCCATTGGCGAGCTCCTGATAAGGACAATGGACTTATCAAGCAAAATCGAGCTCAAAGCGAACTTGAAGTTGGTCAACGCTATAATTATTAACAAGGGCACATCAACTCTCTCTCGATTCCTTTATGAGACCGAGTCATGACAATGACTAAGGGGGAAAGAATGTACAAATCTGGACCTCAAAGTCAGGGGGAATGGGAAGAAGGAGAAGAAAACAAGAAGAAATCTGGAGCTGGTGCGGCTCAGAAAGGAAGAAGAAACATGAAAACTTCCCAGCCACCACTCAGAATCAATGAACCCTCCTCAAGCCAAGCTGCTTTGCAAATAGTAGCTGCTTCCCAGAAACCTACTGAAGGAACTAAAATGATAACAAGGGCCATGACACAGAAACCTCCAAGGAGTACCAAGGCTCCAAGGAGAAGACAAGTTAAAGGGATTGGTGAATCTTCTGAAGAAGAAGAAGGTCAAATCAAGTCCACAGGCAATGAAGAAGCGTAAAACTCTCACAAGATCTAATCTTGATGATGATGAGAAGCGATGAAGATGAAGCTCCTCTTCACGTAAAAAGGAAAATTGAAAGCCTAATCGAGCCCATAGTCGCAAAGCCCTAGCGACTAAAACACCTTCTTGAAATACCAAGTCTATCCGGTGGTTCTTCAAGCAACAACCCCAAAGAATTCAAGACAAAGAAGGAGCAGGTGAGAGAAAGAGCAAAGACAAAGTCAACTTCCACTCAGGCCAGAAGAAGCCAAAATAGAGTATGTGAAGTATGACAATGATTCCTCTGTCTACAGGTGCATCAATCAGATAAATGGCTATTGGATTCTGGAACTTAAGCATCTATTGGTAAATTCAAGATTTCCAGAACCAATCCATAAACAACTTATGGCATGGAGAAAAAGATAAGCCAACCTTGATCAACACCAATCACATTAAAGCCTGGTTGGATTTTGAAGTGGTCAAGAGAACTGAAGCCATGAGAAAGGACCTCTCTGATGAATGTCCATATGGAAAGCCAGATGATGTGCACAGAATTCTGAATATCACAGGAACATGCACAAGAGCAAGACTCGCTGTAGAACCCTATGAATCGTTCTATCTAACTGAAGATCAATACAAGGGTGACATCAGGTATCTGAGGATTATCTACGAATACTACAAGCTTTCAGATATCAGAATAGAGCATGCCTGGAAGTGGGAAAGTACCTATGGGTCAAACATTTTGTCAAGAAAAATCCTACCAAAACCTATAAAGAGGTCTATGGATTTGCCAGAGACACTGAGATGCTCGTCAGAACACTTCTCTATGATTATTCTGATGACATCAAAAGGTTTGGAGATAGGAAATTTGCAGATTGATCCCCAGAAATACTGTTGAAGACTTGAAGAAATTGAAGACTTGAAGACTAGTTTATTAGGATGTTTACTTGGAGCTTGGTTACTCCTGTTGTCCTAATTTACTATGTAGTTTTTGCATTTTCTTGGTCGAGCCAAACTTGTTCTATGTATTGAAGTTATCTGTAATCTCTCTTTGTAACTTATCTGAAGAACCTACTCTCAGATAGTATTCTATAAAAGATAACTTGTCAGCAAAGATCACACCTTGTGATTTGGTTGATGTTTACTTTCTGCACTTAATTAAATAAATTGAAGATCTTAAGAAAAGATTAAGTGTTGGATTGTTCACTCATCCAGATTTGTAATAGGTAAGATAGTCATCGTTGACTGATCAAAAAGGGGGAAATTTGTTGGGAAATTTGTTAGGAAATTGTTAGATATTTTGTTAGAAATATCTGTTTAGATTTTGATCAGCAACATGATGACTTATCTTAGTCTCAGAAAGGTGATTAGTACTCTTGGTTCACTTGAACATTGTAAAAGAGGAAATCCACTAAGTATGATAGTCTAGCTAATCTTGTATAGGATGTTAGGTCTCAAAATGTAATTTTTATTTTATGAAGAGAAGACCAAGAAGAAGACATCCAAGCAGAACAAGCTCAACGACTTTGAAGACTTGAAGAAACTGCACAAGATTACTGAAACTGTTTTTCAGATACCTTAGCCAGATATCTTGGAGACACAAATAGTTTTAGACAAACTGTGTCACAAGAGATATCTGAGAAATAAGAGGCCTATCTGAAAACAAGGAAAGTGTCCACATATATCTATTCTCAGATACCTTGAGCATTAACCACATTTCTGAAAGAGAAATATATATTGCAAACAAAGTTGTTTCAATAAATAGTGGTATCTGAAGATTGAAGATAAGGACGTGCAAAGAATCAGATAACTAGTCTACGATAAAGCATAGTTCCGATTGACACTCTGAGGACAAAAGTATAGTACAATGCATTTAATGAGCAGACGGAGATGTGCGAATAAAAGCAACGGCGAAGAAGAAGACAAAACACTCTAAGATACTATACGAGATATCAATAGTTTGAATTTGAGCTAACGGATACTATTCAAGCGGTACTCAAATTCATCTATAAATATCAACACTTAGGCGCTTGAAGAGACACGACATATCTTGAAAGCTGAACATCTTACTCTCTCAAGCAACTTACTTATCCTCAAAGCTTTACATTGCGACCAAAGCTTTTGATCTTGAGTAACACTGAAGTTCTAAGTGTCCTGATCCTAAACAAGTACAGCTATCTGTGAAAGAGTTGAAACGAAAGATCAAGTATCTAAGATTCATTCTCTTGAACATTTATCTAAGACTTGGGTCAGTAAAAAGAACAAGATACCATACATTGAAAAGTGTATTAAGTATACTTGATTCACAAAGCTATCTGAATAACTGAACAAGTTATTAAGGAAGCTCATCTGACAACTCAAACCAAAACCAACACCATAACTGGCGTGGAGTATAGGAAGTACTTAGTTTGAAAAATCAGGGAATAACTCCAAGGTTACCGGAGTATAGGAAGTACTTGATTTGGGAAACTAAGGAATAACTCCAAGGTTATTGAGTATAGGAAGTACTTAGCTTGGGAAGCTAGGGAATAACTCAAAGGTTTCGAGTACAGAAGTACTTGCATGAAAGTCGGGGAACAACTCAGGGGGAACATTTGGTTGGGAACCAATTGTTTAAGAATCTTAGAATAGGATTATTGTAAGGTTAACTCAACTATCTGTTCTAGTGAATTCTAGGTCTCTGGTAGACCGAAGTGGATTAGTTGGAGGATTACGCCACCTCCAGATACCACTATACTTGCTGTGTTATTTACCTTTCTGTATTTACATTTCAAAGAACACACACACACACACTTTAACTGCTTTACGCACTTATCTTTATTAAGTCTTCCGCGCTCTGATTCTAAGTATCAGATATCTATTCAGATATCTGAGAAATAGTTTTTATCGACAAAAGTTTTAAAAGACTATTCACCCCCCCCCCCCCCTCTAGTCTTTTACTTTGCCGTTAACTGGACCAACAATTAGGCTGATGTTATTGATATATGAAAAGATTACAAACTACAGAGTAAAGAAGAAACAACTTACAACACAATAAGGACTGCACGCGTATTTTACAAACTTCAAATATATTACAAATTTCAAAATATAAAACTGAGAGGAAGTGTTTTTCGCCGATCATCCTTAGCCTTCTCTCCTTCTTCATTTATAGTGGGAAGTTTGATTCCCTCAGTATGATTTTCTCCGTAAACGTCGCTATCAGCTTTTCCTTTAATTTTCTTCCGCAAACATTTATGTCAACTGTTTGCTTTTATTTCTTCTTTCACTTATCGTACCTATCATTTCATCAGGTGGCTTTGTCTGCCACAACCATTGCTAAGGAAGATTCTTCCTTTTCTTTGTGCTTATTTTTTAGAGTACTTTTGAGTATCTCAAATACATCTTCTATAGAGACGTCTTCTTGGGTTTCATCCGGATTCTGAGCGTCCTGATAGTCTTCTTGTACCTGGCTTGCAGAGGCCATGGATGTATCTGATTTCACAGACTGAGATTCCCCATCTAATTTCTGTAGGAGATCTTTTTTCATTTCTTCTATGTATGCTTCTATTAGCATTTCTCTGTTGCTATCCTTTGCTTGCATACTGAGTTTTTGCCTGATTTGATCAATGGTCGAAACCTCCCTTTGGGTAGCTAAATTTCTCTTTTCCTGATATAATTTTATTCTTCTTTCTATAAGATTGATTGTATCAATACAGTATAACTGATTTGTTTGTGGGTCTTTTTTGTTCATCTTTTCCTAGAACTTCGTATAAGAAGATCTATTAATACATGGTATTTGATCTTCGGTATTTGGGAGAAATTTTTACCCATTTAGTAAATAAGGCTGCAAAGTTTTCAAGTAATATTAACCAGGTAGTTCCAAAATATTTCCACAAGTTTAAAAACCAGTTTGGTATCTCCTGCTCATAGGCTTCACTACTGATTTTTATAAACCAAGAGTGTTTCTTCCTATCATTTTCATAGAGCAGCACCTTATTAAATGCTTCAATATATTCTCAGTAATTGTATTTAATGGGATTTCTATTGTTAGGGTAATAAAATTCCCTTTCTCTCAAGGGTGCTATTCCCCCATTCTTCCGAAGATATAATCTTTTTAATATAGATTTTGCTGAAGTTATAAACTTCTTTTTGTACCCCTGAGAAGTGTGTTATTTCACAAGATCCTGTATTTGATAAAATATTTTCATAAAAGGATCTTGTTTTATAAGATCCTAAGGCATATGATGCCTTATCCAAATACCTTGCCATCAAGGTCCAGGGATTGTCTGCCCATCTCATATCCCTATTTTCCAGTAGAAGTATTACTTCTTGATATCGATTTTCGATATAGTCAATCTGACTCTCCTCGGATTCTTCTGCTACTATTTTAGCAAAAGATGGAATCTTTCCTTCCTTTTTTCTTTTATACTCAAGAAATTCTTGGTATCCTGCCGAGCTTTGGGCTCCAGAATTCTGTGATGGATCCGTATGTGATAAATCCATAGATATAAGCTTTTGCTTTCCTAATTGGGCCAGAATTCTTTCTGATCCCCTTTCCTCCTCTTCCTCTATAAGAGGGGGAGCCTCTACCTCGTGGGTACATTTTTGAAAAATTAAGAAATATATTATTCTCTAGTCAGGAAATCTGGAAGACTATTTTCTTCTCCTTTCCTATAGATGATTTCAAAATCAAAAGGAGCTAAATGAGCTTGCCATCTTGCAAACATTTGTTTAGAAACATCAAGTTTGAAATCCTTGTTGAACATAAACTTAGCAGAATTACAATCTGTTTTAATTATAAATTTTTGATTATATAAATCATCCTGAAACTTTAAGATACACTTAACAATCGCAAGAATTTCTTTAGCAATAGTAGCATAATTTTTCTGGCTATTATTCCATTTTCCAGAATAGAAGCGAATAAGATATTCTTGTTTATTTTGGGGGTCTATCTGTTTTAAGATACCTCCATATCCTATATCTGAAGCATCAGTTTCCAGAATTTTATCCCAAGCAGGATTACTAAGTATAAGACAAGGCAAAGTTTTAACTTTTTCTTTTAATTTTCTTACAGCCTGAGTGTGGTCTTCAGACCAAGGCTTCGGATTCTTTTTAAGTCTATCATATAAAATAGCAGTATCATGTGCTATATTTCTATAATAAGAGGAAATATAATTTAGGCTTCCTAAAAATCTTTGTAACTGAGTTTTATTAGTTATCTCATCAGGAAATTTGTCTACAAAATCAATGCTTCTGTTTATTGGGATGATATTACTTTTCTCTATATAATGTCCCAAAAATCTTATTTTTGTTTGAAATAAGGACATTTTTGGTTTTGAAATAACTAAACCATTTTATATAACAATTTTCTTTAAAATGTCCAAGTGTTTGAAATGGTTTCAATATCTTTTGAGAAAACTAAGATATCATCAATATAAACTAATATAAACTCACTATAAGGGGTAAAAATATCATTCATAATTTTCTGAAATTCATAAGGAGCATTTTTTAGTCCAAATGGCATGACATTCCATTCATAATGTCCTATTGGAACATTGAAGGCTGTTTTATACCTATCCTTTAGGTCAATTTGTACCTGCCAATAACCTGATTTTAAATCGAATTTTGAAAAAAGTATTGAATTATATAATCTTTCTAAAAGATCTTTTTAATTTGGAATAGGATGCCTAATTCATTTTAAAACCTTATTAAGGGGTTTGTAATTTATTACAAGTCTAGGAGCTCCTCTTTCCTGTTCACTATGTTTATTAACATAAAAGGCTGTACAAGACCAAGGAGATTGAGAGGGACTTATCAAGCCTTTCCGTAATAAAGATTCTATTTCTTTTTTACAAAGTTCTAAATATTCTGAATTCATTTGACAAGGTCTTGCCTTTGTCGGAATTCTTTTTTCATCAAAGTCTTCTTCATAAGGAAGACTAACTACATGTTTCTTTCTATCCCAGAATGCATTAGGATGATCATTACAAATTTCTAAAGAGAGCTGATTTTCAATCATTTTAATTTTTCCTTGTAATTTGGGATTTTGTAATTTTTCTTCAATAGTTAAGGAATTTATTTCTTGTTTTAAGAAGTTCATCTGGTTCTTCTTTAAAGTGGGATGATCATACATCTCATGTAACATTATATTAACTGGCTTCGTAAGAAATTTTAAGTGGATTTTTCCACCTTCAAAAGTTCCAGCCAGAATTATCCACGTGGGTAAAAGGATAAATTTTTGAAATAAAAGGGGTACCCAGTATTACTTGATTAGAAATATCTTTTGTTAGTAAAAAACTAGTTTGAATGCAATTTTTATCAATACAAATATAAGCTCAAGGAAGCTTATATTTTACATTTAATTTTTCTCCTCCAGCATGAGAAAGAGTATGCGTAGTTTTGTGAAAATACTTTGTAGGAATTAATCCTTCCTGTATTACATTCAAATCTGCACCACTATCTATAAGAGCAGTAAATTCTTTTGAAAAATAGTTATCTATTAATAAGGTAACTTTGATATACCATTTTTGGGATATAACCATTTCTAAAGTTGAAAGAAAATTATCATCCACTTGTGAATCAAAATGTCGAGCTATTGGTTTACTTTGACTTGATTCACCAGTAGCAGAGTGATTAGTTTCTTTCGTATAGTTTTCGAGTTTAGAAACTCGATAGTCTATTAATTTATTTTCTCTCTTTAGAGCCTGTATTTCCTTTTTAAGGTTTTCAACTTCTATTTCTAAATCATGAGTAGAAGTAGGAGTTTCAACAGTTCTTCTTTGCTTTAGAAGTTTATAGACTTCTGTCATAGAGTAAGGCTCATTTTTTCTAAAATCTTCAGAGGAAACCATTGGTTCAGGTAAAACCGAGGAAGTACTGGGAATATTTTCCATTTGATCTATAATTTTAGATCTTAACTCCTGATCTTTAATTGTTTTGAGAAGTTCAATAATATTATTGCCATCCAAGACATTTAATTCAGTTCCTTGAAATTGTGAAAGAATATTATAAAATTCTTTATTAAAGAATTTATCATTATCTGTGTTACTTTTTTCCTTAATACATGGCTGTCCAAGGATACAAGGTTCACAATCTGACTCTGAATCAGACAATACTGATTCTTGGTCAAGAACTTTCAAATTCTCCTCTTCAGTACTATCAGAAGTATCTGATTCTTCAGAAGAATCTATACTCTTTTCTTCATCCGAATTCAAGAGTATTTTTGAAAGAGTTTCTTTTAAATCATTATCAGCTTTTAATCTGTTTATTTTTCGCTTGGTCCAACAATTTATTGCAAAGTGACCAAGTTTACCACATTGGCGACAAACTATAAGTTTCTTTCAAATCCGTTTTCTTTCTTCTCTATCTTCTTTTCTGTGTTTACGGATTTCTAATTTTTTAGGAGAGTAATGTCTCTTCTTTTTTCCCTTATAGGCCGACTTGTCTTTCGACTGATGGGGTTTTGATGTGGATGGTAAATCCATACCAAATTGGTCACAAAACTGTCCCAATTGGGCTTTCTCTTTCAAATTATGTCTTTTAATTTGTTGGTTTAATTTGATCTCATTACATAAGGCTAAGCCTTCTTGTATACAAGTTCCAATTAACTTGCCATAAGTATAATCTTCATAAGGGATAGAAACCTTATCTTTTCTAAGGTTTTTTCTCACCCTTTCTGCGAATAATGCAGGAAGTCCATCAATAAATTTTGATTTCCAATGTGGACTATTGCATTCAGGTAATTCCATTACTCTATTTAGGAAAGTATCTTTATACCATCTGAAATCAGTCAGTGTTTTACATCTTAAATTCTGTAAGACAGTTCTGATATTTTCACTATTATCGGAATATCTCCCAGTAAAATGTTCAATAATAGTAACTACCAAAGTATAAACTGCATTTTCAACTCAGACTTGATCCTCCTATTTTACAGTATTAAAAATATGATCTTTTCCTTCAGGGGAAAGATAATTATCCCACCAACCTTTTAATTGTCCTGTAAAACTAGCGACAATCATTTTTGCAATATTTTTGTCAGTGTTACCATTTGTCTTACAAATCGTAGAATACATAAGCATTCTATGAATCATATTATAAATTTGCCTATCAGCATAAGCATCTAAGTTCCATTCATAGATGTTTTTGCCATTATAGCTATTATTCAGGATATACTCTTGTTCCTCATGTAAAGTATCTATAGGAGAAGGTCTCCTATAATAGTACATTCTCTGGGTGGGTCTATCAGCCCATTTTCCCAGTTTATTGATTTCATCATTGATTACTTGCTTGTAATCAGAATTTTCTTGTATAACATCATGTAAAGTTGTTACTTTCATATCTTTGAATTTTTCTGTTAAGAACTTCTCGAGTTCCTTCATAGACTTTAACTTAAAGTCTGCTATTTCAGGAGGTGGTTGGATATTAGGACAGGTTGAATCCTGTTCCTTTTCCTTTTCTTTTAAAGGAAGATTAGGGTTAATAGTTTTTAGTACCAATTCTACCCTTTCACTTAGAGAAGTCAAATGTTCTCCAAGGACATTTATAAACAGATTAGTATAATTCTGTTGTTCAATCATTCTGTTTATTTATCTACAGGTTACTGGTAGAGTTTCATCTTCCAGTAATTTTGCAAATGCTAGAAAACTATGATTTCCCTTTTCAATCTGAAACAACTGTTGCGGAGGATAGACTTGTTGTAAAAAAATTCCAGTTGAAAGTTTATAATTTGTTATATATATGTATATATGTGTGTGTGTGTGTGTGTCTATACACACACACACACACACACACATATATACATATATATAACAAATTATAAGTTTATAATTTGTTATATGTGTGTGTGTGTGTGTGTACACACACACTTAATTCCGCTCATGGATCACAAAACCACTTGATCCATACATTACTTTATTCAAGCAAGAACTATTAGATTAATCTGCCTTCAAATTACGGACTAAAAATAAGAAGACATCAGGATATATTACTCGGATAGAATCTGTCAATATTAAGATATTTCTCAAGACATAAGTAACAGTAAAAAACAGCCCAGAGACGCCATTTCTTTCGGCTTAGAGGGGCAAACAGTACCTTCATATGTCTATCGGAATATATTAATACGCCAGATTCCAATACCAAACCTTATCTATCTTATTTTTAGTAAGTAATAGAAGTCTTTTTGATCTATGATTCTGCCGTGAATAGTAACTATGAATAGTGACCGATGAACAGTAGAACTTTTTTGCCATAATTATAGTAAATACATAATTTAAACTTATCTTAACACAAACCAAACTTAGCATATCATTAGGCTGATGTTATTGATATATGAAAAGATTACAAACTAAAGAGTAAAGAAGAAACAACTTACAACACAATAAGGACTGCACGTGTATTTTACAAACTTCAGATATATTACAAATTAATTTCAAAATATAAAACTGAGAGGAAGTGTTTTTCGCCGATCATCCTCAGCCTTCTCTCCTTCTTCATTTATAGTGGGAAGTTTGATTCCCTCAGTATGATTTTCTCCGTAAACGTCGCTATCAGCTTTTCCTTTAATTTTCTTCCACAAACATTTCTGTCAACTGTTTGCTTTTATTTCTTCTTTCACTTATCGTACCTATCATTTCATCAGGTGGCTTTGTCTGCCACAACCATTGCTAAGGAAGATTCTTCCTTTTCTTTGTGCTTATTTTTTAGAGTACTTTTGAGTATCTCAAATACATCTTCTATAGAGACGTCTTCTTGGGTTTCATCCGGATTCTGAGCGTCCTGATAGTCTTCTTGTACCTGGCTTGCAGAGGCCATGGATGTATCTGATTTCACAGACTAAGATTCCCCATCTAATTTCTGTAGGAGATCTTTTTTCATTTCTTCTATGTATGCTTCTATTAGCATTTCTCTGTTGCTATCCTTTGCTTGCATACTGAGTTTTTGCCTGATTTGATCAATGGTCGAAACCTCCCTTTGGGTAGCTAAATTTCTCTTTTCCTGATATAATTTTATTCTTCTTTCTATAAGACTGATTGTATCAATACAGTATAACTGATTTGTTTGTGGGTCTTTTTTGTTCATCTTTTCCCAAAACTTTGTATAAGAAGATCTATTAATACATGGTATTTGATCTTCGGTATTACCGATAACAGGTACCCATTTCCAAATCCAAGGTATAGAAAATTCCATAAAGAAATATAAGGAGTAATTCCCTTTTGGGATTTCTGCCTTTTTGGGAGAAATTTTTACCCATTCAGTAAATAAGGCTGCAAAGTTTTCAGGTAATATTAACCAGGTAGTTCCAAAATATTTCCACCAGTTTAAAAACATACACACACACACACACACACACACACACACACATATACACACACACACACACACACACACACACACAAACAATAGTGGACAGATTGAATCAAACCGCCTTCAACAATAAGAATCGAGGTCTGTGCTCGCATAGATTATTTAAAGCAAATACGCCCTCTCACCTATGGTGCTTGAGACGTTGAGCATTTGCCTCCCAGGATACAACGATTAACTAACATTACTAGCCGCACAAGCTAGCAATTTCCGGCGAAATGAAACGGATGCTCGATTTATGCGAAATCAGGGAAGGAGAAGAACTGTAAGAAGAAGAGGAGAAAGGCTAATTTCGTGTGTCTTCCTTATTGATTTCTGAGACCATTTTATAGGTGAAGAACAAAGGTAACAGCTCATTTGTTTTAACTCTGTAACAGTCAGCAACTAATGTCAGATTTGATTACAAAAATCAAATATGAGATCATGGCTGAAACTAATGTTGTAACTCCTCAGCAGTTACAAAAAGAGAAATTAAAACAAAGTTTCTGGAAGGATCAACCAGACCGGTAGCAAAACGTTGGCTCACGCGGACTAGCCGCTTGTGCCTATTTCGGTCCGGCATTTGTGTACGCAGGTCGCATGCGCCTGCTCGCACCCAAGTCCCACTAGTTTCAGTACAAATCTGGCCAGGAGGTGCCAGGATTTGCACCCCCTGCGTGCCCGCGTAGAGAGTATTCCATAACCTTAACATCACAGTTGAACAAGTAGTATGGTGCAATTGGTTACAAACTAGAAATGACTTTCCTATGCTAGCAATGTGGGATAAACCCACTTAACCTTCCAACTTTGAGCACTTATTCCTCACTAACCCAAGGTCCGTTTTGGGAGGGGCTATTCCACGAGAACTTCAAGGATGACAAGGGTTTTAGAAACCGACTCAAGAATGATGGAAGTACCATCTACAAGTTCGAGTTTACAAGGGAAGGTGACCGATTCAACATGGAAGTGAAGGATTGGAATACCGACTTGAGTTACATGGAAGATTGGTTGACTACTTGCACCGATGAAGAACGGGAGTCCTACCCCGGCAACTGAGTCATCGACACCCAAGGGTCGCGCTATAAGACCTTAAACAAGTGCTTCTTGGGAGGCAACCCAAGGTCACATTTACCTTTACGCATTTGCATTCGCAATTTCAATTTTCGTATTTTTCTCGTTTTCCGTGCCAAAATTATTTTTTCGAAAAATCTTTCAAAATCATTTTCAAAATTTCTTATTTATTATGTTTGCTTTTTGAAAAAATGAAAAAATAAAAAAGAATCAAAAAAATGCGAAACGACGCGAAAGTGAGGAGCTTGGGCAGCAGCCTCACCGCGGTCCACTAGCGACCGCAATGAGCTGCTCCCAGCTCACTCCTCCTCTCCTTTAAAACTCAAAAAACACTTTTCTCCCTCCCCATTTCATTTCTCTTCCAAAATTCTTCGCTTGCTCTTCAATCCTATCATACCCATTGCATTTTTTAGCTCGCCAATCCATCATCAACATCAAGTAAGTATCTCTACTCATCTTTATCCTCATTACATCTTCAAATCAATGTGTTTATCATTCATCTCTTTGCTTGCGCTTTCTTCTTTGGTGTTTAGCAATTATGTACTTCAATTGATTGATTTGTTGATGCTTGAGATATATATGTGGATAGATGCTTACTTATAGTATTCACTACATTAATACTTGTTTGATGGAGATTTGACAAATCGTTTGAGAATTTGAAGGTTTTTGTTCTAACCTACCAAGTGTTCGATAAAATGTCTCAATAGAATAAATTCCTTTGTCGACCCCTTTCTTCCTCGATTATTTGCTCACATAGTAGTAACTTGTTGAAGTATGCTTAGAAAACATGTTTGCATCGTCATATGCTCATAGGATGGTGACTACTTTACAATTTGCCTTTCAACTTGATGCTTGACACAACTTGAAAACTTGGATTACATGCCTAGTTCTTGCATTATTTTGAAGTGGCTATTAATCTTATTACAAGTTATAATTTTGCATACACCTTGTGCCACACATTAGGTTTGGGGGAGAAGAAACCCCATTGGATTTGCATGTAAGCCTTAGAATTGATTTAACTCCAAACATGCTATCTCACACATTGTTTTTGGCCTAGATACAATGGGAAGAACCAAAGGAGGAAAGGATGTGGGTGAACCGAGCACCAAGAGAGCGAATCATTGTTACTCCATTGGAGATTGAGAGGGATGGTTTAGTTTTCTTACAATTTTATTTTTTTGAGTAAGTCTCCTGAGAGACAATCTCTAAATAATATATTTAGAGACGGACCTAGGTTATCAATAAAATCTTCGATGTTATTAACCAATACGTCTATGCTGTCAACATTGGTTTGTTTTTTCATATTAAAAAGGAGCCTCTTTCATTAACAACATAGATGCTATTGATAACATATACTATGATTGTATTGATAATATAATATGTATCTAGATAATAATCTAGAGACCGTATATAATGAGACTTTGTGATATGTTTTTTGTAAAAAACCGGCGGCCTTTTCGTCCTCCGGATATTTAGGCGGTCTTTTTTAATTGTTCGCCTATCTGGCGGTCTGACCGGTTCCTGTTAAAGACATACTAGCTTGCGATTAACAAACCCTCAATAGCGGCCAAAATAGCCAAAAGACTCACTCACATAGCCGAATTTGTACTAGGTTTTAACTAGCAGCCTTAAACCCAAACAAACACAAATTGCGAAGAAGACGCAAACAACTGAGTACTGACAGACTGGTGTGCGAGCAGCCTCTTCTACCTCGAAGCTTGAGAAGAAGGCAGTCGATCCTTTTCCGTTTCCCTTGCTCTGCTCCTGTGGACTGGGTAATATCTCTTTAATTCGTTTTCTCAATTTGGTTTGAATTCTATTTCTTAATTCCTATTGTTCTATGAGAATCATGATTTTCAGTTAATGACTATCTTTCTGATATTCCTCACAAAAAATATTAATCCAGTAATCTTAAGGTTTTTTATGCATTTTGCTGAATTTCCTGTGTCCGCATCAGAATAAGATTGTAAACGAGTTGATAAATATGGGAAAGAAAGAGAGGAATAGAGCACCTGCTGGGTTTCATCATCATGATACTTCATTTCAAAATAAATCAAGGCCAAATTTTCGAACAGACAACGCTGCATCACAGGCATCCATTATCAGGTTGGTTTAAGCCTTCTTGGACTTGTATTTGTTCTATTATTTCATCTAACTATGCCCTTGTCATCACTCATCAATGTAATATACTATACTATGTGCCGCTTAATTAATGTATTCGTGTATGAATTATATCTCAGTTTTCGGAATATATTTCCAAGTTTTGAAAAATAATGAACTTATTGTAGGGCTTTGGAAGGAAAAAATATAGAAAATTTATGAAGGATATTTTAATGTAGCTGAAAAGTTTTGATATTCCGCGCTAGTTTCATCCCAGTGAGCAGAAAAACTGGTACTTTTATGTCGGTCTCGCAGAGATTCTACACCTTGCTTTAGTGGGACTGTGTTTTCATTATTATTATTATTATTATTATTATTATTATTATTATTATTATCTGTTAATTATTATTATTATTGTTATTATTAATTATTGTAGGAAGGTGGCCGACCCAGAGACTGCTGCATACTTTACAGAGATTGCAAATGTACTAGAAGGCGAGATGGAATTAGAGCAGCGGTCAGGTGTATGTGATAATGCACTTGAAGAAGCTACGGGGAAAGAAGTAGAACTGGCTACTGATTATTATATTAGCCACATTATGCAAACTCTTCTCGAAGGCTGTTCTTTAGACCGCCTTTGTCATTTCCTCCGAAGCTGTGCTACCAGTTTCTCCCATATTGCCATGGATAAGTCTGGTTCTCATGTAGCCGAAACCGCACTTAAGTCCTTGGCTACACATCTTCAGGATGATGAAGCTTATTCTCTCATTGATCAGACGCTCAATATTTTATGCCAGGTACTGTGATTTACTCTAACTCAGACATTAAGATACCATGCTATTTCTATTTTGGGCTTGAATAATTTCTTCCTGGCAATTTTTATGCAACTTTCTTGTTTTTATTCTGTTTGTGGTAGAATTAACATTCTATAGGTACCTTTTATGAGGAGATGGTTGAATTTTCATTGTTTGCATTTGATTAGAATTTTAGTGGTGTACTACTGTACTTACCCATTATTACCTCTTGTTTCAGGCAATTGTTGTTGACCCGGTTAATATCGTATGCAACTGCTATGGATCTCATGTTGTCCGTAGACTTATTTGTCTCTGTAAAGGAGATTCAATGAACTCAATAGAGTTTCATGGCAAAAAACCAGCAACTATGCTGGCAGAGCGTTTAAACTTAGGACCAGCCCAGTTGGATGCTGATGCAGCACAACAGAACCAACCATTTCCAGAGCAACTACAACTTCTCATCTCGAAGATGTTAAATTCTTCAAGAGTGAATATAGCGACCTTGGCAGCAAACCAGTTTGGCAGTTTGGTTCTGCAGGTATCTTTATACCGTCTTTTGGTCTTGCCACACTGTATCGGTGTTCATCATGCTCGTCGACTTAAGTCGAATTAAATTTTAAATTAATATTCATTATTAAAATTAATGCTCTAGCTTGTCTATAATGAGTAGCTAAGAAGTAAGACAATAGACAATAGTAGTATTCATGCCTGGAATGGGCTGTTGACGAAGAATTTGCTCTTGCCGGACTTCAATTACAACTAATATTAGACGACAATAATTTCTCCTCCGTGAGGGTAACTTACATGTATTTCGTTGTATGACAGACTGCTCTGAAATCGTTAGTTGGACAAGATCAGGTGTTACTCCGTACAATTCCTATTCTCCTTGGCTGCAGCAAAGAAGGTGGTTCAGAAGGTAATGCAATAGAAGTGCCATCTGTGAAGAAAACCATGCGTTTACTGGAAGAAAATGCATACAGTCACTTAATGGAGGTCTGAATCATGAAAATTTGTTCTCTTTCGTCATTTCTTACTGTATAGTTATCTTCTCATCTCTCATCTAAAATATATGTAGTTGTTGGTAAAGCTTGCCTATATCTTGATTAGTGCAGCACAGTTGCTTGACATTTTATCTGCATAAGGGTACAAGAATTTACATATTAAGCTAATGTTCTCTGTGCCATGGTAAACTCATTACTGATAGGACTTGTACTCTATGGTGTTAGCTCCCAAAAACTATAATCGAGTATCTGTGTTTTGCAGGTGATCTTGATGGTTGCTCCTGATAGCTTATATGATGAACTTCTCAGAAAAGTTTTCAAGGATTCTCTTTTCAAATTGTCTTCACATCCGTGTGCCAACTTTGTCGTGCAAGCATTGGTATCTTATACAAGAACTCAAGAGCATGTATGTCTACTAATCCTTTGATATTTGATTCAAATTTTATCAGAGAAGCTACTTTGTGCTTGTCAGTTTCACTTCATCTGATATTCTGATTTATTTCAAAATTACCAAATCTAAGCTGCTAGTTTATACATATGGAAAATTCATTTATTGGTGTGTCTCATATGAAAGTGTAAAACGAGAACGAAAAGAACAGTGAAAAATCAATGAGCCAATTTTGTTGTAAGTGTCCATTGTTTCAACCACGTGCATTGTTGCAGTTAAAATTCAGCATCCCTCTCTCAGAGACTAGTCAGTTGAAACTCTTGAACCACTCTGCATTTAACAATTGGGCCTTTCAGCCATTCAGCGCTGACTATAAGAATAAGAAAAAAAGTAAAGGCTTAGTTGCTGCGTTTTTCGTTGGCAATAGGAAAAAGATAGAAAGTAATTTCCAGATAAAAATACCTTTTAACATATTTATTCTTGTATCCATATTATCTACTAGGTGCTGTAAATCTGAACGTATGAGAAAAACCTATGACCAATCTGAGGATAACCTTTTTTTTTTTTTTTTTTTTGTATGGCACTGCCCAAGAGGGCCAAGTTTCCACATGTTTTCTATTGTCAATCTACATGTTACTCTGACTAACTGCAATCAGGGTGTCGGTGCACGCCATGTGGCGTTGCTCTGTGTTGCTCTAACCTGCAACTTGTTCTATTTTTTATAATTTTCATTATTTAATTTAATAAAAAATAATAAATGAAATAAGTAAATCAATAAATGCATATATATAGGAAAATTAGCACAGCCCGCTGAAGGACCCCCAAAGCCCGGCCCGCAAAAAATTTCCAACGCATTTTTTAGTGGACTGGTGGCCTAATATGGTGCAAATGCATGGACCAAGGCGCCAGGTCCATTAGATCTAGTTTGGGCTTCCCAACAGGCTAATTATAATTTAGTGTTGTCAATCCCGGTGAGATCCCCGCTATCCCGTTGCGTTTTGGCACCCGGGCGGGATTGACATGCTCATCCGAGAAACATAGCATCCCGGGTGGGATTGCGGCTGGGATCCAGGATATCCCGGGCGGGATATTAAAGTTTGGGGTAAATTGGTCGTTTACCCCTATTAAATCCTAATTTATAGCAAATTTACAAAGTTCAAGCTCGTTGTTCTTTAGTTTCTAACATTCTACCCGTTAATTGAGTTATTTCTAAGCTTTAATATTTATGTTATAATGTATTTTATATCATATATATATAACTTCAGTATCCCGATCATCCTGGTAGCGCGATCCCAGATTTTTTTGTTGGTTGGGCGCGACGCAACGCGATCCGGGATTAACAACACTGTTATAATTTATATGAGTTAAATGCATAACACCCCGCTGAGTTATTAATAATGTGCACGAAACCCCCCTGAGTTAACGAATTAGTACCAAACCCCCTTGAATTATTAAAAATGGGCACAAAACCCCCCACCCTTTATTTTTAAAGTGTATGAGGTACACTCTAATTAGGTGCGACTATAGATGTTTGTTTATGTTATCTTACACCAAATCAATAAAAAAAAAAAAAAAACCATAGTTATTAAACATATGCGCAAAATCCCATGGAATTCTTATAAAGTCATTGCAATACCCCTTTTACATAAATATTAAATATACATGATGAATTCGTATTGTGTGCAGTTTGATTCGTTAGTCCAAATTTTCGAAAATATTAAAATGACTTAAATTTGAGCTATTAAAAATAGTAAAACTCTACTTTTTTCCTGATTAAATGAACAACAAAAATCGATCACACATTACTGGTTATATAGCACTGAAATATATAAATAACAACCATAGATAACGCTAATTAAGATTGTCATTACATATCAACAACATATACCAATTCATTATTAGTGTAAAAAGAAAAAAGTGAGGGCAAAAGATAATAAACTGAAACTATGAATGTCCAGTCCACCTAGTCGCGTTAATTTGGAGTAAGAAAACCTAAAAGAACACCCATTGTCGCACCTAACATTAGCACGCCGTAAAAAAAAAAGGCTGAGGGGGTTCCACGCACATGTTTTAATAACTCGGGGGGTTTCGCGCACATTTTTCATAACTCAGGGACTAATTTATTAACTCAGGGGGTTTCGCGCACATTTTTTAATAACTCAGGGGGGTTTGGTACTAATTTGTTAACTCAAGGGGTTTCGCGCACATTTACAATAACTTAGGGGGTACTTTGCATTTAACCCTAATTTATATATTAAAAAATGATTTACAAAGATTTGAACCCTTGACCTGGGGTATAATTATGAGTTTAATTACCACTAGACCACTTACTCCAGTTGAAGAAATATTATATTATACGATATCTATTACAATTACCAAAACATACATATCATTACAGTAACCTCCTATTTAATCATAAGTCCCTGGAAGTCATCAAATTCTCAAAACATAATCTTGTCTGGAAAAAGTTCAATTGGGTTCCTCTAACTTAACCAAACTTTTGCAAAGTCCATTTTCACCATTTATTCAACAAATATGGGTTCGAAGTCTTGATTTACAACATAAATACTCACCCTCTATCCACAGTCATCATCCAAGACGACAACGGAATCG
This sequence comes from Plantago major, assembly GCA_026545765.1. Lineage (NCBI taxonomy): Eukaryota > Viridiplantae > Streptophyta > Magnoliopsida > Lamiales > Plantaginaceae > Plantago > Plantago major. The sequence goes on along the minus strand of CM048840.1, from coordinate 74,411,702 downwards.
AATAATCCACTCGCAATTCAAAACGCGATCGAGACTCGGCATTTCTCCTTTCTATTAACGAAAGCTCCATCCCCTATAATGTGTTTCGAAATCAATTCGTATGTGTTTCAAAATCAATTCGAAAGCACCAAGAGAACTTCGGAATCTTCATAGGCGCCATTAATAGCGGCTTGAGCTTGGAAAGCTCTTAACTTGCGGCAATACATTCAAACTGGGCCAACAAGGAGGCAATTAACTGTTCATGGAGACAACAGGATCAAATTCCGGCCAAGTCCGTGGTCTACGAGTCTACAGCAGACAGTGACGGTGGCGTGTGAACTGAAATAGTCTAGGATGGATTCTGGTCATCTGCATTTCCTTCTTCAATGTCAGAATTATTAGAAAAAGGGGTTTCAACAAGGTTAACTAATTGTTTCATGGGGGAGAATTTTTGCATTTATAATATATGTGAGATTTTGTTTTTTTTTTTTTAAATAATTTTGAGTGATAGAGAGCGACAATAACAACACCATGTAACGACAGTTGGTGCAAAAGGTAGCAGGTAAATAAATTTTAACCGTTAAATCTATCATCTAATGGTTCAGAATGAGTGACTGACATTAGTCAGGGTGACACCTCGACTGACCATAGAAAACCCCAAGTTTCCAGGGCTGATTATGCCCTAACATACTTTTCTTTATATCCTATAGCATATACTACATGCTGTAAATCTGACCTTGACCTGTTTCTTGCAAATCATCTTAAAATGTATGAATTTACTTGCAGTGTCAATGTGATTCAGTAATGTGCAACTACGATTCACTTCTTCCTATTTGCTGGTTCTCATGTTTTCTTCCTTGTGTCTTAATGATGCACTGACATTCATTTTGCGATATAGTAACTGGGATGCCATTTAAGATTTTTACTTTGATTCCAGATAAAGTTAATCTGGGAGGAACTGGGTACTAAATTTAAGGAACTTCTTGAAATGGGAGTATTTGGAGTTGTTGCTGTACTTCTTGCTGCTAGTCACAGGCTTCATATCTATGAGCGTAAGGTTAGCTCTCTGGTCTTACAACTTGGTATCCTCTATAATTTTGTTATCATAGCAAAGGGTTATGTACAAGGGAAATAGTAGAACAACTCATCATGTTTATTTTGTTGTTTTATTTGGCCGTCCCAGTTTTTTTAGTTGCTACCCTTTCTTTTTTTTTACTTCTATTTTTCTTAATGTGTTTTCCCTCTGGTGCAGTGTTGTGAATCTCTGGTTGATGCACTGGGTTTGACTAAAGAGTCTTCAGCTCCTGTCGTTCCCCGAATATTATATCTTGATAATTACATCTACTCGAATGATAAATCAAACTGGGAGTGGCCTAATGGTGCTCGAATGCATGTTCTTGGATCTTTGATTCTGCAGTCAGTTTTCAGATTCCCAAGTGTATGTGTCTTGTTTCAACAATTGATTTTATACAGAAATTTTAGCTGTAAGCCTGTAACCATGTTCCAACTTGTCTCTTTTGCTACTAATTGTTCCAAACTCTGTAACTGCTATCAATTTTTCCAACTGTCTCCACCACCCTGCCCGTATAAAAATCATTGTATTGCAATAACCCACATATTGGTTATAGAATCAAATAGTTGAGATCATGTTGGTAATCTTGAGCCACGTAAGTGAACATTATTGTTTTAACAGATTTTATGTATCCGTGTGTTTGCACAACATTATACTAAAAATTTCGTAGTTTTCAAAGTTCCCATGGTGTAATCTAAGATATGTGGTTCATTTGTGTCTAGAAACTTATGTATGCTATAACCTGTGGTTTATTTGTATTGTAGGAACACATACAGGCTTATATTAGTAGCATTATATCTCTAGAGGATTTCCATGTTCTTGAAGCATGTAAAGATCCCTCTGGTGCTCGGGTTATTGAGGCTTTTCTCAATTCAAGTGCTTCAGCTAAACAGAGGCGCAAGTTGGTTTCCAAGTATGTTGATGCTTCCTTAGCTACTTATCTCAATAATCTAGTGAGTTGCACGAAAAGTACTTTTAGAAGAGTAAATATAATTTGACAAAAGTGCATATTGCTACCAAAGTCGATTCTGAACTCGTTATTAATGGTACCTCATATGATTATTTGGTCCATGGAAGAAATCACACTTGATGTATAAGACCCTTAACATGTACTCCCGACGTTCTCTCAAAAGCTTCCCATCTTTACTTTTTGGGTGTTCCATGAGAAGATTTCCGAGTCTTTCATGTTGTTCACCCTTCCTCCTGCAATCTGTTAAATTTTACATTTTGGGATACGATATGTAATTTAACTGGTTTCTTTTAAAAATCTTTTGAAACTCACCAGTGCTCAGTGGACTTGTCATAATTTGGCTGTGGTTATGGCTCTTATTTACATTGTTGTATGAGTGAAATTGATGGTAAAAATTTACTGTACATCCATATCTGATGCTGATTCTTATGTTGTTTCTGTTGGACCTTTGTGCCAATCCATAGGCTGCGTGGACACTTTGGAGAGCTATCTGTGAATTCGTCTGGTGCCTTTACTATTGAAAAATGCTTCAATGTGAGTAATTTGGCTCTGAGGGAGACAATTGTATCAGAACTGTTACCTGTCCAAGCAGAGCTTTCAAAGACCAAACAAGGTCCTTATCTATTGAAGAAACTTGATGTGGAGGGGTAAGAACATTCCTATATACCTCCCCACCCACTTCTCAACCCCTTTCCTGAATCCACAATGCATAATGTTCAGCTTGTACTTTGTTTAAGTCACGACAGGAACTACGTTAACATAGTTGCCTTAGTGATCTGTATATATCTTCAAGTAGTCACAAAGGGCACACTGACGATCAACAAAGACGTCAATTTTGCCAAATTATTATTTTTATAAATAGGCTCCCATGGATATTCTGTCACCTACGGTACTCAGCGTGCTAAATGGATTCATTTCCCTATTGGATATTCCTATATGGACATTGCAAATCTATGTAGTTTCAGTTTCTTTTCCTAAATTTTCTGGAGGGTCCCGGAAGACCGGTGGTGACGGGAAAAGAAGGGGAAACATGTTATATGCATGAAAAGTGTCAGCAGATATGCTTGATGCCTCAATCATATAATGTGAAACTATGATAATGTGAAACCTGATACTAATGAATATGGTCTTGATTTTATCTGAAATTGTGTGCCTCGTAGGACGTTCTTTACCGCAAGTGGTTGGCAATAATTTGTGATGTTTTCATATCATGGATGATTGCATTGCATTGCATTGTTGAGTTCACTTGTTTTAATATATGATGTACTAATGTATTCTCATTTGTTCCAAATATAGCTTTGCAAAACGACAAGATCAATGGAGATCGAGACAAAATTCAAAAGAATCTGCTTATGAAGAGTTCTTTTCAACATTTGGGCCAGAGGAGGGCAAGTCATCCCGAAGTGAGAGATTTCTTGCGGATAGTTATAACAAATCATCCCGAGGTGAGAGCTTTCTTGCGGGTGATTATCAGAAACCACAACCAGAAAATATGCGAGGCATGAGGGAAGATATTGCGACTCGTCTATTTCCTGGTAAGACGGGTGCCCCATTTTTGGCTCAACAGGGTTCCAGAAAACCAAAAAAGTCAGGTAGTAAACAGGTACCAGGAAGCAGAGGGAGTCATGACTCCGTCGATAGGAAACGTAAAAGGCCTGAAATTGAGAATGTTGGCCGCTAGTAAGAACAGAGTGAAATCATTCCCTAATCGAATGAGAAGAAACAGACCATGAAAGATGGTTTACACACTGGATGTTGAAATTTTTGTTTATTTCAACTCTTGTATGCATAGAGCTCCAAACAACGGGATCAGATGCTAGATGTTATATCTGCTAATCATGAAAAAACTCATGTATTCACATGTCAAAGCTAGGTAATACATAGAACATCAAACTATAACTGTAGCAAAATTTAGTACATTGTATAATTGTAAGTTGCAAAACTAATCCTGTCCTAGGAAACAAAACTCTAAACTATTTTGGAACTATATCAGCATCAACTAAAAAATGTGATTCACTTCCAGTTGATTCTTTCTTCAATCACCGTACGGAGGTTGAACTTATGGAAATGTGGGAACTTTTACTTGTTCTGCGTGGGATTTGATCTGCTTGGAGGTACTCTTCTGAAGCTAGATTTCACCTGCTTATATGGATTCTTCTCTTTTACATGCAGTCTCTTGACTGGTTTTGAATATGTAGCCTTACTTGTGGAAGTTGGTGTTTTCTCCGTGAGGAGCCGCAGTGCCTGTGCTCCTTGCAGTTGGGAATGCAAAATGAGCACTAATGCAACGAAAAAAGAAGCCGTAATCCTGAGTTGAGACTTCATACTGAGGGTTCTTGGTGTATGTACTTAGTGAGTACTTGAATCATTAATAGTTTGGTAGAAGATTGCAATCTTAAAAGGGATTTATTTATAGAATCAAAGTTTGTTTTGAAATCTTATGGAATCCTATGCTAGTTGTTGGATCATGTGATGGTTCTTTGACCATGGCATGTTACCAAGTCTGAATTCCAGATTAGTTGTTGCAGTTGTAGTGTGGTAATGTCATGTGACTGGTCATGTGATTATAGTTTAATCCCGTGTGAGCTTATGAAGATGATAGTTTAGTTAACTTTCTGCTGCATGTCAGTTTTATATTGTTCAGTGACTTGATGAAGTTGATAGTTTAGGATAGCTGGCTCAAGGAAAAAGTACCAATTCATTTGGAGCTGTGGATCTTAACTTTACATCAGAGCTTTGTCCTACCTTTTAAAGTTTAAGTTTCTCATCAAAGTGCATGTTTCTTTTTTCTGCATCCAATTCAATTTACTCAAAGTGAATCTTTTGGAGTTTCTCATTACATGTTGGTCCTGAGGTCAGCATATAATTCTGAGGGGAGAGTTTTACACCAAATCGATTTTATGTCTGAGACAATCATACTACTGTTGATTCTTAGAGAAGTTTGAAATGGTTGCGGCGGAAGATTGAGTTCAAGCAACTAATTTGAATTTAGTGTTTGGTATAGAGTTAAAACATTGAGTTATCTAAAAGGGTAAACTACATCTCGACCACCTCGTTATCTTAGATGGGTACCCATTAGATCAACAATAATATCTTCGATAAAAATCAATTACATGTAAGTCCACGAATTTGACTTTCGACGAATTAAATCCTGAAAAAGTCATTTTTTCAATTATCAGCTTTTAAAAATGGCCAAACAACCTATTTACAACTCAAGTACTCGGGCAAAATTAAATTCTCAAAAGGTAGTCCCTAAATTTCTAAACTTCTTCTTTCTGATCCCTACAACTAAATATTTATCCTGAAAATATTAAATTTATAGAAAAATAAATAATACTATAATTTTATAAAAATATTTTGTACTTGATTACAAAATCGAAAACTATTTTTGAGCCAAATTAAAAGAAACCACAAATGACCAACAACATCATATTTGCAATCAAAGTCCCTAGCGCAGCCTAATTTTTCAAAAGTAAAAAGTCTGACCATGATTCTCAATAATTAGACTATTCTCATAATCCAGCTTGACTACATCGTCGGACTATAATTTTCCTGAAGAGGAAATATCCTATCTCTCATGCCAAGTAATTGGTGCACTGGCCTGATTTATATTAATGTGGTGTGAATTTTTTTTTATTCTTTTAGGAAAATAAAATATTGTAATTAGTGCAATGACTTGCACGTTATAAAATTCTAACCATTAGATTGATGAACTAAGTGATTATCCTCACTGTTGATACTTACTTTCAATGAATTGACCAAGTATTTCCAGTTTGTATTCCGTCATAATTGAAATAGGAAACCTAACACAATAACTTTTGAAAAAAGAATTTGTGTTTGACGGTATAACGACCATCACAACTTAAAACTATACTACCAACAATCTCCTCACCGTAGAAGAGCTCCCATTTCTAAAACTCAGTTTAGAAGAGAAGGGAGCATAAAGGATTGCAAATCAAATGTATAGCTTCTTTAGCTACAAGTAGTTACTTTTTAGATGAACACGTCTCTTGCTGTAGAGCATCTTTTGCTGTAAGTTTATTAGTACAGTATATTTTAATGGTCAACCGAAACTTTTCCGAGACATATCGAGACGTCTCAGAAATTTGGAAAACCCAGATGTGCACCCGAAACGAGATTTTAATCCATGTATATTAGTTTAAAAACTCCTAGTATAGTGCATCTGTGCATGTTTGGATGTACAAAAAGAGCAAAATAGTTTACACTCTCAGAGTCATAATTCATAGTAATATTGAAGCTCGTTGACAATAAATAGAGTTGTGATATATATTCTCAAGAGAGATTGAGAAGACCGAATGGTTGAGTGCCTCGCGCAACCTTGATAAAGACGTCCTCGAGTGTGGTATCTGCTATACCCCATGCCTGAACTGTAAATCTACTCTTTGCATTCTCAACTGCTTCGAAAACATCCGCTATTTTTATCTCATGTTTCGGCAACTCAAACTTTTGTGTGCCGGATATTTGGTATATCTTGTTAGCATTTGACGACAGCCCTCTTACCAAATCTTCTACTTCTTTCTCGTGATCTGAAGATGTTGTCATAGTAAATACATATGACCCTCCGTATCTACCCTTGAGCTGTAATTGTAAGAATACCGATATTATGCTAATGGAATTTTTTAAGATAGTACTTGAGGTTATTGAATTTTACATATAACGTACCTCTTTAGGATTCCCAACACACTGCAGACTGCCATCCACAAAAATTCCCAGACGATCACACAGATGCTCGGCCTCTTCCATTGAATGTGCTGAACAAACAAAATGAAGCACAAGTAACTTCAGGACCCAAGTTTGTTAGTTTTAAGAGAGTGGAAATTGGAGGGAAACAAAGAGTTTACTGGTTAGAATTATTGCTCTGTTTTGCTTTGCGCGTTTCACAACGTTCCATAACATGTTTCTTGAAGCTGGATCAAGACCAGTACTTGGTTCATCCATGTAAACCACCTTTTAGGAAGGAAGACAAAGGGAAAAGATAAACAATTATATGGCAGTTGGTATTGAGACAACTTCTATCACAACACCGAGAAACAAGTTCATACTCTTGGATCTCCAATCAATGAAATAGCGACACTGAGCCTCCTCTTCATTCCTCCACTAAATTTCCCTGCTTGTTTATCTGCCACCCCACCATGAAACAAATTCACACCCTTCAAAGATTCTTCAACTTCCTGTCGTATCGGGAGATCAAGATGAGAAAATCACTTTAAGATTGAATTCATCTAATGCTCTTGCTAGTCAAAACACCTGGTAGTATAGTCAGTCTTACTCTTGTTAAGGCAGCACCTTTGAGATTCTTAAGCCTTCCATAGAAAAGAAGATGCTCTCTTGCAGTTAGACTTCCCCAGAGTAAGCTGCCAATAGATGCAAAAAAGATTTTCTATCATCATGAAACGATTCTAACATCTCCACATACCAAGAATTAAAAGAAAGTGGGTTTAATCGAAGATTCTGAAATTTCTAGAGAAATGTTGTTTCCGTTTGAAGCTTACTCATGCTGGGGACAAACACCCATGCTCGTGTATATTCTACCCATATCAGACCGTATATCAAGTCCTTCAACATAAGCAGTGCCGGAGCTTGGCTTAATGAGCCCAATCATCTGTCAAAACAAGGGTGTTAGAAGGAAACATCTTTGTGTGTGAAACACAAAATGCAGATGATTTCGGTGCCTGAAAACCAATCCCCACGAAACTGAACACAATTAAAAATTAGAGGACTATAAAGAAATATGAGATCTCAAATTTGACATAGTTTGACATCTAAATCTGGGAGCTGACCATATTAATGAACGAAGTTTTGCCTGCACCATTTGGACCAAGCATGCCAAAACATTCTCCTTGTGGTAAGGCAAGTGAGAGTTCTCTAACTGCATATTTCTCAGGGTTCCCGTCCCTCCCTGGATATACTTTCCTAAGATTATCACAGATGATGGAATGACTTGCACTTGATTCAAGGAGCAATTGCTCGACCTTCTCCCTCTAAGAAATATGTAAACAAAAACATCAGAATATATAGTGACAAAAAAAGAAACCCTTTCAAAATTATTCAATAATAGCATATCATTACAGATGAATTTCAAACAAGTCAAGCAAAATTAGGAAATGTCTGAACAAAAATTGCAAAATCAGGAAACATGTTGCACAAACTTTCAACATTTAGAACATGTCATGCAAAGCCCACGTATACGAGTAACTCTTGCAAAATTATGTTCTCTTCAAGACAAGGAAAATTACGTCAAACTTTCTATAAGTTTTGTTTTCTGCGATTTGCCCAGCTTCGGCCAGCAGCTACATGGGAAATTTTGTGACTAACCGCGTAATAGCTTCTCATGAGTGTGCGATTTCACTGACTTTTGGATGGAAAAGATGGTTATTATTCCTAAGGAAGGGCACAAGTCACACAACTACTGTCAGTTAGTTCTTGAACTTCAAATATTTCCCAGGGGGGGCATGCACAATTGGGAATTTTGTGGAGTTTCATGCAATTTTTCCTCAAAACTACTCCCACCGTCTAACTAAGAATGTGCCATTTGACTTTTTTTTTAGGGGTTTTAAGAAACCTAATAAAATATAGGGATATAGTAGAAGTGGGTAAATTGTAGTAAATAATAAATAAAGAATGTAAGTGGCACACTTTTTGGATAATAAAGTGTGTTACAGTTGTAAATAAGTGTGTATTATGAGGGCATTGATATTATTTTCATGAATGGAATGTTTTGAAATGATGCATTTCTAATGAGACCCCCAAAATGACACATTATTACTGGGACGGAGAAGTATATGAGAATGAAATAGTTCTATCTCATACTCCTATTAAACTATGATTGTTAACTTCTGCTACATCAGTTTACCTCTTGCAGAACATCAGGTTTCTCCATCTGAACAAAAACCTTAGACCCTTGTCTTCGCAAACTAGGCTTTCGGAATGATGAAGAAAGCTTTTTTCCACGACTATGCAAGAAGAAAAGAGGACTTCTGCCAGATGATATGATTTGATCTACATAGAAGGCAACAACAAGAACAACTAGCCATTCAACTAAAATGATAATCATAGCGTCTCTCATTCCATTGTTGGAATCTTGTAAATCTTTCCATCTCATTCCATCAGTTCCCATGTAAGTTCCAAGAAATGAATATTGTGAAAACTCATACAGCCCACGATAGAGTGAAAATCCTGGAAATAACTCCATAGCAATAATACCGGCTCCTGTAGAATTCCATGATGGTACATGAGTGAAAAACTAATCCAAAAATATATTATTGTACAAAAGTAGATAAAACGAAGTGATAAATCAAATGCAATCAGGCAGACCATTCTTCAGACAATTCAATCACCAGCCTATTTATATCTTAATAAAACAAACTCGAAGATGTACAGAACTCCTGACAAAAACACCAAAGCCCCAGCTACTGATGTCAAGTGCTTTAAATGATGAGCCACAGAGTTATTGGCCTAATCATCCTAATTGTTCGAAGACTAAGCCCTAATTGAATCCCAATCACTTGACCACAAGACGACTAACAAGAATCCACACATACAAGTCGCTCTTCACATCATTTGTTTGAGTCATCAATCATCATTATGCTCATAAAGTCCAAATCTTGACAAGTCAGTTTGACCAGACTGATCTATTTTTGCCAACCATATGACCTAAGTTCATAGTCCTGTACACCTAAAACGGGCACTAGAAAACTGCGACTTGTGAGTCCTTTTGCACGAACTAAACTTCCAAATAAAAGCATTGTCAAGAATCACTTGTCAGTCCCTTTCTTCAAATTCTGAGCTATTATTGTTGTAATAAATTAATAGTCTAATATGAAGAGTTTTTGTCAAATGGTTTAGAATAGCAGAAACGTGGGAAAAGAAGATTTGTGTCAAAGTCCCTTTCTTCAAATAATTATCCTCCATTAGTAAAATAATCAAACTGATAAACCCAAGTTGGAGCTTATAAACTTCAACTTACTTGGAAATGAAGCATCTTGGAGAAAGGGCTCAAAAAGAAAGCCACCCAACAGTCCACTTCCAAAAACCATCAAATAACCCACAACTGAAAATTACAGGTGGCAGAATTTGAGACCATAGTATGTCATTTAAGAACCCAACTATAAAAGAGCATAGGATAATCAAGTAGATAAGTAGTTGAACCTGTAGCAGTCTTCACGTCAGAAAATACATCAGCAACTAGAAAAGCCAATGAGACTTGCAAGTTGATGTAGAGGAAGTAAAACACAAACTGGATGCTGTAGTCGTTAAGATTGAAGAAGTTTAAGCCTGAAAGAAAATTTATCAAAGAGGATGTGTTCAAATTAACAATACAAAGCTGAGTTTTTACATAAGGATGTAAATATAAAATCCAATTATAAATGAACATAAATCGTCACTTTTACCTATGACTGAACCAAATATCACAAAGCATACCATATAGATCACTGATATTGCAAGAAAGTAAGCATAAGAAATCAACCAATATGGTCCATCACCAAGACCATGCATTTTCATCATAATTCGTAGTTTGTTTTGCTTCTCATATACCAAAGCTGTCAAGATAACCTATGATAGAGAAATAGCAACAATTGTTTAGATATTATAAAGATAATAATCTAGTACCACCTATAATGGAAAATATTAGTAAATCTTACCGGGAACAACTGCACAATAACCCATGTGAAAAATAGAGGCCCAAGGAGAGAAGAGAAATCCAGCCTCAATCGTGTTTCAGGCTTTGGCATTTCTTTCACAAATTCAAGAAGCATTCTTGTAGCTGGCCCTAGCAACAGTTGGAGAAAGGCATTTGATGCCTGTAAAAGCATACACAAAGATGAGCATGTCCAAGTTATTCTTGCACTCAGTTTAAAAACTGATGTAGTACATATTTGTTGGCAGTAGAGCAAATTAATTTAACAATATGAATGATCTGTGTCAAATTAGGCAACTACTTTAAGATTACAAATATTTTTCCCTCTTCATGAGATTATAGCAGTAATGAAGATAAGAAAGTCCTAGAAAAACGATGGTGAGGTAAGATCTTTACGAAACTATAAATATTGCAAAACTACAAAATAATACTCCCTCCATCCCAAAAGGATGCAGCCCTTTGCCATTATGGGCTTCCATTTATTCTTCTTTTTCATGTGGCCCTACCCAATACATAGACGTTAGGACTAATTAGATATTTACTGTTTTCTAAGCGATGGTTAATACTTGCTACAATAAATTCAAGGTTGAACAGTAGAGCAAACAGATTATGCAAAATAGGATACAAATACATACCAAATTTACTGAACGGGGCACTCGTGTGAAAGCAAGAGGCTGATTCCCCGTGTCATTCTTATAGGTAGAATTGTACCATATGCTTACATTGAATAGATTTGAGTTCGAGTTCAAGAAATCATACCCTGTGAGCAAGTGAACAGTGAACTATGTAATCTGGAATCCAACAAAAGAAATTTCAGTACACAGATATATTCTTAGTCATGTATATACCTGCTACAAATTCATTAATCATTCCTTCGGCGTTTCCTTCACGATAACCTCTATACAGCTCATCATTAATCTCTGATGAACTATTACGCCACAAATGCGACCCCTGAACACAACGTACATCTGAATAGCAGAAACATAGGTATAAGCCAAAGGAAGGGGCTTCAACCTTAAATAAAGCCTCTTAAAATGAGAAACGACGGATATTATAAAGCATTCAGAAAGTAAAATAAAAATGAAAGTATATCTGTCTACTTTATGCTAAAAACTATAAATTACAGATTGGAAAGAAACCTTGTTGGAGTGTGATGAACCCTAGTTGGAGGGGAACAGAAAAACTCGAGTTTGAGGTGCAACTAGGCTGAACGTAATCAACTGGAAGATTTGAAAAAAAACCAGGATCCAGATAATTAACCAGCCGAGTTTCTGATTCAGAGCCCTGGAATAAATTTTTTTAAAAAAATCACAAAAGTGAGTAATATTGCAGCTATTCATGCATCATGAATTGTAAAACACTATCAAAATAGTTCTTGCAGCGAAACGAAACTAACCAACACATCATCGGCTATGCTGTACAGAACATCAGAAAAGTTAACACTTAATGGCCTTGAGAACAAGTTTCCAGCCACACCTATGAAGTCAGATAAGCAGCATATAATATCCCGATAAATTTTAATTAGAGCAATGACAAGTTACTCTATGCTGGAGATCTGTTGATCACCACAGGCCTGGAAAATGCTTAATCGCACAAAATGCAATGCTAATGCTGCATACAACACACACAAATAAATATCACCAAGTCCTCTACTTACTTTGTATGAATGTTTGGTTATTTCCAGTAAAAAGCATAGTCACAGGGCAGGAACCTGTCCGTCTACAAGATTCATCAGGCAAATCTCCAAATGTAGAAAATCCATCTCTGACAGCACGGTACTCCGGAGCTGGAATTTGCAACAACGGAGGCCATTGAGGGGGGCGGGGAATGGGGCAGCTGAAGACTTGGTCCAGAGTTGAGTATTGAATGCCACACCTTGTTTCACATTGATCATTACCAGTATTGACACAAGTGCAGCCACACCTGTTTGAGGGCCTATCCAATTCATTGTTCACTATAGTTTGGATCAATACAAGCAACAAACAGAGGATGAATGGGAACAGCACCAATCGAATGTTTGCACTTATGTTGCGTTTCTGCAGCAATGAAAGACTAATGTTATGACACTAAGAAACTGTTTAGCGTTTACTGCGCTTATTTGTCAATGTAGTTGGTAGCTGATCATATAGTTGATTTGAGAGCGTACATGACACCAAGGCACTCTTTAGGTTAACTTATCAGCTTGATTATCATAGCTTCGATCATAATAAGTCAGCTATGTGACAGTCTAGCTAGTAGCTGATCATATAGTAGACCTGAGAAATTATAGGAATCTTAAATCACAAAGTTTTAGACAGGATCTGCATTAGTGACTGTGAGAGACCGACTAATATTCTTACACACAAGTATAGCGTATAATAAAAATAATCAATAATGTTTTATGAGTGAACATTTTATATCATTTTATTTTATATGTATATATGCACCATTGTTCTTAGCAAAAACCGGTCTCTTTTAGTCCCTCTATAAAGATTGTCCCATTCCGACTTATGCATCTTAAATAAGCCAGTTGATTTGACTACTTATGCATCAATTAAATTCAAGTAACGTATCATGCTATGTTAGTGATGAATCGATTCGACTAGTTATGCTAAATGGAGCCAAAGTTGGGTCCTTCAACTATTTCTTAAGAAATGAATTTCACAAGACAATGATCAGTCATTTTGTTTTTTCCTTTAGAAATCAACTCAACATTACATTAAAATGATGAATGATAGGATGCAGAAATATTAGCGAAGAATAAAAAACCACAATTAGAAGTCCAATTAATGAATGAAATTGGAACTAGTGTAAGAGAAAGTTACCTGAAAAATCAAATTCTTCCGAAGTAAAGCATTAGCCTGCGTGGAAAAGCTCGCTGGACCAGCTGTATCCGCCATTGTTGTGTTGTGGTTGTGGACAAGTAAGTTATTAGAATTTATATCATTCGTCTACCATGTGAATTGTGATGACGATGAGTTTCAGTTTCAACGGAATGCCTGCCAATTTAATTGAAAAATATTCACCCATTGATCTCAATCTCATTGCACCCATGTAATTTCCCAGAAAAACCTGCCTACCCATGGTTCAAAGACTGTAAGCAATATTCAAAACGATATCTGTGGTTTTAATTGCAACACAAACCGTGCGGGGTTAGCTCTTGTCTCAGATCTGTGTGAAAACTTAACCTCCAAGATTATGACTCCAAGACTAATTCTAATGAGAATACTATTATCATTTCATATCTCTAGCTTCCTTGGGAATTGAGAGTTGACACTTCCATTTATTTAGTAGTAGTACTACTACTAGAATTATCAAGTTGAGGGTTGGACTTGGACTAATGGTTAGAATACTATTTTGTGGTTTAGAAGTGAGGAATACCTTGCGCAAGATACTTATTGAGTTATTGTTGAAAAATTATTAAGATGTACCTATTGTTTTAGTTTAATTTTTATAGTCGTTAGTTAATGATATTGTTGGTCCCTTAGATAACATGTTAAAGTTTGGAGGGTGAATATACTTTTAAAAAATTTATGTTAAAAATAGATTTTCTCACAAGTATATGCCGGTACTTAACTTTCAGAGCACGGACGTCTTTTATAATTAAGTAGATGAGTGTGTGCTTTCAATGGGCAATTCTGCTTTAAACAAGTAGATAGTAAGTTGATGAAATTAAATTGTAGTAAGTAAATAACTCTTCTTTATAGTGATATCTAAATGTGGCGTGATTTTTGAACTAATCAACTTCACCTTTTCACAGGGAATTGAATTCGCTACGATAGAATAATGAGATTCCTTACAAAATCATATTCTTAGCTAAATCTCTTACCTTAAGTTCACATCCTAGTAACCTTGAACCATCTTTCTTTAACTTCCCAAGCCAATTACCACGGTTCCTCGTTCCTCCCTTCTTCTTAACACGCATGTTTGATGGTTGATTTGTCAATACAATGTGTACCTTAATTACAATTAGAGTGTTTGTTTCTGAATTTGAATTGAGTTTTGAATTGATGAATAGTAACTAAATTGGAATTGAGTTTTGTGTTTGGTGTTAAATTGTAATATTTATAGGTTTTGTAGGATATTTGAATAGGTTTTGTAAGAATGAAATGATAAATAATTGAGTTTTGAATTGAGTTTTGAATTGATGAATAGTATCACAATACGGAATTGAGAAACAAACATGAAAATTGGTTCAAACTCAATTTGAGTTGAATAAACTCAATTTGAGTTCATAAACAAACACTCTGAATGTTTCAGCAGCGTTGGTACACAAAGAAACTCCACTTAAATTCCTATCATCCAAAGATTAAATTGGATGCAAAAAAAAAAGTTGGATGTTTCTAAGAAACGAGACTTCTTATTTTTTTGAGAAAAGAACACTTAATGGTCGCAATTTAAAGCTTGTTCTACCTCTTTACATGTAGTTTCGCAAAGCTTGAGTCTTGTAGGAGTTTAAGAGACTTTAAATGCTAGAGAAATTTGATCGAAATGTAAGATTTTGTGTTTTGGTTGTTGGTGTATTTTCTCATCTACTAAGTGTCTCTATTTATCGGTTAAATCAGTCCCGCCACACCAATTCATCCCGAACTTGGTGGTTAAACTCTACTGCAGTGACGATACTGTAGGGGAGGTCCTGCGGAAAAAAGCTCAACGATGCCAGGATGATAAAAAACTTAACACCTCTCATTCTTATTACTTTTCAACAAGAAAAAAAAAATGAAAAAGAAAGAAGCCGTCTTATTTAAACCCCAATTATGACATCCCGTTGTGATTTGAATAAGCGAACTCGAGATAGAAATAGCACAAGAGTTGGCCCTAACATGTAACTTTTGGATTGTTTTATGTTTCAAATTATGAACAAAAAATTCAGATAGAAGTCCTTAGATAAACTGGAAATAAAAGGTATAGATCTATGAAGCTTGAAGGATCACCTGACGCATTCCTCTAAAAGGTACTCCTTAACTGGTCATCATATTATATGATGGCCTCACAAACCAATATATCTTTTTTCGTGCACACTTTGTAATTATTTGAATGTGAATCGGAAGACTTCCCATTGATCACTCAGTCTAAGATTATTACTAATCAAACACACTTTATCTTTAAAGTTATTATATACTCACTCTGTCCCGCTAATCTGGTCCCATATTCATTTTATGGGTGTCCCGTTAATCTAGTCTCATTTTAAAAACTGTAAAAAAAGTAAACCTCACTAACCTTACTATCTCTCGTACTTTTTTTATTCTTTATCTTTCATATCTCATATTTTCTCCCTTCAATAACAACAATAAACTATTAGCTTTTTAAAAAATGACGCCGCAAAGAAATTGAACTAGATTAGCGGGACGGAGAGTTTTTTTTTTTTTTTTTTTTTGAAGAAATGGTTGAATAGTAAGATTCATTTATTTAATTAGTTGACGTTAAGAATGAAAATAAAAGGAAAAACACGCGGCTGAGTTTGATTTGCGTGGCCACCTGACATCCTCCATCACACAACTAAAATTAAAATTATTTTCCATGACTAATCCGCTCGAATGAAATCTCTTGGAAACTTAACCAAGCGAAAAGTACTAATTGTCAAGTCAAAGGTGAAATGAGTAATTTAAGTATACTACGGGGGCAAATCAGTAAACAACCAATTGTTGGCATAAAACCCGCGTGAAAATTGAATGTATAAATTGAATGTAATTGGAGAAAGATTGTACAGTAAGGTTCAATTTAAATAACAATGGAGTTGCAAAGAGGATTTCCTCTGTTAGTACAGCAATACAAAGCACTCCTCTACAAAAACGTGATGCTGGCATGGAGAAACAAGCGAGCGACATTTCTCCAGCTTTCCTCCTCGCTGTTTTTCATTTTCCTAATTTTCTGCATTCAGAGAGCAGTGGAGGCGCGATTCTCGACGTCGTCTTCGTTTCGTGATGTGAGAGATCCGGAGGCTCTGGTGGCGCCGCCAATTCCGCCGTGCGAAGACAAGTACTACACCAGATTGCCGTGCTTTGACTTTCTGTGGAGTGGAAATGACAGTGCCAGAATTGCCCAGATTGTTACCAGGATCAGGGAGAATAATCCTGGACGCCCTATTCCTCTTGCAAAGGTACCTTATTTCATTTTTTTCAAAATTCATTCATTGTTTTATCTGTCTTACAAACTCTACTTGTCAAATGTCAATCATGGCTATGGCTGTTTTGCATAACTTCCTTTTAAATATTACTCTGTCCGTCGGTACTCGGGGGTGAAATTATATATATCAAGTTTTTCCGAGGGTTAGGGGGTGGCGAAATTCAAAATTTTCGAAAATGTTACTTATAAAAAAAATTCCCAATTTTTAGGGGGGCGTTCATTCTATAGGTCCGCCCCTGCTCATATTAATTCTATAGGGGTTCCGTTACTCTAGTCTCATTTCAATCTCTCATACATTTTCATTCATTATTTCTCTTATCTAGTATAGTATAGTATATAATTTAGTCTCATTTCAAAAATAGAAAAAAAAGTAAATTCACCATTTCTTATCATTTCTTTCTTATCTCTCTCATACTTTCTCAATCTATTATCATTTCTCTCTCCAACAACAACAATAAACTGTAATAAACTATATTAGCTTTCTTAAAAACAACGCCGAAAATAAATGAGACTAGATTAATGGGACGACGGAGTATCTTTTCTTAACATAGCTTTTTTTACACAAATTGGATTTTACATAGACTTTAGTTGTATGATTACATTATATAAAGATGTATGTCAAAAATCCTCCATGTCTTTATCACCTCTTTTCCTCTATAATATTCTGCCGGGTTGGATTGGACTAACCAATGCTATAGGACGGTATGAAACGTGTTATCGGATCATAAACGTGTTAGCCGGATCAAAATGCAAGATAGTCCCAATACTTGGTTCTTTTAGTTTTACTGTTTAATATGTGAGACCTGAGTGCTACTCAATTCGCATCTTGTTAAGAACAAAAGTGACTTACTTTAAACTATCACGGACTATTTGGCATAAGGTTTTCACATATCCGATTTTAACATACCTTAACTCAATCTTATGTGAGCGAAATAGTGAATTAATATATATTTTTGATTGTATGACAAACAGGAAAGCTCGCATGAATTGTGATTTAAAAAAGTTTTTAGTTTCATGCCGCATGCCAAACAATCCATCAATGTTTTTGTTTGACAACATCACTTAGTTTATTTTTAAATAATAAATATTTTTAAATAATAAATATACTACCCATAAGAATTTGCATAACTTGACAGGATTTCTTAAAAATAGATTTAAAAAATTAAAATTCTTTTCTAGATAGCATTATTTGATAAAATAATAAATATACATTACTAATGACGATTTAAATAGGTTGGCTTAAAAGAGTTCATATTTTTCGAACAGGGAGTAATTATTTAGACCGGCCCAAAACATAGAATAGTAAGTTAAAACTAGGACGAAGGGTGGGATGGGTGGAGTATATCTACGGCTATGTGTTAACGTGAAATTCTGAACATTTGACCCGTTGACAATATTTACATGAACTTGTAGCTAGTGAACTAGTTCACTTAATATTAAAAAAACTAGAACATGAGAACACACTAAACGTGTTATTGTGGCACTTTATTACAAATAATGGAATAAATTTATGGTTGTAGTTAATATCAGTTTTTCTGAGACTTGATTGGCTTTTTTCGAGTTGAATTAAGATTTTAGCTAGTGCGAATTCATATTTTTTTAATTTAATTGGATAAGATGAAAAGGAGATTCATTATTGTTATTTATGATGAACTGATTTTGTTAGGGTTGAATTAGTACTTGGAATTTAATTGGAGAAGACAGATTGGTTTTTTTAATGATGAATTTATTTTGTTGGGGTGGAATTATTATTATTATTTTTTTTGGTAATTTAATTGGAAAAGGCATATTGGTTTTTTGGAATTAAAGTCTAATGTACATATATATTACAAACGGATCCAATTTAACTTAAATTAAGTACTCAATTGCACATCTCCGATAGTTGTCCACTTATATATACTATATACTAGAACGTGAGAACACGCTACGCGTGTCATTGTGGCATCTTGTTACAAATAATAGAAAAAGCATATGAAGGTAAGTACAATCGTTGTTTATGATAATGAATTGTTGTTTATGATAATGAATTGCCTTTTTTTCGAGTTGAATTAAGGTTTAGGTTATTGCGAATTGATCTGTTTCAATTTAATTAAAAAAGATGGAGAAGGAATATTGGTTATCTTTTTTTTTTTTTAATGATGAATTGATTTTGTTGGAGTTGAATTAGTACTTTGAATTTAATTGGAGAAGATAGATTGAGTTTTTATAATGATGAATTGATTCTGTTGGGGTTGATTTATGGCTTGAAGTTTAATTGGAGAAGACAAATTGAGTTTTTCTTAATGATGAATTGATTTTGTTGGAGTTGCGTTAGAGCTTAGAATTAAAATGCATATGACATATTGTGTTTTGTAATTAAAGTCTAATTTACATATATATTACAAATCGGTCCAATTTAACTTAAATTAATTATTGAGCTTATGTGTTTTATTGAGAACAACTGATTTACTGAACAAATCCATTGAGAATAGCGTATCACATCTCATTTTCAGCTAGAAAGCTAGCTTTATTAGCTAATTTTCCTAAGCATAAGCCTAAGTGATCTTTGGGTCACTGTAGCTCTTTGTCATCTGTCTGATGGTAGTAGCTATCTGCAGAACCTCTATGCAATAATGAGAAGAATTTATATGCCAAGAAAAATTAATTCCTGAATCACCAAAATATATTTCATGTGTGAGCAGGTCCAATCATTCAGAACATCGGATGAAGTGGACGACTGGCTTGCCAGCAATCCTATGCGTTGCCCTGGAGCTTTACATTTCATGGACAGAAATGTATCTATAATTAGCTACGGCTTACAGACTAATTCTACTCCACTAGCTAGGCGAGGCATATTTGAAGACCCAACTTTTAAATTTCAAATTCCTCTTCAACTTGCTGCAGAACGTGAAATCGCAAGAACTTTACTTGCAGGTAAAAAACACAAATTAATGTTTCTCAGGATGTGAAAAATGTCATAATACTATATTGTCTAGACTAAGTTCAAACTTCATGTACTCAGATGTCAACTTTAGCTGGTTTGTCGCGCTTAAGGAATTTGCCCACCCTGCAATTGAAACCTTTTCCGCTATGCAACTTGTTGGACCGACCTTTTTTCTGGCCATTGCCATGTTTGCTTTTGTCTTTCAAATTAGTGCCTTGATAACAGAGAAAGAACTAAATCTTCGCCAGGTATGATCTGACCTAACATGCCCTTTTTTTTTTTTTTTTTCAATTTATACTGAGTTCACAAATAATCCTTAGCCTGTCTTTCATCCATTTTTTTACAGGGTATGATGATTATGGGTCTTTATGATACTGCATACTGGTTGTCATGGTTCACGTGGGAAGGAACCACAACACTCATTTCTGCCCTTTTAACAGTTCTCTTTGGGATGATGTTCCAGTTTGATTTCTTCTTGCACAATAGCTTTGCTGTTGTCTTCCTTTTGTTCTTCTTGTTTCAGTTGAATATGGTAAGCTTTGTTTGCATCGAAACTTATGAAGGGTTTAACATTTATTGCTGACTTCGAGTCCAAATTTATCTAAATAGTTATGATGGTTGATATATTGCTACTTACTTGTGCCAGACAATTTTCGCCTTTATGCTGTCTGCCTTTATAAGTAAGTCTGCATCATCGAGCAATGTTGGTTATTTTATCTTCATAATTGGTTTCTTGACTCAGGTAAGCCTCACATAGAATGATTTGCTCTTAAAAACTATGTCATATTCTGTATACTCATGATGGTTTTTTTTGTTTTCATTTTCAGCTTGTGACAAATTTTGGATTTCCTTACAGTCAAAGCTATTCTAATGCATACCAAACTATATGGTCGTTCTTTCCCCCAAATCTTCTTGCTGAGGGCCTGGTTTTGCTTTCTGGTGCTACTGAAACTCCTCAAGATCCTGGTATCAGCTGGGAAAGGAGATCTGAATGTGCACCAAATGATACGGAGTGTGTCATGACAATGGTTAGTCTGACAATTGAAGCTTGTACAAGTCTTTTCTTTGTATTGCAGTGCAACTAGTTTCTGAATGATGCATATGCTCTTAGTTTGAAATTTAGGTGCCCTGAGCTAAACCTATTTGTGACTTTATGTTTTGTGCAGAATGAGATCTACTTATGGCTTGTGCCAACATCCATCTTGTGGTTCATTTTGGCTATATATTTCGACAACATCATCCCAAATAAATCTGGCGTGAGAAAGCCGTTGTTCTACTTTCTGAATCCTGGGTACTGGACCGGGAAAGGTGGAAACAAAGTTGAAGGTAATCAATCATATTTACATCATACATTATTTAATTTGACGAGTTCCTTTCCCCTTATATTTTTTAGAAACCATAAGCTCTTTGTATATTTCAGAAGGAAGCATTTGCAGTTGCACAGGAACAGTTCCACCCTCGGAAAGCATTGTTCCTGAGGACGAGGATGTGCTCGAAGAGGAAAATATAGTGAAACAGCAATCCTTGGAGGGTATAGATTCCGATGTTGCTGTTCAAGTACGAGGTCTTGTGAAAATTTATGCCGGAACAAGGAACATTGGTTGCTGCAACTGCAAGAGGACATCACCTTATCATGCACTGAAGGTCAATTTAGTTTCGAGTTAATTTTTTTATTATCCAAGAGTATCTTTATTTTTATTGAGGATAGCTCCCTCAATTAAACTAAAAGATTGGTCAATTATTTGATAGCAAATTATGGATTTTTTTTCTTCTTGAATTTATTCAATTCATAGATTTCTATTTCTCTTCATTGAATTGGGTATTTGAAAGAAATAGAAAAGGTACTTGATTCATTCGTTGACTGTGTCTCACGTATATACCTCATTTACATTCATATATCATAAATAAACTAAAGAAAAAAAGTGGAGGAGAAATACAAGTATTCCAACATATAATCATAAGTATTCAGGCCTCATTAAAAGTTCCAAGTTGTGACATTATATCTCCTATACCATGATTTTCTGCATATGGACATTTGAATAGATCCCCGAGTAGATGTAAGTTGAAAAACCATAAGTGTGTTGGTAAAGTTGCTTATAGTTCATGGTGAACCAGATTTTGTAATTATGTAACTTGCTATTTCAAATCAATTCTGTGATACTAAAAGGAATAACCAAGCATTAAATTTAAGAGGCAATCAGGCTGAAGGGTGTCTAGTTTGTTTTTTTCTGAATGGTCCTTATTAGTGAAGCAACAACACCCATTTTCCTATTTTTACCCAAAATCATGGTGAGTCACTGTGTTGGATAATGATTGCATGGTATAAGCTTTAAAATTGTTGAGCTAATGTTTCTGCAGGGATTGTGGATTAACATTCGTAAAGATCAGTTGTTTTGCTTGCTTGGACCTAATGGTGCTGGGAAGACTACTGCAATAAATTGTTTGACTGGGGTAACGCCAGTCACTGGAGGAGATGGTATGAGCCGTTTTTGTCTATTGAGTTTATAGTGGAACGATGTAATGGGGAATCTAATTCTGTTCAAATAACTATGAACAGCATTGATATATGGTAACTCTATCAGAAATTCTACCGGAATGTCAAGCATACGCAGGATGATAGGAGTCTGCCCACAGGTAAATGTCCTTGTGTAGTTTACAATTATTTCTTTTTCTTTTTTCTTTCGTTTATTTTTTCATTTTTAATCTCTAGGTAGACCAAATCAAACATCACATATTTTATTACAAACATCGCATATTTACCTTCAACGTTAGATCTAGAGAATATCTTGAACGTGACATAATTGATAGTGGTGCATGCTATAAACTTGTTTGACAAGCTGAATGAAAATCGGAATCTTCTGTAACTATTTTCGTGGCAATGTGACTGAGAATCCCCTATGCTATTGTTGCAGTTTGACGTACTTTGGGATGCTCTGTCTGGTCAAGAGCACCTTTACCTCTTTGCCAGTATCAAAGGGCTACCCCCTACTTCGATTGAGTCAGTACGTAAAGTGACCTAAACTTTTGTATCTTCTGAATTGTTTTTTTTTTTTTTTTTTTTTCTATATTCACTTGAAAGAAATATCTCGAGCAATTGCTTTATGATGTTCACAAATTACTAGCTTGTGGCACTACTCATTTCCCAGTTGACATATTAAATGCAGGAGTTAAATGCATAACACCCCTCTGAGTTTTTAATAATGTGCGCGAAACCCCTCTGAGTTAACGAATTAGTACCAAACACCCTTGACTTGAGTTATTAAAAATGGGCACAAAACCCCCCACCCTTTATTTTTAAAGT
The DNA here is from genome assembly GCA_026545765.1 of Plantago major. Lineage (NCBI taxonomy): Eukaryota > Viridiplantae > Streptophyta > Magnoliopsida > Lamiales > Plantaginaceae > Plantago > Plantago major. The sequence goes on along the minus strand of CM048840.1, from coordinate 74,388,693 downwards.
GTGTGAGGTACACTCTCATTAGGTGCGACTATAGATGTTTGTTTATGTTATCTTACACCAAATCAATGCAAAAAAAAAAAAAAATTCTTAGTTATTTTGGAGTAAACATAATAATCTGAAACTATGAATGTCCAGTCCACCTAGTCGCGTTAATTTGGAGTAAGAAAAGAACATCCATTGTCGCACCCAACATGAGCACGTTGTAAAAAAAAAAAAGGCTGAGGGGGGTTCTACGCAAATGTTTTAATAACTCAAGGGGGTTTTGCGCACATTTTTCATAACTCAGGGACTAATTTATTAGCTCAGAGGGGTTTCGCGCACATTTTTTAATAACTCAGGAGGGTTTGGTACTAATTTGTTAACTCAAAGGGTTTTGCGCACATTTACAATAACTTAGGGGGGTATTTTGCATTTAACCCATTAAATGCAGTGCTAAGAAGTTTTATTTAAATGGCCAGGTTTTGCAGAAACTATTGGCTGAAGTTAAACTAAGTGATTCAGCAAAAATGCGAGCAAGCAGCTACAGTGGGGGAATGAGACGTCGGCTCAGTGTTGCAATTTCATTAATTGGTGAACCAAAACTGGTTATTATGGATGAACCTGTAGGTTCAGAGAAAGTTTATCTTAATCTTTTAATATTTTTCCCATTCAATTTTCTTAACTCTTCAATATTGTGAAAATAAAACTCATTTCTATTAACAGACAACTGGTATGGATCCAATTACTCGGAGACATGTCTGGGATGTCATTGAGGATGCCAAAAAAGGCCGCGCTATTATTTTAACTACACATTCAATGGAAGAAGCTGACATCTTAAGTGATAGAATAGGGATTATGGCAAAGGGTAGACTTCGCTGCATTGGAACTTCTATAAGACTGAAATCACGGTTTGGAACAGGTTTCGTTGCGACCGTAAGCTTTTCAGGTGACCATAATGGAACCCAAAATAAAGAAGATTCTTCTAGTACGTCTCAACATGAAGCCGTCAAGCACTTCTTCAACTCTGTAAGTCTGTCTATGATTGTTCTACTCTTATAGATTCCCGAGGACGAATAAAAGGGAGTAATATGCTGCTCTATGTGTATTCCAGCGTTTAGAGGTTGCACCTAAAGAGGAGAACAAGACCTTTCTGACCTTTGTTATTCCTCATCAAAAGGAGAAGTTGTTGAAGGTAAGCTGGTGGAAAGCTTTTCTCAAACTTGTGAATATGTCTTCTTAAACTTCCTAAACATGTATCATGGATACACGGGAAGTGAAACTGCAGTTATCACACCCTAATTCAGATAGCCGATTACACCCCCCCCCCCCCCCCCCCCCCACACACACACACACACATTCTTTTGATGATTATCTGCTCAATATTGTACATGCCACTGTTTGCTGCTTAAATTAATTGTGTAGCACTTGTATTTAAACCTGTCAATGGTGACAAGAGTAGTTCTGGTAGGAGTGTTGTTCTCAATGCCCCATTTTATGAGATAAGCCATGTGGTGCTTAGTGAGAGATAAATCTGATCATGTCTCATCTGAGTATTTGGCTATCCAAACTTTTTAGGACTTCTTTTTGGAGCTCCAAGATAGACAAGAAGAATTTGGGATAGCTGACATTCAGCTTGGTCTCACAACACTTGAAGAAGTTTTCCTGAATATTGCCAGAGATGCAGAGTTGGAAACTGCTGCAGCTGAAGAAACCTTCGCAACCCTTCAACTCAACTCTGGAGTTTCTATTCAGGTAATTGTAATTGCCTTGATACATTATCTGATGCTTCTTTCTGCATTGGGCATTAAGAAGGCCTAAAATGTTCAAACTTATAAAAGATACTGAGATATTAATTTGGCAATCTTATGTGCAGATACCTATAGGGGCAAGGTTCATAGCCATTCCTGGAACACAAACGGCAGAGAGCATGAGTGGAAGCATGGTAGAAGTATACTGGCAACAAGATGATTCCGGATCACTCTGCATTGCTGGAAACTCAGAGCCTATACCAGTACCCCCTAATATACAAGTAGGAGCTACTACTACCATAACTTCTGGAAATATTTTAAGGAGGAGAAGGCAGATTCGAGGTTTTGTTATAGATTCTTCCCAGATTACTCCTTCAGATTCACAATGATTTCACAAATGAAGCACTGCATATCGAATTTTGAATATCCAGGATCACCCCATATGTTTATGCATGTCTATATAGGTATATTGTACAAATGTTCCACATACTTTAAGTTGCCATCTTGCCGATTAGTTCAATGTATAGGTATTTTTTTCAAAAGGAATGTAAAATGTCAATTGGTTGGTTAACCTAGGCCCCATCATTATAAACTACTTAAACTACGTTGAAATTGTTAGAAGAAATTGTCTAGAGGAGAGGTGGAGCGTAGAATCTATGAAAAACAAAAGAGAAGGTTGGAGTCAATACAGGTCCGGGGCCATTGTTCATAATCAAGATAGGGATGGCCCCATAGGGACCGACCTTCCTTTGTTACTAAAAAGGGATTAACCTACCTAAGGTTCCCTAGAGAGATTCAGTCATTACCGCCCTTCACTACTTCTACAAAGGTCTACACTATATTGCTCTACACAAGTATGGCAATCCGACAAGAAGAAGATCATGAAGAAAACTTTAAGTGTTTTTCTGTTTACATCAAGTCCGATCCTAGCATGGATTCCTATGGTCCCGACAAATAAGAACGAAACAAGTGGAAAATAAGAAATACGAGGAAAGAAAGAAACTTACCTGTGGGAAATGAGACCGTGCTTGCTGCTTGCTCGGAATCCTGGATGCCCACTCTCTCTCTAAGTCAAATTTCACAAAGTGACAATGATGGTTGGCCCTACTATTTATAGGGGCAATGGGATGGTTCGACCAGACCCATGGGCCGGAATTCGAATTGTCACCTTGTTTCCCGTGAAGGTCACTATCATTACGAACCGATTCACCCAAATTCAGATGGTTGTGAGAGATTCAAGCCAACATCCTCTCGGGCCCATATAGGTAAGGACGTAAGGTCGATCACAACTACATTTAGTTCAAGTCCTTACGGAATCAAAGAAGACCGACGAACGCCACTTGGAACGATTAAAGGTACAGAGAAAATAGTCCTACCTGACATAAATCGAAAATCGAGGAACCCGATAGATTTTCAATTATATCGAAATTGTTTCATGAGAATTCTATATATATAGAAAGTCCCAATCAAACGTTAAAACTAGACAATTATACATTTTTTTTTCGACTTGGCTTCTGATGGTTTTTCGCGGATCTTTTGACCGGATTCATTAAAAAGGGGTCAAGTAAAAACTAGACAATATAATGTAAATTTAATATCATGTAAAAACTAGAGAATTCCTTTCATAAACTAGACAATATAATGTAAAAACTAGACAATATAGACAATTATGTTACACTGAGTGAGTAAATTTCTGGACAAGTAATAAAACTAGACAATTCATTTACAAAACTGATAATTCTGCCATAAAACTGTATAATATCAGAAAACTAGACAATTATGCATGTCATTTTTCAAACTTGAGAAGCTTTTTCATTAGCAACTTTCTTTGTTTCTAGCTTTTTCAACTTTTCATTCTCCTTCATTTGCTTTATCGCATCTTCTTTGTTAAATGATGCAACCTTCGTCAAAATATCAGATCTCAAACCATTTGCGTCAGCAAGAATAAGAGTTGAGCAAATTTCAACACGAAGGAATTTCCTACGATTCACCTAATACACAAAACCAAAACAAAAGCTCAGAAAAAATTATGCAAGAAGTTCACAATTTATCTACAAACTTAGGGAAAAAATTATCTAACACTATAATAAACTAGTACATACTTGCATTAGATCCTTGCAAGGAAAAGGAGTTCCTCGGAACAGCTCCATATGCTTCATCAGAAAAACACCACAGTCAGAAGTACTAAGATTACCAGTCCAATCAACACATATTAAAAACTATACAGTTTATATGAAAAACTAGACAATACATACTAAAAACTAGACAGTTCAACACAACTGAAAGATATAACAAGAAAAACTAAACAAATATTATTAAAAACTAGATCATATGTGTTAAAAGCTAAAACATAAGGTATTTACATAAAAACTAGACAATATATATTAAAAACTAGACAATTTCACACAAAAAGTTGTAAAAACATTAAAAAGTAGTCAATATATGTTAAAAACTAGACAATTTCACACAAAACATTCAGAAAATTCAAACAAACAACAAATCCCCACAAAAAACATATACAGTGTACAAAACCACATAGCAAATCTAAAAATTATAAAAAGTAGATGATACATGTTAAAAACTAGACAATACTAGATAACTGCACAACAAAAAAACTACACCGGCAACAACGAACAACATATACAATTTCAACTAAAACATAGACCATTTATACAAAAAAAACTAACAATTTATAGTAAAACATAGACAATTTATACAAAAAAAACTACACCAACAACAACGAACAACATAGACAATTTCTACTAAAACATAGACCATTTATAAAAAAACTAAACAATTTATAGTAAATCATAGACAATTTATATAAAAAACTAAACCAACAACAACGAACAACACTAAAACATAGACCATTTATACAAAAATAAATAAATAAATAAACCAGCAACAACGAACAACATAGACAATTTATACTAAACGATAGACCATTTATAAAAAAACTAAACAATATATAGTAAAACATAGACAATGTATAGTAAAACATATTATAAAATAATCATCCAGCATCGGACAAATCAAGTCCACTTATGAACACAATCTAAACTAAAATCAATCCTAAAACACAAAGCTATTTGTGATTCATACATGAAATCTAATTACTAATTAGTGATTTCAATTGAGGAAGAAAAATCATATTCAAATTTCAATCTAACATAATATATTTGAAACCGTACCTGAAATTAGTAAGGATCAAGCAAGTAGGAGAGGAATATGGTGGTAATTCACTCCACCCGATCTCCGATCTCAGCTCCTCCGTCCGATCTCAGCTACTCGGTCCGATCTCCGATCTCAGCTCCTCCGTCCGATCTCCGATCTCAGCTCCTCCGTCCGATCTCCGATCTCAGTTTCTCCGTCCAATCTCTGATCTCAACTCCTCCGCCCGATCTCTGATCTCAACTCCTCCGCCCGATCTCCAATCTCCGGCAACAGTTTCATTCAAGTTCTATCCAACAATTAATAACATATAGATCGAAGTGGTGGAGTTAGCGGCGGAGAAGAACCTGTTATAGCGGTGGTGGTGGAATAGTCGTTGGTTGTGGTGGTGGTGGAATAGACGGCGGGTGTGGTGGTGATTGATCGGAGGTTTAGAGAGAGAGAGAGAGAGAGAGAGAGAGAGAGAGAGAGAGAGTTATAAATTGAAAGAATGAAATAATGAAACAACTAAAAATAGCAGTTTTATAGATAACTCGCATCCAAATTCTAAAAGTTTCGACCCGCGAGAAGGATCCTAAAAAAGGGGCATAATTAAATCTAGACAACTTTATGTGAAACATAGGGGTCTCTCTGGACTCTCCAAATGTAGCAGGACTTTTATGAGACATAGTATTATATTGGAGGGTAAGGTCGGTCGAAACCAACCTCACCCAAATATGTGAGAAAGGCATACCTCGGAATATGTTGTTACGGATCAAGGGAAAAACTTTATACTTTTGGTTGGAGGGTAAGGTCGGTCGAAACCAACTTCACCCAAATGTGTGAGAAGAGCTTACCTAGGTACGTACGGATGTCTCCTCGCAAAAAATCCTCGGGTCTACGACCTCAGTGGTCTGCCCTAATTCAGGAGTAAAATTTGAGAATCACTTGAGTGAACGATAAGCAAGTTATCGAGCCGATGGAGAACCTTTATAGAGCCCACATCGTTTCCTCCTCGCAAATTCATCGGGTCTGCAACATCGGTTACCTGCCCTCGTTCACGAGTAAGATCTGAGAATCATGATGCGTCAAATCAAGTCTTTAATTTATAAGCCAAGGGCGATATCAAGGATCACTAGAAAAAAGCATGTAGTGAGTTGATAAGTTGCCCTGAGTATCGTTCTCGAAAGACTTAACTAAGCTTGTCGGTGTTTCAAAGTACTAGTTTGTCTAGAATTGCGTCTTACGACCTCCAATTCTTTCTTTCGCAAATCAAACAGATAGTAAACAGCAAACACGGGTTTTGTTATCAATTAAAGGAGACATGGGGTGGTGGTTTCATCAAGAGTTAGCTAGTATAAGGATGCAATGGATTAGATTACACGACTTTTGAAAGTGAAAACGTTTTATCAACGTAGTAGAGTCGTCAATTCTACTAGTCAGCGTTTGTAGTCGAATGTGTTGGGCTTAAATCGTAAGTAACCTTGAGGGTGTGAATCCCTCTTGTGGATTTTGGGTATTAAGAAACAATTGCTAAGGCATTGAACTAACAAACGATTCGCAAGAATTCAACAAACCAAGAACATTGTATTTTCATCCAAAGTCCTATACTAGCATGCTCAAGATTTCACCACCAACCCATGGGTGATATTTAACTACTCATACTCATGTTGTCACAGGCAAGAGATATGATAATCATAAGCATAAACATACACAAGAAGCAAGAAATCAGAAACGATACAGAATTACCGATTATGAAGAATTACTGAGCTCCAATTGATTAACAATGGTGAATGTACTGATACAGGAAGAAATCTTCAGACTCAAATGGTTAACCAAGACTCCAACTTTGATCAGATAGATGATTCTTGGAACCCTAGACCTCTGATGTGCACTCAGAGATTTTGATTTCGTTGTAGAACCTGTAATCTCTAAATACAATCAAAGATTAAATTTATTTATGTCGGAAGTCTTCAAATCCACAGTTTATAGCGGAAAGCTGACTCGGGATGTCGTTCTCCACGGACACTTAGCACAGGAACAAACAAGCATCGTATTTAAATTGCAAGCAGAAAGTAAACAGATGATTGAAAACAGATTGATATAATAGGTTGGGGGCGTTGGTGGTTTTCTTTCAGCTACAGAGGAGTATCCTTCCCTTCTCTTGCACTAGTTAGATTAGGTGATGGTTTTGCCCCTTTTGGCTGCTGGATAGGATCACCGTTGTTTGTTGCATTGCACACACAGATTTGGACAGGTTTCTCTTGGGCAGGAAGGCTATACATTTACTTGCCTAGTATTGGCTTTATCATTGCAAGTAAAGAAGTAGGCTTCCTGGTTTTTGTTTTTGATTGGCAGTACATAATCTTTGGTAGTAGGAACTGGATCTTTTGGATAGAGTTTGTCTTCTATGGGATGGCTGTAGAAACTTCACTTTGGTTGAAAGGAGTGTTGGGGCAATATGGCACGGTGCAGGTAAAAGTCTGGCACGCAAGGGCACGGAGTTGGCACCGCACTGAATTAGCGATGGCAGATGATATGGCTCGGTACCCATGTTTGGTACATATATGGCACAGTTTGGCTAATGAGTGGCACGACATTGGCACATCAATCGTGCATTTTGGCACTGGAACAGCTCACCATTGGCTCTACATAGGCACTCTTGGGACCTGTTGGCTCTACAACTTTGGGACTTTAGAAGGCAACATTAGGACTTTTGTAAATCTAGATAGGCATTGTATAGTGCCATTGGCTTACTTTTGGGATGTAACCGTCAAACGGTACTTGATGTTTGCGGGTTTTACACAAACCGCCTTGAGATAGTGATATGACACGCCCAAGAGCCTTGGCTCTCTTATTTAAAAAAAAAAAGATTGATCTGATCGCAGTAAACCCTAATTGACTTAATGTAATTGATGGTGAGAAGGTGTAAAGGATCCCCGACCTCCCTCTGCTATGCTACTCCCAACTATTTAGAATCAAACAACGTACTAGCCATCTACAGGTAGCAAAGAAATATGCCAAAAGGATCAAGTCGCAGTTAATCCAGACACCTTCACTTATACCAACAATGTGTTGTGTCACTTAACACACTATCTCGTCACGTTTTCAGACAAATCACATAGGATAATGTAAAGTCCGTTACCAAGTCGTAGTTAGTAAGGAATTCCCACGTAGAGAGTCGGACGAATAAAGAGAAAGCACGAAATTACGTTTTAAAACTAAGGGGGGAGGGGGGGGGGGTGGGATTTTCACATATCACCCTTTTAAGATGGTCACTGAACGTTTAGGTCCCTAATGTTTGAAATATTACATTGAATGACAACTTTTAGTTTTTGGTTGACTTTTTTTTAAAAAATTTTTTTTTAACCCCCCCCCCCCCCCCCCCCTCCATCGTCTAGCATGTCTAGATCAAGATCTATCCAAGAGTGAGGGGACGCGGACGAATCCTGGATCAAGACCTAAAAGGAGGAGATACCCTTAGCATGCAAGCATGCCTCAAGTGATTCCTTAAAGGCAATTAAAATGCAATATTAGTAGCCGAATCAATATAAAAGTTACGGAGGCTCAAAGAGCCAATCTAAAATATTACAGACCAAAGCCAAGAAGGCTAACACCTAGACAAGAGAGGTGCAAATACCCCATTTTTTCTTAGTTACACCATTTATTTTGAAATTCTAATTTCATTTAATTACATATTTGACTCAGACCTTTCAAAATCTATTAATTAACCCCAAAACTTTTATCCTACCTAACTCGTATATTTTTTTTCTTTATTAAACTAATAATTTTTTTAAATAGTAAGGAGCTTCCATAGATTCCATTGGAGCTCCGGTAATCGAGCTCCAGGAAGCTGTAAAACCGAAGCTTCCATATAATATCTAGTTTTTATTGTAACGAAAAAGTTTTGATGGTTCATATATCAAAATTTAAAAGTTTTGGAGTTGATTGTAATAAGATGAATTAACATATAGTAGAAAATAAAATGAGAAATGAAAGGGTTAAATTATATTATCAATAATGAGGGTTGACTTTTGTCCTTCATTGTAATTATTTTTATTTCAAAAGTTACATTTTGTCCTTCAATGTAATTTTTCAAACATTAGGGACCTAAACATTTAGTGACCATCTTAGAAGGGTGTCAAATGAAAGCACCCTTAAAACTAATTCATTAATATATCACGGTATATAAAGAAGTAGCAAAAGCAGAGTTACGGCGGTTCGCCTTTACAAGAGAAAGTTAGCTACTCATAGTATTCTACTAAAGACAGAAATAAAAAACAGTAAAGAAAGAAAGAAAGAAGAAGAAGAAGAAGAAGAACAAGAAGAAGAAGAAGAAGAAGAAGAAGAAGAAGAAGTAGCCTAGTCTCTGATGTCTTCGTGCTGCTTCTAGGGTTTCCTCCTTCTGGGTGCCTGACGGCCAGCGGTTTTAGGGTTTCACTTTCCCGATGACTGGTTCTCTCTCAGGAGAGCTGCTTTGTGAGCGGTGTAGAATTATGAGACCCCAGAGGTCTTATTTATACTTGAAAATCTGAGCTCTAGCCGCCATTGATCAATAAGGAAGGTTACAAAGGCAGGCTTTAGCCTGACAGGCCAGGAAAAGCCTGTTTCTGGAACTTTCTTCTTCACTGCGGTCGACAGTGGACCGCACAGAGCCTTCTGCGGTCGACTGTCAACCGCCATATGCGATTCCTACAGGTTCTGTCTGTTCTTCTTTGTTCTTCGATTTCGGGCTTCGTAACTTCGTTTCTTCGAAAAGTGGTCTTCTACAATGTTGTTGCATCTTCAATTATCTTTGCATTGGTTGGTCGCATGACATATTTTGACACCTCAAACTTTGTGCAACGGCCAATCCAGCGTATTTGCTTAACTTTCTCGATTTCGCACAAATATGTCGTTTTGGTGCCTGAAATCGTGCAATTCCTAAAAAACACGATCATGACCTACAAAGTACACAAGAAGTTGGTAATTTGCCATAATATGATACAAATATTGAATCTTGGGAAAAAACGAGGGTCTAAAAGCATGCAATATCGCACATTTCATTGTCATATCACACCCCAAACCAGTTTCTTGCTCATCCTTGAGCAAGGCAAAAACGATAATTAAGAAGTGACTATTAAATGAGTAAAGAGCATAAACCACCGCATAGACAAGCAGCCAGTTTCTAGGATTTCAAACTCTACCGACTCACTTAGTTTCAACTCCAACCTCTATGACTCCACAGCAAGCAAATAACAAGTAAGCATCACTCATTACAGCCAGCAGTTACAAGTGTAACCCAATGTCCTTCAAGTTGTACATTAAGATCATTTCGTCACGGTAAGGTTATGTAATCCTGCTCCCAAAAGTCAAGGCACAAATCAAAGTAGTACTCAGGTTGGCTTGGTAAGTAAAATAGGTAGGATAATATAGATGAGTGTTTGGCTAAGCATCATTAAAAGATGAGCAAGGCAGAACAAAGGGTATTTCAGGGGAACTTATCCTTTCGGACACCGAGTTCCTTCCTTCAACTTCGTCTTCTCTCAATGACAAATCTTCAACTTCTCCTTCATCATCATAACTACTTCATCGGTTGCTTCACACATAGACTACTTGCTCCTTTATTTTTTATTTTTCTTTTGACATACTATTTTTTGTAGTCGTTCTACTGACTCGTATGCTTTTGGTTGGCCATCATTGGGCTCTTTTTAGTCTCTACATTTTTTGGTAGTGTCCGTTTTACCGAATTCCGCACTTTTGGGCGTGCTGGTTTGGTATACATGCTATCAACCCTCACGGACATGTAGCTTTTGAAGGCCACGCCGGTATGTGGGTAGTATCTGTAACATGCCCAACACGAAAACGGTGATCACAAGGACCACAGATCCACTCCGAGACTTTTGTACCTTTGCTTTTTTCTTTTTTTTTTTTGGTACTTTCTTTTCTATTTTTTCTGGAGGTGATTTTTAGCACCGGTAATACAAATGTAGGGCCAATAAGGTTACCTTTCGATGATGTTCATCTTCCACTTCTCCCCCAAACCAATTTCTCGAACTAGGGTTAGGGTTTTCTTCTCTACTTCCCCCAAACCAATTCTCAATCATGATCAAAACATGATTCTCCTCCATTCTTTGGAACTTGTTGCTTTATTTCTTCGTTCAAGCTCGGCGGTGGGTTGCTGACACCGCTTAAGTAAAGAATGTATAGGATATATATGGTGGAGTTTCATAAGGCTCAAAAATCTTTCAGAGGGGTCAGTGAAAGGTATAGAAAAAGATTCAGAAAGGTGAGTACCACAAATCACATTCATGTTGTTGAAAAATAAGGAATCAATGGTAGCAGTGTTCACAAGGTTGCATACAGGATTTAATTGGAGCAACAAGTAAACCCACTCGTTAAAGTAGCCTGGGGCGGGGTAGGTGATGTGCACTTGAGAATTTGAATGCGTTGTAGTACCTGTAACTCTCCATTACAATCAAAGATTAAATTTATAATTGCCGAAAGCTCACAAACACACATCAATAGTGGTAAGTTAACTCGGGATGTCGTTCTCCACGGACACTTAGCATAGGAACAAACAAATAACGATTTGATTTCGCGTACAGACATCAGACAGATTAAAGTACACAGATTGTATGTAAACAGAAGATTGAATCACAATTAAACCCTAATTCTAGGGCGAATTACATAACGTACCCCTTAAATTCGAGCCAATTACAGATTCAACCCCCGATCTCAAACAATTACATCCAAGTCCAAAATCTATATTTTGAGTTGACCAACTAAAATTTAAATGAAAAAGAAAATGAATTGGACTCAACTGCAATTTACAAGTTTCATTTTACTACACATTATACCCAAATAATTTTATAACTTACAAAAATAGTCCAAAAAATTTTAAATAGCCCCAATAATTTCATAACTAACATAATAGTCCACAAAACAATTTTTTTCCGAATACACCCTCATCCCGATCACCTCGCCGACCGGAGCTCCGGCAGATAGGTTCTGGAAGCTCCAGATCGGAGCTTCCATGGCGGAAGCACAGTGCTTCCGCCATGGAAGCCGGATCTGGAGCTTCCATGGCGGAAGCACTGTGCTTCCGCCATGGAAGCCTGATCTGGAGCAGGAAGCTCCAGATCGGAGCTTCCATGGCGGAAGTTCAGAGCTTCCGCCATGGAAGCTTTGTTGACCCGTCCAAGTTTCGCCATTGTTCCCCATCCGAGTTTCGCCATTGAAGATCTCTTCCGCTTCCGGAAAAGAAGATGGTGTTGTGAGTTGTGGCAGTGGGGAAGAAGATGGTTGGTGGTGGTTGGGGAAGATGGTGGTTGGAAGTGGTAGGGAAGAATGAGGTGGTGGAGTGGTGGGGAAGAAGAAGGGTAGAAATTTTAATAAGTAAATTTTTTGGGGTCTTTTTAATAAGAAATTGAAAGTGTTGGGGGTATTTTGGAATAAATAAAATTAATGTAATTATTGAATTATAAAAAAAAGATAAAATAGGTGAAAAAGTTAACTTTTGGGTTTGGATGTAATTTTCAAATTAGGACTTTGTTAATTTTGGACGAATCTGTAATAGACGCTAATCTAGGGGTGAATGTGAAAAGGGGGCATATTTAAGGGGTGGTTTTTGTAATTTTCCCCTAATTCTGTGATGAAATCAATGATGGTGATTGATGTAAAGGATCCCCGACCTAGTTCTATTCTGCTATTCCCAACTACTTAGAATCAAACAACGTACTAGCCGTCTACATGCATCAAAGAAACATGCCAAAAGGATTAAGTCGTAGTTCATCCAGACACCTTCACTTATACCAACAATGTGTTGTGTCACTCAACAAACTATCTCGTCACGTTTTCAGACAAATCACATATGATAATATAAAGTCTGTTACCAAGTCGTAGTTAGTAAGGATTTTCCACATAGAGAGTCGGACAAATAAAGAACAAGTACGAAATTACGTTTTAAAACTAATTCATTAATATAACATGGCATATAAAGGAATAGCAAAAATAGAGTTTCAGCGGTTCGCCTTTACAAGAGAAAGTTAGCTACTCACAGTATTCTACTAAGACATAAATCGAAAAGAACAAAGAAAGAAGAAGAAGAAGTTTAGTCTCTGATGTCTCTGTGCTGCTTCTAGGGTTTCCTCCTTCTGGGTGCTTGACGGCCAGAGGTTTTGGGGTTTCACTTCCCCGAAGACTGGTCCTCTCTTTTGAGAGCTTGTTGTGTGAGTGGTGTGTGATTATGAGACCCCAATGGTCTTATTTATACTTGAGAATTCGAGCTCTGGCCGCCTTTAATGATTAAGGAAGGTTAAATGGTGGGCTCTGGCCTGTTGGATAGCCAAAAAGCCTCGTTCTGGAACCTTCCCGAGCCACTGCGGTCGACAGTCGGCCGCTATAGGCTCTTGTGGTCGACTGTCAGCCGCCAAGTGTGATTTTCTCCAGGATTATGTCTGTTTTCTTCGTTCTCGATTTCGGGCTTCGTAACTTCATTTCCTCGAAAAGTGTCCTTCTTCAGCATTTCATTTTTTTTCGAGATATTCGCAACGGTAGGTAGCACGACTTCATCGGACTTCTCTAGATCCATGTAGAATTGTTGTATTCCCTTAGTTTCCTCGGTTTTGCACTTTTGAACATGTCCTCTACAAAGTTGTAGCATCTTCAATTACCTTTGCATTGGTTGGTTACATGACATGTTTTAACGCCTCGAACTTCATGCAACAGCCAATCTGGCGTATTTGCTTAACTTTCCTGATTTCGCACAAATATGTCATTTTGGTGCCTGAAATCGTGCAATTCCTCAAAAACACGATCATGACCTACAAAATACACAAGAAGTTGGTAATTGGCCATAATATGATACAAATATTGAATCTTGGACAAAAAACGAGGGTCTAAAAGCATGCAATATCGCACATTTCATTGTCACATCAGTAGGTCAGAGCATAAATTCAATAAGCAGCGAAGCATGAAAACAAATCTACAGCCCCTCATCTTAGTCATACTTTATACTAAGTACTCTTTATCATAGATCTTCCTTCTTTTCAAAAAGGCAAGTAACCCTAGACGCAACAGATAAAATTAAATCTAGTTCTTACACGTTATTAACTATAACTTAACTAAGTGCGAATATTTAAAAGCTACTACAGACCAAGCAAGTTAGCAGGCAGTAGTCAAATCAAATTCTCCCCCAAACCTAGCAGAGAGCAGATGGAAAACTAGGAAAGTAAAGAAGAAAAAGGAAAGATCTCCCCTCTCGGTGCTATGCTTCCATGCTTGTTCATTTAATTCCTCCTCCGCATATCATCTTGGTCTCCCAGCTGGTCATCGCTCACGAGCTCCACAAAGAGTTTATGCATCTTGCGATGGGTATCCTCCTTCGTTCTTCCATGGTACCTGGGCTCAAAAGTGTGTGAGATAGCATGTTTGGAGTGAACTCTGGACTATAGCTTACATGCAAATCTCATGGGGTTTTTCCTCCCCCAAACTTGATATTTGGTACAGCATGTATGGAAATTCCAGCTTGTGATAAGTCAATAGCTACTTCAAATCAATGCATGAACTAGGCATGTAGCACAAATTCTCATATTGTGTCAAGCATCAAAGTGAAGAGCATATTGTAATGAAAATTCCATCCAATGAGCATATGACGATGTAAACATGTTTCCTAAGTATAATTCTTCAAGTAAAGATCATGTGAGTATGTAATCGAAGGAGAAAAGAGTCGACAAGGGGATTTGTTCTATTGAGATATTTTATTGAACATGGTGAACAAGAACAAAAACCCTCAAATTCTCAATCAATTTGTCAAATCTCCACCAAGGCAAGTGTTAATAAGGTGAATACTAGAAGTAAGCATGTATCCACATATCCCAAACATAATCAATTCAATCCATTGAAGTATATAATTGCATAGCACTCAAGAAGCAAGAAGAAAGTGCAAGCAAAAAGGTAAAAGATAGAAACTTGAGATTGAAGATGTATGAAGATATTGTTGAGTAACGATCAGTTACTTGGTGTTGTTGATGAATGGGCAAGCTAGGAATGCAATGGTATGATGAAAGTATAGAGCAAGTGAAGAAACTTGGGAAATTGATGATAGCATTTTTTTATTTTTCAGTTTTTCTTCTTTTGAAATATGATTCTATAAAATAAGGTTTTTGAAAATATAATTTGAAAATTTTGAAAAGGTTTTCTGATGCTGAAAATCGAAAATGAAAAATAAAAATTAAAAAGTGCAAATGCAAGTGTCACGCCCCAAAACCAAATCACTTTGATTATGTGAAGTGTCGATTTGGAGGAAGGGAAAAAATCGAGGAGTTAGGCTAGAATCTGTTGAAGCCTAGGTTAGAATCTGTCAAGCCCAGGTTAGTCTTTTCGAGGTTTATGATTGTGAGATTGAAGAAAAAGTGGTGAAGGTAATAGGATTGATGTTGTGATTCGAGGTTTAGAAAATCGAATGTTTCTAAGATTAGCGCAGTGGAAGCGTAGTGGTGTTAAGTTTCCAAGAGGAAACTTCTTTTAAGGAGGGGAGGATGTAAGATCCCGGAATTTATTTTTGGACGGTCTATTAACCTTATGGAGACAGTTTAGTAGTTGTTGCGTACTCTGTGATTTGTACTGTATAAGATATGCTGGTAGTATTGGAATCGTTGTAATCTTTTGAGGATTTGTAATTGTTGTAATTACTATGTAATTGATTTTAGATGCTTTGTTGTACCACTCTGAGATAACTAATGTATTTTGAGGTCAAAGGTAGGCTTCATCTTGGCGTGAGCCCATCTCACGATAGATGGCCGGTCGTTCCAAAGTGATTTGGTTTTGGGGCGTGACAGAAATGCGTAAAATAAACATGACCCTGGGTTGCCTCCCAAGAAACGCTTGTTTTAGGTCTTATAGCTCGACCCCTATTTCAGAGATGACCTTTAGGATGGATGAATGTGGTCTAAGTTAGGTCCGTCCACCCATCTCCACATTCCAGCAGCGTTCTTCTTTCGCATCCACGTTGGCGAGTTTCGATTGATGTTAGGTCCATCAACCCATTCCCAGTTCCTGTCAATTTTCCTGTCGAACTCACGGCTCAGCTCTCTCCTTCTTTGTATCGCCCTCTTCTTCTTCCTTCGTAGTTGAAAAATGATTGGTTTGGTGAAGAAGTTATCGTCATCCTTAGAGTACTCGTGGATATGATTTCTCTTATGAATATATCCAGTCCTGCTTCCGAGCACACTTATATCAGTCCATGGCTGATCACCGAACTCTTTAACTCCCATTCTTTTAAGTACTATCTTGGTATCAGATCCCACTCGACTGATTGGATCTCCATCGAACAACCTGTTCTCATCATTTGGGTTGCAAACCCACTGCTTTCCTTCTACTCCTTCCGTTGATGTGTCCCTGAGAGATCTTGCTTTTCTTGGTTCACAGTACCCCTTTGAGAATGATTCGTATTCATGTGTTCTATATTTTTGCGCAATGCTAGTCAGACAGTTAAAATCAAGTTTACGGTCAGGGGTGGTTATGAAAACCTTCCAATCATTGGGTCGAAAAATTATGGGAATATGTTAGTGAGTGGGTTTCCCAATGATTGGTCCCTTTCCGCATGAAGCATAATATAATAATCAGGAATAACGAATTCAATTTCTTCTAATTTCCTTACAGGGTCGGGTTCATGGGTAGTAGTATTAGCGATGCAAGTAACGACAGATGATATAGAATCAAGATCAGTTAAAGTATAGGAAGCAGAAAGCTTACCTGTCTGTCACCTACTTCGAAGGTGTGGTGGTATATATGGTTCGATGGCCTTGTGAAGGCCACCCATCGTACCTTCAAACTCCCCACAATCCTCCTGTTTACTAGCTTCGAGTACTTGATGGTTCCCTTTAGCATCTTCTTGCTCGGTATATGCCTCTTCTTCCTTAGGCTTGGTCCATTGAGCTTCGGTTCGTACGAGTGGTTTGATATCTCCTACCTCGACTCCTCCATACTCTCCATTTGTTTTTTGCGTACGACTTCGACATGTTCAGTTCTCATCATCTCTTCTTCTTCCTCAACCATCATCTCGGTTGCTTCAAGTAGTTTCCTCATAACTTCTCTCATGTCAACAGAAGTAACTTCGATGTCCAGATCCCATACTTGATCAGCCCACCTTTCTACTACATCCGTTTCGAGCCATTGTCCATAGTCCTTTAGCTTGTCGCATAGATGATGTACTTTCTTCTTCATCTCGTAAAGCTCGATCTTCCTCATCATTGCTCTCATAGACTTCTGATTAAGTCAATCACATATCTCAACAAGTTCATCAGGTTGAACTCCATGATGACCCCATCACACTCCTCGTCAATCAAGTCTCTATAATCCTTTTCTATCTTCTTGTAGAAGTATAGCAATTGTGTGTACTTGACCTCAGGTTCTTTATGCAACGCGATCTTGAATCTCCTCCAAACTTCATAGAACGTCTGTCCTTCTAGTTGCTCAAAGCTTTGAAATTCTTCACCACAAGTGGATATTAAAGACCATGGAAATTGGATGTATTGTAAATGGAATTAGCTTGTGACCTCCTCCCATGTCTTCGAACTATCTGTCAGTAAGGTCTTCAGCCAAGTTCTTGCCTTTCCTCTCAAGCAATGTAGAAAAAGCAACTTTCGAATCTTTTCACTCGGTATGTCTTGAAACAGCTCGTAAAACTCTTCCATGAACAGTACTTCATCTTCTTCTTCTACTTCATAGAATTTTGGAAAGAACCTGAGATACTCGGGTTTCACATAACATCTCAACCCTTCTTCTAGCAAGTATATGCAGGATTCGTTAGGCCTTAGCAATAGTTTCCATCCCAGCTCCTTCCTTCTTCTCAAGTTTGTCGATGTCATCTCTAAAGAGTTCTCAAGGTGTTTCTCCTTGCATAAAGACTAACAGACAAACTTCCGCAGGTATAGACATATAAAACTAGAGGAAGATAATTCTAGTTTTGAATAAACAGAAATATGAATTTACGTATTTTTGGTTTTTTGATAAGAAAATAAACAAATACGAAAAAGAAAATATTTTTGGATTTTTTTACTGTGGAAATCGATTCCCACAGGATATATATGTACATACATGTACACACACACACACACACACACACACACATATATATATATACATAGACATATATATATATATATATATATATATATATATATATATATATATATATATATATATATATATATATATATATATATATATATATATATATATATATATATATATATATATATATATATATATATATATATATATATACATGTATATATGTACATGTATGTATGTACATAGACATATATATATATATATATATGTATATATATATACATATATATATACATGTACATACATACATACATGTACATACATACATGTACATACATATATATATATATATATATATATATATATATATATATATATATATATATATATATATATATATATATATATATATATATATATATATATAAATATATATATATATATAAGTTGAATCCTTTCTTTCATAAAACACACACACACATATGTGTGTGTATATATATATATATGTACACATATGTGTGTGTGTGTGTGTGTCTATATATATATATATATATATATATATATATATATATATATAGACACACACACACACACACATATGTGTGTGTCAGAAAGTAAAGCGAAAGAAAGGATTCAACTTATCTCGGATGATCGAAACTTGCTTAAGCCGTCAAGTGTCTCCGCAGCGGCGCCAAATTTTGATGTGCACTCAGAGATTTTGATTTCGTTGTAGAACCTGTAATCCCTAAATACAATGACAAATTAAATTTATTTATGTCGGAAGTCTTCATATCCACAGTTTATAGCGGAAAGCTGACTCGGGATGTCGTTCTCCACGGACACTTAGCATAGGAACAAACACGTATCGTATGTAAATTGCAAGCAGAAAGTAAACAGATGATTGAAAACATGATCTGATCACAGTAAACCCTAATTGACTTGATGTAATCGATGGCGAGAAGGTGTAAAGGATCCCCGACCTCCCTCTACTATGCAACTCCCAACTGCTTAGAATCAACCAATGTACTAGCTGTCTACAGGCAGGAAAAAAACATGCCAAAAGGATCAAGTCGTAGTTAATCCAGACACCTTCACTTATACCAACAAGGTGGTGTGTCACTCAACACACTATCTCGTCACATTTTCTGACAAATCACATAGATAATGTAAAGTCCGTTACACTGTTGTAGTTAGTAAGGAATTCCCACGTAGAGAGTCGGACGATAAAGAGCAAGCACGAAATTATGTTTTAAAACTAATTCATTAATATATCACGGTATATAAAGAAGTAGCAAAAGCAGAGTTACGGAGGTTCGCCTTTACAAGAGAAAGTTAGCTACTCATAGTATTCTACTAAAGACAGAAATTGAAAACAGTAAAGAAAGAAGAAGAAGAAGAAGAAGAAGAAGAAGAAGAAGAAGCAGCAACTTAGTCTCTGATGTCTTCGTGCTGCTTCTAGGGTTTCCTCCTTCTGGGTGCCTGTTGGCTAGCGGTTTTGGGGTTTCACTTCCCCGATGACTGGTTCTCTCTCAGGAGAGCTTCTTTGTGAGCGGTGTAGAATTATGAGACCCCATAGGTCTTATTTATACTTGAAAATCCGAGCTCTGGCCGCCATTGATCAATAAGGAAGGTTAGAAAGGCGGGCTTTAGCCTGACAGGCCAGGAAAAGCCTGTTTCTGGAACTTTCTTCTTCACTACGGTTGACAATGGACCACACAGAGCCTTCTGCGGTCGACTGTCGACCGCCATGTGCGATTCCTGCAGGTTCCATCTGTTCTTCTTTGTTCTTCGATTTCGGGCTTCGTAACTTCGTTTCTTCGTAAAGTGGTCTTCTACAATGTTGTTGCATCTTCAATTATCTTCGTATTAGTTAGTCGCATGACATGTTTTGACACCTCGAACTTCGTGCAACGGACAATCCGGCATATTTGCTTAACTTTCTCGATTTCGCACAAATATGTCGTTTTGGTGTCTGAAATCGTGCAATTCCTCAAAAACATGATCATGGCTTGCAAAATACACAAGAAGTTGGTAATTGGCCATAATATGATACAAATATTAAATCTTGGGCAAAAAACGAGGGTCTAAAAGCATGCAATATTGCACATTTCATTGTCACATCAACCTTTCAAAATACTCCCAAATGTTGTTTGAAATGAAAAAGTGATGTTTGAATTACAAAATATGGAGTTAAAAATGCCAGAATCAGAAAAAGTAACGCTCAGAAACAGAGTAGATCGGAGCGGGCGATCTCCCGTTCCGGATGGCTGCGTCCAGTCTTCCGGGCGATTGCCCCGCTCCTCCTCGAGCTCGAGCTCGACTTATTTGTCCTTCCTTGACCCGTTTGGCATTCCGGGAACCTTTGTGGCTCCTATTTGGAGTCTTGGAGCTTGTAATCTCCGACAAAGTGCATTCAAATGCATCATTTTGACTCATTTTCTCCATGAAAAGTACCTAAAACCTGGAATCAAGGTGGAAACACAAAAAAAAAAAAAAAAAAAACCAAACAAAAGACAAAATATATACAAATAAAGGAAAAAACTAGACTAAAAGTTAGTAAAAACAAGGTAAAAATATCCCGATGAGGTGTTCTAAAAACACCTCATCAAAACTCCCCAAACCAAACCTTTGCTCGTCTTCGAGCAAACAACAAGCCTAAAAAAGAAACTAGACTCTAAACAGATCAAAACAAAGGACGAGTCAATCAACTAGGTTACAAAATCTACATTTTTAAGAGACAAACTCCAAATATGCAAAAGGTTTGAGTTATTACCAAAGTTGGTGGAAAATCAAGCAAAAAATCTAACTAGTTCGTTTCCAAAGTAAATAAGACTCAAGTTTATCTTGGTAGTCCCTCACAAGGAATTTTATAAAGCAACTCTCACTCTTATGGACAAGTCCAGGATGGGGTAACACTCAAAAGTAAAGCTAGGAAGGTGGTTTTTACCACAAGTTGCCAAAAATTTCTTATGCAAATGCGTTCTTTTCAATGGGTCCAAAGGGACTTTAGTTCAAAAGACTAGAAATAAAGACATGCTACTCCGACTACTGTTCCCTTTTTGCTTTCATAATTTCTCAAAACCTTGCACACTTATTTTGTAGAGTTACTCGAAATTGTTGTGAATCTGCGGATAAAATCTCTAGTGTGTGACCCTCGTTATCAGCAAGGACTTATTCCGCGTGTGGCTCCCGTCCAAAGCTTTCGTTCATGTAGACAAGGAATTCCACATGACTCACAACTTGGGGTTTGAGTAACTCGTGTGCTTTATTTGTCCTCATTGGGATCTTTTGGCTTCAATTTTGCTGGTGTCCATTTTACCGAAGGTCTGCACTTTTGTGCGTGTCGGTTTAGCTACGTGTCATCAACCTTCACGATCATATGGCTGATAGAAGGCTACACCGGTATATGGTAGTATTTGAACATGCCCAACACGACCTACAGTGATCACTTAAGACCATGGATACACCTCGAGCCTTATTTAAAAAATATTTTTGTTGGGAACAAAAATCAGAACTACACATCTCTAAATCAGTCATAAAAACTGAAATTCCCTCCCCAAACCTGTTCTTTAGAACGGGTTTGGAAGGGTATCAAAAGTTCAAATCATGTCGTTTGTCATTCCCATCTAATCAGAACACGCATAAGTATGAAATGACGCAATCAATCTTTAAAAAGAAATTACACATCCCAGTGGTCACACTAAATAATTCTTGCCAGTATAATATTTTTTCATCGGCTGAAATAAGGCTCCTCAAAGGTTTTTGGACCACAAAGCTAAACAGACTTTTTATTTACAAGGGAAACGAACTTGAAAAATTTAAGACTCAACAAACACTACTAATCAGTATATACTCAAAACTTAAGCATCAAAAAAGTTTGTCACGAACAAAGGACGTTCAACTTGGAAATTCGACTCAAGACTCACAAATTTTTTTAAAAATAGGCCAAAAAAGGTAGGCAAAAAAGACACTTAAATAATTAAAAAGAAAGCCAAGTAAGGTACACCGGCCACAAGTAGTACATGCAACCTAATGTCAACACTGAAGATACTTGAGGCCGGGTTTTATTGGCCAACATTGTACAAGGATGCTGAGGATTTCACTAAGAAGTGTGATAGGTGCCAAAGGAGTGGCAACATAGGTAAGAGGCACGAGATGCCCCAAGTTAGTAATCTTGTCGTTGAACCTTTTGATGTCTAGGGAATTGATTTTATGAGACCTTTCCCTATTAGTGATGGGTTCGAATACATACTTCTTGTGGTTGATTATGTTACAAAATGGGTGGAAGCAATTCCTACCAGAACTAACGATGCACAGGTTGTGGTCAAGTTTCTCAAGGAACTCTTTAACAGGTTTGGGATGTCACGCACTATCATATCTGATAGGGGGAAGCATTTCGTTAATAAGTCATATGCATCACTTATGTGAGAATTTGGTATTTCACATCGTGTTGCAAACCCCCTACCATCTTCAAACCGCTGGACAAGTGGAGGTCAGCAACCGACAGATAAAGAAGATCTTGGAATGGGTTGTGAAGCCTAGTAGGAAAGATTGAGGAAGAAAGATACCAGGAGCACTTTGGGCATACCGTACATGCTTCAAGACAGTGATAGGGACTGAAAGTGCAAGTGTATCAGTCAGTGTTTTCACAACACCATCTGTCTGCACATTATATTGCACTTTAGTTATTATATTTTGCCTTTATTCACTTTGATTGGATTTCATGTTGAGTTACTAATTAAGGATATCAAAGAGGATGAAAAGTGCAGGTGTTGTCATGCGGTGTTTTCACAACACCAGACGACAGCACTTTACTGCTGCACTTTTATATTTGATTCGATATTTTCCTTTATTAACCTTAACCTAGTTCCATGGTTTTAGGTTGATTGTGTAGGTCTAAATAAGTCAAGGGATTCAAAGTTGATGATTTGGAAGAGTTTGAGCTAAGTAGGAAAGCAAATCAGTTGGAAAGAGTTATTTCCTTATTGGAGACTAAGAGAATCTTTGAAGAGAATATTGAGGAGATATATGTTGGTCCAGATAACGACAAAGTAAAAGACTTGGGGGGGGGGGTGAATAGTCTTTTAAAACTTTTGTCGATAAACACGGTTTCTCAGATATCTGTGAAGATTTCTGATACTTAATTTCAGATGGCGGAAGACTTTTCTGTGATAAGTGCACGTGCTCAGCAAGATAGGTGTAAATACTTTGCAAGGTAAATTAAGCAAGTAATAAGATGTAGAAAGTAAATAACACAAGTCTTTTTATAGTGGTATCTGAAGGTGGCGTAATCCTTCAACTAATCCACTTCGGCCTTTCTCAGACCTAGAATCCACTAAGACAGATAAATGAGGTAACCTTACAAGTATCTTCTCTTGATTCCTAAATACACTAGGTTCCCAACCAAGTGTTCCCCCTGAGTTATTCCCCGGCTTTCACAGCCAAGTACTTCATGTACTCAGAAACCTTTTGAGCTATTCCTTAGTTTTCCAAACTAAGTACTTCCTATGCCTCAGTAACATTGGAGTTATTCCTTAGTTTCCCAAACTAAGTACTTCCTGTACTCCACGCCGATTATGGTGTTGGTTTAAGGTAGTTTGTCAGGTGAGCTTCTTTAATAACTTGTTCAGTTATGCAGGATAGCTCTATGAATCAAGTATACTTAATACACTTTTGCAATGTTTGGTATCTTGTTCTTTACTGACCCAAGTCTATGATAAGTGTTCAAGAGAATGAATCTCATATATGAAATCTTAGTTCAACTCTTTCACAAATAACAATGCTTGTTAAGGATCAGGACACTTAGAACTTTTTTGCTACTTAGAATCAAGAGCTTTGGTCGCAACAGAAAGCTTGAAGGTATGTAGTGTGCTTGAGAGAACTTGTGAGAGTAATCAATGTAAGTTCAGTGTTCTAAGTTCTGTGTGTTCTAAGGTGTGTTCTCAAGCAGTCTAAGTGTTGATATTTATAGATGAATTTGAGTGCCGTTTGAATAGTATCCGTTAGGCTTAAATCAAATTCAAACTATTGATATCTGAGTATAGTACTGTAGTACGTTTGTCTTCTTCTTCAGAAGCTACCGTTTTTGTTCAGACATCTCTGTCCGTGCATTTAATGCATTGTACTATACTTTTGTCCTATAGTGCCAACAGAACTATGCATGGTATCAGAGATCTTTATACTATCAGATTTCTCTGATGCTGTGCACGTCCTTTTCAAGAGTTTATCACAACTCCAGATATCACTTGTTGAAACAACTTGTTATAATATATTTCTTTTTAGAAACATAGTTTATGTCCAAGGTATCTAAGCGTAGATATCTGTGGGCACTTTCCCCGTCTCAGAAACCTTTTATTTCTCAGATATCTGTTTGCAACACTGTTTATTTAAAAACGCTTGTGTCTTTAAGATATCTGGTCATAGGTATCTGGAAACCTTTGTCTTCAAAGAATCTTGTGCGCCTTTCAAATCTTCAAAATCTTTGAACTTTTCATGCTGGATGCCTTCTTCTTGGTCTTCTTTTTAGAAAATAAAAATTATATTCAGAGACCTAACATCCTATACAAGATTAGTTAGACTATCATACTTAGTGAGTTTCCTCTTTTACAATGTTCAAGTGAACCAAGAGTACTAACCACCTTTCTGAGCTAAGATAAGTCATTAGGTTGCTGATCAAAATCTAAACAGATATTCCTAACAAATTTCCCCCATTTTGATCAGTCAACGATGACTATCTGATCTATTACAAATCTGGATGAGGAAACAATCCACCACTTAATCATTTCTAAGATCTTTCAATTCATATAATTAAGTGGAGAAAGTAAACATCAACCAAATCACAAGGTGTGATCTTTGCTGACAAGTTATCTTTTTATAGATTGATATCTGAGAGTAGGTTCATCAGATATGTTACAATGAAAGTTCAAATAGTTTTTTCAAGATAAAACAACAATAACAATCAGCAAGATACAAGAGATTACATAGTAAATTAGGACAACAGGAGTAACCAAGCTCCAAGTAGACATCCTAATAAACTAGTCTTCAAGTCTTCAAATCTTCAGCAGCTCCAAGGATCAATTTTTATACTCCCTATCTCCAAATCTTTTGATATCATCTGAGTAGTCATAGAGTAAGGTTCTGACTAACATCTCAGTGTCTCTAGCATAACCACATACTTCTTTGTATGATTTGGAGGGATTTTTCTTGGCAAAGTGTTTGACCCATAAATACTTCCCCATTTCCAGGCATGCTCAATTCTGATATCTGATAGATTGAAGTAATCATATATGATCCTCAGATATCTGATGTCACCCTTGTATTGATCTTCAGTCATGTAGAATGACTCAAAGGGTTCCATAGCAAGTCTTGGCCTTGTGCCTGTTCCAGTGAGGTTTGGGACTTTATGCACATCATCAGGTTTTCCATAAGGACATTCATCATTAAGGTCCTTCCTTATGGCTTCAACTCTCTTGACAACTTCAAAATCCAACCAAGCTTTGACATGATTGGTGTTGATCAAGATTGGCTTGTGTTTTCTCCATGCCATAAGTTGTTGATGGATGGGTACTGGGAATCCTTTTTCATTTACAAGCAAGTGCTTGAGTTCCAGTATCCAATATCCATTCCTCTGATGAATACACCTGTGGGAGGAGGAGTTGTTGTCAGTCTTCACATACTCAATTCTGGCTTCTTCTGGCCTGAGTGGAAGTTGACCTTTTCTTCTTTCAGCTCTCAATCTATTCATCCTTTGCCTTGAGTTTTCCCTTGGATTGCTTGAAGAATCACCCTGGATTGACTTGGTATTTCCAGAGGGTGTTTTAGCTGCCAAAGGCTTTGCAGCTATGGGCTCAGTTAGGCTATCAATTGTTCTTTTTCTGTGAAGAGGAGCTTCATCTTCATCGGTCTCTTTATCATCATCATCAAGATTAATTCTTGTGAGAGTTTTGCAGCCTTCTTCATTGCCCAGGGATTTGATTTGGCCTTCTTCTTATTCAGAAGACTCATCAATTCCTCTCACTTGTCTTCTCCTTGGAGCCTTGGTACTCCTTAGAGGTTTCTGTGCCATGGCCCTTGTTACCATTGAAGTTCCTTCAATTGGTTTCTGGGAGGTAGCTACTATTTGTAAAGCAGCTTGACTTGAGGAGGGCTCATTGATTCTGAGTGGTGGTTGGGAAGTTTTCTTGTTTCTTCTTCCTCTCTGAGCAGCACCAGCTCCAGATTTCTTCTTATATCCTTCTCCTTCTTCCCATTCCCCCTGACTTTGAGGTCCAGATTTGTACAATCCTTCCCCCTTAGTCATTGTTGGCTGACTAAGCCTCATAAAGGATTCTGAGAGAGACTCAAAATGTCCTTGTAAGCAGTTATAGACAGTGACCAACTTCTGAAGTTCAGCTTTGAGCTCCTGATTTTGTTTGATAAGTCCATTTTCCTTATCAGTGAGCTCTGCCAATGGGCCTTGAATGGCATCTTCTTTTCCAGCAGCATAGCTAGCTTCTTCAAAAGCTTTTGCAGCCAAGTTTTGGTCATCATCCCTAACCATGCCTAGGTCTTTCTGAGCAATGACCAGACTGGTTGTCCTCTGAGTGATGAGCTCAGTGAAAGTCTTCATTTTTGCAGGGACTGATGCAGTGGCGGGTTTATCTTGAGAAAACAACTCCTATTTCAATTTGGCCAATACTTGATATATGTTCAAGTATTCATTGGAGTTGACATTTGGCAGCTTGCTGAATATTTCAGGAGCAATTAGCTTCCTTTTCAAATGAGAAACCGCTAAGTGTTCATTGCGGTGTTCTGCCAATTTCTTCTCTTCTTCATCATCTGAGTCATCACCAAAGGATCTTCATCCTCTTGGACATTTTCAAGATTTTCTAGTCCAACAACCATCTCAGAGATGGGCTTCTTTCCTTTCAGAGAGGAGGATGGTATATCTTTTGATGGTGATGCAGCCTTAGCATCATGCTTTTCTTCAGATACTTCTTCAGTATCTAGCTCCTTAGCAACGACATTTACAGCATCCTGGAGCTCTTTGACTTCAGAGTAAGCTACCATTTCTTGTAAGTATTGATCTTGAAGCTAATTAAGCTTATCTCTGGATTTAGCTAGCTCTTCTTCCAGTTGAAGATGGAGCTGTTGTTCTTCTTCTAACAGTTGTGTGAGTTGAGCAGCTCTGGCTTGTGTATCTGATATTTTCTGAGTGGAGTTCTCAGAGTGCTCAACTACTTGTTCAGTAGAGTCCTTGTGTTGGAGAGATGGATGGGTATATTTCTGAGGAGATGGAGGAGGGGATTGCTGTGATGTCCTCTCAGTGTGCTTTTCAGCAGCTGATGTATTATTTCCTTGTGGAATCCCTCCTGTCCCTGGTGCAGGGGCATCATCATCATCTTTCTTATCCTCATCCTTGTGATGGTCAGAAGGAGGATCTTCATAATTGTTCTCATCAGTCTCCTTCTCTTCGTCATCTTCAGAGACCAGATTGATCACTTCTGGAATAGTGATCATTTGCCCATTTACCTCCTCTTGTTAAGAGTGTATGCATTGTAAGGTCTGGGGCAAAGTAGGCTTGAATGCCATCTGCATTCTGGTCTGACCATCTGCCTTCTCAAAAGCTTCTATGAGCTTGTGTGCAACTTCTTTGATAAAGTCCTTATGCATCAGAGTAGCAAAGGAGTACTGCTCGGTTGGGAATATAGCATGGACATAATTCTCCAAGTCAAAAGCTCTGACTCTTCTCAATTGGTGACCAGTCACCTTTGTTAATTCAGTCAGATCTGAGCTTCTGAGCTTTTGCCACTTTTTGAAACACTTGAGATGTTTCTTTAGTGTGTGGTTCTTGAAGAATGTGATCAGATCTTCTGTTGAGAATGCAGAAGCCTTTTGCACACTAGTTTGAACCTGAAAGAAAGAGTTTTGAGTTAGATTGAAAACTTGTGTAGATATCTGAGTATTTGTGTAGTTAGGTTTCTGAGTTACCTGAATGATTACATCAGGCTCAGAGACTTGTACTGCTGAGGTAGGGGGTTCCTCAAATATCTTGTTATGAGGTGGGGACTTGGTAGTCTGGTCCTCATCAACCTTTCTTTCTGCTTGAACCTGAGATCAGAAACATAACACTTAGGAAATTTTATCAAGAAAATTTTTATTGACAAGTCAGATATCTGAGAGGTCAATTACCTCCGTTGGAGGCTCAGATACTTGTCTCTCAGAGACTTGTGCAGTCTCTGGAATCTTTTCTTGTGACGAAGGCCTTGATGCCTCATCAATTTCCATATGTTGTGAGGGTTGAGTGGGCAACTCCTCAACAACTTCTACTTCTTTTTGAACCTGTTAAGTAGAATGTGTTAGTTTGAGAAAAATGATCAGAGATTTTTTCATTGAAGAATATAGATATCTAAATGAAACACCTTCTTTTCAGAAGGTTCAGAAATTCGTTCTTCAGAGACCTTGGAAGTCTTTGGATTCCTCTCTGAAGAGATATACTTTTCAGTCTCTTCATTTTGCTTCTCAGTTGGAGCCTATTAGAAACAAACACTTATTGGTCAAGTGTATAAAGCACATATCTGAGTTATATCTTTAAGAAACCATTATATACATGTGAGACAGGCTCCTGTTCCTTAAGTGGTGAAGCTATGGAAGCCTCCTTCTCAGATGCTGAGGTATACTTTGCAGCTTCCTCTTGTTGTTGTGTTTCTAAGTCAGCCTGTAACAAAGAAATTATAATAAGTAACAAGATTTAGGCATAAGTTATCATAAGTAAAGAGTTAAACCATTCAGCTACCTGAGCTTTGTCAGGCTGACTGGTCTCTGGAACTTGTGAAGTTTCCATGCATTGGTCTTGTTGTTCTTGGATCACTTCTTTGTTGGAAGTTTCAGGTACTTCAGACCTTTCCTGACTATGCAACTCAGTTGCCTCCTCTGGTTGATCATTTTGAGTAGATGCCTCAGTTTGATCCCTCATATTGAGTTGGGGAACCTGTTCTTTTACAGGATTTTCTTCAAAGAATGAAAGATGCCGTATCTCAGAACTCAAGTACCATTTCAGAGATCCACATCCGCCGATGTGGTTGTTGTGCTTGAGACAGACTGTTGAGTGTTGAGGCAATGGCAGTATCCTCCAACACTAAGCTATCTCTCATCAGAGCATCTTCAATATGCTTCAGTCTTTCTTGCTCTGATGGTGTAATTTGTCCAGTGACCTTGGACAGAGTTGCTTCTCCGGAAACCTTTGAAACTGATGCTTGTTCAGCAACCTGTGGTGCAGGTTCTTCTTCAGATACCTCTACACTAGTTACTTTTTCAGTAACCTTAGCCCTTTTTGATTTCTCTAGGACTTGAGAGATGACTAAATCATCATCTTCATTGTCAGAGCTCTCATCAGCATTAGGAACTGATTGGTCCATAATCCCTGCGGTTTCTGCAGATAGGGCTTGGTATCTATCACTACATCCTTTAGCAGTATTGATAAGTTCATCAGCAAGGCTTTCGGCAGTAGTTTTGACATTTCTGAAAGCACTTTCTCTTGCTGAGTCTATTTGTTCAGTAGTCGATACCTCTTTTGCAGCATTGATGAGTTCATCAGTAGTGGCTGCAGGTATCTGGGAATCGATACCCTTAATGAGTGTGTCCTCTGATTTACCAGCAGACTTATTTCGAGAAACCCACTTGGCCAGTTATGCAGGATAGCTCTATGAATCAAGTATACTTAATACACTTTTGCAATGTATGGTATCTTGTTCTTTACTGACCCAAGTCTGTGATAAGTGTTCAAGAGAATGAATCTCATATATGAAATCTTAGTTCAACTCTTTCACAAATAACAATGCTTGTTAAGGATCAGGACACTTAGAACTTTTGTGCTACTTAGAATCAAGAGCTTTGGTCGCAACAGAAAGCTTGAAGGTAAGTAGTGTGCTTGAGAGAACTTGTGAGAGTAATCAATGTAAGTTCAGTGTTCTATCTGTGTGTTCTAAGGTGTATTCTCAAGCAGTCTAAGTGTTGATATTTATAGATGAATTTGAGTGCCGTTTGAATAGTATCCGTTAGGCTTAAATCAAATTCAAACTATTGATATCTGAGTATAGTACTGTAGTACGTTTGTCTTCTTCTTCAGAAGCTACCATTTTTGTTCAGATATCTCTGTCCGCGCATTTAATGCATTGTACTATACTTTTGTCCTGTAGTGCCAACGGAACTATGCATGGTATCAGAGATCTTTATACTATCAGATTTCTCTGATGCTGTGCACGTCCTTTTCAAGAGTTTATCATAACTCCAGATATCACTTGTTGAAACAACTTGTTATAATATATTTCTTTTCAGAAACATATTTTATGTCCAAGGTATCTGAGCGTAGATATCTGCGGGCACTTTCCTCATCTCAGAAACCTTTTATTTCTCAGATATCTTTTTGCAACACTGTTTATTTAAAAACGCTTGTGTCTTTAAGATATCTGGTGATAGGTACCTGGAAACCTTTGTCTTCAGCAATCTTGTGCAGTCTTCAAATCTTCAAATCCTTTGAACTTTTCATGTTGGATGCCTTCTTCTTGGTCTTCTTTTTAGAAAATAAAAATTACATTCAGAGACCTAACATCCTATACAAGATTAGCTAGACTATCATACTTAGTGAGTTTCCTCTTTTACAGTGTTCAAGTGAACCAAGAGTACTAACCACCATTCTGAGCTAAGATAAGTCATTAGGTTGCGGATCAAAATCTAAACAGATATTCCTAACAATATACTTGGAAAAATCTTCTATTGTGATCTAGACAAAATCTGAACGTTCCCAAGTACGTGACTGGCGACTGAAGCAAGAAGGAAAGAGATCGAAGGAGATGGAAAACGTGTGAAGAAAGCTGAAATAAGGAAAGCAAACATTGCAAGAAGGAAATACTTTCCTTATTGAAGAGAAGAGCTTAGGAAAGATCTTATAGAAGATTTCATAATGAATTCAAGTCAAGATTGGATGCAGCAAATAGGAACTTTCCTTCTGGTTATTCATCAATGTAAACCTATATAAACAGCCAGAAGTTAGTTCATTCAAACTACGTGAGTTAGAGCAGTCTCCGAGTGTATTCACAACACCTCACGTGTTTGACAGTTTTCTAGGCTTTGTCTAGTTTTTCATCTAGACTAGGATAGTTAGTTCGATCCAACTGCTTAGTGTTTTTGTAATTCATTATATTATCATAGTGAATTCTTTTGCCTTGAGGCTCAGAGGGATATAATATATTAACCCTCTAGAAACCATACTTGGTGTTCTTTTTATTCCGCTATGCTTGAATTGCTTACTATATTAGCTTTAGTGTTAGTGTGTTTAACTTATATAGTTATATACACTGTTTGTTACAGTATATCGAAGACACTGTTCAATAGTGTTCTTTGGTATACTGATACACTTGTTTACATTATACCAAATTCCGGTCCGTACATTTTCATTTGGCATCAGAGCCAAGCACCTAATTCATAGGTGTTTGGATTTGGTATCATGGATTTTGCTAATCCTAATGTCAATAGGCTACCTATACTTGATGGCTCCAACTATAATCTTTGGAAAATTCGCATTCGCTCGCATATCAAATCCATTGATATTCGTGTTTGGAGAAGTGTTCTTGATGGTTATACTTTGCCTTTATTACCTCTTGATGAGGACAAAGATTGCATCCCCAAGGCGGAACTAGATTATGAAGTATGAAATTGCGGATGCAAACAACAATGAGAAGGCTCTCAATATCTTGTTTTGTTATGTCGATCCTCACATGTTTAAACTGATCCAAACATGCTCAACTGCCAAACAAGCCTGGGAAATTCTTCAAAGGCATTGTGAGGGAGATCTGAGTGTGAGAGAATCAAAACTTGAAATGCTTTTGAGTCGTTTTGAAAATCTGAGAATGGGAGAGGAAGAGGACATTACATCCAATTTTGGTAAACTTTTAGATATTTCTAATGAAAGTCATATGCTTGGAGACCCTTTGTCGAACAAGTAACTAGTTTACAAAGCTATTAGGACTCTTTCAAAATGTTTTGAAATGAAATAGATTGATGTGGAAACCTCTGAGAACTTGGCCACCATGGATCTTCAAACCTTGATGAATAAAATGAAAACTTTCGATTTAGGGTTAAACAACTCTTCTGATATTATCAAGGACAGAAGCATTGTACTTCAATCAAAGTCTTCATAAACACTGGATGTTGAAGAAGATGATGAGTTCAATGTTATGTTCAAGGCTATGGTAAAACGTTTTCAAAATACTAATCTAAAAGGCAAGTTTAAAGCAGGTTCAAGTAGCAATCCCTTTGGTCAGTCCAAATTCCCCTCAAAAGCATTGGTGAAGTATTCTTACAAGAAACCCATGGATGAGGATCCTGAAAAACTAAAAAGAACTCAGTGTCATGCATGTGAAGGCTTTGGTCATTATTCTTATGAATGTGCTAACACTCTTCGAAAGAAGGGAAATTCGTATTGAATTTGTTTGGATGATGATGAAGCAGTTATAGAAGAAGAAGTGGTTCTACTAGATGAAGAATTTCATACAGATGCACTACACTCTCAAGTCAACTGGAGTGATGGCAATTTTGATGATGCACAGTGTTGTTCAAACACTGCTGATAACATCTTTGTGCAAGAAATTTTTTTTGCAGGTGTTGCCGATGATATATCAGATGAGTGTATTGAATGTGAGACATTCTTTGATGAAGCTAATGAACTCATACAGTCTCAGAACTCCTGTACAGAAACACCGGAATCATTAGTGTATTGTGATCTGTTGGATCCCCACTGCATGCGTGGTTCAGTAGACCTTGAAGCTGACCACACACCTGAGAATGAGATGAGCCAAGAGGAGTTCATTAAGGAACTTGAAGACCTCTATGAGGATGTGTTGAAGGCATGGCAGAAATCTGCTAAGAATGAGAAAGCCTTGTTCAAAGAAACAGAATATCTTAAGGAACTGAACAAGTCTCTGCAAGACATAATCCTGAATCTGGAGGTAAGTATAACCAGAAAGGAAGCTGAATTGGAAAAGGTAACCACTAAGCTTAAACTTCATGAGCTTACTCTGACAAAAATGAATACATGAATCACTAAACTTGATGAAATGCTAGGTCTAGGTAATGATGGAACTACAGGTCTAGGTTTTCAACAACTTATTCAGGACCTTACTTCCTTTACCAATGATGCTCCTAGTAATTACCCAACTCTTGTGTTTGTGAAAGGAAAAGGATTGTCTGCCCAAATTAAGTAAGAAAAAGGTTTTTGTGTGTCAGTTTTGTACTAAACCTAGTCATATTAAACCTTACTGTTTCAAATACCAGAAATCCTTGAAAGAACCAAAAAATAGTGTTTCTTTATAGGAAACCACCGTGATCAAGTCTGAATCTGTTAAAGAATCCTCTATTGAAACCTCTCCTGATTGCAACAAATCTAGTGCTGATATTTCCAGCAGTAGTGTTTCCAGTGTTATGACTACTTCAGAGTATTCTTTAAATGTTCAATATTATGATTCTGGTGATGTCACTACACTGTCCAAAAACACTAGTACTCTGAAAGGTAAAAACAGACTAAGGGGAGTCTGGATATCTAAGACTGACAATGTTTGCAATGTTATGTTTTCTGTTGTTAAGTCTAACCCTACAGGTACATGGTACTTCAATAATGGGTGTTCCCGTCACATGACAAGTACAAAGACCTACTTGAAGGAGATAATTCCTCTCACCAAAGGAACTGTCACTTATGGTCGAGGAAGCAAAAGCAGGATAATTGGTAAGGGTGTGTTGAATGTGGAAGGATTTCCAGCACTAAAGGATGTTCTGTTAGTAAATGGATTAGTGGCTAATTTAATTAGCATTAGTCAACTATGTGATGATGACTTGAAAGTGTGCTTTGATAAGAAATCATGTGAAGTCTTTGATAGATCCAATTGATGTGTTATGACAGTCACTAGGTCAAATGATAACTGTTGTAAGTTTAATGATCATGTTGTCTGTAATCATGTGAAAGTTGATGAGTCAGTTATTTGGCACAAAAAACTTGGTCATATGAACTATAGGAATCTTGATAAGCTGGTAAAGTGCGAAGCAGTGTTGGGAATTCCCAAACTGACCAACCCTAGTAAGATTGTTTGTGGAGATTGTCTTAAAGGGAAACACACCAGGGTATCCCATACACCTGTTCCTGTTATGTCAGATGGTAAACCCACATGTATGAACAAATGTTTCCAGCTACTCCATATAGATCTCATGGGTCTAATGAGGTTAGTAGCCTTGGTGGAAAAAGATATGCCTTTGTGATTGTTGATGATTTCTCCAGGTACACTTGGATTAAATTTCTCAAAGAGAAATCAGAAACTTTTGATACTTTCAAAACTTCGCATGCTAGTATTAGGAACTTGTATGGTTGTTTTGTGAATCGTATTAGGTTTGATCATGGCAAGGAGTTTGAGAACCATAAATTTGTTCAATTCTGTGATACACATGGTATCTCTCATGAGTTCTCTGACACCTCAGCAAAATGGGATAGCTGAGTGTAAGAATCGCACTTTACAGGAAATGGCTAGAGTCATGCTGAACTCTATGAATGTCTCAAAGAGACTCTGGGCTGAAGCCTTGAATACTGATTGTCACATCATTAACAAGGTCTATCTCAGACCTGGCACTTCTAAGACTCCTGATGAACTGCTAAAGAATAAGAAACCCAACTTGAAATACTTTCATATCTTTGGTTGTGTTTGCTATATTCTTAATGATCATGATTATCTAGGTAAGTTTGACTCCAAGAGTGAAAGGGGGATTTTTGTTGACTACTCCCTGAACAGTCATGCCTACAGGATTTATAATCCAAGGCTAAAGACCGTTCAGGAGTCAGTCAATGTTGTATTTGATGATTCTACCAGTGTTGCAGGAGACCTTGTTCTTGAAATAGGTACAAAAGAAGTAGAGTCTTTTCCCACACCTAGAGCAGTTGACACAGGAACTTTAGCATAAGAGCTGCAAAGAAGAGAAGCTGATTTTGCTAGCTGTGTCCCGCGCACATCTGAGAACAATGAAGCAGAAGACACCAGTGTTCCCACTACACCTGCCGATGTTTTTCATACACCAGAAGAGTCAGATGCTGAATCAGGAGAAGAACAGGTAGGAGATGCAGAAGGTAGACGAGATCCACCTTCCAGAATCAGAAAGAATCATCCTGCACTCAAGTGATTGGTCATCTAACTGATGGAGTACACACCAGGCGCAAAGCAAGAGTCGAGTACCAACACGTGGTAAGATTGTGTGTGTGTGTGTGTGTGTGTGTGTGTGTATGTGTGTGTGTGTCTACCACATCCCCTGAGGTATATGTCTCTTGTTATGTCTCATCCACTGAACCTAAGAATGTTACTGAAGCACTTAAAGACATCCATTGGATAAATGCTATGCAAGAAGAGGTACAACAATTCTCTAAAAACAATGTTTGGACTTTGGTCCCAAGGCCCTCAAAGGCTAATGTGATAGGGACTAAATGGATTTTCAAGAATAAAAGTGATGAGAATGGTGTCATTGTTAGAAATAAGGCACGCCTTGTAGCTCAAGGTTTCACACAAGTTGAAGGCATTGACTTTGATGAAACTTTTGCTCCTGTTGTTAGGATTGAGTCTATTAGACTATTACTTGCCATAGCATGTTTTCTGAAAATCAAATTATTTCAAATGGATGTCAAAGCTGTGTTTCTAAATGGATACATAGACAAAGAGGCCTTTGTAGAACAACCAAAAGGCTTTGTTGACCCTTTTCACCCTGATTATGTCTTTAAGCTTCACAAAGCTTTGTATGGGTTGAAACAAGCTCCTAGGGCTTGGTATGATAGGTTAACTGCATTTCTCTTGCAGTTTGGTTTTATTCGAGGTGATGGTGATCGTACCTTGTTTATTATGAAACAAGACAGGTGCATAGCTCAGATTTATGTGGATGATATTGTCTTTAGTTCTACTAATAAATCCATCATGGATAAGTTTGTTAGCTCTATGACAGGTACCTTCGAGATGAGCATGATTGGAGAGCTGACATTCTTTTTAGGTCTACAAGTGAAACATCAACAAGATGGTCTGTTTCTTTCCCAGGAGAAGTATGCTAGGAATCTGGTCAAGTGATTTGGTTTGGAAGGCAAAAAACCTAGCAAAACTCCCATGTCTGCAAATACTAAACTTTCAAAGGATGATTCTGGAGATAGTGTTGAAACTACACTGTACAGGTCCATGATAAGAAGCCTGATGTATCTCTCAGCGACCCATCCTGACATTATGTATGCAGTTTGTGTTTGTGCCAGGTACCAGGCAGACCCCCGCACTTCACACCTTAATGCTGTCAAGAAGATCTTGAAGTACATATCTGGGACAACAAACTTGGGCATACGGTACTCAAGAGATACTAACTCCAACTTAGTTGGGTTTAGTGATTCTGACTGGGCCGGAGACTTAGACGACAGAAAATTCACAAGTGATGGGTATTTTTATTTAGGTAATAATTTGGCCTCTTGGTATAGTAAGAAATAAAATTGTGTGTCTCCTTACACTGCTAAGTCCGAGTACATAGCAGCAGGAAGTTGTGTAACCAGTTAGTATGGCTTAAGCATATGTTACATGACTATGGCTTAAAGAGTGATACCCTCCTAATGTGCTGTGATAATTTGAGCGCCATAAACATATCTAGAAATCCTGTACAGCATTCTAGAACCAAGCATATGCATTGGCCAAAATTCGCTCTTGTCAACTAGACTAACGGATCGGCCCATCAAGGCTACGGCCCAACCCACAATCCATTAATCAGTCCGTCTTGACTTCATACGTGAGTTGGACTCCAAAGGCCGGTTAGCAAGCCCACCTAGCGGAGTCATCCATCCAGCCAATCACCAAGACGCTACCGACTAGCTCACTTGACCTTGCTAACCTTCCAAATGGTTGACAAGCTAGCTAGCTCACCCAGCCTTGACCTTGCATGATCGACTCACAAGACCGACTAATGAACTAACCAACCCAAGAGGCTCGATGGACTTGGTCAGTCAGTAAGCAACCGACTTACGATCACTCTCCTAACTACTTGAGACACAGTCCAATCCGTTCCAACGACCTCCCCGAAATTAGCGGGCAGACTCCAACGATGGGTGGGTTATATAGAGAAGGCTGAGGAGAGGCTAACGGCAACAAACCCTAGCAATTAATCTCTCACGCCTCCATCTCTCTCAAGCTCTCTGATCAACATCGGCCGTCACCTATCATCATCCAACATCGCTCATCATCATCCATCATCAACCTTCAACCATCCGCCATCATCCATCTCTGTCAGACAACTGGCAGCTAGCTCCTTCCCGTAAGGTCAGCTAGCCCACTGCCGGTGTTCGTCCACCACGTAGCCGAACCGACTCAACCAACAGGATAAGTCGACGCTTGCCACCATCTCTCCCTCTTTGTTTCTTTCATTTGATTACTCCTTCTATCAGTCATCTAACTTGAGCGTCGGAGTCCCTTCGGTCGGCACCACACCGGTGTCACCTCGGAATCTCACGTCTCTGTTTGCTATTGTTTCCTTGCAGGTTGTCGGTCCCCCCCAATCTCTAACCCTAATTTTGATTGTAGATTTCTGAGCGTCTACAATTTGGCGCCCACCGTGGGGCCCCGGCTATCAAGAAAGGTAATCCAGTAGCAACCGCGACACGCTAAGAAATCCATCATGACGCACTCAGACGAATACGTTCTGGAAGAGGTAGAGGAGGTGGACGTCGTCACTCAGATCAAAACTTTGGCGGCCCAGATGCAAGAGAACGCTAAGAAGATCAAGCTCCTTGAGGACGAGAACCGCTACCGTCGCCAGAGAACTCGCTCTTGAAGGAAAGGGTTGAGTCTGCCGTCCACCGGAGGTTCCAACGTTGACGCGACCTGCCTCGCCGACTCATGGCATGGGTGGAGAACCCGCCACGCAACACGATTGAGGCTTGCCAGCTAACCTTTGAAGAGACGGAAGGGGTGATTCCCGTAACTCCAGTCTCTCAAGTGGTAAGCGCTCTGCCAAGGCCATCCCTTGAGATCACTCAAGGTACCACCAGCAGAAGGGTTTCGTTTGAAGGTGCTAACCCAAGGATGAACGACGAATCGCCACAACAACGCAACCAAAGCGCAAGTCAGGTAGATCACTTGCTAACCCTCTCTGCAGGTCACGGAAGTAGCAACGAGGAGCTAGCCTCCAAACTGGTGAGCCTGGAGGAGATGATCCAAAGAATCCCTGGAGTGCCAGCACCAATCAAGAAGAGCTTACCCAACAGCTTTGCTGACTCTCCCTTCGCCGATGCTATAGCCTTGGTGGAGATGCCAACCAAGTTCACCTTCCCAAGCATGAAGCTCTATGATGGAACGACAGACCCAGACGACCATGTCTCGCAGTACAAGCAGAGGATGTTCACCATAGCCATCCCTAGGGATCTCCGTGAGGCATGCATGTGCAAAGGGTTCGTTCCACCGATCGGACCATTTCTACAATGGTATACCAACTTACCCAACAATTTCATTTCCTCTTTGCAACTAGTCGATCGCTTTGTGGAACAATTCGCAAGCAACATGAAGTTTTAAAATTGTCGGACGACTTGTATAGCGTCAAAAGACCTAACGAATCTCTCGTGAGTACGTTGCAAGATTCAACAAGGAGAAGGTGTCAATCCCAATTGCAACAAGGACACTTGCTAACGCCTTCCGCAAGGGGTTGCCACCCAACTCGGGTTGTACAAGGAGTGACCATGTACCGCCGAACAATGGAAGACGTGCTCGCCAAATCATGGGCTCAGATAAAATGGGAGGAGGATGATGCCAACAGACCTTACGTGTCAACCCAAAGTGTTCGCAAGGAGCCCAAGCCTGACAGACGAGTTGAACGAAGGGTTCCAGACTATCGTGCTAGGCCATACCCGACTGAGAGAAGACATGGTCCTGTTGCGAATCCATCTTGCCCTCCAGTCCAACAGAGGAGGACAGAAACCCGAGCACCGCCTCCGAGTTACTCCCTCAGCATTGAACCAGAGGAGTGTGTAGCAGTCATGAAGAGCATGGGTGACAGAGTCAGGTGGCCAGGAAAACTTAGAACACCTCCAGATCAGAGAAACTCCAACAAGTGGTGTGAGTTCCACGGAGACCACGGACATACAACCGCAGAGTGCATCTCACTGCGATTGGAGGTAGCTGAGCTTCTGAAGAGAGGACACTTGACGGAGTTCCTCTCTGACAAAGGTAAAAAGACCCTCGCCAGTCGGCAGGGCACTGATCTACCTGAGCCCCCTCAGACCAACAAGGTAATCAACGTGATCTCTGGGGGATTAGAGATCAGTGGTGTCTCATACTCTGCGGCAAAGCGCCACAGTAGGCAAACGGTAAGGCCCGAGCTCGATGCTCGCAGAGCATCAGACACCTCTTCGTCTGACTTGACTATTAGCTTCTCAGACCAAGAGTCTAAGCAACTAATTAGTCCTCATGACGACGCTTTAGTAATTTCCATTCTTATTGCCAATTGTCTTACGAAGAGAGTTCTCATTGATAATGGGAGCTCTGCTAACATCATTTTTCTAGATGCTCTCATAGAAATGGGAATAAATGAGACCGCCATCCTCCGCCAGCCGACAACCTTGTATGGCTTCAGTGGAGAAAAGAAGTACACGGTTGGGAGTGTTACCCTTCCTGTCTATGCGGAAGGCATCAACCTACCAACAAAGTTCTTGATCGTAGACAGTCCGTCAAGCTATAATTCCATCCTTGGTAGGCCGTGGATTCACGATATGAAAGCGATCACAACCTACCAGGTGATTCGCTTCCCTACCAAGTGGGGGGTGAAGGAGATTCTAGGCCAGCAGCGGGATGCGAGGACGTGTTACATGGAGGCCTTGAAGCCCAAGGCAGCAGAGTTATAGCAATTACAGCAACTCAACCCCCCAATTTACCCAAACCAGCCAGGGACGGAAGAGCTCGATGAAGTTCAGATTCACCCAGACCATCCAGATCACAAAGTTCAGATTGGGGCAAGGTTGAGACCAGAGCTACGAGAGCAACTGATCACATTTCTCAAAGTTCACCACGACTGCTTTGCTTGGTCACATGCAGACATGACGGGAGTTGACTCAGAGGTAATCACCCATAGACTTGAGGTCGACCCAGACTACCCACCAGTCAGACAGAAACGGAGGAAGTTCGCTCCAGAGCGAAACAAGGTTATCAATGAAGAAGTCCAAAAGTTGCTTGATATCGGGTCAGTCCGTGAAGTACATTACCCGGACTGGTTAGCCAACGTTGTGGTAGTGAAGAAGAAGAATGGCAAGTGGCGAGTGTGCATCGACTTCACCGACCTCAACAAAGCATGCCCGAAGGATTCCTTTCCACTTCCCCACATAGACATGCTAGTGGATGCCACCGCAGGACATGAGCTGTTAAGTTTCATGGACGCATTCTCAGGTTACAACCAGATACTGATGCACCCTGAAGATCAAGAGAAGACATCCTTCGTCACAGAGAGAGGAACCTTCTGTTATAAGGTCATGCCATTCGGACTCAAGAATGCAGGAGCCACTTACCAGCGACTGGTCAACCGTATGTTCGCTAGCATGCTGGGGGACACCATGGAGGTGTACATCGACGACATGCTGGTCAAGTCCTTGGTTGCTGACCAGCACCTCGACCACCTCCGCCAAGCCTTCTCAGTCCTTCGCAGGTATAATATGAAGTTGAACCCAGCCAAATGCTCGTTTGGAGTCTCCTCTGGGAAATTCCTTGGGTATTTGGTCACGCAAAGAGGTATTGAGGCTAACCCTGATCAAATTCGTTCAATTTATAACATTCCCTCCCCCAAGTGCGTTAAAGATGTGCAGAATTGACTGGGAGGCTAGCAGCCCTCAGCAGGTTCATACCCAAGTCTTCCGAGAGGTGTCGACCATTTTTTGACACCCTACGGAAGGCCAAAGACTTCCAGTGGACAGACGAGTGTGAAGACGCCCTACAACAAATCAAGCGTTATCTCACCACATCTCCAGTACTCTCAAAGCCCAAGGTTGGAGAGACTCTGTTTATCTACCTAGCAATCTCCGACACAGCACTGAGCGGCGTCCTAGTCAGAGAAGAAGATGGAAACCAACTCCCAATCTATTATGTGAGCAAGTCCCTCTTGGACGCAGAGATCTGACATACCAATGGAAAAGCTAGCCCTTGCTGGTCACCTCGGAAGGAAGTCGCTACTACTTTCAATGCCATCCAATCGTAGTTCTCACCAGCTTTCCACTTCGCAATGTCCTACACAAGCCAGAGGTTTCTGGTAGACTTTCAAAATGGGCAGTCGAACTCAGTGAGTACGACGTCTCCTTCCAGCCCCGCACGGCCATCAAGTCACAGGCGCTCGCGGACTTCATAGCGGATTTCACCCCAACCGAATTAGATCAAGCAGAAAAGGAACTATTTTGTTTGCAGGAGAAGGTTAACTTGCAGTGGAAGCTCTCAGTCGATGGCTCCAGTAATACCAAAGGGAGTGGACTTGGCATAGTCCTCACCTCGCCAGACGGAGACACAATCCAAAGAGCCATCCGATGTGGATTCAAAGCAACCAACAACGAGTCCGAATATGAGGCGCTTATAGCTGGCCTCAACCTGGCTCGTGAAATGGGCATAAAAAATCTTCAGGTACAGTCGGACTCACAATTAGTAGTTAACCAATTGCAGGGCTCTTACCATACCAGAGACACCAAGATGGCTGCCTATCTCCAGCTAGTCAAGGAGTTACAGTCCTCCTTCGAGGAGTTCTCTATCTCGCAGGTACCAAGGACGGACAACAACCACGCAGACGCCCTTGCCAACTTGGGAGCGGCCATCCAAACCACAGCACCAATGACTATTCCTATAGTGTATGTACAATGGCCTGCAACATGGAAGGGTGAGCTCGCCAACCAGACGGTAGCTGATATAACAACTGAGCCAAATTGGATGGCTCCATTAATATCGTACTTGTCCAATGGAGAACTTCCAGAAGTCAAAAGCGAGGCAAGGAGGGTAAAGGCAAAGGCAACCCGCTTCACGCTCCTCGACGGACAACTCTATAGGAGATCCTATTCAGGACCCCTACTCAGGTGCGTAACTTATGATGAAGCCAAACATGTTCTGACTGAATTGCATGCAGGAGAATGTGGCAACCATTCTGGAGCTCGAAGCCTTGCACACCGAGCGCTCACAACAGGGTACTATTGGCCAACTATGAGGGCTGACGCCATAGACTTTGTGAGAAGATGTGACTCATGCCAAAGACACTCACAAATCAGCCACCTTCCACCAGAGAAGCTGCATCCATCCGTCAACCCCTGGCCTTTTATGAAATGGGGGATGGACATAGTAGGGAAACTACCATCGCACCAGCAACGAGTGTACATGCTCGCGATGAATCGATTACTTCACCAAGTGGGTGGGCGAAGCCTTCAAGCAAGTCCGTGACACGAGGTAAAAATTTCATTTGGAAACATGTGATCTGCAGTACTGAGTCCCCTACGAAATCGTGACATAATGGCTCCCGTTCATAAGCTATGAGTTTCAAGACTTACGCAAAGAATGGGGAATCAAGCTTACATTTTCCACTCCACGCTATCCCAGCGAATGGACAATGAGTCGACCAACAAGACTATCATGAATAGTCTCAAAAAACGGCTGAAACAAGCAAAAGGAGCATGGGCGGATGAACTCCCAGGTGTCCTATGGTCGTACCGAACCACACCAAGGACTCCAACTGGAGAAACACCATTCAACATGACATATGGGCTGGCGGTCATACCCATAGAAGTAGGATTACCCACACAAAGATACAAAATGGCTAAGCGGACCAACGACGCAGAGTGGCACACGAGCTCGACTTGGTCGATGAGCTCGAAGAGAGCCATGATCCGGGCGCCGCCACCAATGTAGTACTGCAACACTTCAACAAGAACATTCGGTCTGAACTTTCAAGCAAGACGATTGGGTTTCGCAGGTATTCCAGAACACAAAGGAGACAGGAGCTGGAAAGCTTGGACCAAATTGGGAAGGTCCTTACAAAATCACAAAGGTAGTATGCAACGGAGCCTACAAGCTCGAAACCAAGGAAGGACGACAGATAACCAACAGCTGGAACGCCATCCACCTAAAGAGGTACTTTTTTTGATACACTTGTTCTTTCCAGCTTGATCTTTTGTTGAAAACACCCCGAACTGACTAGGGGCAAGTCGGTTATCTAACCCGACTGGCAGTTCGGGTAAACGCCCCACACCACCCCCCATAAACGTCTTGCAGGAGCATGAGAGACACCCAACTAGTCTCCACTCCTTGATGTTCACCGATCCGCATGACATGGGCATACACACCTCGGTGAAGGTACAACTACATATATCCATGAGATTGATTTCTCAATACAATCCGACGACAAGGCTGGCTTGGTCACCTAACTTGACTATGCAGTGTCATCAACCGCCCACCCTAACCTTTCCAGCAGGATCGATTCCACTCATGCTGCAGAACGGCGTATCATGGTTACAACTAAAGAAATGCCACGTGACGTATCTTACTTCCAAGTGATCATCCAAAAACATACTGCTCAACAAAGCCAACCATCCATCAGGCTGAGCAACAAAACACGTGGGTTCACATCTACTTTGATTGGCTTGCATTTGCTTAATCCGTGAAATGCACCAAAAACAGGTCCATGGTTTAGACAAGTGCAAGCCTTTCAAAATTGATGATCACTACCATACAAAGAATGTCAGCTCCATCCACTTGTTAACATGCAGACAAGAGCTCTCTGCTTATTCCAACAGTCTCAATCGATTTATCGAACTTAGTTGCCAACAAAAGTAAACAAACGAACATGACATGCTGCCACGTCATTTGTATTCCAAGGTATGAACTAAAGTCGCCATTTTGAGATTGATTTCTCTCTATCACAACCAACCTGACCAGAGGCTAGTCGGTCAACTAACCCGACTAGGCAGGACGGTTAAAGGCCTCCCCTCTCCAAGAGGGTCCATCACTGAATTCTACCGTTAGGACACAGGGTGAACTCCACAAAGCCAGCCGTCTGACAGACAGGCATGGCGCCCAATTGCAATCAAGCTGCGTGACCATCCATTGGCGTAGGCACCCACCGTCTGACGCAACTTGACATCCACCTACAAGCTGACTGGCACCCAGCCGTCTGACTGATGCAACTTGACATCCACCTACAAGCTGACTGGCACCCAGCCGTCTGACTGACGCAGCTTGACCTCCACCTACAAGCTGACTGGCACCCAGCCGTCTGACTGACGCAGCTTGACACCCACCTGCAAGCTAACTGACACAAGGTCGTCTGACAAACATAGCATAGCACCCAGGACTAGCTGACATACATAGAAGCCTGACTGACCCAGCGTGGCACAAACTCGATGAAGTAGGCGGACGAACACGATCATAATTCAAGCACTACTCCTTTGGACTAGAGCTTAAACTGGGGGACACACCTAGTAGACAGAGTTCAACAGTGCAAAGCGCGTCGTCTAGAGGTTAGCCTGCTATTTTTCATTCTTAATTTGTACGACAAACATGGCTGCATGATTTATGACTACGTCTACGTTTTAGTATAAATTCCAAAGAACAATGCATCTTTAAATTCATGTGTTATTCACTACTTTGAGCTACTTTATTCATGTACGATAATTTCGAACGAATACTTATATATTTAAGATTATGTTTATTACGACTACCATACAAGTTCAAGTATGAGACATAAACGTCCCATAGCCTACGCGGCTCGAGACATCCCAGGAACAACCCAAAATAAATTCCAAGGCCACAAAAAACTTGCAGAACCGATCCACCCTACAAGGGTAATACAAACAACAATGTTCAAATACGAATAACAAAAAGCACTGGGAAGTCAAATCCGGCGAC
This sequence comes from Plantago major, assembly GCA_026545765.1. NCBI lineage: Eukaryota > Viridiplantae > Streptophyta > Magnoliopsida > Lamiales > Plantaginaceae > Plantago > Plantago major. The sequence continues at coordinate 74,343,833 of CM048840.1, read as the reverse complement.
ATGCAACACAAACGACAAAAGAAATAACTCATAGGACAACATCCAGAGTTTCACCATCCAACATGAAACTACTAAGTGGTACCAGCTCCATCAACATACTCCTCCGAGCAGCCATCGGTGACAGGAACTTCACCCCATGCTCAGTCAGATACATTTCACACATCGCGACCCTCTCTTGATAGTAACTTCCGAGCTCTCCCCTACCTATGGCCTTCAAACAGAATGCCCGCTCATTCAAGATCAATTGATGGTCTTCGTTCTGCTTGACCGCATGAAGTTCTGCCTTCAGCCTTTCGTTCTCCTTAATAGCGGAAGCCAATTCCATCTCGAGCTTAGCGGCTTTAGCCGCCTCAATCTCAGCCACAGCCAGCTCCTTCTTGACCCTAGCTAACTCTTCAAGTGCTTCATTCTTGCCTTGGCAATAACGTAACGCTTCACCCTCAAGTCGAACCTTCTCCCTCCTAAGTACCGCAACGGAGTGCTCACTAATCCGATGCTTCCTCGTAGTAGAAGCTAACTCCGCCTCCAGCAGCTGCACGGCCTTGCCCATGTACCCTATAGCGCTCAAGGCCTACAAGGCAGACATCAATAATTCATACTTTGGTCTAAGCACATAAACTATAGAGAGAAATGCTAGAGGGTGGCGGAGACTACCTTGACAATCTGGTCGAGAGCATAATCCATCAAAGGAGTCACTCTGTCTCTCACCAGCTGATCAAGGTTACCCATCGTTAACACCCTTCCAGAACTCAAAGTTATTGCACCAAATTCAAAGAGAGAGTAGCTCCATCAACCTCAAAGCTGACAGTCGATGAAGGACTATCACCCACTTCTCCACGCGCCGCCATAGATGGTGAGCTCACACCCCTGCCGGGAGGAGCAGTAGTCCTGGCAAGACTATGCGAAGCTCCAACCGGGCTGCCTGGCAGAACACCCGGCGTATCGGCTGCCTGAGTATTTGGAAGGCAGCCCTCCACAGCATTCGACGAGTTATTAGGTGGATCATTAGGAAGATCGCCTCCTGACTCTAAGAGTTCAAACCTCGGCTTCTTTGCATACCGCCCCAACAAGTCATCCACTTTCTCAACTGGAGCCGCGACCGACTTCGTCATTTTCATCACCCTCGCTACTCTGACAGCATACTCATCTCCATTTCCTGTCCGTACATGAGATGAAAGAAAAGCATCGTCAGAGCTAGTTATCTCAAAACGCATCCTATCGACATGACTAATCTAAAGATGTCATTACCTCCAAATGATTGGATAACGGCACGCCACATGCTGCATGCCTTCAACGTAGTCGGGCTCAAGAGGTGGTCGATCGATCTGGTCATACTAGAAGCATTTCTTATTGCTTGAACCACCACGTCCCCATCATCTAGCATATCCTTCCTCGCATGGCTACCTGTAAGAAAGAGTCTTTAAAGTTCAATCCAATATGAAAAGTGCAAAGAAGAGGTAAAACAATCACACTAAATAGCAAAGAGTTGAACTTACCAAAAGGCTTCCACGATATCGGAACCCTTGCCAAGTCTGTCGGCTCAAACACGTGCTCACTGCTCACCAGGAAATACCTTTCCTTCCAAGTTGACTTATCGGACGCGTTGCCATCTGATGAAAATCGACAACACTGCCTCGAGTTGTCGAACTCGACCTTTATCCGATGAGACTTCCTTCACTGTGTAAAAGTGGCAGAAGGTGTCGACAGACATCTGAACATTCATGACCTCGCTCAGCACCTGCATTCCAAGAATAACCCGCCAAGCATTGGGCATCAGCTGACCGGGTGCAACCTGGAGATAGCTAAGTACGTCAGCCACAAACTTGGGGAGTGGGAGTCTGAGCCCTATCTTGAAGGCAACTTCATACAAGCAAACCATCCCCGGAATGTCCCAATCTGCCCGCTGGCCCGCCAAGGGGAGTCGAGACCCAGGACTCTCTGGGATCCCATAGAGATCCCTCATGTGTGACAAGTTCGCCTCACTGAGAACTGAGGCCACGTCACCGGATAAGATGCCAGTAGGCTGGCCCATAGCGGACAAAGACCCGCCATGTAAATCCTGGCCGTCAACCCCAGTCGACCGAGAATACACAATCAACTTGCTCGGGTGCCCTTCCATGATCCACCTGTGTCAAGTTCAAACAAGAAAGCCTCACCCAAAAATCCATGAAAAGCATCAACCCGGTTTAACATAAAAAATACAAGTTTACGTAACGCGGACCTCAATCAGCAAACTTCCAGCTAGAATTGATTCCTAGCATGTAAAATATCCATCAACTAAATCCAGTCCAGCGTCATCAATATACATGCCAAGCAAGCTATCAACCTGGCAAGTTCTACAACAATCTATCAACATATCCATTCACAAAATGGTATAACGTCACAAAATTCTATATCCAATCGATTTCACCAAACACCGGTCGATACAAAAAGCAACATGCATATGTCTCTACGACACCACTTCAAAGCAAACAGGATCCACCAATACGAATTACGACAAATCAAATCCTACAGGCACAAAACCAAACATAGACTTGAAAATTTCATGCGAACCCCATTGACAAAATTAACCCTACATGAACCGTCTAATCCAAAGTGCGGGTCGCAATTCCAAATACATGACTCACTGTATAATATATTTCTTATACAACTTGTCCACAATTCAAGGAATTGACAAAGGTCAAAAATGCAGTAGCCAAACTATACCATATGCTTTCTAAAAATGCTGACTGGAATGGAAGCGGAATTATTTATTCCTCTACTATGGCTTTGGTCCTTCGATCATTATAATTCATCCAATTAGCATATCCAATTAGCATACAACCCAACTTATATCCAAACAAAAAATAATAATAAGCAGAGACATACAAAAATAAAATCCAACAAGAAATGGTCTCTCCTAGAGATCCAGCATTCAAAAAAAAAAAAAAAAAAAAAAAAATCCAGGTGAACAGTAAAACGGGAAGATGAACAGTACCAGTACACGCCTCTCCTTCCCCGCTCTATTTCTCCACCGGAAATGGCGAACTCCGGCCACCTTCACTCCCCCCCCCACGCGTTCAGCCTCTCTACTGCTTCCTCCTCCGTTCTCCCTCAGATCCGCTCTTAACCCTCCTCTCCGTCCGCCGTCACTCCCTTCCGCCCGCCCCTCTCTCCGCTTGTTAATGGCGTGAAGGAAGAGGAAAATAGCGTTGAAATGGAGGAGAAAATGGCGTGAAAGAAGAAGAAGATGGTGGAACAGGAAGAAGAAAACTGATATTTGTAAGAAGAAGATGGTGGAATAGGAAGAAGAAAATGGCGTGAAGGAAGAAGAAAATGGTGGAGTAGGAAGAAGAAAATGGGTCTATGTGTTGGTGATCCCCAACTTAAAATTACTCAACTCAAAATTACTCCATTTCGGGCAAGGCATAGTTGCTCCGGGCAAGTCATCCTCCAATTCGGGCAAGGTAGACATTAATTCGGGCAAGGCATGAACCCTCCCAATTTGGGCAAGTCATACTCCAATTTGGGCAAGCCATACTTCATTTCGGGCAAGGCAACCCATTTCGGGCAAGTCGTCTATTTTCTGTCAGCAAGTTTCCATCTTGCTAGATGGACTAAGTTGCCCACCTTGAAATTTTATGTCAGCAAGTTTCCATCTTACTAGACGGACTAAGTTGCCCACCTTGAAATTTTCTGTCGGAAAGTTTCCACCTTGCTAGACGGACTAAGTTGCCCACCTTGAAATTTTCTGTCGGCAAGTTTCCACCTTGCTAGACGGACTAAGTTGTCCACCTTAAAATTTTCTGTCAGTAAGTTTCCACCTTGCTAAACGGACTAAGTTGTCCACCTTAAAATTTTCTGTCAGCAAGTTTCCATCTTGCTAGATGGATTAAGTTGCCCACTTCAAAATTTTCCGTCAGCTAATTTCCATCTTGTTAGACGGACTAAGTTGCCCATCTCAAAATTTTCTGTCAGCAAGTTTCCATCTTGCTAGACGGACTAAGTCGTCCACCTTGAAATTTTTTGTCAGCAAGTTTCCACCTTGCTAGACGGACTAAGTTGTCTACCTTAAAAATTTTCTGTCAGCAAGTTTCCATCTTGCTAGACGGACTAAGTCGTCCATCTCAAAATTTTCTGTCAGCAAGTTTCCACCTTGCTAGACGGACTAAGTTGTCCACCTTAAAATTTTCCGTCAGCAAGTTTCCATCTTGCTAGATGGACTACTAGGTTGCCTACCTCAAATTTTATGTCGGCTAATTTCCATCTTGTTAGATGGACTAAGTTGCTCACCTGGAAATTTTATGTCGGCAAATTTCCATCTCGCTAGATAAACTAAACTGCCCATCTCGAAAATTTCAATCCGTAAATGCCCATCTTGCTGGGTTGGATTTTTACAACCGAGAACACCTGTCAGTAAGCTTCGGCTTTGCCAAATCAACGTCTTGCTCTGACGAGCTAACAACATGATCACCACGAGTGAAGTCCATCTTTCTGATCAATCCATCTCCCAACCAATGAGCTTACCGATCGTTATCCCGATATACTTACGAGGTAACTGATACCTTTGATGGAGCAAATGTTATTCGCTTACGATCTGGCGTGCATCACTCTTTTGGGCACAAAATTTCTACTCTCCGACTCGAAACACTCGACTCGAAGAGTGGGGGACAAACTGTATTGGCCAAAATTCGCTCTTGTCAACTAGACTAACGGATCGGCCCATCAAGGCTACGGCCCAACCCACAATCCATTAATCAGTCCGTCTTGACTTCATACGTGAGTTGGACTCCAAAGGCCGGTTAGCAAGCCCACCTAGCGGAGTCATCCATCCAGCCAATCAGTCTGCATGCTACCTGACTAGCTCACTTGACCTTGCCAACCTTCCAGCTGGTTGACAAGCTAGCTAGCTCACCTAGCCCGCCCGACCTTGCATGACTGACTAACAGACTAACCAACTCCAGTAGCTCGATGGACTTGGTCAGTCAGTAAGCAACCGACTTACGATCACTCTCCTAACTACTTGAGACACAGTCCAATCCGGTCCAACGACCTCCCCGAAATTAGCGGGCAGACTCCAACGATGGGTGGGTTATATAGAGAAGGCTGAGGAGAGGCTAACGGCAACAAACCCTAGCAATTAATCTCTCACGCCTGCATCTCTCTCAAGCTCTCTGATCAACATCGGCCGTCACCTATCATCATCCAACATCGCTCATCATCATCCATCATCAACCTTCAACCATCCGCCATCATCCATCTCTGTCAGACAACTGCCAGCTAGCTCATTCCCGTAAGGTCAGCTAGCCCACTGTCGGTGTTTGTCCACCACGTAGCCGAACCTACTCAACCAACAGGATAAGTCGACGCTTGCCACCATCTCTCCCTCTTTGTTTCTTTCATTTGATTACTCCTTCTATCAGTAATCTAACTTGAGCGTCGGAGTCCCTTCGGTCGGCACCACACCGGTGTCACCTCGGAATCTCACGTCTCTGTTTGCTATTGTTTCCTTGCAGGTTGTCGGTGCCCCCCAATCTCTAACCCTAATTTTGATTGTAGATTTCTGAGCGTCTACAGCATATATATTAGACATCATTTCCAAAGAGATTTGGTAGATGCTAAGACTATACTCATAGAACATATAGAGACCACACATCAACTTGCTGATATATTTACTAAACCTTTAGATAGTGAGAGATTCTTCAGTTTGAGGAAGTCTCTTGGTATGTGTGTTGTCTAAAACTGTGAACATTCAAGTGTTGCCATAACACCACTGGCTAACACTGTAGATTGCATGTGGTGTGTAGGTCTGCATTAGGTCTTGATTTGATTACTTGTTATTCTCTCTCTCTCTCTCTCTCTCTCTCTCTCTCTCTCTCTCTCTCTCTCTCTCTCTCTCTCTCTCTCTCTCTCTCTCTGTTGCTTTACCTGAGTATTTCTGTGGGTTCTAATAATCCTTGGTGCAGCTAATAGTGGACCACTCTGAAAGGAATAATAAAAGGTCTCTCCTCGACTAAATATGTGCCCGTTTTTGGAAAGATGGGATAGCCAGATATAGTCTGGACCGACACTGGGGTGTATGGGGCTCCGGTTGCCTGCATTCAGTGTTGGTACTGACTTGAGGTTGTCTCTATAAAAGTGACACATCAAATGAGTACGCATTGGGATACTGGGTGTTTGGGGTTCAGGCTGCCTGCGTTCAGTCCTATGTGCTCACCTGTGTTGCCGAAGATTTTGTATTGCTACTGGGGTGTATGGGGTTCCGGCTGCCTGCATTCAGTGGTCAATCATATCAAATAAGAGTACCACCCTGTTATTTTTTGCACTAAAAAGGTTGTTTAGTTGTACTATAAAACTTTTCTGATGAGTCTGTACTTGAGCTGTGCACATGGGTGTTCTGATAACACCATAGATTATTCTGTGTATTTGCAACACTGCTTTCTTTGCATCATATAGGTCACTTTGCATATACATATCATATAGGTCTAGGTCTTGAGAGGACTTGAGTCTGGTAAGTGTTGAGGGGGAGCTAGGAAAATCCTTTTTGGCAACTTTATTTAAGAAATACGCAGTTTTGAATTGAATTGTACCTTGAGTCCAGATTATTTCTTAAATTTTAATTATCTCACCCTTAAAGATTTTCTATTTTCTAACTCTCATTTTATGTGCAGCTATTTTGAGTACTAACTTGTCTTACAGGTTGATCCATAGCCACACAAGCCCACAAACCAGGCCCAAAACTCTCAAGCCCAAGACCTAAACCTATTTTTCCATATTTACAACATCTCTCTATTTCTAACCTAGCCATGTTTCTCTTAATCATGTCTTTTCTAGAGCTCAGAACTCTGGTACTTGTACATCTGGTTTAGGTCCTTCTGAGACTTCTCTGCGTGCCAATTTTGTTATACTTAGACAACAGTTTTTGGAAAAGTAATTAATTCTTCTGAAACTCCTGGTACTTCAATGGGTGAAGAATGATGCTGAGTTTTTACTTTCCTCACAAAAAGGGGGAGAAATGGTTACTCTGCTTTATCTTGAAACCCTTGAAATCCTTCTTTATCTTGAACCACTTACTTTTGACTGGTGCACAATCTTTTGTTGAACTTTATGTTTTGATTGTGAATCCATTCTACTTCAGCTAATGTTATTCCTAGGTATGATTTCTGTTATTAAGGGGGAGTAAGGCTCTGTTCTCTTCAACTGAAATTTACTGAACTGAACTGAATTGAACTGAACTGAACTGAATTGTAGTATAAAATATAACTAAGCAGAACTGAACTGAACTGAACTGAATGGAACTGAACTGAAATGAACTGAACTGAATGAGTTTTCAGTTGAAGAGAACAGAGCCTAACTGATAGTGAGGTTGAAGTTTTGTGAAGAAAGGCAAAAAGGGGGAGAATGAGTGCAAGTATATCAGTCAGTGTTTTCACAACACCAGCTGACTGCACATTATATTGCACTTTAGTTATTATATTTTGCCTTTATTCACTTTGATTGGATTCCATGTTGAGTTACTTGTTAAGGATATCAAAGAGGATGAAAAGTGCAGGTGTTGTCATGCGGTGTTTTCACAAAACCAGACGACAACACTTTACTGCTGCATTGAATATTTGATTCGATATTTTCCTTTATTAACCTTAACCTAGTTCCACGGTTTTAGGTTGATTGTCCAGGTCTAAATAAGTCAAGGGATTCGAAGTTGATGCTTAGGAAGAGTTTGAGCTAAGTAGGAAAGCAAATCAGTTGGAAAGAGTTATTTCCTTATTGGAGACTAAGAGAATCTTTGAAGAGAATATTGAGGAATATACTTGGGAAGATCTTCAATTGTGATCTAGACAAAATCTGAACATTCCTAAGTATGTGACTGGCGGCTGAAGCAAGAAGGAAAGAGATCGAAGGAGATGGAAAGCGTGTGAAGAAAGCTGAAATAAGGAAAGCAAATATTGCAAGAAGAAATACTTTCCTTATTGAAGATAAGAGCTTAGGAAAGATCTTATAGAAGAATTCCTAATGAATTCAAGTCAAGATTTCGTGCAACAAAATAGGAACTTACCTTCTAGTTATTCATCAATGTAAATCTATATAAACAGCCAGAAGTTAGTTCATTCAAACTACGTGAGTTAGAGCAGTCTCCGAGTGTATTCACAACACCTCACGTGTTTGACAGTTTTCTAGGCTTTGTCTAGTTTTTCTTCTAGACTAGGATAGTTAGTTTGATCCAACTGCTTAGTGTTTTTGTAATTCATTATATCATCATAGTGAATTCTTTTACCTTGAGGCTCGGAGGGTTATAATATATTAACCCTCTAGAAACCATACTTTGTGTTCTTTCTTTCCGCTGTGAGCTTGAATTGCTTACTAGATTAGCTTTAGTGTTAGTGTGTTTAACTTATATAGTTATATACACTTTTTGTTACAGTATATCGAAGACACTGTTCAATAGTGTTCGTTGGTATACTGAATACACTTGTTTATATTATACCAAATTCCGGTCCATACATTTTCAAAGAGCAAAGATTACAACAAGGAATTCTTTTTCAGTAGTTGTGTAATTTATCTGAGCATCATTTAAAGTTTTACTCACATAATAAATCACACGAAAATGCTTATCAATTTTCTGACCAAGAACAGCACCCAAAGCATAATAATCAGAAGCATCACACATAATCTCAAAAGGGAGATTCCAATCAGGAGCAGAAACAATTGGTGCTGAAACAAGTCGCTCCTTAAGAGTTGAAAAAGCTTTCATGCAATCATCATCAAAAACGAATGGGGCATCTTTTCCCAAAAGGTTTCTTTGGCTTTTAGCAACTTTAGAAAAGTCTTTAATAAACCTACGATGAAAACCAACATGCCCAAGAAAAGCTTGCAACTCTTTCACACAAGTGTGAGGGGGAAGTTTAACAATCACATCAAGCTTAGCTTTGTCTACTTCTATTCCAATCTTAGAGACAACATGCCCAAGCACAATACCCTCTCTAACCATAAAATGGTTTTTTTCCCAACTCAAAGTTAAACTACATTCAATGCACCTTTTTAGGACTCTATCAAGTTTAGCCTGACAATTATCAAATGAATCTCCAAAAATAGAAAAGTGATCCATGAATACCTCAACAAAGTCTTGGACCATGTCTGAAAATACCGAAAGCATACACCTTTGGAAGGTAGCTGGGGTGTTGCATAATCCAAATGGCATCCTCTTGTAGGCAAAGGTTCCAAAGGGGTATGTGAACATCGTCTTCTCTCTATCTTCCACCGCTATTGGAATCTGATAAAAACCTGAAAAGTCCATCCAAAAAACCAATAGAATTCTCACCCAGCAAGGTGGTTAAGCATTTCATCAATAAAGGGAAGGGAAAAATGGTCTTTCTTGGTGGCGGCATTCAATCTCCTATAGTCTATGCACATGCGCCAACTAGTGGTCTTCCTAACCGGCACTAACTCCCCTTTCTCATCCTTCTCTACAGTAATCCCGGATTTCTTTGGAACCACATGAACCGGGCTCACCCACTTACTATCAGGTATGGGATAAATCATGTCACTATCTAACAACTTAATGACCTCTTTCTTTACCACTTCCTGAAGGGCTGGGTTAAGCCTACGTTGTGGTTGCCTAACCGATTTCGCTCCCTCTTCTAAGGCAATCTTATGTGCATCGAGTTGGACTTATCCCCTTAATATCCTTAATGCTCCACCCAATGGCTTGAGAATTAGTCTTAAGAATCTCTACTAACTTTTTCTCTTGCTCATTGGAAAGCTTTGTGGAAATTATAACGGGTTTAACTTTCTCCTCATCAACATACACATACTTAAGATGGCTTGAAAGTTCCTTAAGTTCTAAGGTTGAGGTTTTAGGTGTTTTCTCTTCCTCCACCTCTAAACTCTCCTCTATCTCCTCCCCAAAAGAAATCACTTCAAGCTTATTCAATTCCTCAATCCACATCCTAGTCTCCTCATCAATAAAATCATTATCAGAATCAAGGGTTAAGGTTACTTCTAACTTATCAACAATAGAGGTTTCAAGGTAAGTATCATGCACAATTTCCTCAACACAATCAATATAGTTGCATTCATCAACAAAATAACTTGAGTATCGGAATGTGCCTGAATTTGAATTTTCTCACCAAGAACCTCCATGATTACTAGTCCGGTTGCAAACTCAAGTGTAGTCCTTATGGTAGCCATGAATGGTCTTCCCAATAGAATCACATGATCTCTTGTGGATGGCTTTCCCTCATCCGCTGACTCCATCACCACAAAATCAACCGGAGCAATCAGCTTGTCAACCATTACCAAGATATCTTCGATGATCCCCTTCGGGCGTTTTACACTCCTATCAGCCATTTGCACAACCATGCCGGTGGTCTTGAGCTTTCCAATCCCAAGTTTCTTGTAAATAGAGTAAGGCATCAAATTGATGCTTGCTCCATTATCAAGCATAGCTTTTCCCACCTTCTGGTCCCCAATGGTGATATCGATCATAAAACTCCCAGGATCCTTCTTCTTGATGGGCATCCCATAAACTGAGTTCGCTATCTCATGCATGAGTTCTTTCTCATCCTTCTTGTAGTCTCTCTTACTAGCTAAAATCTCCTTGAAGAATTTACTAAACGAAGGATCATTAAGTATCATGCCAAGAAGGGGAATATTCAACTCAAGCTTTGACAACGACTTGTAGAATGGGTTGTCTCGAAAATCTTTCTTCTCCTTCACCCTATTAGGATAAGGAACTTGCCGTTTCTTGGGGGGATTGTAAGGATCTTGGTTCTTATGTAAGCCAGACCTGGAAGCATGTTGCCCCCCTTTAACGCTTTCCTTTCCCTTTGAGGATGGAGGTGGTAAAGGTGACTTGCCTCTTATATGATCCCTAGCACCTATATTACCTGAAACATCGGGTAAAGGATTAGCAACATCTGGATTAGACACAATAGTCTCCTTACCACTTCTCAAGATGGCTAGAGCTTCGGCTTCTTGAGCCTCAAATGCATCCTCTCTATCGTATGCTTCCACCAATTCCGCTACAAGTCCTCCTATGGATTTCATGTCTTCGCTCATGGAGATGATCCTCTCATCATTACTTGCTTCATTGTAAGTGCAAGCTTTGAAAACCTTGTCCAATTGTCCCATGGCCAGCAAGAAGGCACTCTCTTCTTCCGTTAGTTCCTCCTCTTCATTCACAAGATTCACTATTTCCGGTTTTCCCAACTCGGCTATACCTGCATCAATATCAAACTCCACATTGTAAATATGAGAAGGACTTACCTCAAGATTAATTGGCTATTCTCCAATTCTTCCCTGCTTCTTATTCCTCGAATTGGTAGCCAACTTCACAAAGATATCATACAACTCCTCGGGAGTATTGTCGACCAGCCCCCTACTTGCTATCTCCACATTCTCCTGGGTCTCGTCATTTAACCCATTATAGAAGCACATGCAAAGCTCGGCTTGAGTCAACCTATGACGTGGGCACCCATACTTAGCTTCCTCAAATCTTTCGAATGCGTCATGGAACCTCTCAGTCCTTCCTTGCTCTAACTCAGTTATCTCCTTCTTCAGTCGAATGGTCTCGCTATATGGAAGATATTCATCAAGGAATTCTCCTATAACATCTTTCCATGTTCGCAGGGATCCAGCACCCAACCTACTTAGCCACCCCTATGGCACACCTCCTAGGGAAAATGGAAAAACCTTCCTGCGAAATTGGCATTAACTCAATCCCCTCTTGGGAATTTCTGAAGTAATTTGCTCAAATTCTTCCAGGAATCGCAAGGTGTTCTCCCCGCTTATCCCCATGAATGTAGGTAGTAACATCAGATCATTCTCTATAAGCTAGAACTCTCTTGCCTCCGGTTCTAAGAAAATTGGTTGTCCCGGTCTCACCACCTTGGACATCATGAGTGATCTCATTGACCTCATCGATGATTTGCAAAACAATCACAACACCAGAACTAAATCACTCTTAGCACCTTTAGTGAAACAAGGGTAAAAAGTGAGAAACTTAGAGCCTTAACAAATAGACTTGCTCTTAAAACACACAAAGAACCAAGTAAACTAATCTTTAAAACACAAACTAAGGAGTTAAGTCCCCGGCAACAGCGCCAAAAACTTGATGCGTCAAATCAAGTCCTTAATTTATAATCCAAGAGCAATATCAAGGATCACTAGAAAAAGCACGTAGTGAGTTGATAAGTTGCCCCGAGTGTCGTTCTCGAAGGACTTAACTAAGCTTGTTGGTGTTTCAAAGTACTAGTTTGTCTAGAATTGCGTCTTACGACCTCCAATTCTTTCTTTCGCAAATTAAACAGATAGTAAACAGCAAATACGGGTTTTGTATCAATTAAAGGAGACATGGGGTGGTGGTTTCATCAAGAGCTAGCTAGTATATGGATACAATGGATTAGATTACACGACTTTTGAAAGTGAAAACGTTTTATCAACGTAGTAGAGTCATCAATTCTACTAGTCAGCGTTTGTAGTCGAATGTCTTGGGCTTAAATCGTAAGTAACCTTGAGGGTGCGAATCCCTCTTGTGGATTTTGGGTATTAAGAAACAATTGCTAAGGCATTGAACTAACAAACGATTCGCAAGAATTCAACAAACCAAGAATAGTGTATTTTCATCCAAAGTCATATACTAGCATGCTCAAGATTTCACCACCAACCCATGGGTGATGTTTAGCTACTCATACTCATGTTGTCACAGGCAAGAGATATGATAATCATAAGCATAAACATACACAAGAAGTAAGAAATTAGAAACGATACAGAATTACCAATTATGAAGAATTACTGAGCTCCAATTGATTAACAATGGTGAATGTATGATACAGGAAGAAATCTTCAGACTTAAATGGTTAACCAAGACTCCAACTTTGATCAGATGGATGATTCTTGGAACCCTAGACCTCTCAAAATACTCCCAAATGTTGTTTGAAATGAAAACGTTATGTTTGAATTACAAAATCTGGAGTTTAAAATGCCAGAATCAGAAAAAGTAACGCTCAGAAACAGAGCAGATCGGAGCGGGCGATCTCCCGCTCCAGCTCTAGGACGTAGCCCTTTGTGGCTTCGTCCAGTCTTCCGGGTGATCGTCCCGCTCCTCCTCGGGCTCGATCTCGACTTATTTGTCCTTCCTTGACCCGTTTGGAATTCCGGGAACCTTCGTGGCACCTATTTGGAGTCTTGGAGCTTGTAATCTCCGACAAAGTGCATTCAAATGCATCATTTTGACTCCTTTTCTTCATGAAAAGTACCTAAAACCTGGAATCAAGTTGGAAACACAAAAAACACAAACAAAAGACAAAATATATACAAATAAAGGAAAAACTAGACTAAAAGTTAGTAAAAACAAGGTAAAAAGAACCCGATGAGGTGTTCTAAAAATGCCTCATCAAATCACTCTAATGAATGAGAAACAAGTAATAGAGCCCCCCGAGCCGGAGAAGAGTTTTCCGGAACAAGAGCTTCGAAGAGTGGATAACTGCCTCAAGGGAGCGTGTGTATCATCAAAGACTAAAAGCTAGAATCGATCAACCCCTTTCCGAGCTCACCCCCCCCCCCCCCCCCCCAGCCCCTGGTCCCGATGAAACACCCCCTCCAAACGTGCAAGAAGAAGAAGCCTCGAATGAAGATCCTCGCCGGGACGGTAACCTCTGTCACCTAGTAAGTTCCGAGAATCACTTTAGTGAATGAACGTCAAGTGATGGAGCCGACCGAGCCGGGGAGAAGTCTTTTGAAAACAAAACACCAATCTGTCACCACAACCACATTAGTCGTCGTGGGTCAAGAGAAACTTTGTAGTTTTGATTGTAGGGTAAGGTCGGTAGAGACCAACAAGAGTAACAAAAGACTTACCTCGGTATAAATGGAAAACTCTCCGCCTCGGGTCCCATAGGACCAATAATCTGTACTACATGCCTTCACTGATAATGAAGTATCAAAACGATCAAATGAAGGAAGAGTAAGTAGCAAAGAATATCAGTGTGATGATTCTGAGGAGCAGCAACTCGGAACAACTTGTCCAAAAACCTCGGAACCGAACTTAGAGTGTCGTCTCGACGAAGGGCAGTAGATTGGAGGCAAGCAACTCGATCACAGTTTCCAACTTCAATCCACGCCTGACACTGAGTTGCCACACCCGCTTAAAGGATGAAAAAAGAGCAACAACTTAAAGGAGCTCGGACGCTTCCTCATCGAAAGTTGCAGCTGAAGACAAGCAGCTCAGACCGAGCTCCGAAACTTCAGCCACAAACCAGCGACGAGTTGGTGCCCCTACTGGAAGAAGTATCAAGCAAAGTGAGGCGAGCTCAGACACCACTTCATCAAAGACGAAAGTGAAGACAAGCAGCTTAGTCCGAGCTCCCAACTCCAGCTCCGCCAGTGATGAACTGGCACCCCCAGCTAAGGAGTGTCAAGTTCTTTTGATCGGGAAAATGCAAAATGAAGAAGTAGTGGGCACCATCGGTTCTAGCGATGAGACTCCCAAAAGGCAGTCTTAGTCGAGCTCCCTATGGGAGACTCACAACATAGAACCATTGAAGATTGTCACTACTAAGGGAATGGGAAGCCAACTCCGAGAAGTCATGCTCGACAAGATTTTGTTACCCCCTAGAGCCCACTTGGAGTAGAGAATCATAATGAGTCAAATACATACCAAGTGAGCTCCTAGCGGGAACAAAATTCCGCCGATATCTGCTAAAGTCCGGCCTCCCATTCGCTGGAGAAGAGATGATGTGAAAATGTCCCTAGGCTTGGACCTGGGCCGAGCGAATTGGGTTGTTCAACGCAAGCCCAATTCGTTGAGTCCAACAATATTCGCTCACTCGGCAGACTCGAAACAATAAATCCAAAGAACCAAGAAAACCGTCGAGAAAAGGGGAGGACTTCAAACTTGGAATTTCTCAACTATCTTCCACTAAGATACTTGGAAACGAGGGGGGGGGGGGGGAGGGGACTTATGATATGTCCAAATGAGTCCCCTCTACGAACCAACGTATTATGAAGGTTTAGAGAAACTTTACATTCCCTCTTACTACAAAGTGGAGACCGCGCCCGACATTAATACTGAGGAGACCCTACCTCGTAGCAAGATAGACCGGCCGATCTCCATCACCACAATCAGAACACAACACTGATCTAGTCGTACCGACCATACCCAAACATGTCCGACTAAAGGAGGACATTGATTTGAAGAAAAGACCACGACGGCCTAAAATCGACCTCCTACTGTCTAGAACCGCCGCATGATCTAAACGCGCCACCTTACTCCGACACACGTATCGAAAGCTGATGGGACCGACAAAACTCCGGGCAAGCCAGAGGCTTCTCCCCCGGAGCTCTTCCTCTAAATAGGAGCACATTTACTCCTCACCAGGTAACTCAACTACCTGCAATATTCTACTCACTAGTCTACTCGGACTCCTAAGAACAGACTAGACACATTAAATTTAAACCCGGTTTGTCTAAGTTAAACCGGCCAAAAGGGGTGCAACCCCTTACCTCATTTTGCAAGAGCTCTCGCTCGAAGATTCTAGTACAATTCTTGATCTTACTTAAGCTTGGGAGTCCTAAATCCTAAGCTAAAAGACTTAACCGTTTTTATATAACATCACATTGGTTCCTCTATTACCTCGTGCCTGTCTTTTATGTAATAATAAAATTTGAGCCCCGGCTCTTCAAAGAAAAATAAAAAATAAAATATCGATCTAATAAGGTAGTGGTAACATTGATAGAATTAAATACTCCCTTGTTAAAGGTTTGCTATTTAACATTTCAGGAGTTTTCTTTAAAGTTTAGCGTTTCATTTTATAAAAGCCAATCATCTCTCCTTATTAAATTTTTCGTACTTTATCTATCAACCATTACAAATGCATGAACTATCACCAACTACAATACAATAGAACACAATATGTACTAACGGGTAATGTCACCTCAGCCTAACCAATTAAACTAAGAATCCTTGGCTATTTCTAGTATTTTATTTCATATTATTAAAAAATTAACACAAAACTAAGTGCTTGTTTGTCAGCATATTTAAATCACCAAAACTTGATTTAAAAAAAAAAATCTATTTTAATCTGATTTTGGTCGGAAAGAAAGAAAAAAAAATTGGATAGGCACACCTGTGCCATCGTCTTCCTGGAATAGAAATTTGAAAAGAATACTTTTACTTATTCAATCGACCAACGCTGTTATCGGGAATTGTAGAGTGTAGACTGTTAACTGTCAGTCTTGTTGAGTACTCCAAGTAAAGAGAAAACCAAGAACAAAAAGGAATCACGTCTGTAAATCTTCCCATAATCCTTAAAAAGGATCACAATCCGAAACTGGTATCACTTGGCCTGAATCATGAATGCTTTATTCGCTTTGAGACATTTGAGAAACAAAAACTGGCTCAACTCTCCTAATTTTTCCAGGTATTTCAGCTCTACCTGTCCTCTTCACTTCCATACCAATTTGTTTTGTTGTGCAGAACTATTTGCCATTGAAGCGTTTAATTTCATTAATTGGAAGTGTTTGTTTGTTTTCCTTCTGCTTGTATGATTCGGTAGTTTTTTCCATCTAATCTTTTGCTGCCACCTGGATCCTCAAACTGTGAGATGAATTGGACGTGTTTACGTTGATATTACGCTCAAAGTGCGACAACTTTTGGTATGTTCATGGATTAAAATCGAAATAAAATTGAAAAAATTATAAAGGTGAAATGAACTGGATGTTAGTTTCATTTCGTGAGCTGAAAGATAGAAACATTTGCTTAATTTTCTGACAGAAATATTTGATATTCTCTCTGTGTGTGTGTATACTTTGCACAATTTTGTTTCCATCGACTGCAGCTCAAAGGTACATGTTCACTCCATCTCAAACATACCGCTCCGTTATTTTTAATGCAGATTAAATCACTCCTTAGCTTTTGCAACTGTCAAAGTTGATGAATTATCAGGTTCGCAGCCTGCTGAAGTGCTAAATTTAGGTATGAGTAACACGCTCTCTGTCGAAATACAAATCCTGTAGTAATACTAGATTGTGAATTGCTATATACAAATGGTGGATAAGCATGAATTATGTGGCCGTTCCACTTTTAGTGCAGGGTAATTGGACAGGATCTTCTAGTTGGAATACCCTTCTGGATCCTTTAAATGGTGAATCGTTTATAAAAGTTGCCGAAGTTAATGAGAAGGGAATAAAGGTCAGCCCCTAGCTACTATATAGTATTAGTATTGACTCTTCATTCTTTTGATTATTTCACTTCAAATTACCGAGGCATTTTGTTCTAGCTTCCACTTCTTGATAGCACAACCGTTTTTACCTACGTTTACGATTTTATGCAGCCTTTCGTGGAGAGCTTGTCTCAGTGCCCCAAGCATGGGTTACACAATCCGTTTAAAGCACCAGAAAGGTTTGGCTTATTTTTCTGTTCCTATTTGATTCTTGTTCTTTCTTTTTACGTAGGTGAGACTTAAAAGGATAATTTCCGCCTCAGCCTTTATGTGGGTTCTAGTTTAATGCTTTTATCATTTCGAACTCAATTTCTTACTGTAAAACACCCAACTTTATACAGTTGTAAACTTGTAGTGTATGGTGGAATTTTACGTCTCAGGTACCTCATGCTTGGTGATGTAACAACAAAAGCAGCCCACAAGCTCTCTCTGCCTGAGGTAAATGACTCATTTGCTGGGTAACTTGCTAACTTTGGTTGTTTCTTTATTTTGAGGTTTGTGATTTGTGTTCTTTTAGGTGTCTGATTTCTTTGCCAAGTTGATACAAAGAGTGGCTCCAAAGAGTTACCAGCAGGCTCTTGGTGAAGTATATGTAACACAAAAGTTTCTGGAAAATTTCTGTGGTGATCAGGTAATAATTAGGTGTTCATTCATACTGCTGCTATATTATTGGTTCTTATTAATTAATGTTTGGCTATCATTGTAAATACTATCTTAATGTGCTCAATTAATTCCATACAATGTGATTTCCTTAAATATTTTTTCAATTGTCTGTCCAATTTAAATAAACCTACATGCTCGTTTCACACTTTCTATTTCTAAGTGTCCTAATCAATGGATGATGAACCTGTCTATGATCTTACTCAATTTTTTTCTTCTTTTCTGAGAGATATTAAATTGAAGCCATGTTCTGTTCATACTTAAGTTATGCAAGTGATTCTGTCTTAATTCATCTGGCAGGTTCGCTTCCTCGCCAGGTCATTTGCAGTGCCTGGAAATCATCTCGGTCAGCAGAGCCATGGTTTCAGGTGGCCTTATGGTCCTGTAAGTTAATATTTGTAAATGCCAAATAAATTGGTCTGATGAGATTAATGCAACCTCTGTGTTTGTGTATGTACTTCCACCTTAATTATGCCTGCATCACAGTATCTATAATGTCCTGCACATGATTGATATACACAATCGTCTTCTGTACAATCATGACAATTGTTTCCCACTGTATCAAAACTTTTGCACTTCGTATAAGTTTTTCCTTTTTAGTACGTCACAACATGTTGTATACATTTTCTTTTTGGTAAACTATATTCTTATTACTTATCTCCGGACCCACCACTTATCGAACAAAGGATTATATTCTACCATTACTTTATACTCGGGTCCGTTAATGATCTTAATAAACAACCATGTTACACAAGCTCTCCTAAATAATCATGTAAAGAACACACATGTACTATCTGTTAGGACGGAAGGAGTACGACTTAGTAGAATAGGAGAGGATTTATGCATCGAGGATTTCTCTTGTTGGCAGTACACTGCTGGGCAACTCTATCTTTATTCTCTAAGACTCCTCTGGGAAATACAAAGATTCCTTAACCTAATTGCCTTGAAAGTATCTTCTCTCTAGAAAATTCTCCTCCTTTCAGAATTTCTTCTGTTTTTGCCATGATTTAGTCTTTTCTTTCTTTCTTTGGGATGAGTCTCTCCTACAGATCCCGAATAAAATCAAAAGCACATTATCTTGATATCTCTGAGAAGGGCTTTATCAAGTATACCGCATGGAGCTCGAAACTGCAATATGTTTTCATGCGAAGTATGTCTTAATGCGGATGGTGACCATGGTGTGGAAGTTGTTGTCTACCAATCCAAATACAGAATTTTCAGAAAAATACAAGCAGTCATCTTTGAAGCTTTCTGACTCAGTGGGCTTAAATTTGAAGGGGCATCTCTTAACCATTTCTGGATATGGTTGTGGTGGGCGCAAGGGAGTGGTGCTGGTCCCAGAGGGTGTTTATGGAGCTGGATGGCTGGTTTTTCATAACATGTTCTAGGATACATAAGTTCTTGGTTGCGAATAATAAAGCAACTATTCCTTCAACGAGTGCACGGCCATCAAATTGTGTTCTCTTGAGAATTCTTATTTTTACATTGCTCCCGGTGTGTCTCCTATATAATTGAAGGCCTGGGAGACCTACATCAATTATTCTTTGTGATTCTATTGTTTTATGGTGGCAACTAGATACTACTTTCTTATTCTATTGTTTTATGCTTGCAGGTTGCAGTTATTACCCCTTTCAACTTTCCTTTAGAGATTCCACTTCTTCAACTTATGGGTGCACTCTATATGGGGAACAAACCACTTCTGAAAGTTGATAGTAAAGTAAGGTTTCAATCCTCATGATGTTTAATATTATCAATGTTTCTCCTATTGTCAAGAAAAGGTGACCATCGGATAACTAGTGGTTCTTTTTTCCATTTGCCTGATCTTGCATTGAAGTTTGTCTTGCTTCTCCAATCACTGATGAGCCAATTAACCCTCTTCTAATCTCTTAACTAGTAGTTGTCCTTTATTTATTTATTTAGTTCTTTTCACTACATAACAATTTCATACGGCTTTGAGGCTTTCACACAGCCATTTACATACTATGCTTCTTTTCGATAGAACATAAATTGTTGTTCTTTTGCTTGCGTGCCTGGTATTAGATTGAGGTGGGCTTGTTTCTCTGACAATGATGAAACAGTTATCCGTTTTGATTGCTTGTATTATTGTACATTTCCCTGCATAATGATTTGATTCAGCTTTAAAACAGCCATCATAATAATACTTTTTTTTCAACAAGATAAAAATCTTGGTTGTGTTTGCTTGCATGTGCCTGATTTTAGATTGAAGCTCTTGTTTTTTTATTACTAGGGAATTATAATCCCTTTTGTTCTTGTTTTTCTTCCGTTCTTTTATTTGTTTATTTATTTTTTGGTATAGCTTTTTGTTACAGCTTTTGACATAGCCATTATAATAGTATTCAATTTTTCATTAGGTATGCATCGTTATGGAACAAATGCTGCGACTTCTCCATGACTGTGGGTTGCCCATACAAGATGTTGATTTCATCAATTCTGATGGGATTACTATGAACAAACTACTGTTGGAGGTTAGTTCTTCATATGCCAAGATGTGAAGTTGAGGGTTTCATGATTCCTTTAGGCTCTCATTTTCTACTTTCCTCGTCTCAATGTAATTCTTTTCATGATAATCATACCATCAACTTAAATAATTACTTTCTTTGTCGAATTAGACTATGTAAAATGAAATTATACAAACCCTAATTGGTTTATGCTAGAAAAAGAGGTGCATATTTAATTTAACCCTCTTTGAAACTAAAATTGATATAATTTTCTTGTATATATTCTGCTGAACCTGTAGCAACATCAGGAATTCGGTGTTATATATGATGACCGATTTATTGTGGCTTTGATATAGCACTGCAGAAAATTCTGATCTTATGTATTTCCCTTGTGGTGATAGATGGCTCAACCGACAATAATTTGAGTTGCATTAATAATTTTTACAATGGATCAAATGATAACTCTCTTAACCGAGGTGTGATTATATCTCTGCATCTCAACAATGTAATTTTTTGTGCCCCACTTGACTTCCCGGTTACTAGAGAAAGTTGTTAGACCTCATATTTCCTTCTATCTGCATAATGTCCCCCAATTTGGTGTCACGATACAAATGCACTTTCTTTTCCACAACTGGTTGAGATCTAAGAATTAGAGTGGACACACTATTTCAGCTACAATAGCACCTACCAATCTTGCTTTTTTGTTGATGTTATTTCGCCAATGTGCAGTAGTTTATAATGATGTTTGTGCTTGTGCATCAATGAATGCTTTTGTGATATCGAAATAATCAATGATATAAAAATAGTATTAACAGATTATGCAAATTTTAAGTCTTTATCGTCTGGGTTCAAAATAATTATTTGTGTTTTATGGATTTCTTATAGAAAGCTTAGATATTTGATCAAGCATTTGATATTTTTATTGATCCCATGCTTAAGTTGCAAGTACTATAGTCACAGCATGTGCACTATTGCAGCTTTTTTATGCCATTTCATCAGTGATAATCTTTCTTTGAAAATGTCTCATAAAAGAGTCCCCAAGACCGAAAATTGAATTCCCTACTAATTATCTGTTGTTAACTCGTGTAAAGGCAAACCCGCGGATGACTCTCTTTACTGGAAGTTCAAGAGTGGCAGATAAATTGGCTGTTGACCTGAAGGGTCGTATCAAACTAGAGGATGCTGGGTTCGACTGGAAGATTCTTGGACCTGATGTTTCAGAGGTTCGTAAGCATTTAGTCAAATACTTATGAAATCTAGTGCATTATGTCCTGAGTTATTTCATTTTGTGTGTACCTAAAAAAACATTTAGAAAATTGGTTTGGTAAATGAAATTCTTTCTCAGAGAACCAACCGTGAGAGAGAACTGATGCACAGTGATGGAAAACTAGAGAAATATATTGACTCTCTGCAATAGCTCTCTATGCTAAGTGAAATTTGATCATAGAATTGCACAATCTCAATACGATTGTGATTTGGAGTATTTTCCCTCGGTCCAAACTTTTTGTCTCTCCTAGTCTTTGTTAGTTTGTTGTGGGATGAGTCTCTTAATAGATTTTGGATTGATTCAAAGTCTTTCATGTTGGAGATCCATGATAACGGTCTTTTAAGGTTACTGAAAGGGTCGAAATCTTGGCAACATAATTTGTATGGGAAAATTTGGAGTACTGTGGATGGTGAGGATGCTCAGAAGAATCTTGCCTAGTGCCCAGAGTAAGGTGTTCGTAATGAATATTTAATGAAAATTCACGGGCTTTCATGGCCGGGAGGTGCTTGAATGCCATTCGGGTGGCGATTTATCTTCGTCTTACTTTGGGTGGCCGTTACAGAAGTACAATAATGTGGATGGAATTGTGGATTGGACAGAAAGGAGGAGTGGAAGATAATATATCTCTCTGGGGGCAGCCGAATTACAAAAAGTACAAATAGATTTTTTGTGGGGTGGAATAGGGGTGGGAATGGAAATTCGTCTAGTTAATTGGCACACGTTGTTTGCTCTCCCATTCAAGCAGAGGTTCTTGCTCTACACAGGCTTGTTACATTCAATGGAGTTTTATTTGGAAACTGACTATGGAGATTCGGCTTGGAGAGAGAGAGAGAGGGAGAGACTTGTGTTTTTAAAGAAATATGGTGTTTTGTAAAGGGGATGGTGTTGTGATCGCTCAAATATGAAATTTTGGATTAATCGCAAGTGCTGGGAGTAATATCTAAAAGGGACTTTCCCTTCTTTGTATAGTATTGCTATTGAGCCATGGTGGTTTGGATGTTCATAACTTCATAGTGAGGCTGTTAGTTGGAGAGTCACAATTATAAGGGACTTGTTGGGCCGGGAGTTGGAAGAGTTCGGGGTCTTTCGAATTCCTTATATGAGTCTTCAAATTTGAATTGGGTTTACTGATAAGAGTCGGTGTTTTTGAAAAACAGTGGGATTTCTATTATTCGTTCTTTCTCTAATTCATGATTGGGTCCTAGCGAGTATAATTTTCCTTGGAAGCTTAACTGGAGAGCAAGTTACCTTCTAGAGAATTCTTATTGTCCACTGTGGCTCGGGGGAGAACTTCGACTGCTGATCATTTGTGTAAGAAATGCCTTTTTATTTCCAACAGATGATGTATCTGCAAGGCAGATGCAGAAACAATCAATAATTGTCTATCCTACATTGCAGCTTCACTCCCGCGTGGGATGAGATTCTGGGTAATCAGAACTTTTACTGGGTGATACCTAGACAGTTTGAAGATGTCTTTGGCTTGGGAAAGAAAACTTAGAGTTAAGGATGCCAAATTCCGTGGAACGTCATTCTTGGTTGCACTATTTGGTGTTTGTGGAGGGAGAAGAACAATAGATTTTTGAAGGACTTGTTGTGGGAGTTGTGCCCACGAGAGAAAGATTATGGATATTTCTTTAGACTTTATTATGTTGGTTTTGTATTGTAGCTAGGAATCCATTGTCTAATATAGCCGATCTATTATGTTCATACACTCCCTATCTTGGTAAACGGCTTGTGCATCCTTTTGTTTTCTGCTATTTTTTCCTTAAAACATCTTCTGACTGCCTTTGTAAAAAAATTACTTCTTAAGGTTTTTTTTTTTTTTTTTTTTTTTTTTTTTTTTTGGTTGTGTGATTCATTCTTTTTGTTATGACAGGAGGATTATGTTGCATGGGTCTGTGATCAAGATGCGTATGCCTGTAGTGGTCAAAAGTGCTCAGCTCAATCAATGTTGTTCATGCATGAAGTAAGCTCAGCAGTATTGTTTAGGATTTCCTAAACCGATGCATCATTCTTTCTTATCCTCAATTTGTTGAATTCTAACTTTTGTGCCCCCCAGCACTCTTTTTTTTTTTTTTTTACATCCAATTCATTCTGGGTCCCAACAATTTATCTTACTGCAGAACTGGTCGAGAACATCACTCCTGCAAAAATTGACTGATCTTGCTGACAGAAGAAAGCTTGATGATTTGACAATCGGTCCTGTGCTAACGGTAATTTCTCTTCGTCTGCTTTCCCTTTTTTTTTAAATACCTGGCAGCCTTAGCATGTTGTGTTACTTTTCCAAGTTATATATGAATCTTGGAAAATCTCAGACTCAGTTCCTTGGGCATAATACAGAAATTTAAAACAAAGTAACAAACAACTTAGTTGTCAAAGCTTCCCCTGCATACCAGCAAAGTTAAGCTGTCCGGCCGATCTACCATTATTCAGCACTAGCAGTGATGAAGATTAGGAATAATATCAGCATATTAATTAGGGTATTAAGATGTTATTAAGTATTTTAGTTTATTTCATCATATCACAGTTTATATACACAGTTTCTTATAGTTGGCAATTACATAAGCAGGATTCTAGTTTAGTTATATTTCCTTATTTAGGCTCAACTCTTGGGCTAATAGCTGGAGCTTTTTAGGCTCTGTTTAGCACAAGCTTATTAGGTAGCTTATCAGTTCGATGAGCTTATTTTCACAATAAGCATGTTACGTGAACGCCTAGCTGATAAGCTTGTTCAGGAAGCTTATAAAAAAAAATAAGCTGGTTAATTTGTTTTTACATACCATATTTAGCAAATCAGCTAGCTTATGAGCTAATTGATTTAGTAAACACTTATAAAAACCAACTAGCTTATCAGCTACCCAATAAGCTAACAGCTAGCTTATCAGCTACCTTATCAACTAGTTTTGCTAAACAGAGCCTTAGACATTGATTATTGATTATTATTGGAGTAAGTCTCATGGGAAAAGGTCTACAATAAAGATAAAAAGGACGAACAAACATTAGGATTATTAGTAAGGACTTAGGTGTTTAGTTAAGAACATTGGTGTTTTTCATAAACAAAAAATGCAATTTGTTAATAACATACTCCCTTCGTTCTTCTAGAACAAATGGCACATTTGATTTTGGGCAAAGTAGTGGAGATAAAGTAGATTGGTAGTATGTGGCTTAAAAATGAGTGGTGTACAATTTACCAATAATGGAACTGTGTCATTTGTTTTTGGACGGAGTAGATGTTTTTCCAGCATAGGTCGGTATCTAATTTAAATGAAGTAAAGATGGTCTCCACGACACTTTGGGTTTATTGAGTTTTCATTGTAATCTATATCTATTTGCTATCAAGCAGTTGGCTGATATCTTAAAAAATATACTCCCTCCGTCCCGGATTCAACACCTGCGGGTCCAGACACAAATTTTAAGAAAAAAGTGAATAAATTAGGCGAGTGAATAAATTATGAGAGAGTGTGAATAAATTAGGAGAGAGATTTTTCCATATAAGGAATGGGAAGTTGAAATTGGGACGTCCTGAAATGGAATGCGGGAAGTTGAATTCTGGACGGAGGGAGTACGTTACTTGCAGATATTGATCACATGATATCTTGCCTGATGTAAGTTGATGACTGACTTGCTATATTCTAGATTGAAACTTCTAGCTCTACCTTTATGAATTGATGGTGTGCTATCACTTTGGGAGAGAGATAGAGACACTGGTTGTGAATTCTCTACCATGACAACATTGTGACACTTTAGAATGAAAAAATGACGTTTGAATTTTTTTTAACTGAGTCACTGTCATATCCTTGATATATGTTTGCTTTTACATCGTATTTTAGATCTGAGTATGTTTATTTTCCTTTTTCCAGTAGGACAATGCCCTGAAATATGAAAATCACCTGCAGTAGTAATTTAAAGTTTATTTCACCACAGTAAGCTGGAAATATGTGATTAAAATCAGTCTCCATACCTTGTGGACTTGTGGTATTCCTGTGTATTCGTTATCATACTAGTAATATCAGTGTCATACTCCGAGAAACTTCACTATGATCATCTCCAACTTGTGATGTTGTTAACTTGTGATGCAGTTCACTACGGAAGTAATGCTTGGTCATGTGAACAAATTGCTCGAGATTAAAGGATCGAAGCTTTTGTTTGGTGGTGAAGCTTTAGAAAATCATTCTATTCCTTCAATATATGGTGCCATTAAGCCTACTGCTGTCTTTGTTCCGCTCGAAGAAATATTGAAGGAAAACAATTATGAGTTGGTGACGAAAGAAATATTTGGTCCATTCCAGGTATATAGTTATCGAACTTTTAGCATTTAAGATGGTCTTTCAGCTAGTGAAATAGTCTGCAAAATGAGATGTCCATAGAATTCTTCGAGTCTTTTGTGCTTGCAGTCTAAACATCGTGACTTTATATTCGTTCCCACCCCCCCCCCCCCCCCCCCCACACAACTTATAGAATTTATTAGAGTGTTCGAAGTAATTTCATATGGCCCTATTATCTAATCAACCTTCTTACATTGTCCTCCCCTGCCCTATTTAACAACGTTACCTGAATTGTGGATGACTTGCAATTGTAGATGATATGACACTCCAGAATGCTTTTAATTAGTTCTTAACTTTTGTTGCACATTCCTTTATTCCAGATTGTCACAGAGTACAAACACGACCAACTTCCATTGGTATTGAGTGCAATAGAGAAAATGCATGCGCATTTAACTGCAGCAGTAGTTTCGAATGACCCATTATTCCTTCAAGTAAGTCAAATTCCCCTATAAATTCTTTGAAGTTCTTCTTCCAACAGTCTTTCCAGAAGCATCAGCATACTAGAAGTCCAGAAAACACGGTTGCTCTTCTTGCACTTTTACTAGAAGAGAAACCGATTGCAAAATAATTGAAATGTTGAAAAACTACAGCCAATTCGTACATTACCTGGTAGATGATTACCCAAGAGCAGTACAAAGCTTGGATGAATATACTTTGCATACATGGATATATTACTTAGATAGGATCTAAAAGACATCAAAACTAAAAACACTTGGAAGTTCTTCTTCCAACAGTCCTTCCAGAAGCATCAGCATACTAGAAGTCCAGAAAAAATGGTTGCACTTCTTGCACTTTTATCAAAACACTCCAATGTCTGATTTGAGCTCGACTCTTTGGGGATTGTTTGGCTATTATTTTTGGCCTAATTCTGAGACTATATATGGAGTTTACTGGATTTAATGTGTAATAAATTAAAATTCTGATGGGGGCAAACTGAGAAAACTATGGGCTTTTAGTTCAAGAATAATATGGGGCAAATTACATTTCTGTAGCTGGTCTATGAACAGACATGTTATGTGCAAATCACAGGGTTTAGCTGAGTTATCAAAACAAAAAAAAAAAAAATAGCGGTAGAAGAAGATTATGCTGTACAGACATTCATTCATGATTGATACACTATGCAGGAAGTGATTGGTAATTCAGTAAATGGAACTACCTATGCTGGATTAAGAGCAAGAACAACAGGAGCTCCACAAAATCATTGGTAAGCATTTCGGGTTTTATTTGGATTTAATATATGGAATATTACACTAAGTAAATATACTATACAGGTTTGGGCCAGCGGGAGATCCGAGAGGAGCAGGAATAGGGACTCCAGAAGCCATAAAGCTTGTGTGGTCATGCCATAGAGAAGTCATATATGATATTGGACCCTTCCCGCAGCAGTGGGCAACTCCTAAACCAACATGAAAAGTGTCTTCTGCATCTTAAGTGCAGATCGAGTGAGAATCTCTAGCTCGATTCGGGATCAGATGTGCAGTTTTCTTCAATAAGAATCAAATGTTCTCGGATAAATGATCCAATCTTAACAGGTGAAGGACGGACCGGGAAGGATGCGCAGAATGCCTGTATTACCTGGAGACTGGAGTTTTACCGGAGTACCATAATCAGAATTTGTAGATTTTCTTATTATTATTATTATTATTATTATTATTATTATTATTATTATTATTATTACTTTACAATGTTCTCATTTTTTTTTCTTTATAAAATCACAAAGTATCCTGAAATACGGTCTCTAGATAACTTATCTAGAGACGGGCTCATGTTATTAACAAAATCATCTATGTTATTAATAAAAAAGTCTATTTTATTAACAAAATTAGTATTTTTGTAATATGAAAAAACACAAACACTGAAACACATGATTTGATTAATAACATCAATAAATAATTTATTGACAACATAGGTTCGTTTGTAAATAAATTATTTATAGACTGTCTTTTAAAAAATATTTATAAAATAATCTAGTACTTTATTCAACAAAAGATGATAGTAGTACAATTATGGGGTTTATGGAAACCCAAGAAACTCGTAAAGATCGCTGCTCGCCAGTAAATCCAAGTAAGGCTGCAAACGAGCCGAGCCGAGTTATACAGAAGTTGATCAGCTCATTAAGGAAAATTCGTCTAAAGCTCGAGCTCGATTGAGCTGCATAACTTGAGCTTGGAAGAAAATGAAGCTATTCGAGCTCAGCTCGCGAGCTTCATTTTTTCATTAACTTAATTTTTGAAAACTCAAAAGTTCGAATTTAACTTTCATGAGCTCGGCCCGACAAAGTTCGAACATAGCTCGACTAGAAAGCTCGAAACCTTTCAAAATTAAGAAAAATATAAATAAATAAGCAATATATACATATATATATATATACATATTATTTTTAATTTTTAATTTTTTTTTGAGCAGCTCGTTGAGTTTTCGAGCTGAGCTTCTCACTATTTGAGCTCGGCTCGAATATGTAATCGAACTATAATTTAAGCTCGAACGAGTCGAGCTTTTTTCGAGCCGAGCTCGAGCAGCTCAAAAAAAGCTCGACTCGTTTGCTGCCCTAATTCCAAGTATATGAATGATGGACTGAACCAAGAAAATTTTGGCTAGGCAGTCGTAGTCCATCTTTGTTCGATGAGTTTTCCAACCGATCTAATCTTGATTTAACCTTTTTTTGGGGTGACCGGCTTAAGGCTCTGTTTAGCAAAACTAGCTAAAAAGCTAGGTAGTGGTGATTAACTAGTTTGATGTTGGTTGATGGTGATAAGCTAGCTGATTAGGGAGCTGATTAACTAGCTGAGAAGCTAGCTGATTTTAAATGCAGGTGTTTAGCAAATTAGCTAATAAGCTAGCTGGTATTTTGTAAAATGACATAAAAGGGCATTACTCTTATTTTTATTTTCTTTAACCTTTCTCATCGTATTATTAGTCTATAGTTTTTTAAATAATAGTACATCACATTTTGTCCAATTATTCTAATATATATATTCAATGTATTTTACATCGCCACTTTAATAACATCATCAAAATTATCAGAAGTTGAAAGAAATATTCATTAATTGAGCATTTTTCTTAGTAATGAAAACAATTAGTAATTGATGTGTACTACATGTATGCATTTTAAAGAGGTGCGGATGCATTAATCTTTATGTTAGTTGCAAACAAATACACAAAATGTATAACAAAGGATCCAACAATATAAAATATAAGTCGAGAATTCTAATGACCTTCCATGTAGTCTACAAATAATACGGCAGTAAAGATGGAACACGAGTAAATAATAAAAACGGGTAGTTTTTCCTTCTTTTTTTTCTAATTTAGGCCAGGGATATTTTCGGAATGAAAAAGACAAGAAGGAGCTTCTTTTAAAAAAAAGCTAACTTGGGTAGCTTCTTAACCAAACTAGCTGGTCATTGGTGATTTAAGAAGGCTGGCGTTCATGTACGAGCTTTTTATTCGATGGTCAAAAAGATCATGGGTGGAAAGCCGTGGTAAACAACCACCGGCTTTTCGACCATTGACAATAACTAAAAGTTCACAATGACTTCTTAAACAAATTGGAAAAAAGCTAGTCAATGTAGTTTTTTTTTTTAAAGAAGGAGCTTCTTATCTTTTTCATTCCGAAAATATCCCTAACCTATATTAACCTAAATTAGAATAAAGAAAATAAGAAACCATCGCTGTCAGAAGAAGCCATTGGCAGAAGGCCAAAGCCACATCGCTGCTCTCTCTGTCTTCTCCAATTCGCCAGAAGCCGCTTTCTCCTCTCATCTAATTCACCAGAAATCACCAATTCAGAAGAAACCTGCTCTGTCCAGTTCAGAAACCATCCGTCACGCCTCATCTCCAATTCTCCGGTAATCCTCCATCTCCTCTATCAATTGCAATTGATTATTTACTTTTTGCTTCTTGCTACACACGAAGATACCTTTTCAAAACCTAATCCTCTGAAAACCATTATATCCGGGATTTTTTTGAGTACACACGAAATTCGATGCTCTAGCCTTGCTGCTGAATTTCTATCCCGAACATATTCAAACTTGGAGAAACGTCCTATTGTTCAGATTTCGGCCACTTTTCATGAAAATTTTCTGATATTTTGTAAAGCACTTCCGTTAACAGTATATCGTCAAACTGAAACACTAGATGTTAGTTCCCTATTTCACCCACATTTGTCTAATACAAGTATTCAGTCGGTCCACCCTTATTTGTTTAATGTCTCAGTATTTTGGGAACACACTGAACTGTTTATTTCCTTCAAGTTACAAGCACCTAGATTCTCTATTCTATGCTTCCATTCCATTAATTTGTTAATGAACATTTTGTTTTTTGTGTTGTTCCAATTTCAGTATAATGTCTTATGCTTGCTCGGTCGATTATAAACTGCATTACTACTTATTTGGTTATTTCAATTGAGTTCGGAGAGGAAGAACTTGACATGTATTGTGCACCTTTGCAAAATGTGATATTCTTGTCCTTTGATGCATCTATGGTAGATTGTGCGTTCAATTTCACTAGTATTTTTCTTTATATTTATTCTCACTTGTTGATTATTTAATAAGTTTTAGTCTAGTATATTAAATTATAAGGGATATGTATATTTATTATTAGATGGCATCGAATGATGAGAAAGGGACAGGAAATTTTAAATGGTCAGATGATGAAGTGAAGAGCTTCTGTGGTGTATGTATCAACTTCATTAGAAAGAATGGGCGTGCAACATCATTTAACTGGAAATCAATCGCCACTGAACTAAACCAGAAAATTAACCGAAATTGTACATCAAAAGTCGTGAAGAATAAATTTGATTATATGAGGACTGATTGGTATGTATGGAAGAAGCTGTTGCACCGAGAAAACTGGTCTTGGGCGCGATCCCGTTTCAGGAAAAATTGAGGCTTCAGATGAATGGTGGACACGAAAAATTACGGTTAGTCTGATCTACACTTTATTACACTTACACATAAATTACTTTGTGTAATACAATAATTCTCATAGCATATTTATGTATTTTTATGTAGGAAAACAAAGATTTTAAAAGGTTTCGCAATAAAGGTTTCAGTTTTAGTATTGAAGAGCTATATCATGAGATATTTGAAGGTAAACGTGCAACCGATGAGAATGTTGTGGCACCAGGTATGGATCCTTCAAGTGTGAATGTGGTTAATTTGGAGGAAGGTGAAGTAAATGAAGATGATATTTACAAAGCAAGTGGTGCGGACGATGCTTATTCACAATATGTTGCTTATTCTTCTCGAGCTGATCATCTAGCTAAAAATCAAGAGAATTCTTTTTTTTTAGCGATTTTGTAAGAGATGCCACCAATTCTAAATTACCTAGCTATATCACTGATGGAACCCAAGTTCATAGCCAAAGCCGTGGGGGTGCACAAGCTTCATTCCAAACTAATAAAAGCACCACTACCAAATCTACACAATTGAAGCGAAAAAGAAGACAGTCTGCTGGATCAGCTATATTATCCAGTCAGATCTCTGACATGGCAAACACATGTAATCGTGCATTGGAGTTGATGGCGTCGGATTCTAAGTCCCCTAATAGTGGTTCTAATGCTGGTTCCGACAATAGTGGAGCTTGTCCTGGAGGTACTAGTATAGGTGTAGCCATGAATATTGTTAAAAGCATGGTAGCTGAATGTCACTTGGAAAAGAATAGTGAATCTTGTTGCTTTCTGATGCATTTACTTGAAGATGGTGCTAGACTGGAGATATTTATAAACATGGATGATGACGTCTCCAGAATGGCTTGGTTGCAATACATGCAATCCCGAGAGAAATAAATTCATTATGCTTGTCTAACTAGTGTGTTTGGATTTCTTTTTATTGCTTGGCTTGATGTACCTATTAAGCTATAATACTTATTTCTATTGTTGGTTGAACTGCTCGTATGAACATAACATGATGATCTTTTTGGATTAAATCCATGTTTTATTGATTGAATTATTTTTACTATGTGGCTAATAGGTGCATTATGGACATCGAAAGGAGAATAAAGAAAAGGCGTAAATTGTTTTGGATTATGGAGACATGTACCACAAGTGCTATTGCAACATATTTTTATAAGTATATTTACAAAGAACCATGCATGACTTCACTTCAAAGGGGAGAGGTCTTGAATGGACATCCCATTCGATCAGTTAATGCTTTTAGGATGGAGTCGAGTGTGTTTGGGAAATTGTGTGAAGAACTCCAAAATAAATACGGTCTAAAAGCAAGTTATAACATGTCTGTTGTTGAGAAAGTTGGTATATTTGTTTATACCCTTGCCCTAGGAATTTCTAATCGAGATGTTCCTGAGCGCTTTCAACGTTCCGATGCGACTATTAGTCGAGCATTTCATGATGTTCTTGAAGCAATTAGTGGTAGAAGTCAAGGTTATATGGGTCTGGCACGTGACATCATAAAACCGTCAGATCCAACTTTTCAACTTATACCCCCACAAATTTCGAATGACGACAGATACATGCCCTACTTTAAGGTACTGATTTTATTATTATCATATCTTATTGTTATAACATTAATATACACTATTTGTATACTACTTTTACAAGTTTCATATAATATCTTTAAATAAATCGTGTAGGATTGCATTGGATGTATTGATGGTACACACATACATGCATGTATTCCTGAGACAAACCAGCTGCCCTATAGAGGCGACCGAAGGGATACCTACCTTTAATGTCATGGCATGTTGTGACTTTAATATGTGTTTCACATTCATTTCAGTAGGTTGGCCTGGATCAGCTCATGATACTCGTGTTTTTCTTCATGCGATCAATACGCCGGCAATGAACTTTCCAAACCCACCACATGAAAGGTATTATTTGGTTGACAAAGGATATCCAGAAAGAGACGGTTACTTGGTCCCTTACCCAAATACAAGGTACCACAAATCTCAATTTGAGCATGAACAACCTTCTAATGGGCAAGAAGCATCCATATATTATGTAAATCACAAGGGGCTAAACCCGACTAGAGGCATGCCACATGTGCAAAATCCTATGTGGCATGTCTCTTTGAATTTCATGTAGTTTTATTCACAAAATTAAATCAAAAAGAAAATAGTAATTTAGAAGTTGTTAGGAATATCTGTTAATATTTTGATCACTCATCACATGTTCTTATCTTAGCCAGAAAGGTGATTAAGTACTCTTGGTTCACTTGAACATTGTAAAAGAGGAAATCACTGAGTATGATTAGTCTAGTAAATCTTGTATTAGGATTATAGGTCTCTGAGTGTAATTTTTATTTCAAGAAGACCATGAAGATCAATCCTAGCAATGGAGCTTTTCTGAAGTTTAGAAGACTGAAGATTGCACAAGGTTTATGAAGACACAAAGGTTTAGTTTAACTCAGAAAGACTATGTCCTTAATCCTTTCTTAAGTATATAAACTTACTTCGAAATATGATTCTGGACATATGACATCATGAGTATGGAGCATGCAATCCATCAGAAAGGCTCATGTATCCGTTAAGACTAAAGGACAATGAACAGTACTATGCATTAAATGCATCGGCAGAAATGCTGCAAAAAACAGTCCTCTCTTAAAAAAAATGAGATAGTGACTTCTGAGTACATAGTTCAAGATATAAACGGATATAATTTGATGGAGAGCACAACGGATATAATTCAAACGCCTCTCAAATTTATCTATATATATCACACACTTAAATGCTTGAAGAACATACCTTAGAACGCTCTATCTTGCAAACTAATCATCAAGCAAAGTACTCTCTCAAGCACTCTACTACCCTTTCTGAAAGCTTTATGTTGCTTGAAGAATCACTAGTAGTTCTAAGTTGTCCTGAACCTTAACCAGAGATTGTTATTCGTGAAAGAGTTGAACTATCAGATACCCTTTATGAAGCTCATTCTCCAGAACGGACATCAATTACTTGGGTCAGTAAAGAGCAGACTGCCATCCACTGAACAAGTGTATTAAGTAGTCTCGTTCTGTTTGGCTCTCTGAAAACATAACTGAAAAGTTATACGAGAAGCCTCTCTGACAAACCTTATAACCAACACCATCAAGGCGTGGAGTAGAGGAAGTACTTGATTTGGAAAATCAGGGAATAACTCCAAGGTTATCTGAGTAGAGGAAGTACTTAGCTCTAGGAGCTGGGGAATAACTCAGGGGGAACATTTGGTTGGGAACCATTTGTTTAAGAATCTTAGAATAGGATTATTGTAAGGTGTACTCAATTATCTGTTCTAGTGAATTCTAGGTCTCAGAAAGACCGAAGTGGATTAGTTGGAGGATTACGCCACCTCCAGATACCACTATACTTGATGTGTCATTTACCTTTCTGTATTTACATTTCAGCAAAGCACACACACATACTTATTGTTTCTGCACTTACCTATCTTTTACTTTGCCGTTATCTGGACCAACAGAAGTGTACTATATATTTTTGGTATGTTAACTGTATACATAGTTTTTATTAAATCACATATAACTTTATCTGCAAAACTCCGAAAAATATTTTGAACATATATTTGGATTCACTACGACAAGACGAATCCATAGACACCAATCTTATATATTATTATTAATTAAATAAATTATTTATATATTAAAATAAAAAATCAAATTGTTAAATGAGATCTATTGGTTGTGTAAATTCTAAAATTGAAAAATAAGTCATGGAACATTTTATTCTTTACAGTGCAATGCACCTTATAACTTCCACTATCTATATTTTTAGTATGTTCACTACATATATAGTTTTTATTAAATTCCATATAACTTTATCTGCAAAACTTCGAAAAATATTTTGAACATGTATTTGGATTCATCGCGACGAAACGAATCCATAGACACCAATTATAAGATATAAATTGAAAAAAAAAGTGTTGAATATTTGAATAGCATAAAATAGAAAAAAGTGTTGAATATTTAAAATTATAGGAGAAGGCTAAAAGAAAAGTTAAAATAGAAAAAATTATTATAAAATTAGATAATCTTTGACTTTTTGGATTTGTTGTAATTAGTTTCAAACTACATTATAAATTTGGAATCATTCGTAATTGTTTGAAATGTGAGTACTAATCTAAACAAAAGACCATTTAGCAGGGGTCGATTTTGAAAAATCTGATATGGTTAAGTAAGAGATAATCAATTTAGGAACTCAATTCGAGGCGTAAACGAACTTTATGAATGGGATAATCCAAACTTGGGAACTCAACTCGAAAAGTAAAATTCAACTTTATGAATGAGATAATTCGAACGTGGGAACTCAATTCCAAAGTCAAACAAACTATAAGAATGAGATAATTACAACTTGGAAACTCTATTCGGATAATAAACCATATTATATGGGGAAAATACTCTAATAAAGAAATGATTCAAGCACACGAACTTAGTTCGAAAGTAAACTCAACTAAAAAAATGAGATAATTCTAACTAGGGAAATCAATTCGTATGACAAATCAACTATAACAACGAGATAAAAAAAAATTTGAAAACTTATAAGTTCGAACGGTAAGTTCAAATTTTAGAATTAGATTGTTCCTACATGGAAGCCGTGAAAGCAAACAAAATTCTAAGAATGGGATCATTGCAATTTGAAAACTCAATTTTGTTGGTCCAGATAACGGCAAAGTAAAAGACTAGGGGGGGGGGGGTGAATAGTCTTTTAAAACTTTTGTCGATAAAAACTATTTCTCAGATATCTGAGTAGATATCTGATACTTAGATTCAGAGCGCGAAAGACTTAAGATAGATAAGTGCAGAAACAGTTAAAGTGTGTGTGTGTTGCTGAAATGTAAGTACAGAAAAGTAAATAACACAGCAAGTATAGTGGTATCTGGAGGTGGCGTAATCCTCCAACTAATCCACTTCGGTCTTCCAAAGACCTAGAATTCACTAGAATAGATAATTGAGGTCACCTTACAAAAATCTTATTCTAAGATTCCTTAAACAGATGGTTCCCAACCAAATGTTCCCCCTGAGTTGTTCCCCGGCTTTCACAACCAAGTACTTCCTGTACTCAGAAACCTTTTTGAGCTATTCCCTAGCTTCCCAAGCTAAGTACTTCCTGTGCTCAATAACCTTGGAGTTATTCCTTAGTTTCTCAAACTAAGTACTTCCTATACTCCACGCCAGTGATGGTGTTGGTTTTGGTTTGAGTTGTCAGATGAGCTTCTTTAATAACTTTTCAGTTAATCAGATAGCTCTGTGAATCAAGTATACTTAATACACTTTGCAATGTATGGTATCTTGTTCTTTTTACTGACCCAAGTCTTAGATAAGTGTTCAAGAGAATGAATCTCAGATACTTGATCTTTCAATTCAACTCTTTCACAGATAGCTGTGCTTGTTTAGGATCAGGACACTTAGAACTTTAGTGTTACTCAAGATCAAGAGCTTTGGTCGCAACAGAAAGCTTTGAGGATAAGTAATTTTCTTGAGATATGTGTTCAGTGTAAGTTCTTCAGGTTGTGTAGTGTGTCTTCTCAAGCTGTCTAAGTGTTGATATTTATAGATGAAATTGAGTGCCGTTTGAATAGTATCCGTTAGGCTTAAATCAAATTCAAACTATTGATATCTGTATAAATCTTATGGCAGTTTGTCTTCTTCTTCAGAAGCTACCGTTGCTTTTGTTCAGACATCTCTGTCAGTGCATTTAATGCATTGTACTATACTTTTGTCCTGTAGTGCCAACGGAACTATGCTTTGTATCAGAGACAACCTTGATCAGATTTCTCTGAATCTTTGCACGTTCTTATCTTTATCTTCAGATACCACTTTTATTGAAACAACTTTGTTTGCTATATATATATTTCTTTTTCAGAAATGTGGTTAAAGCTCAAGGTATCTGAGAATAGATATCTGTGGACACTTTCCTTGTTTTCAGATGGTCCTTTTATTTCTCAGATATCTCTTGTGACACAGTTTGTTTAAAACTAATCGTGTCTTCAAGATATCTAGCCAAGGTATCTGGAAAACTGTTTCAGTAATCTTGTGCAGTTTCTTCAAGTCTTCAATGTCGTTGAACTTGTTCTGCTTGGATGTCTTCTTCTTGGTCTTCTCTTCATAAAATAAAATTTACATTTTGAGACCTAACATCCTATACAAGATTAGCTAGACTATCATACTTAGTGGGTTTCCTCTTTTACAATGTTCAAGTGAACCAAGAGTACTAATCACCTTTCTGAGACTAAGATAAGTCATCATGTTGCTGATCAAAATCTAAATCAAAATATCTAACAAATTTCCTAACAAATTTCCCCCTTTTTGATTAGTCAACGATGACTATCTGACCTATTACAAATCTGGATGAGTGAACAATCCAACACTTAATCATTTCTTAAGATTTTTCAAATCATTCAATTAAGTGCAGAAAGTAGACATCAACCAAATCACAAGGTGTGATCTTTGCTGACAAGTTATCTTTTATAGAATACTATCTGAGAGTAAGTTCTTCAGATAAGTTACAAAGAGAGATTACAGATAACTTCAATACATAAAGCAAGTTTAGCTCAGTCAGCAAAAATACAACAAAAACTACATAGTAAATTAGGACAACAGGAGTAACCAAGCTCCAAGTAAACATCCTAATAGACTAGTCTTCAAGTCTTCAAGTCTTCAACTCTTCAAGTCTTCAACAGTAGTTCTATGGATCAGTCTGCAAATTTCCTATCTCCAAACCTTTTGATGTCATCAGAATAATCATAGAGAAGTGTTCTGACGAGCATCTCAGTGGCTCTGATATTCAGAATTATGTGCACATCATCTGGCTTTCCATATGGACATTCATCAGAGAGGTCCTTTCCTATGGCTTCAGTTCTCTTGACAACTTCAAAATCCAACCAGGCTTTAATGTGATTGGTGTTTATCAAGGTTGGCTTATCTTTTCTCCATGCCATAAGTTGTTTATGGATTGGTTCTGGAAATCTTGAATTTACCAGTAGATGCTTAAGTTCCAGAATCCAATAGCCATTTTTCTGATTGATGCACCTGTAGACAGAGGAATCATTATCATTCTTCACATACTCTATTTTGGCTTCTTCTGGCCTGAGTGGAAATTGATTTTGTCTTTGCTCAGCTCTCAGTCTGTTCCTTCTCTGTCTTGAATTCTCTTTGGGGTTGTTGCTTGAAGAACCACCCTGGATAGACTTAGTATTTCCAGAGGGTGTTTTAGCTGCTAGGGGCTTTGCAGCTATGGGCTCAGTTAGGCTTTCAATTTTCCTTTTTCTGTGAAGAGGAGCTTCATCTTCATCAGTTTCCTCATCATCTTCAAGATTAGATCTTGTGAGAGTTTTACAGCCTTCTTCATTGCCCAATGGCTTGATTTGACATTCTTCTTCTTCAGAAGATTCATCAATCCCTTTAACTTATCTTCTCCTTGGAGCCTTGGTACTCCTTGGAGGTTTCTGTGCCATGGCCCTTGTTATCATTGTAGTTCCTTCAAGATGGTTTCGGGAAGCTACTATTTGCAAAGCAGCTTGGCTAGAGGAGGGTTCGTTTATTCTGAGTGGTGGATGGGAAGTTTTCATGTTTCTTCTTCATCTCTGAGCCACACCAGCTCCAGATTTCTTCTTGTTTTCTTCTCCTTTTTCCCATTCCCCCTGACTTTGAGGTCCAGATTTGTACACTCTTTCCCCCTTAGTCATTGTTGGCTGACTCAGTCTCATAAAAGAATCTGAGAGAGAGTTAAAATGCCCTTGTAAATAATTGTAGGCAGTGATCAACTTCTGAAGTTCGGCTTTGAGCTCCTGATTTTGCTTGATAAGTCCATTGTCCTTATCAGTGAGCTCTGCCAATGGGCCTAGGATGGCATCTGCTTTTCCAGCAGTGTAACTTGCCTTTTGGAAAGCTTTTTCAGCTAAAGACGCATCATCGTCCCTTATCATTCCCAGATCTTTCTTAGCAATGACCATGCTAGTTGTTCTCTGAGTGATGAGCTCAGTGAACTTTTTCATTTCAGAGGGGACGGAGGCAATTACTTCCTTGTTCTGTGAAGACAACTCCTTGTTCAGATGAGCCAGTACTTGGTATCTGTTCATGTATTCATGGGAGTGGACATTTGGCAGTTTGCTGAATATTGCAGGAGCAATCAGCCTTTTCAAGTGAGAAACCGCTAAATGTTCATTGCGGTGCTCTGCCAAAGTCTTGTCTTCTTCATCATCTGAGTAATCAGCCCAGTGATCTTCATCCTCTTGGACATTCTCATCGATTGTGTCGAGTCCAGCAACCATCTCAGAGATTGGTTTCTTCCCTTTTTGGGAGGAGGATGGTACTTCTTTTGAAGATGATGCAGCCTTAGCATCATGCTTAATTTCAGATACTTCTTCAGTATCGAGTTCTTTGGTGATGGCATTTACAGCATCCTGTAGCTCTTTAACCTCAGAGTAAGCAATCATCTCTTGCAGATATTGATCTTGTAGTTGGTCAAGCTTATCTCTGGATTTAGCTATTTGGTCTTCCAGTTGAAGATGGAGCTGTTGTTCTTCTTCCAACAATTGTCTGAGTTGAGCAGTTCTGGATTGAGTATTCAACAATTTCTGAGTGATTTCCTCAGAATCCTCAACTACTTGTTCAGTATTAGCCTTTTGTTGGGAAGATGGATGAGTTGACTTTTGAGGAGATGGAGACGGAGATTTCTGTGCTTTCCTCTCAGTTTGCTTTTCAGTAGTTGAGGCATGATTTCTTTGTGAAATTCCTCCGGTCCCTGGTGCAGGGGCATCATCATCATCCTTTTTGTCTGTGTCATCCTTTTGGTGATGGTCAGTGGGAGGTTCATCGAAGTCATTTTCGTTTATCTCTTCCTCCTCATCATCTTCAGATACAAGATTGATCACTTCAGGAATAGTGATCTTCTGCCCATTAACCTCTTGTTCAGAAGGTATAAATTGCAGAGTTTGGGGTAAGCGGCTTGAATGCCATTTGTAATCTTGTCGACCGTCACTTGTTCAAAGGCTTGTATCAAATGTCGCCACTTCTCCGGAGAAATCCTTATGCAATAGAGTGAATGGCTGTGTCTTTGTTAGGGAACATTGCATGGATATATGTCTCCAAGTCAAGAGCTCGTGCTCGTCTGTTTGGTTGATCTGTGATTCTCAATATTTCAGAGAGATCAGAGCACCTTAACCTCTGCCATTTCTTGAAGCATTGAATATGCTTTGGCAGGGTGTGAGCTTTGAAGAAGGGAAGTAGGTCCTTGTCTCATCATTGGGAGCCTGCTTGGCACTCGTTTGAGCCTGAAAGAAAGAGTTTTGAGTGAGCTTCAAAACTTTTGTAGATATCTGAGTAGAAGTGTAGTTTAGTTTACGAGTTACACAGTAAGTACTTGGGCTCGAGAGACTTGTGCTACTGAGACAATTGGTGTCTCAGATATCTTGTTGTGAGGTGGAGACTTGGAAGTCTGGTTCTCATCAACCTTTCTTTCTTGAACCTGAGAATTAAAGTTATCACAATACTTAGGAAATTTTATCAAGAAAACTTTAGATGACAAATCAGATATCTGAGAGGTCAATTACCTCCATGGGAGGCTCAGATATTTGTCTCTCAGAGACTTGTGCAGTCTCTGGAATCTTTTCTTGTGATGAAGGCCTTGATGCCTCATCAATTTCCATAGGTCGAGGATGTCAACTCTGTCCCCTTGCACTTCTACTTCTGAGTGAGCCTGTGAGTAGAAAGTATTGAGTAATTTAGAAGAAGTTTGAGATAACCCAAGGTGAAGAATTTTTATCACTTATTTTCATATACCTTCATACTGGAAGGCTCAATGATCTGTTCTTCAGAAACCTTGTCGGTTTCTGGGTTTTTTCTGGCATTTCTGCCTTATCTTCCTCTTTCTCAGTTTGAGCCTGTTAGAAACATTCACTTAATTGGTTAAGTAAATTATCGTATAACTGAAAAATGACAACTCAAGAAACAATTTATCACAGGTATGTGCTCGATTTCTTAAGAGGTGAGGTTGATGAGACCTCTTTCTCGATTCGAGGCAAGCTTTCCAGCTTCCTCTTGTCCTTGTGTTTCTAACTCAGCCTGTAACAAAGAATTTCTATAAATAACAAGATGTACAAGCATAAAATTTGCACAAGATAAGAGTTAAACCATTCAACTACCTGATCCGTGTCAGGCTGATTGGTCTCTGAAACTTGTGACCTTTCTATACATTGGTCTTCTTGTTCCAGTATTTTTTCTTTGTTTGAAGTTTCAGGTAATTCACACCTTTCCTGAGTATGCAACTCAGTTGCCTCCCCTGGTTGATCATTCTGAGTAGATGTCTCAGTTTGATCCCTCTTATTGAGTTGGTGAACCTGCTCTTTTGCAGGATTTTCTTCAGCATACTGCATTGCTGGTAATTCGAAATGGAGTTCATTTACCATTTCATCAACCACTTGTGGCTGTTGTGGTTGTGGTTGTTGTGGTTGTCTGGAAGCGTAAGATTGGTCGAGAATGTTCTTCAGATTTTTAGATGTGGCATTTTCATCAAGATCGCCAAAGACTAAATTTCCACTCATCGGGGCTTCTTGAAGTTGTGCATAAGAAACGTTCCACGAAGATGTGTTTGCAACAACCTTTGCTATAGGTGCTTGTTCAAGAACTTTGAGGTGTAGGTTCTTTTGGATACCTTTTCACCGATTACTATTTCAAGTAACCTTAGCCCTCTTTGCTCTTTCTAGGACTTGAGATGACTAGTTCATCATCTTCATCGTCAGAGCTCTCATCAGCATTGGGAACTGATTGGTCCATTACTCCTGAGATTTCTGCAGATAGGGCTTGGTGCTTTTCACCTGTTTTGGCAGCATTAGCAAGTTCATCAGCAAGGCATTCTGCATTAGTCGCAACATTTCTGAACGCACTTTCTCTTGCTGAGTCTACTTGTTCAAGAGTTGATGATTCTTTGCGGCATTGATGAGTTGATTGCCTTTATCGGTTCATCGGCAAGGCTGTAGATATCGAGAATCGACAACCTCTTTGGGTGTGTCTTCCGATTTGCCGCCAGACTTCTTTCTTGAAGTTCGGGCTTCTTGGTATAACCTTTTCTTCAGATACCTTTTCAGACTTTCGCTTCTTAGAACCTTTCTGAGACCCAGTAACCTTTTTCATCAAGTTTGTATACTCATATTTGTAGAGTAGGTTATTGTTGGCTATTTCAGCCGTCTCTCTGAGCTTGATGCCAAGCTTCTCCAGCAAGTAGTATATCTTGCACCATAGCTCATCGTGGCCTTTGGCTCAGCTAGTCCTTTGGCAATCTTAGGCTCAAGCCTTGAATCTTCTTCACAAACTTCATGAAGGCGTACTTTCCCGATTAAAAGGGTTTTCCTTTTTTGTCTTGTTGATTCAGCAAGAACATCATGATCCATCGTTCTTGGCTTATCTGGTGACACCTCCTTGTAGACCATCAAAGCATCTGTGAAGAATGCAAGCGATACATCCCAATGAACCATCGGATGTCCGTTCGGATGTCGAAAGCTTGAACTCAGTGGGTGTATCTGATTTTTCAAGATCACACACGTCACTGTACAATTTGTTAACACCTTCAAGGAGATCATCATCCTTGGTGTTTATTTCAAAATCCTTTCCAAGATTTTGAAACTCAAACAACTTACAGAAAGTTGTTACGTCCAGAAGGATTTCCTTTCCTTGGACTGAGGTTTTGACAGACACTATTTCAGTGCCTTCAGAAACACAGGAAATTATCACAGGTTGTTGTAGAATTCCAACACATCGAGTGATGAAATTCCACTTGGGCGGCGATAGAAACCCTTGATTTGTGCCTTTTCAAGCATGTCAAGAATCGACTTTCGCTTGGTTCTCTATTGCGTGAGGTATTCCTCAACCATGGCACCACCCCAAATCATTACTGATTTGAAGTCCAATGGTCAGGATTAAAATCTCCTACCAGTCGGTTGTTCACAATAACCAACTCTGGTGCTTGCTTTTCAGCAGTACCAGTGGAGGATTGAGATTTCAGTGTAGAAGAATTCTTTGGGGCCATCTCTTTATATAGTGTAGAGAATTTGGATTGGTGTTTGAAAGAGATTTGATTCAGTAATTCTTTGCAGAAAAACTTAATCTTGATTTGCAGAGATTGTAGAAGGTTTGCAGAGAATCAAGAGAAGGTTTTGCTATTTTTGTGTAAGTCTGAATGTTGGATTAGGCGAAAGTGATCTCTTTTGCCAAAATCCTATATATATAGCAATGTAATTCTAACAAACATATACACACAAATTGGTTTTGTATGTAGGTATCTGTGAATTGCAGTGAGGCGTGGGTAAAAGTTTGTTCGCATTAAATGCATAGTGGGCCACATCTGAATTTCAACAGTCCACTATTTACAGAGAATTAATTTCGTTCGTTAAGATCAAACGCTTAATTTCATCAAGGGTCACCATTGCTTCTTCAGCAATGATCACAATCAGCAATTGTGATTGTGCCCAATTAATGAATTTTGGCGATTTGCAATCTGAATCACAATTCTGTGTGACTAAGAACATGGTTTGTATCTGAATCTATCTCATACTCAATATTTGTCCAAGTTTTACACAAAGATAGAAATAATACAAATTTCAAGAGAGTAGTTATTGCGCAATTTGTACTATTCTCTTTTGTGTTCCCCCTCACTGAGTGAACTAGATATCTGAGTTCCCGTCTCAGAGATCTTAAGCTGTCTTTTTGCTCTTTAGCCTTTTTGACTTCTGGATACCCGTTCCAGTTTTCTCTTTTCTCTTCTCTGGATGCCCGTTCCAGATTCCTGAACTCTTTCAGTTCATTGGTAGTTCCATTAGTCCAAGACTATGTCTTAAGGCTAAGAATCTACTTTCTTGTAGTGGCTTAGTGAAGATATCTGCAAGTTGGTCTTGATTACAATCTTGAGTATCTCTATATTGCATTTTTCAACATGGTCTCTGATGAAGTGATGTCTAACATCAATATGCTTTGTTCTGGCATGAAATTTAGGATTTTGTGTAATCGCAATAGCACTTGTGTTGTCACAGAAAATGGG
Organism: Plantago major; assembly: GCA_026545765.1. NCBI lineage: Eukaryota > Viridiplantae > Streptophyta > Magnoliopsida > Lamiales > Plantaginaceae > Plantago > Plantago major. The sequence continues at coordinate 74,299,954 of CM048840.1, read as the reverse complement.
AGTTTTCTTCTCATCGAGTCCATAGTCTTTAAGTTGTTGTATCCACAGAATTTGTGTTGCACAACAACCAGCAGCAATATATTCAGCCTCTGTGGTAGAAGTTGCAATTGAGTTTTGCTTCTTGCTAAACCACGAGATAAGTCTAGTACCCGAACCGGAGTTCTCGAGGTGCTTTTCCTATCTAGCGTTGATCCGGCATAATCGGCGTCGAGTACCAAATAAACTCAATCCGCTTTCTTTAGGATACCACAATCCTACATCTACTGTACCTTTTACATACCTTAATATTTTCATAGCAACGTTGCACTGTGTTTGCATTGGATTTGTCTGAAATCTAGCACACACTCCAACGGCGTATTGAATATCAGGTCTACTTGCAGTGAGGTAAAGTAGTGAACCTATCAATTTCCTATACTTATGTTCTTCCACACTCTTATATGATTCAGTATAGGTCATTTTGGTTCCAATGCTCATAGGTATCTTAGCATTCTTTTCAGAAGGCTTAAGATTGAATTTTGTGAGCATATCTTTTGCATACTTTGTTTGACTAATAAATATTCCATCATTGAGTTGCTTGACTTGCAATCCTAGAAAATAATTCATTTCTCCCATCATGCTCATCTCAAACTTGCTTTTCATGAGATTTGCAAAGTCATTACAAAGTTGCTTGTCCTTAGATCTAAATATGATGTCATCAACATATACTTGAACTAAGAGTAATTTCCCGTCATGATTTAAGGTAAATAAAGTTTTATCAACTTCACCTTTATTGAAACCACTTTCCAGAAGGTATTTGGCCAAACTGTCATACCATGCTCTTGGAGCTGTTTGATCCATCTGAGCTTTACGTAGTTTATAGACCATTCGCTTCGAGGAAACTTCAAAGCCGGTGGTTGCTCAACATAAACTTCTTACGCAAGTTCACCGTTCAAAATGCACTTTTGACATCCATCGATAAACTTTAAAATCTTTATGAGTCAAAGGCTAGAAAGAGTCTTATTGCATCCAATCTGGCAATTGGTGCATATGACTCATCAAAATCTAAGCCTTCAGTCTGGGTAAATCCCTTGGCAACCAATCTTGCTTTGTTTCTGGTTATTTCACCAGATTCATTCATCTTGTTTCTGAAAACCCATTTAGTTCCAATCACAGATATTCCTTCTACAAATGGAACTAGTTTGCAGACTTTGTTTCTCTCAAATTGATCCAACTCTTCTTGCATTGCAGAGATCCAGTCTTGGTCTCCTAATGCTTCTTCTATATTTTTAGGTTCAATATTTGAGATGAAACATCCAAAGAGAGAATTAGCATTTTCAGCTATTGCTCTCCTAGTCCTAACACCTTGATTAATTGGTCCAATCACATCTTTTGCAGGATGATCCTTGATCCATCTCATCATAGGTTTAGTGCTAGTAGGATCAATATCCAAGTGATTTGAATGTGAATCACTAGGATTTTGATTTGATACTATTTCATTATCTAAGACATTTTACTCCTCAGAAGAGCAATTAATGTCTGACACTTGTTCAGTGTTTCAGCTATCTGGAACATGTCTTTCAGAGAGATTGTTTCCAGAGATAGCTTCATGATGAATATCTTCAGTTTCCATTTCTGGAAGTTTTATAGGAAATTCTTCATCATGTTTGTGAGTCATCTTGTTGTTACTAGGCATATCAAGCTTTTCTACGTCAGAGTCATCCTCACTTTCCATAATGATGTTTTTCCTTTCTGAGGATTCTTCTTCAGAATCCCTCAGCATTAGTTCTTTGAACCTTTCTGAGAGTTCATCATTAGGAGGTGTTTTCTTACTTCCTTCATAGAATACAACATGAACTGATTCTTCAATTTTCTTTGTTCTTTTGTTGTAAATTCTGTAGGCTTTGCTATTCGTGGAATAACCAAGAAATACACCTTCATCTGCCTTTGGTTGAAATGTTCTCAGATAATATTTCCCATTATTTAGAACAAAACATCTACAACCAAATACTCTCAGATGTTTGATATTAGGAGGTCTACCAACCAAGATTTCATAAGGGGTCTTGTCATGATGTTTGTTTATCAAACATACATTACGAATGTAGCAGTGTGTTTTACGACTTCAACCCAATAAATTTCACTTATTTCAGTGTCAGCTAGCATCGTCCTTGCAGCTTCTTTAAGGGTTCTATTTTTCCTTTCCGCAACACCATTTTGTTGAGGTGTTCTTACAGAGGAAAGTTGGTGTTGTATACCTCTGCAGGTACAAAACTCCTTTATGTACTGGTTGACAAACTCAGTACCATGGTCTGCTACGATTGAGATACCTTGTCATTTTCATGACTTCAGCTTTTTCAGCAAGTTTGGTATCTCCACCGGCATCGATTTGTGTTTCGAAAGACAACCCAAGTGAATCTTGAGAAGTCATCTACAACAACGGACCATACTTCTTTCTGCATAACTAGTTACTGGATGATTCAAAAGATCCATGTGTAATAGTTGCGTGGTCTAACTTAGAGTGTCGATTTTGGACTTGAAAGAGATCTTGATTGTTTCCCCATCGGCAGTGAGCAGATACCATCCTTTCTGAAGGATGTTCTGGGAAGGCCAACCACTAACTCTTTCTTGGCAAGTCTGTTCAGAGTTTTGAAGTTCAAGTGACTCATTCTTTTGTGCCATAACCAGTGCTCTTCTGTGTGACCAGATTGACTCACCATGAGACATTCTTCAGTTGTGGCAGATGCCCAATCGGCAACATAAAGCGCTTTCCGCCGAAAGCAACCAAGGTATGCGCTTTGACTCATTGTCAATTAGTTTGCGATTTTGCTTTGAATTTTATAGTAAAACCTTTGTCTGCAAACTGGCTCATGCTAAATAGATTATATTTCAAATCCTTAACATGTAATACGTCAGTGATTTTTAATGTTCCCAATTTGACGTTGCCAAATCCCATAGAGGGATTTAATTCTCCTCAAGCAAATCTGATATCTGGTCCTGTGTTGCAAGCTTTGTAATCGACCAGATTTGCTTTGTCTCCTGTCATGTGCTTTCCGCATCCACTATCAAATAGCCATTGTGCTTTAGTCCAGGAAGCATTCTGCACACAACAGGAAACAGGAGATTAGGTTCTCAATTTACAATTGGAACCATCAGGACTAAACAATCTTCCAGTAGGAATCCATTTTTGAATGAATTTCCTTGGAACATTCTTTTGTCTGATAGGAACATAAGGAGGAATTCTAATTGAATGATTATCATTATTAAGAATTGTTTTCTTCCTTGGTGTGTTCCTAGGTGCTCCATTTGGTGCTTTCAGATACCTGTCAGGTTTCTGAGTTTGCTTTTCAGCAAACTTAGCTTTCCTTGCCAGATTTCTTCTAGCCCTGGCATTCAGATTTTCAGTGGCTTGATTCAACTTCCACTTCTGATAATTGCTTTGAGCAATTCTAGCCTTTAGCCATCGTTCTTGCTCCTGTTTGTATTCATGAGCAAGTCGTTTCCCGATGCCTCTATAGCCAATACCGTTTCGAGCACTTGAAGCTATCTGAGATCTTTTCTCAGCAGCTTTGCTAGTCTCTGGTTGGTCCAATTTCTTTCCAGGAAAAGTGACATGGGAGAATTTGCACTCTGCAATTCTACCCTTTGAGAGACATAACCTGTGGGTGTTTACACTTTTCGATGTTATGTTTCTTTTCGACGATGCCATGAGCTTTTGTTTTTGACTTGTTTTTCCCACAAAGGTTTAGTCGCAACTGCCTTTCCTTTGTCAATAATCTTCGTCTTTTCACCGATACTATAGATTGCATGGGAACCATCTTGCTGAGTACTTACAAATGTTCTTCTTTCCTTACTCTTATTCAGAGTGATAGAACAATCATCTGTATTCATTGAAGTCCTTTCTTTTCTGAAGGATCTCTTAAGTAAGATTGTACTTCAGTAAGAGTGTCACTAGCTTTTGCATAAGATTGAAAAGATAATTCTTTCTTCTCGAGTTCCTTGTTCTCAGAAAGAAGATCTTCATATTTCTTTCGTAATTCAGCCATTGCTTCTTTGTGTGACTTTTTCAGGTCGGATATCGAGAGCTTTGAGAAATGCATTTTCAGCATCCTTTTTCTCAGATACCTTAACTAATTGAGAATTTTCCTTTGCAAGAGAATTCTTTTCTTCTTCAAGATTTTCGGCTCTAGCTCGGATCATTAGAAATTCTCTTTTATAGATGTCAAGTTCTTTCCTGAGATTTTCTAGATCTTTTATTTCTTCTTCATCACTTTCATAAGTATAACAAGAAGTATGTGTTACCTCATCACCATAAGATGATTTCTATGTTAGAGATGTGGATCAATAATTTCAAAGAACTCCACATTTCATTCTTCTTGAGGTGAAGTCGATTATATCATGAGTAACTCCACATAATTACGGTGATGGTAAGGTTGAGTCATTTGAATTGTCATCTTGTAATCATCTCAACGTCTAGAGCATCCAGTTGAGTTTGGATTTTCTTTCTTTCTTCAGTTAACAAAGCTTTCTGGCTTCTTCTGAAGATTCTTCTATCTTTCTTGTCACCTGTCCTTAGTTTGTTGAAGGCAGGACAATCTTTCTTGAAGTGGCCAGGTTTCTGACAATAGAAACAGATATCGTTTCCAATTTCTTCCTCAAGACATGATGCTTTACGAAATTTGGTTTGTTCAGCGAGCTTTGCATATTTTTGTATTGGTGATAGTTTGAGCCTAGATGCTTTTTCAGCTTCTCTTTGGCTTTTCTTCTCTCAATTTCTCGACTGACATATTTGCTCATTTGCTTTGCAGCAAGAGCATCCTTAGTCTCTTCCTTGCTTTTCTTTTTTTCAGAAGTTCCTTGAGCAACTAGAGCAATATTCTGCAACTTTTCAGTTGTTTGTTCTCTTTGTGTTGTCTCATAATCTACCGTAGCAAGATGTGAGAAGAGTTCCACTGGAGTGATATTTGGCATTCCTTGGTTAAAATAAAAGAATTTGGTATGCTCCCAGTTGTTCAGCGTTTTTTATGGAGTTCAAGGTGTGTCTCAAGCAGTCTAAGTGTTGATATTTATAGATGAATTTGAGTGCCGTTTGAATAGTATCCGTTAGGCTTAAATCAAATTCAAACTATTGATATATGTGTATAGTACTGTAGCAGGTTTGTCTTCTTCTTCAGAAGCTACCGTTGCTTTTGTTCAGACATCTCTGTCCGTGCATTTAATGCATTGTACTATACTTTTGTCCTGTAGTGCCAACGGAACTATGCTTTGTATCAGAGACAACCTTGATCAGATTTCTCTGAATCTTTGCACGTTCTTATCTTTATCTTCAGATACCACTTTTATTGAAACAACTTTGTTTGCAATATATATATTTCTTTTTCAGAAATGTGGTTAAAGCTCAAGGTATCTGAGAATAGATATCTGTGGACACTTTCCTTGTTTTCAGATGGACCTTTTATTTCTCAGATATCTCTTGTGACACAGTTTGTTTAAAACTAATCGTGTCTTCAAGATATCTGGCCAAGGTATCTGGAAAACTGTTTCAGTAATCTTGTGCAGTTTCTTCAAGTCTTCAATGTCGTTGAACTTGTTATGCTTGGATGTCTTCTTCTTGGTCTTCTCTTCATAAAATAAAATTTACATTTTGAGACCTAACATCCTACACAAGATTAGCTAGACTATCATACTTAGTGGGTTTCCTCTTTTACAATGTTCAAGTGAACCAAGAGTACTAATCACCTTTCTGAGACTAAGATAAGTCATCATGTTGCTGATCAAAATCTAAATCAAAATATCTAACAAATTTCCTAACAAATTTGAAGTTAAAAGCAAGTAAAAAAAGGGATAAATCCAACTTGAGAACTCTATTTGAATAGTAAACCACACTATATGATAAAATTATTGGAAGAAATACATAAATTCCTCAAGAACTCAATTCAAAGGGTAAACACACTTTAACAATGAGATAATTTTAACTTGGAAATTCAATTCAAATGTTAATCTCAACTTTAAGAATGAAGTAATTCTTAATTGAGAACTCCATTTGAAGGGCAAAACAACTGTAAGAATAATATAATTCAACTTGGAAACTCAAATGCAAGAATGATCCATGCTATTTGAAAATAATCTAACAATGAGATAATTTCGAATTAGGAATTTTGTTCAAACGGTAGAAATATTCTACGATTGAAATCATTCAAACGTAAAACTATATTAGAAACGTAATCCACTTTATGTGGTAAAATACTCTAAGAATATGATAATTTCGTTTGAAAACTTAAGTCGAGGGGTAAAACAAACTCTAAGATTGTTATAATTATAATTTGGGGACTACATTCGAAGACCAAACCATGCTATATGAAGAACTTATTCAAAGAAAGGGTACTTCCAACTTATGTACTCAACTCAATTGGTATTCAACTTGGGTACTCTAATGCAAGGATGAACCATGCTATTTGAAAATAATCTAACAATGAGATAATTCCGAATTAGGAATTTTTTTCAACCAGTAAAAATATTCTACGATTGAAATCATTTAAACGTAAAACTATATTAGAAACGTAATCCACTTTATGTGGTAAAATACTCTAAGATATGATAATTTCATTTGAGAACTCAAGTCGAGGGGTAAACAAACTCTAAGATTGTTATCATTACAATTTGGGGACTACATTCGAAGACTAAACCATGCTATATGAAGAACTTATTTAAAGAAAGGGTACTTCCAACTTATGGACTCGACTCAATTCGTAGTATATATAAACTCAACTATAAAAATGTGGTCAATCTAACTTGAAAACTCTAATTGACGAGCAAACCAACTACAAAAATATGATAATTATAACTTGGAGACTATATTGAAAGGTAAATCTCATTATTTGGAATAGTTAGTTGCACATTTGGAACTCAGACCAACTATAATAATGAGGTAATTACAACTTTAGGACTCTATTGAAAGGGTAAACCACAATGTATGGAAATATTCTCTAAGAATGGGGTACGTAATTTGAACTTGACAACTAAATTCGATGTATAAACCTACTTTGAAAATGAGATAATTACAACTTGAAAACTTTAATTTGAATAGTAAACCATGTTTTATGGTAAAATCCTCAAAAAAAGGATTCCAAATTTGGAACTCAAAAAAAATTTATATTTGCAACCTTGGAACTCATGAACTGAATTCACCGCTATTTTGGTTTCCAAGTAGGTGTTTAACAAAATTTGGAGGTAGCGTTATGTTTGCGTTATTAAATTGTACTCCGTATTGCCTTTCATTTTTTTTATACTCAATGCAATTTATGTCGTTGCATTGCCACAGGATAAGACCTCCATGAATAATATAATTTATTTTTTAGGCCTTTGACTGTAATGTTAGAGAGGTAATGAGAGGTGCAAGTGGGAGTCAATGAGAAACCATTCAGTAGATTAGTTGTCGTATTTAATGGACACTTAAAACATATATAACCAGTTATACTGAAGGGTAGCAAATACGATATCATGCCCGCACCTCCTTGTTCATTTAAAAGACGTGAGTGAATTTCTCTAATATGTACTTATATTTGTTATTTTACCATTATGGTGGATCCAAGGTCAAGGTTGAAATCATTAGGAAACTTATGGTTATTGCATGTTGGAGGGGGGCTAAAGTCAATGGAACAAATGACGACGAGGTCCATATGAAATTGTTCGAAGAGATCCTTATGCATAGGACCCAATCACTGCAATGGTTAAGATCACATATCCTTCGCCATTAGATCATGTTGGTGAAGGTTGATACTTCTTGAACATGAACAGTTTCAGCCCGGCAAAAAATTGCATTATTATATTTTATTAATTTATTTTAATTTTTCACCTAAAATTACGCGTCCACCCTAATGCATTAAGTTCTCAATCGGGGCGGATGGAGTACATAGATAGTTTCAACTAGATAAGAATATTGGGTATCAACCCATTGGGTCCTTAACGGGATTAGTTCGGGTTGTTTTCGGCCCGTTTAAAAGCTTATATAACAGACTCATGAACATAAATAAATTCGAAAATTGAGAATCTGAAAACGAGTTTATTTTGCCTTATTTTCAAACGGGTCAGACGAGTTGATTTTTGTAAAATCAACTAATATAAGCTTAACCATAATATAAATCTATTTATATAAGGTTTTTATTTATTTTACATTTTATATAGTAACATGTATAATATAATATATATGTATTTATTTTATCTATTCATATAAGCTTTTTATTTATTTTGATTTATTTTACATTTTATATAGTAACATCTATACATTAAAAGAAAAAAGATTTGAAGCATTCTCATGCATTACACATCATCAATTATGTGGAAATATAAAGGATTTTGATTGGTTATTACAATTTTAAATTTGGTATGTTGAATGTGGAACATTTTAAGTTGTTAAGATGTGGTGCACCATATAACTCCAATTATTTATTTTTAGTATGACTCAATAAATAATTTTTATTTAATCTCATATATATTTATTTACAAAATTCCGAAAAATATTTTGAACATATATTTATTTACTACATGGAACATTTTGAATATAAATTTCACTTTATATATATTGAGTTTGTTATGATTTTGAAAATTTACTTTATTGGATTATTAATGCACTATTTTAAGGATGAAATAGATATAGTCAGTAAAAGATCTTTACGTGCTGCATAGTCAATTGTGGCAGCACCTTGGATATTTCTTGATCTTTGTATCATTTTAATTAATTTTGATGCTACAGAAGAGTAGAGTCAACGTAGGGGTGGTATTGGTGTTGTTGCTAGGTATCAATGGCCAAGATTATTGCTTGGTGTCAAAATTTGTGTCTTATGCTTCCTTTAAAAGGTGTGAAAAGTTTGACTGGCAAATTAGCAGCTGGAGTGGTTCGAATTTTGAGTGGCAACATATAGTAATTAATTAAAGTGGATTTCTATTTGGTGATTAAATCTCCTAAGTCTGCAGATTATAGATTTGGGAAACTTACAAAAACCACCCCTTAAATATGCCCCCTTTTCACATTCACCCCTAGATTGGCGTCTATTACAGATTCGTCAAAAATTAACAAAGGCCTAATTTGAAAATTACATCCAAACCCAAAAGTCAACTTTTTCACCTATTTTATCTTTTCTTTATAATTCAATAATTACATTAATTTTATTTATTCCAAAATACCCCCCAACACTTTGAATTTCTTATTAAAAAGACCCCAAAAAATTTACTTATTAAAATTTATACCCTTCTTCTTCCCCACCACTCCACCACCTCATTCTTCCCTACCACTTCCAACCACCATCTTCCCCAACCACCACCAACCATCTTCTTCCCCACCGCCACAACTCACAACTCACAACACCATCTTCTTCCCCACCGGATCTGGAGCAGGAGCTTCCATGGCAGAAGCACTGTGCTTCCGCCATGGAAGCTCCGATCTGGAGCTTCGTACTCCAGATCCGGCTTCCATGGCGGAAGCTCAGAGCTTCCTCCATGGAAGCTCCGATCTGGAGCTTCCTGCTCCAGATCCGGCTTCCATGGCGGAAGCACTGTGCTTCCGCCATGGAAGCTCTGTCACGGAAGCTATCTGTCGGAGCTCCGGCCGGCGAGGTGTTCGGGATGAGGGTGTATTCGGAAAAAATATTTGTTTTGTGGACTATTATGTTAGTTATGAAATTATTGGGGCTATTTAAAAAATTTTGGACTGTTTTTGTAAGTTATAAAATTATTTGGGTATAATGTGTAGTAAAATGAAACTTCTAAATTGCAATTGAGTCCAATTCATTTTCTTTTCCATTTAAATTTTAATTGGTCAACTCAAAATATAGATTTTGGACTTGGATGTAATTGTTTGAGATCGATGGTTGAATCTGTAATTGGCTCGAATTTAAGGGGTACCTTATGTAATTCGCCCAATTTGATTTGCATCTTTTTCTTTACATTATAGAAGAAATCGAGGCATTTGATGTAGAATTTTGTCCATTAGTAGTCGCTATGCTCTAATTTTATTTTCTTGATCTTTTCATGATCATTGTTTTAAACTATACTAATTTGGAAATATGTTCTACAAGTATTAGTTGTTTATCCAGTAGGTACGTACTCAGTTCATATAATTGTTCTATTATTAGTGCATAAAACAACATCTTCGCATTTACTTCAATGGGTTGAAAATAGACAAGAAAATCAATAAATGAAAATGTACTTATTGCTTTAAGATAGGTGTCTAAAATGATCACACAATTGGAACATTGTTTCCCAACAAAGTACAAACTCCAAAATTTTGCCAACGGTACATATATGACGTTGAAATGGAATTGACAACATGATCATTGCTCTTGGGTGCATTTTTTTAAACCTCTACACTCAATTTTATGTATCTTTCACATATTTCGTTTAAAAAAATATTCAACATACATCATTTAGTATCCATTAGAATTATAGATACTCGATGGTAAATAATTTATTTAATTATTATGGTAAATCCAAACCAATGGAGCTGGTGCGAAAACGGTTTATGTGACATTGATCAAAATCATTATTAATTATGCAAAGATATACAAATTAATTGTTAAAATTTCATTCTTGCACCATGTTAGATTTTGTAATTACACATTAGTAAAAAATAGATGACAATTAACGAGAAAAATAAAATTACATTTTAGTCCACACAAACTCGACCACAACTCGAATTAATACCTGAAAAGACATTTTTGACCATATTATTATTATTGTTAACAAACAATAACAAAGCAGATAAATTGCAACCCAAAATATGAACAATTAAGTCTGTAATGAACACCCATTACATTACATTAAGAAAAAGCACAAATAATATCCATTGACATTCTTTCAATTGCAAAAATGTCCCAATTTCTAACTAATGTCAACTCCAACATTTGAACGTTAAAATACGTTCAATTTCACATGCCCAATTCTTAGATTTTCAGCTCCGATGGGGCTTAATGTAATAACCCTTATTATTTCTGCAAACATAAGATAGTGGATGACAATTACATATTTTGTAGTCTCTCCTATAAAATTATTGCTCCAAATGCATGTGCAACGTATTTGGACATGGGTGATCCAAAGTATAAATGTGAACATTGTGGTGCTTTATTCTGTTTTGAAGAAAGGAGACCACCTAATAAATAAAAAAAAAGAATCCTAAGTTCACCCTATGTTGCATGAGAGGTCTGGTCAAGCTTCCAATTCTTCAACAACCACCTCAGTTGTTAAGTGATCTCCTAGAGGATAGACACAAGAATAGTCGGAGTATCATTGAGAACTTATGGACATATAAGATGATGTTCACTTTTACTTCTTTGGGTGGAAAAATAGACAAAGAGGTTAACAAATGTCGGGGTCCTTATTGTTTCAAGATGGGTGGTCAGAATTTCCACAAAATTGGCTCTTTGTTGCCAGACGAAGGAAAAGAACCAAAGTTTTCTCAACTATACATCTATGACACTGAGTAGGGGGTGAGCGCGGGCGGGTGTGGGCGGTTTTTACGAAAAATCAAACCCACCCACCTATGACGAGTGATTATAATTATAAACCGAGGCGGGTGGAATATTTTTTCAACCCGCAGCGGTTCGGGTGATAAAAATGGTGGGTGGGTGGCGGGCGGATTTGCGGGTGAATGTAGATAAAAATGGATGTAGTAAAAACTTGCAACTTCTGTAGAAACAGATGTGCAATTAAAAAAAAATCAGCAACAAAGAGTATGTTCTGAACAAAGAGGGTAGTGATTCTTTTGAAGTAGTTATCCTTCTTTACTTAATTTTAAAGATTTTCATGCATTAATGGATGAAATGTTGACCCGAGAAGTTGCCAACTTGTGTTATTTTGGTTGAATACATGACATAAGCTGAGAAGAACAAATGTTGGGTGCAAAAATGAAGATGAAATAGTGCTTAAAGAGAAGAGTTGTAGGCTCACTTAAGTGGGTCGGGCAGGTGGGTTTTTTGCACAGCCCTAACACTGAGCACGAAGTACAGAACATAATCAATGCTCTTGGGTTAGTGCCAGTAATATCTATATATTGTTTAATAAAATTCCTTATAATAATAATGTTACACGATAATTAGTTCATTTAAGTACATTTGTATATATGCATGTATGCCAATGGTGATGGGAAAGGTTTGGACACTTCTGTAACAGCCAGCATCAAAGATATGGTCGACCAATATAATCCGTATGCCAAAACATATAGGACGGCCAGGGATCGTATATCTCTTAATAACTCAGCATATATTAGTCTGCAGCTTATAGCAAAACGTGCCAAGGTTGGACGGACCTATAATTTACCTATTGCATCAGAGGTTGCTGCCATTATTGAAGGAGACATTGAGAATGTGAGGCATAAGAGGGATATCATGGTTAAGTTGAAGTCGACTAGATATTTGCAAAGGATAAATGAATTTCTTCCATGATATATCCCTCTGCATTACCCACTATTGTTCGTGTATGCAGAAGATGGTTGGTATACAGAGATACCCAGAACTACATACAGTAAGAGGTCAGATCTCACACTTAGGGAGTTCTTAGCATTCAGAATTCAACACAATCTAGGGGGGAGAAGGCCACCAGCTTATACTTGGCAGGAGTTCGTTTCAACAGTTTATTGTTGATTCCTACATGATGATGGAGTCACAAAGACTTCAGTGGATTCGTCACAATCAACCAAAGCTTAGATCCAAAACTTATAAGAAGATTTCCAGCAAATTTGATAACTTTGAATATGATCCTACATCATGTGGTAGTCTCTTAATACTGCCATCATCTTATCCAGGGTGTGCTAGATGGTACATGCAGATGTACCAGGATTCTATGGCTATATGCAAGTGGGCAGGATATCCGTGCCTATTCATAACATTTACATGCAATCCAAAGTGGCCAGAGATCACAAGGTATGTTGAGAGTCTTGGGTTGAGACCGAAAGACAAGCCTGATATCATATGTGTTAGATATTTTGTTAGAATATCTGTTTAGATTTTGTTCAGCAACATGATGACTTATCTTAGTCTCAGAAAGGTGATTAGTACTCTTGGTTCACTTGAACATTGTAAAAGAGGAAACCCACTAAGTATGATAGTCTAGCTAATCTTGTATAGGATGTTAGGTCTCAAAATGTAATTTTTATTTTATGAAGAGAAGACCAAGAAGAAGACATCCAAGCAGAAAGCTCAACAACATTTGAAGATTTGAAGAAAACTGCACAAGATTACTGAATCATTATTCGATATCTTAGCGGATATCTTGTGACGCGACGATTTCAAACAAACTGTGTCACAAGAGATATCTGAGAAATGAGATACATATCTGAAAACAAGGAAAGTGTCCACAGATATCTATTCTAAGATACCTTGAGCATTAACCACGTTTCTGAAAAAGAAACATATATTGAAAACAAAGTTGTTTCATTGAATAACAAGTGGTATCTAAAGAATGAAGATAAGGACGTGCAAAGAATCAGATAACACTGGTTTCTAATACAAAGCATAGTTCCGTTGACACTACAAGACAAAAAGTATAGTACAAAGCATTTAATGCACGGACAGAGATGTCTGAATAAAAGCAACGGCAACTTCTGAGAAGAAGACAAAACCTGCTACAGTACTATACACAGATATCGATAGTTTGAATTTGAGCCTAACGGATACTATTCAAACGGCACTCAAATTCATCTATAAATATCAACACTTAGACAACTTGAGAGAAAACACAGAACACAACTCAGAACACTGAATACGCTGAAACATACGATCTCTGATCTTACTCTCTCAAAGCATCTTACTTATTATCAAAGCTTTCTGTTGCGACTAAAGCTTTTGATCTTGAGTAAATACTGAAGTTCTAAGTGTCATGATCCTAAACAAGCAAAGCTATCTGTGAAGGAATTGAATCAAAAGATCAACTATCTGAGATTCATTCTCTTGAACAGATATCATAAGACTTAGGTCAAGAAATCGAACAAAATACCATACTGTTGTAAAGTGTATTAAGTAACTTAGTTCACAGAGCTATCGAATAACGAAAAGTTATTAAGACGCTCATCTGACAACTCAAACCGAAACCAACACCAAAACCGGCGTGGAGTACAGGAAGTACTTAGTTTGAAAAATCAGGGAATAACTCCAAGGTTACCGGAGTATAGGAAGTACTTGATTTGGAAAACTAAGGAATAACTCCAAGGTTATTGAGTATAGGAAGTACTTAGCTTGAGAAGCTAGGGAATAACTCAAAGGTTTCTGAGTATAGGAAGTACTTGGCTGAAGAAGCTAGGGAACAACTCAGGGGGAACATTTGGTTGGGAACCAATTGTTCAGAATCTTAGAATAGGATTATTGTAAGGTTATCTCAATTATCTGTTCTAGTGAATTCTAGGTCTCTGATAGACCGAAGTGGATTAGTTGGAGGATTACGCCACCTCCAGATACCACTATACTTGCTGTGTCATTACACACACACACTTATTAACTGTTTCTACACTTATCTTTATTAAGTCTTCCACACTCTGATTCTAAGTATCAGATATCTATTCAGATATCTGAGAAACATTTGTTATCGACAAAAGTTTTAAAAGACTATTCACCCCCCCCCCCAGTCTTTTACTTTGCCGTTATCTGGACCAACAAGTGGTATCGAGGCGGAGGTTCACCAATTTTCCGCTGAACCTAGATCCCCAGATAGGTGAAGGAACTTTGACCACTTTTGAGGACTATTTAATTTGTGTGTTAAGTGTGCAGGTATGTCTCTGAGTGATGCACCCGTTCTCAAACCAGAGAACTACGAGAAATGAAAAAATAACATGATGCTCCAGCTTGAAGCCATAAGTGACGAGATGATCGAAGTAATAAAGAATGGCCCAATAGTCATTCAACAACTTAAGCAAGTCATGGAGGTTTCGAGTGGAAGAGACAGAGATCAAAGCGAAGGATCTTCACAAACAGATGCGTCAACTAGTGGAAGATCTACTGGTCACGTTATTTACGAACCAAAGCCCAGAGAACTCTGGACATCGGAAGATGCCAAGAGAAATCGTCTGGATGGTCAAGCTCGTAACATCATCATCAGATCGACACCAGAGCACATACAGTGTAAACTGTGGGGTGCTAAAACGGCAAAAGTTGCCTGGCAACTGATTGAAGAAATCTATGTCGGAACTGAGAAAACCAAGGAAAACAAGTTCGAAGTTCTAAAGTTGAAATTTCAAAATTTCAAACAAGGTCCCACTGAAACTCTGGAAGAACTTGATTTCAGATTTACCACTCTCATGAGTGATATGGCAGCACTTGGGGAAAGCAATAGATACTCTCAGTCAGAGAAGATTAAGACTATTGTCAGAAGTCTTAACCACAACTGGGAGCATACTAAATTCTTTTATTTTAACCAAGGTATGCCAAATATCACTCCAGTGGAACTTTTCTCTCATCTTGCTACTGTTGACTATGAGACAACTCAGAGAGAACAAACAACTGAAAAGTTGCAGAATGTTGCTCTAGTTACTCAAGGAACTTCTGAAAACAAGAAAATCAAGGAGGAGACTGAGGATGCTCTTGCTGCAAAGCAAATGAGTAAATTTGTCAGTCGAGAAATTGAGAGAAGAAAGGCCAAAGAGAAGCTGAAAAAGCATCTAGGCTCAAACTATCACCAAGACAAAATATGCAAAGCTCATTGAACAAGCCATTTCGTAAAGCATCATGTCTTGAGGAAGCGAATTGGAAGCGATATCTGTTTCTATTGTCGAAACCAGCCATTTCAAGAAGGGTATCCCGCCTCAACAAACTAAGGACAGGGGACAAGAAAGATAGAAGAATCTTGAAGAAGCGTAAAGCTTTGTTAATCGAAGAAAGAAAGAAAATCAAATTCAAATTTGGATGCTCTAGGCGTTGAGATGATTCAAGATGACAATTCAGATGATTCAACTCTACCATCACCAGAATTATGTGGAGTTACTCATGATATAATCGACTTCGGCCTCAAGAAGAATGAAATGTGTGGAGTTGCTGAAATTGACGGACCAGACATCTCTAACATAGAAAACTGTCTTATGGCTGATGAGGTAACACATACTTCTTGCTACACTTATGAAAGTGATGAAGAGGAAATAAAAAATCTAGAAAATCTCAGGAAAGAACTTGACATCTATGAAAGAGAATTTCTAATGATCCGAGCTAGATGAAAACCTTGAAGAAGAAAAGAATTCTCTTGAAAAGGAAAATTCTCAATTAGTTAAAGAATCTGAGAGAAAGGATGCTGAAAATGCATTTCTCAAAGCTCAGATATCTGAGACTGAAAAGTCACATGAAAAAGCAATGGCTGAGTTACGAAAGAATTATGAAAATCTTCTTTCTGAAAACAAGGAACTCAAGAAGAAAGAACTATCTTTTCAATCTTATGCCAAAGCTAGTGACACTCTTACTGAAGTACAATATTACTTAAGAGATCCTTCAGAGAAGAAAGGACTTGGGCTGAATACACAGACAGATTGTTCTATCACTCTGAGTAAGAGTAAGGAGAAAAGAACATTTGTAAGTACTCATCAAGACGGTTCCCATGCAATCTATAGTATCGGTGAAAAGACAAAGATTGTTGACAAAGGAAAGGCAGTTGCGACTAGACCTTTGTGGGAAAAACAAGTCAAAAACAAAACTGTTGGGTATGTGAAAGTGCAGCATGCACTTATATTTTGATAATCTTGTCTTTCAATAATCAGTTCCAAGTTTGTGTTTGTTGTTTGTGAAGCTGCAGGATTATCAATGTTGTATAACATTATGACAGGATAGAATTCAATGTTGGCATAACATTGAAGATATAGCATTGTCGCAGACATCGAAGACAAAGCACATTGGACAGGATACTTGGACTGGAAGTAGTGACAAAACAAACAAGATTTGATTTAAGGAAAAAAGAACAGCCTGTGGTGAAAGCAAGAAGGAATATATTTTATGAAGAATTGAAATATGGGAATTTCCTTCTATGCGCTTTTTGAAGAAAACAAGTAAAAGGAAAAATTGCCTTTGCCAAGATCCTATTGCCTTTCGACATAGATGGAAGAGTTCGACATCTCAAGTATATATATGCAAGGATTCAGCAAAGCAATGTTTTGAGCCTTTCTTGATGATCAACCGAGATTTTATTAAAAGAGTTTAGGCTTCTTGTTTTCTGCTAGCTTTAGAGTTAGTCTAAGAGTATTCATTGTTGGAATAACTCTTTCAAACATCGACCTAGAATAGCTTTTACTGTTGGTTCTTCTAGGGCTAGTTTTGGTTGTTTAATCAATCGTTTGTGATTGTATTAAACCTATTTGATTAGATCTACTTTTCCTGTCAGTAGATATTTTGCCTAAGGCGCTGCCAATATATTTTTCTATATATTGGCTTGGTAATAGAAGTTACATTATTTATCCGCTGCTATCTGTTTACTGTAGACAGTGTTGAACAACATTGTTGGCAACATTGTCTATTGATCTTGTTTCAAAGTACCAATCCGGGATCTTAAGTTTTCACAAGTGGTATCAGAGCCAGCCACCTAACTACTGGTGTCTGGATTTGGTACTACTACAATGGATGCAAACTACAATAGACCTCCTGTACTTGATGGGTCCAACTACCATTACTGGCAAATTCGGATGAGGACATACATCAAGTCCCTTGATGGCCGTGCTTGGAGATCCATTCTGGAAGGATACACCTGGCCAACTGAAGGACCTGATGCTGATGGTGACATTGTTCCCATACCTGAAGAACGCTTCTCTGCAGGTGACATACTTCTTAGCTCTTATAATGAAAAAGCTTTAAATGCTATCTTTGGTCATGTAGATTCTCATATGTTTAAAATCATTCAAAGCGTACTCTTTACCAAAACAAGCTTGGGAATTACTTCAGAGTCATTGTGAAGGGGATGCTAGTGTCAAACAAACTAAACTTAGAATGCTTTGGTCTCAATTTGAAAATCTAAGAATGGCGGAGGAAGAAACCATTGACTCCTATTTTGAAAAACTTTTGACTCTCTCAAATGAAGTCCAAAGACTGGGAGAAGCTATTTCTAATAGGCAACTTGTTTCCAAAGCTGTTCGATCTCTTTCCTCAAGATTTAATACCAAAGTCACTATTTTGGAAGACACTCATAACTTGGCAACTATGGATTTTCATACCCTGTTGAACAATTTGAAAAATTTTGAACTAAATGAAAATGAGAGACAAGGTATGAAAACTCATAGTATTTCCCTTCACTCTGTTTCTAAAGCAAAATCTTCAAAGCCTGATAGTAGTAGTGATGAGTCAGACAATATGACTGAGAAGCTTTCAACAATCTTGTGAGGAAGTTCAACAAACTTAGATTCAGGAAAAACTCTGGTCAAGGATCCTCAAGTGGAACTAAAACTTTCAAAAAGAAAACCAATACCTTCAAAACTGGTTCTACTTCCAAAACTAGCTCTGAATCTGATTTCGATCGCACTCCCCTCAGTAAGATTAGATGTTTTGAATGCCAAGGATGGGGTCATTATCAAAATGAATGTGCTAACAATCTCAGAAAAGAGAAAAAGAATCTTCTTGCTTGTCTCAGTGATGACTCAGATGAAGAACAGGAAGATGAAGAAAAAGAAGATGATTCAACTACCAATGCCGAGCTCTCCGCTCATCCACTTACCATGTTGATGACCAATGTTGGGACAACATTGTCAAGACAACATCGAGAATAGAAATCTTCTTTGACTATGATGACTCGAGAACTGTGAAATCTTGGCACTAACCAAACGAAAAGTCGGAATATCTAATGTTTTATGTCTACATGGTTACGTGGATTTTGATATAGATAGTCCTTGAAGAGGAAGTTAATGCGATCAAATGGTGAATGAACTGCATGGATGTATGAGAAACTCTTGATGAATGGAAGACTCTCGAAAACTCCTCAAGAAAGCGAGAAGGAGAACCACAATGAAAGACACCATTGTCAAACTAGAAGTTTGAATTAACAAAGAAGGACTACGAAATTTCAAAGTAATCTCTGAGCTAGATAATGAAAAGAAGGTAATTGCTAAATGGAACTCTTCTACTTCTAGACTTAATGAGATGCTTGATGTGAACAATGATAGGACCACTGTTTAGGGTACACAAGTAGTTGTGATGAACTTGGGAGCAACATGAACGACATTGTTGACACTGATACCTCAAAAGTTGTCAAACCCCTTTCTGAGCTCATAAAAGGTCCTATATTTGTCAAAGAAAAAGCTTTGTTTGTGTGCACTTACATCTTGTCTTCAGTCACAAAAAGCCTTACTGCTTCAAGTACAAAAGGACTTAAAGAGTGAATATGTTGATACCTCCAACCTCGGTAATCTCTCCACAATTCCCTCCCATCCGGTTTCATTGAGACAAAACAGTGATGCTAGTCGCAATGTTGTGATAACATCCACTTCAACAGAGACTGAAAGATGTAATCTTAAGACTCTAAAGTGCTTTCCTAGCTCTCCTACACAAGAGTGTTTCGAAACATGTTTGGGTAGCTAAAGAAAATCATACTTGCAATGTTGCTTTTTCTGTTGCTACTTCTCCTAACAATGCAGGAAAATGGTACTTCGACAGTGGTTGTTCTAGGCACGTGACCGGTAACCTGTCAAATCTGTCAAACTTTGTAGCTCAAAGGACAGGTACGGTAACATATGGAGGAGGATACCAAAGCAAAATACTTGGAAAGGGAACACTGTGCCTTAAAGGATATCCGAAACTCTCGAATGTTCTTCTTGTTGAAGGGTTAACTGCTAATCTTGTTAGTATAAGTCACCTGTGTGATGATGATCTGAAAGTCAAGTTTGACAAACGTTCTTGCAAAGTTTATACTTGTGTGGACAAATTAACCGTAATGATAGGTGTGAGATCACAGGACAACTGCTATGTGATGGACATTCCTCTCAAATGCAATGTTGCTCAACATGATGATGCAACACTGTGGCATAAGAAATTGGGACATGTCAACTACAGAAATCTGGAGAAGATCATCAAAAATAATGTGGTGACAGGAGTGCCAAAGCTTACCAATGTAGGGAAACATGTGTGTGGCTGTCTTATGGGAAACAAACTAAGGTGACACATCACTTACGATTGAAGGACAACAAAGAGGTACTTTTAACTTTGAACTCCTGCATATGGATC
Source organism: Plantago major (assembly GCA_026545765.1). Taxonomy (NCBI): domain Eukaryota; kingdom Viridiplantae; phylum Streptophyta; class Magnoliopsida; order Lamiales; family Plantaginaceae; genus Plantago; species Plantago major. Next base: position 74,279,822 of record CM048840.1, on the reverse strand, counting down.
TCATGGGCCCTATAGAAGCTAAAAGTTTAGGAGGACTGGTATATCTATGTTATAGTTGATGATTTCTCTAGATACACTTGGGTCAACTTCTTGAAAGAAAAATCAGAAACTTTTGAATCCTTCAAAAACTGGCATACAAAATGCTGTAATCAGTACTCTACTCTTGTTCAAAGAATTCGATCTGACCATGGTAAAGAATTCGAGAATCAATTCTTTGATAAGTACTGTGAAAAGAAAGGAATCATGCATGAATACTCAGCTCCTAAGACACCACAACAAAATGGTGTTCTTTGAAAGGAAAACAGGACTCTTCAAGAAATGGCTAGAGTAATGTTGAGCTCAATGAACCTATCAAAAGGTTATGGTCAAATTTGTGAACACCGCTTGTCACATAATCAATCGTGTCTATCTTCGTCCAGGGTCTCTAACCACTCCATATGAGATGTTGAAAGGTAGAAAGCCCAATCTCAAGTACTTTCATGTATTTGGATGTGTGTGTTACATACTCAATGATAGAGAACATCTAGGGAAGTTTGATGCTAAAAGTGATAAAGGAATCTTTGTAGGATACTCTCAAAATAGTCAAGCTTATAGAGTATACAATCCTAGATTGCAGACTATACAAGAATCTGTGAATGTTTCCTTTGATGACTCTGAGCCCTATGCCCAGAAGAAGATCTCTACAGGTACTGAACAGGTTATTAAATCAACCTCTGACTCTTCTACACATGAGAACATATCAGAAACTGTGACTCCTGCTGCTGATCAAAATGAAAGACCCCATGTTGTCGGCAATGTTGTGCCAACATCCCCTCAGTGCAATGATGACTCAACATCCCAGATTTACTCTCATGATGAAGAACAAGCTGATCCTCATCTTGGCGAAATTTGAATCGACAATCCATCCAGCAACAATCTTGCACCTATGTCTCGACTCAAGAAAGGATCCTCCTCCTAGAATTCAAAGATCATCCAGTTCCCAAGTAATTGGAAATCCAGGAGGAAGGACATTGAGGGGTAACACGCGCAAAAACTACAAGGAGACACTCAGACTTGCTGAAATATGTCACTCTGTAAGTTCCTCGTGCTTTGTTTCGTTGATTGAACCTAAAAATGTGAAAGAAGCTCTTGCTGATGATTTTTGGATAGAAGCAATGCAAGATGAACTTCGATTTCAAACAAATGAAGTCGGACTCTTGTTCCCCCATAATATAAATGTCATAGGCACCAAGTGGATTTTCAAAACAAGAGTGATGAAAAGGGGATAGTTGTAAAAACAAAGCAGATTGGTTGCTCAAGGTTACACCCAGTGGAAGGCATTGATTTTGATGAGACCTTCTCCAGTTGCTAGATTAGAGTCCATTAAACGCTCCTAGCCTTAGCATGTTGTCTTAACATAAAACTCAAACAAATGGATGTTAAAGGAGCTTTCTTGAATGGCTACATTGACAAAGAAGTGTATGTTGAACAACTAGAGGGTTTGAAGATCCTTTTATCGACCATGTTTTTAAACTAAGAAAAGCCTTGTATGGTTTGAAACAAGCCCCAGCGCTTGGTATGCTAGGTTGTGAGAATTCCTAGTTGGGTTAGGATTTAAAAGAGGTGAGGAGATCAAACTCTGTTTATCCTCGGAAAGGAAAAGACATCTGCATTGCTCAAATCTATGTTGATGATATTGTCTTTGGGGCTACTAACCTCTCCTTGCTAGATAAGTTTGTTCAAGCCATGACAGGAACTTTTGAGATGAGTATGATTGGTGAACTCAGATTCTTCTTGGGGCTCCAGATACAGCAGAAACAGGAAGGCCTCTTTATCTCTCAAGAGAAATATGCCAAGAATCTTATCAAAAAATTTGGTCTGGAAAATGCCAAACCTTGCAGCACTCCCATGGCTACATCTCTGAAACTCAGCAAAACCGATGTTGGGGACGATGTTGATTGACATTATCAGATCAATGATTGGAAGTCTCTTATATCTTTCAGCCACCAGACCGGACATCATGTTCTCTGTTTGTGTGTGTGCCAGGTATCAATCCAAGCCCAAAATATCTCACGTAACTGCTGTCAAAAGAATCATTAGATATATATCAGGAACTGTTAATCTTGCATTATGGTATGCATGTGATTCAAACACTAATCTGTTGGGATTTAGTGATTCTGATTGGGCTGGTGACTTAGATGATCGAAAATCAACTAGTGGAGGTTGTTTTTATCTTGGACCAAATCTTGTGTCATGGTATAGTAAGAAACAAAATTGGCGTGTCTCTCTCTACTGCTGAATCTGAATATGTAGCGGTTGGGAGTTGTGTGTCTCAATTAATTTGGCTGAACAATATGCTGCATGAATATGGACTTCAAAGTGACACTCTTTTGCTGTTTTGTGATAACCTTAGTGCCATTCACATATCCAAGAACCCTGTTCAACACTCACGCACCAAGCATATAGACATTCGACATCATTTTCTTAGAGACTTAGTCTCCAAACAAATAATTGACATACAACACATTGATACCACAAATCAGTTAGCTGACATTTTCACAAAGCCCCTTGATAAAGAGAGATTCTTCAGTTTGAGAAGGTCTCGCCTTTGCACTATTTGATAGGATTTGCTGCAAGCAATGTTGACATAACATCCTGGTCAACATTGTCTTCTATGTTTACCTAGTGTTGTCTTTCTGTTATTCTTTTAGTCTTTTCTCTTTCTTATTCTTGTGTGTCTATGTGTTTTTTGTGCTTCTTTGCTTGTCAATGGCTGTTCCTATTTGTAGCTTCTGATTGGTGATGCTTAGGGTTTGAAAGGCTATTTGAAACCAAGGTTGAAAGGATCGAGTCTCTGTGTGTTTGCTTTATGTAAAACCCACTTTTTTGCTTTTGGCTATTTTACTCGTACCTTGACTCACTCTTGATGTTGCCTCTGTCCTTTATGCTTAATAAATCTAATGAATTATGATAAAAAGGGCTCAAGTGTTTAAAATCGAGGATCGTGTTGGGTGTTTCAAATACTATCCAGATATCGACGTGGCCAATGTGTCATATGTCGTGAGGGTTGATGGCTTCTTTGAAACAAACGCACAAAAGTGCCGATTCTCGTAAAAGTCTTTGGTTCACTTTCCGAGTACCAAATTACCCAATGTGGTCAAATGTGGTCTCATGGTCACCCCACTCAAACTTATGCTAGTTGTTCAATTTACTTCATGAGGCAATGTTGAGTGTATTTCTTTGGTATTCCTTTCTTCTTACATTTTGCACTGCATCGGTGGTGTTAATCGAATCGCACATCTTGAGACTTGGTTTCTGGTGACTTACATTAAGAGTGGTCGATATTCGATGTTATCATCAATGTTGAGCCAACATCCCGGTCAACATTACTGTCTTTGGAAGTACCTACTTTGCTATGTTTTGTGTGCTTTTTACGTGTTTTGGGTTGGGTTTGAGGGAGTATTTTGTGTCTTGTGTCTGGGTAAAATGTAAAGTGTAAAATATAATATCTTACTCTTATCGACCTTGATTTGTTTCCTAAAACAAAATGTACCTCCAGTTGAGTTTTGAGAACCTTCTTCATTCTTGACCTAATTGATACGGTGGTCATTTGCTTTCCTTAATCTCATATTAATTTGTGTCTGAGATCTTGGTTTGTGTTTTGATATATATGATTATGATCCTTGGAACAAACCAACCAAAAACACCCCTCCAACCATATTACCACTACCGCTCACATTAGCCCACTTCTCCACCACTCACAAACACTGCCTTCCTTCCAAACCTCTCTCTTTAAAAAAAAAAAAACAAAAAAAAAAAAAAAATTCCGTTCCCTGTATTTAATTCTTACTCCCAAAACTATTCACCTTCCACTCACTTTACAATCTTGTGTCTCTCAAACAAAACACCACTCCCGCTCTTTAACCCTCAAAACTAGCTTCACTATCCAATCAATGTCATCCCGACAAAACCCGTCTTGCGGATTTTCATTGCAAACACCGAGGGGAGCAAGCTTATCCTCTTCCCATTCGTCTTTGAACCGGCTGATTTTGAGATTCCAGTCTATAATTGTGAGGATTCGGAAGATAGTGCTGAAAAACCCTCATCTCCTGTACCAAAACCACCATCTCCAAAAACCCAGACTGAGTCATCACCATCAAACCCCTCTGAATTTGCTGCAGAAACCCTTGTAAAATTGGGGAGCATGCCAGTCAACTTGCCACAAGATCTGAGGGATGGTGATGAAAGCCCAATGGGGATAGAGAAAGATGCTCCCATGGAGGATCTTTGGGGAAGATGTTGGACATCCGAAATTCAACATGCGGATCGACAGAAAACCCCAAAATCCTGTTGAAGAAGATGATGTACAACAACACGACAAAACAGGGAAAGCGGCTCGATGGCACGAATGATGAGAATCGACTAGCATGCGTTCTGAAAATGTTGAGAAACCCGCAGATGAGCCTACCATTGAACTAGTTGAAGTGGAAGATTGGCAGTCAGATGACTCAGAGAAAACTGAAAGTGATCCAATGAATATAGATGGGGATGTTCCTGTAACATCATTGCTCATGATGATAACAATGATGAAAGCTCTAATGATATGGAAGATTATGAGCGAGGCGAAGATGACTCAGGATGAGTCAATGGTTGAAGAAGAAGATCTAAGAAACTCAGATGAAAGCTCAGATGACTCTGAAGATTATGAAGCTGAGACAGAGGAAGAATCTGAAGAAGAATCACTTGATGATGAGGATGTCATTCTTGGAAGACCAGTTGAAGACCACAGGGTAAATGATCTATCCTCTGAACACGTGTTTCTGAGATGGTTACGATTGGGATGAAGATGATTTCTCATTTGTTCTATGATAACAAGAATCTGGAAAATATGAGAAAATCAAAACAATGCTATAGATGTTGAGAAGATAATTAAAGAAGATTCATTTGAAGAGTACAACTTGGTTGCCTATCCAAGAAAAGGAATCTCTATTATCTGTTACTCGATATCTTGCATTTGTTCTGAAATCATAAGAGAATTCTATGCACATTTATCCGAGAATTTTGGTAGTGAAGGGCATGGTAAGCATCCTTGTGTACTTGAGAGGTGATGTATTCTTCTTGACTTCTAAGGATATCAATCTTGTCTTTGCATAGAAATAGGGATGAGATTGAGACTCCTGTGGAGGTAACTATGGATGAGATTGCAAGAGAGCTAACTGCAGGAAAATTAAAATCTTGGCCAACTGGAACTCTAGATTTGAAATATTGTTGCTCTCTAGTATCTGTTCTTGCCAGGATCTGCTGTCTGTTGGTTGCCATCTTCCAATAACAACAAGCTCGGCCGAGGCGACCATGTTGCTTCTGAGTTAAAATGGGTTACAATGTCAATCAGGAGAAAGGATTCTCAAGCATCTAGAAAATTCTAAGAATAGAGGGATCAGAGGCCATTTGATTCTTCCATCCACTATATTTGATGTTCTTCAGATGCAGGGTATTGAGGTTAAAGCCAATGATGTCTATCATTCCAACTTCAAATCCATCACAGTCACCAAACAACTACTGGAAACACATGACAGGATCTGTGATCTTCCTTGGGTAGATCCTGATGTTTCTGTGAACATGGATGTGGAGGAGAATATGCCTCTTTCTACTGGCAAAACCGATGTACCGTAAAGCTCGTAGTTGCATTTCAACATTCCAATGTTGACTTATATGTTGGACAACATTGACTCCTAACATTGAAACTCATGCAGGTATTTTAAGCTGAGCAGGACAAGGTGATTGGAGCAAATCAAAGGGCTTGATGAGCAGATCTAAAACAATCTGAAGTTCAGAAATACTCTAGTTTCTTTTCTTTCCTCACAAAAAGGGGGAGAATAGATAACTTGAGTTCATTCTTCTTGAGTTTGAGTTTGTGTTGAACAATTTATAATTTGTGTGGTGCGTAATATTTTAAATTCTCTTGAATATTTCTTAAGTCATGCAGTTAAGGGGAGATTTCTTAAGTCTGCAGTTAAGCGGAGATCGATCTCTTGTAGTAGTTCTTAGTATTGTTTCTATGATCTGATCTCTTGTTTTGTTTTGTGATGAAAGACTAAGATTAAGGGGGAGATTGAAAGTGCAGCATGCACTTATATTTTGATAATCTTATCTTTCAATAATCAGTTCCAAGTTTGTGTTTGTTGTTTGTGAAGCTGCAGGATTATCAATGTTGTATAACATTGTGACAGGATAGAATTCAATGTTGGCATAACATTGAAGATATAGCATTGTCGCAGACATCGAAGACAAAGCACATCGAGGATACTTGGACTGGAAGTAGTGACAAAACAAACAAGATTTGATTTAAGGAAAAAAGAACAGCCTGTGGTGAAAGCAAGAAGGAATATATTTTATGAAGAATTGAAATATGGGAATTTCCTTCTATGCGCTTTTTGAAGAAAACAAGTAAAAGGAAAAATTGCCTTTGCCAAGATCCTATTGCCTTTCGACATAGATGGAAGAGTTCGACATCTCAAGTATATATATGCAAGGATTCAGCAAAGCAATGTTTTGAGCCTTTCTTGATGATCAACCGAGATTTTATTAAAAGAGTTTAGGCTTCTTGTTTTCTGCTAGCTTTAGAGTTTGTCTAAGAGTATTCATTGTTGGAATAACTCTTTCAAACATCGACCTAGAATAGCTTTTCTTTATTGGTTCTTCTAGGGCTAGTTTTGGTTGTTTAATCAATCGTTTGTGATTGTATTAAACCTATTTGATTAGATCTACTTTTCCTGTCAAGAGATATTTTGCCTAAAGTACCGCTTGAATATATTTTCTATATATTGGCTTGGTAATAGAAGTTACATTATTTATCCATATGTCATTTCTTTGTAGACAGTGTTGAACAACATTGTTGGCAACATTGTCTATTGATCTTGTTTCAAAGTACCAATCCGGGATCTTAAGTTTTCACAGTATGTTTCTGAAAAGAAACACAGCACTGAAAAGTGTAAACACCCACAGTGCTATGTCTCTCAAAAAGGTAGAATTGCAGGAGCTGGCAAATTCTCCCATGTCACTTTTTCTGGAAAGAAATTGGATCAACCAGAGACTAGCAAAGCTGCTGAGAAAAGACCTCAGATAGCTTCAAGTGCTCAAAACGGCATTGGCTACAAAGGCATCGGAAAACAACTTGCTCATGAGTACAAGCAGGAGCAAGAACGATGGCTGAAAGCTAGAATTGCTCAAAGCAATTATCAGAAGTGGAAGTTAAATCAAGCCACTGAAAATCGAATGCAGGCTAGAAGAAATCGGCAGGAAGGCTAAGTTCTTTGAAAAGCAAACTCGAAACCCGACAGTGTCTGAAAGGCATCATATGGAGCACCTAGGAACACACCAAGGAAGAAAATAATTCTTACTAATGATAACTTTCATTCAAAAGAATTCCTCCTTACGTTCTGTGACAAAGCATATTTCAAAGAAATTCATTCAAAAATGGATTCCTACTGGAAGAACTTTTGATTCTGACGGTTCCATCAAAGATATGAGAACCTAATCTCCTGTTTCCTGTTGTGTGCAAAATGCTTCCTGGACTAAAGCACAATGGCTATTTGATAGTGGATGCGGAAAGCACATGACAGGAGACAAAGCAAATCTGGTTGATTACAAAGCTTGCAACAGGACCGGATATCAGTTGTTGGAGGAGAATTAAATCCCTCTCGGATTTGCAACGTCAAATTGGGAACTTTAACAATCATTGACGTATTACATGTTAAGGATTTGAAATCTGATCTATTTAGCATGAGCGGTTTGCAGACAAGGGTTTTACTATAAAATTCAAAGCTAAATACTGCAAACTAATTGACAATGAGTCAAAGCAGACAGTCTTAGTTGGACGGCAGAAAGGCAGTCTTTATGTTGCCGATTGGGCATCTGCCACAACTGAAGAATGTCTCATAGTGAGTCAATCTGGTCACACAGAAGAGCACTGGTTATGGCACAAAAGAATGAGTCACTTGAACTTCAAAACTCTGAATAGACTTGCGAGAAAGAGTTAGTGGTTGGTCTTCCCGAACATCTTTAGAAAGGATGGTATCTGCACTTGTCGGATGGGAAACAATCTAAGATCTCTTTCAAATCCAAAATCGGACACTCTAGTGTTAGACCAACGCAACTTTACATATGGATCTATTTGAATCATCTAACTAGTTATCTTTGGTAAGAAGTATGGTCAGTTGTTGTAGATGACTTCTCAAGATTCACTTAGGTTGTCTTTCGAAACACAAGTCGATGCGGTGGAGATACCAAACTTCTTTGAAAAAGCTTGAAGTCATGAAGAATGACAAGGTATCTGCAATCAGAACAGACCATGGTACTGAGTTTGTCAACCAGTACATAAAGGAGTTTTGTACCTGCAAAGGTATACAACACCAACTTTCCTCTGTAAGAACACCTCAACAAAATGGTGTTGCGAAGGAAGCAGAACCCTTAAAGAAGCTGCAAGGACAATGCTAGCTGACACTGAGATAAGTGAAATATATTGGGTTGAAGCTGTAAAAACAGCCTGCTACACTCAGAACAGATGCTTGATAAATAAACACCATGACAGAACCCCCTATGAAATCTTGGTTGGAAGACCTCCTAATATCAAACATCTGAGAGTATTTGGTTGTAGATGTTTTGTTCTAAACTATGGGAAAGATTATCTGAGAACATTTCAACCAAATGCAGATGAAGGTGTTTTTCTTGGCTATTCCACAAATAGCAAAGCTTACAGAGTTTACAACAAAAGAACAAAGAAAATTGAAGAATCAGTTCATGTTGTATTCTATGAAGGAAGTAAGAAAACACCTCCTATTGATGAACTCTCAGAAAAGTTCAAAGAACTATTACTGAGGGATCCTAAAGAAGAATCCTCAGAATGGAAAACATCTTTATGGAAAGTGAGGATGACTCTGACGTAGAAAAGCTTGAAAAGCCTAGTAACAACAAGATGACTCACAGACATGATGAGGAATTTCCTATGAGTTTTCGAAATGGAGCAGTTCGAGAACCTTCATCATGAAGAGGTATCTGAAAAAGAGAATGCAGAAATGCATGTCTCAGATATCTCTAACACTGAAAAAGTGTCAGATATCCATGACATTTCCCATATGTCAGATATCTCAGATACTGAAAAAGTATCAAATCAAAATCTTAGTGATTCACATTCAGATCACCTGGATATTGATCCTACTAGCACTAAACCTATGATGAAATGGATCAAAGATCATCCTACAAAGGATATAATTGGACCAATTAATCAGGGTGTTAGGACTAGAAGAGCAATAGCTGAAAATGCTAACTCTCTCTTTGGATGTTTCATCTCGAATATTGAACCTAAAAACATAGAAGAAGCATTAGGAGACCAAGATTGGATCTACGCAATGCAAGAAGAGTTGGATCAATTTGAGAGAAACAAAGTGAAACTAGTTCCATTTATAGAAGGAATATACGTGATTGGAACTAAATGGGTTTTCGAAACAAGATGAATGAATCGGTGAAATAACGAGAAACAAAGCAAGATTGGTTGCTAAGGATTTACTTAGGCCGAAGGCTTAGATTTTGACGAGTCATATGCACGTTGCCGATTGGATGCAATAAGACTCTTTCTAGCCTTCTTGACTCATAAAGATTTCAAAGTTTATCAGATGGATGTCAAAAGTGCATTCCTAAATGGTGAACTTGCAGAAGAAGTCTATGTTGAGCAACCACCTGGGTTTGAAGTTTCCTCAGAAAGTAGAATGGTCTATAAACTCTGTAAAGCTCGTATGGATGAAACAGCTCCAAGAGCATGGTATGACACTTTGGCCAAATACCTTCTAGAAAGTGGTTTCAAGAAAGGTGAAGTTGATAAAACTTTATTTACCTTAAACCATGATGGGAAACTACTCTTAGTTCAAGTATATGTTGATGACATCATATTTGGATCTAAGGACAAGCAACTTTGTAATGACTTTGCAAATCTCATGAAAAGCAAGTTTGAGATGAGCATGATGGGAGAAATGAATTATTTCCTAGGATTGCAAGTCAAGCAACTCAATGATGGAATATTCATTAGTCAAACAAAGTATGCAAAAGACATGCTCACAAAATTTAATCTTAAGCCTTCTGAAAAGAATGTTAAGATACCTATGAGCATTGGAACCAAAATGACCTATACTGAATCAGATAAGAGTGTTGAAGAACATAAGTATAGGAAATTGATAGGTTCACTACTTTACCTCACTGCAAGTAGACCTGACATTCAATATGCCGTTGGAGTATGTGCTAGATTTCAGACAAATCCAATGCAAACACACTACAACATTGCTATGAAAATATTAAGTTATGTGAAGGGTACAGTAGATGTAGGATTGTGGTATCCTAAAGAAAGTGGATTGAGTTTAGCTGGGTACTCAGATCGATTATCTTTGGATCATTGCTTGATAGGAAAAGCACCTCGGGAACTTGTGGGTTTACGGGCACTAGACTTATCTCATGGTTTAGCAAGAAGCAAAACTCAATTGCAACTTCTACCACAGGCTGAATATATTGCTGCTTGGTTGTTGTGCAACACAAATTCGTGGATACAACAACAACTTAAAGACTATGGACTCGATGAAGAAAACTCCCATTTTACGTGACAACACAAGTGCTATTGCGATTACACGTAATCCTAAATTTCATGCGAACAAAGCACATTGATGTTAGACATCACTTCATCGAGACCATGTTGAAAAAGGCAATATAGAGATACTCAAGATTGTATCAAGACCAACTTGCGATATCTTCACTAAGCCACTACAAGAAAGTAGATTCTTAGCCTTAAGACATAGTCTTGGACTAATGGAACTACCAATGAACGAAAAGTTCAAATATCCGGACGGTATCCGTAAAAGAGAGAGATATCTGGGCAGGTATCCGAGAAAGAGAGAAGAGGTATCTGGGCGGTATCCGAAGTCAAAAGCGGATAAAGAGCAAAGATAGCTTAAGATCTACGAGCGGAACTCGGATATCCGAATCATTCTATAAGCAGAACACTAAAGAGAATAGTATAACTATCTCTGCGATCAACTACTCTCTTGAAACTCGCATTATTTCTATCTTGATGAAAAACTTGGAAAAATCCTAAGTATAAGATGATTGAGATCTGAGCAGTGTCCTTGCTCAAACAGAATTGTGATTCAGATAGCTATTAGCCAAAATTCATTAAATGGGCACAATTACATTTGTTGATTATGATAATTGCTGAAGAAGCAATGGTGACCCTTCATGAATTCAAGCGCTTGATCCGAGCAGTAAATTAATTCACGATAAATAGTGGATGTAAAATTCGACAAAGACCACTTTGCATTTAATGCAAGTTACTTTTGATCATGCCGCTTGCAAATCACGAATCGTACACAAAATCAATTTGTATGTATTTGTCTGTTGAGATTCACTTGCTATATATATAGGATTTTGACAAAGAAAATCACTTTTGCCTAATCCGAAATTTCAACTTGCATCAAAATAGCAAAAACCTTCTCCTAATCCTCTACAACATCTCTAAAATCTCTGCAAATCTTGATTAAGTTTTTCTGAAAAGAATCACTCAATCGAATCTCTTTCAAACACAAGCTTCAAATCCTATACTATATAAAGAGATGGCTTCCAAGAACACTTCGATCTGAAATCCCAATCCTCCACGATGCTGGCGAAAAAAGCAAGCACCGAGTTATTGTTAACAATCATTGGTAGGAGCTTTTAATCCTAACCATTGGACTTCAAGTCACAGAATGATTTGGGGTGGTGCCATGGTTGAGAATACCTCCGCCATGATAGAAAACCAAAGTGATGGAAAATTGATTCTTGACATGCTTGAAAAGGCACAAATCAAGGGTTTTCTATCCGCCCGGTGGAATTTCATCACCGATGTGGTGGAATTTTACAATAACTCAGGATTATTTCTGTGTATCCGAAGGCCTTGAAATAGTGTCTATCAAAACCTCGTCAAGGAAAGGAAATCATACGGACTTAACAACTTTCAGAAGTTGTTTGAGGTTCAAAATCTTGGAAAGGATTTTGAAATAAACACCAAGGATGATGAACTCCTTGAAGGTGTTAAAGAACTTTCGATGGCGTGTGTGATCTTGAAAATCGAGATACACCCTTGAGTTCAAGCTTCGACATCCGAACCGGACATCTGTTGGTTCATTTGGGATGTACTAGCTTGCATTCTTCACGATGCTTTGATGGTCTACAAGGAGGTCTTGACGGATAAGCCAAGAACGATGGATCATGATGTTCTTCTTGAATCAACAAGACAAAAGTGGAAAACCCTTTAATCGGGGAAAGTACGCCTTCATGAAATTCGTGAAGAAGATTCAAGGCTTGAGCCTAAGATTGTCAAAGGACTAGCTGAGCCAAAGGCCACGATGGGATATGGTGCGAAGATATGCTACTTCGGAAAAGCTTGGCATTGAGCTCAAAGAGACCAATTTGAAATCGCTAACGAATTTACTCTACAAGTGCAGTATACAAATCGATGAAAAAGGATACTGGGTCTCAGAAAGGTCCTAAGAAGAGAAAATCTGAAAAGATATCTGAAGAAAAGGTTGCGACCAAGAAGCCCAGAACTTCAAGAAAGAAGTCTGCTGGCAAATCAGAAGACACACCTAAAGAGGTTGTCAATTCTCAGATATCTGCAAGCATGGCAGATGAACTCATCAATGCTGCAAAAGAGTTATCAACTACTGAACAAGTAAACTCAGCAAGAGAAAGTGCTTTCAGAAATGTTGCGACTAATGCAGAAAGCCTTGCTGATGAACTCATAAATGCTGCCAAGAATGGTGAAAGACTAAGCCCCATCTGCAGAAACCGCAGGAATAATGGACCAATCAGTTCCCAATGCTGATGAGAGCTCTGACGATGAAGATGATGAATTAGTCATCTCTCAAGTCCTAAAAGGAACAAAGAGGGCTAAGGTTACTGAAAAAGTAACTGGTGATAAGGTATCTGAAGAAGAACCTACACCACAGGTTGCTGAACCTATAGCAAAGGTTGTTGGTGCAAACACATCATCAGGGAATGACTCTCTTGCACAACTTCACAAAGCCCTGATGAGTGGTATTTTAGTGCTGGCAGATGCTGATGGAAATGCCACATCTAAGAATCTGGAAGAACACTCTACTGATCAATCTTCTACTTCCAGACAACCACAACAACCACAAACACAACAACCATGACACAAGTGGTTGATGAAATGGTAAATGAACTCCATTTTGAATTACCAGCAATACAATATGCTGAAGAAAATCCTGTAATTGAGCAGGTTCCCCAACTCAATGAGAGGGATCAAACTAAGACATCTACTCAGAATGATCAACCAGGGGAGGCAACTGAGTTGCATACTCAGGAAAGGTGTGAAGTACCAGAAACTTCAAACAAAGAAACTGCAATGGGACAAGACGACCAATGTATAGAAAGGTCACAAGTTCCAGAGACCAATCAGCCTGAAACTGCTCGGGTAAATGACTGGTTTAACTCTTACCTTGTGAAAAAATTTTATACTTATAAATCTTGTTACCTTATAAGAATTTCTTTGTTACAGGCTGAGTTAGAAACGCAGAAACAAGAGGAAGCTGAGAAGCTTACCTCAGATACTGAAAAAGAGGTTCCTTCAACCTCAACTCTTGAGAAATCTGAGCCTGTGCCACAGGTAAATGATTCTTAAAGAGAACTAATTTTTCAGTAAAAATGTTTGTATACTCATTCATGATAAATGTTTCTAACAGGCTCCAACTGAGATGGAAGAAGATAAGGCAGAAATGCCAGAGACAAACCCAGAAACCAACAAGGTTTCTGAAGAACTCATCACTGAGCCTTCAAACTTGAAGGTATATGACAATCAAGTGATAAGTATTCTTCATCCTGGGTTATCATTTATCTCTTCTAATAATCAATACTTTCTACTTACAGGCTACTTCAGAAGTAGAAATGCAAGGGGATAAAGTTGCAACTTCCCCTGCATCAATGGAAATTGATGAAGCCCCTGAGGCAACATCACTCGAAAGAACACCAGAAGCGCAAGTTTCGAGAAAATGAATCTGAGCTTCCTGATGAGGAAGTAAGTAGCTCAAATCAGAATTCATTAAAAGCATATTTATGCATAGATTCTTTCAAACTATTTCCTAAGTATTGTATTTATCTCAGGTTCAAGAAAGAAAGGTTGATGAGGACCAGACTCCCAAGTCTCCACCTCACAACAAGATATCTGAGACACCAATCGTCTCTGTAGAACAAGTATCTGAGCCTAATGTTCATACTCAGGCTCAAACAGATGCAAAGCAGGTTCCCATTGACGAAACAAGGGACCTACTTCACTTCTTCAAAGCTCACACCCTGCCAAAGCATATTCAATGCTTCAAGAAATGGCAGAAGTTAAGGTGCTCTGATCTCTCTGAAATATTGAGAATAATCAATCAACCGAGCACGAGCTCTTGACCTGGAAACGTATGTCCAAGCAATGTTCCCTACAGAACAACATTAATTTGCGACTCTACTACACAAGGACTTTTCCAGAGAAGTGGCGCATAGTTTGATACATGCCTTTGAACAGGCAGATGGTCAGACAAGATTACAGATGGCATTCAAGCCAGTCCTGCTCCAGACTCTGCAATTCATACCTTCTGAACAAGAAGAAGTTAATGGGCAGAAGATCACTATCCCGGAAGTGATCAATCTTGTATCTGAATATGATGAGGAGGAAGAAATGGATGAAAATTACTTTGATGAACCTCCCACTGACCATCACCAAAAGGATGATAATGACAAAAAGGATGATGATGATGCCCCTGCACCAGGGACCGGAGGAATTTCACAGAAAAACATTGCCTCAACTGTTGAAAAGCAAACTGAGAAGACTTCACAGAAATCTCCGTCTTCATCACCTCAGAAATCTACTCATCCATCTTCTAACCAACACGCAGTTACTACAGAACAAGTAGTTGAGCTCTGAGAAATCAATCGAAAATATTAAACACTCGGACTGAGTGCTCAACTCAGACAACTGTTGGAAGAAGAACAACAGCTACATCTTCAACTGGAAGATCAAATAGCTCAATCCAGAGAAAAGCTTGATCAACTAGAAGATCAATACCTCAAAGAAATCAATGCTTACTCTGCGGTTGAAGAACTAAAGGATGTTGTTAATGCTAAACGACAAACACTCGATACTGAACAAGTATCTGAAGTCAAGCATGATGCTAAGGCTGCATCATCTTCGAAAGAAGTACCATCCTCCTCCCAGAAAGGAAAGAAACCAATCTCTGAGATGGTTCTTTGGACTTGATACGATTGATGAAAATGTCCAAGAGGATGAAGATCACTGGGATAATCACTCAGATGATGAAGAAGACAAGACTTTGGCAGAGCACCGACATGAACATTTATCGGTTTCTCACTTGAAAAGAAAGTTGATTGCTCCTACAATCTTCAACAAACTGCCAAACGTCCACTCCCATGAATACATGAGCAGGTACCAAGTAGTGGCTGCTCTGAATAAGGAGATGTCTTCACAGAACAAGGAAGTAATCGGTCCCTCTGAAATGAGAAAGTTCACTGAGCTCATCACTCAGAGCACTACTAGCATGGTCATTGCTCAGAAAGATCTGGGAATGATAAGGGACGATGATGTGTCTTTAGCTGACAAAGCTTTTCAAGAGGCAAGTTACACTGCTGGAAAAGCAGATGCCATCCTAGGCCCATTGGCAGAGCTCACTGATAAGGACAATGGACTTATCAAGCAAAATCAGGAACTCAAAGCCGAACTTCAGAAGTTGGTCACTGCCTACAACTATTTACAAGGGCATTTTGACTCTCTCTCAGATTCCTTTATGAGACTGAGTCAGCCAACAATGACTAAGGGGGAAAGAAAGTACAAATCTGGACCTCAAAGTCAGGGGGAATGGGAAGAAGGAGATGAAAACAAGAAGAAATCTGGAGCTGGTGCGGCTCAGAAAGGAAGAAGAAAAACTTCCCAGCCACCACTCAAAATCAATGAACCCTCCTCAAGCCAAGTCGCTTTCCGGAGACCTACTGAAGGAACCAAAATGGTAACAAGGGCCATGGCACAGAAACCTCCAAGGAGTACCAAGGCTCCAAGGAGAAGACAAGTTAGAGGGATTGATGAATCTTCTAAAGAAGAAGAAGAAGGTCAAATCAAGTCCCAGGGCAATGAAGAAGGCTGCAAAGATCTCACAAGAATTGATCATGATGAAGATGATGAAGAGACTGATGAAGATGAAGCTCCTCTTCACAGAAAAAGGAAACTTGAAAGCCTAACTGAGCCCATAGCTGCAAAGCCACAAGCAGCTCAAACACCCTCTGGAAATACCAAGTCTATCCATGGTGGCAATTCTTCAAGCAACAACCCCAAAGAGAATTCAAGACAGAAAAGGAACGGTGAGTCGAACAAAGACAAAGTCAACTTCCACTCGAGGCGGAAGAAGCCAAAATTGAGTATGTGAAGTATGACAATGATTCCTCCGTCTCTGGTGCATCAATCGAAAAATGGCTATTGGATTACGGAACTTAAGCATCTATTGGTGAATTGAGATTTCGAACCAATCCTCAAGCGACTTATGGCATGGAGAAAGAATAAACCTACCTTGATCAACACCAATCACATCAAAGCATGGTTGGATTTTGAAGTTGTCAAGAGAACTGAAGCCATGAAGAAGGACCTCTCTGATGATTGTCCATATGGAAAGCCAGATGATGTGCACAAGATTACGAATATCACAGAACAGCACAAGACCAAGACTTGCTTTGTGGAACCTATGAGTCGTTCTATCGGCGGAAGATCAATACAAGGGTGACATCAGATATCTGAAGATTATCTATGAATACTTCAAGCTTTCAGATATCAGAATAGAGCATGCCTGGAAGTGGGGAAAGTACCTATGGGTCAAGCATTTTGCCAAGAAAAATCCTACCAAAACCTACAAAGAAGTTTGTGGATTTTCCAGAGACACAGAGATGCTTGTCAGAACTCTTCTCTATGATTATTCTGATGACATCAAAAGGTTTGGAGATAGGAAATTTGCAGACTGGTCCATAGAAATTTTGTTGAAGACTTGAAGATTGAAGACTTTAAGACTAGTTCTTTAGGATGTTTACTTGGAGCTTGGTTACTCCTGTTGTCCTAATTTACTATGTAGTTTTTGTATTTTTGCTGACTGAGCTTAACTGTATCCTGTATTAAAGTTATTTGTAATCTTAAGTTGCGACTTATCTGAAGAACTTACTCTCAGATAGTATTCTATAAAAGATAACTTGTCAGCAAAGATCACACCTTGTGATTTGATTGATGTCTACTTTCTGCACTTAATTATATGATTTGAAAGATCTCAAGAAATGATTAAGTGGTGGATTGTTTCATCCGTATTTGTAATAGGGAAGATAGTCATCGTTGACTGATCAAAATGGGGGAAATTTGTTAGATATTTTGTTAGAATATCTGTTTAGAGTTTGTTCAGCAACATGATGACTTATCTTAGTCTCAGAAAGGTGATTAGTACTCTTGGTTCACTTGAACATTGTAAAGAAACGCTAAGTATGATACACTCTGAAAAATCGGCACATGGCGGCGGATTTTGATTTATCATTTATAGTGGGTTTCCTCTTTACAATGTTCAAGATCCGTCATAACGAATCTATCTATCCGTGACTTTGGCGGATCGGGCGACGGATAGAAAATCCGTCGCCCACAGGCGTGGCGACGGATAACAATCCGTCGTCCAATTCGCCGGATTGAATGACGGATTGACCATTTTTTTAAATTGATAATGGGGGCGGATAGATTCTATCCGTCGCCCCACGTGGGCGGGGGCGACGGATAGAATCTATCCGTCGCCCCATTTCTATTTTTTTTAAAAAAAATAAAATCCGTATTAATTTTATATTCAGTATCTGGATTAATTAATATCAATTTGTATTCAGATACGAGATATTGATTTGTATTCGTATACGGATTAATTTGTATTCGAATTTTTATATTCGTATCCAATTTGTATTCGTACGGTGCGGTGGTGGTGGGAGGAGAAAGGTGGTGCGGTGGTGGCAGTGGTGGTGCGGTGGTGGCAGTGGTGGTGGCAAGGTGGTGGTGGCGCGGTGGTGGTGGGAGGAGGAAAGGTGGTGGTGGTGGTGGGAGGAGAGAGGTGGTGGTGGTGGTGGTGCGGTGGTGGAGATGGTGGTGGTGCGGTGGTGGTGGGAGGAGAGAGGTGGTGGTGGTGGTGGTGGAGATGGTGGTGGTGCGGTGGTGGTGGGAGGAGAGAGGTGGTGGTGGTGGTGGTGGTGGTGGAGATGGTGGTGGGAGGAGAGAGGTGGTGGTGGTGGAGATGGTGGTGGAGGAGGATGGTGGTGGAGGAGGTGGTGGAGGATGGTGGTGGAGGAGAAAGGTGGTGGAAGGAGAAAGGTGGTGGTGGGAGGAGGAGGAGAGGAGAAATGGAGGAGAAGTGGTGGAGGAAAGGAGGTGGTGGAGGAGATATATGGTTTTTTTTTAGGCTTTTAGCGACGGATAGATCTAGATCTATCCGTCGCTAACTTTTTTTTTTTTTTCGGCTATATAGCGACGGATAGATCTATCCGTCGCTAAAAATAGCGACGGATAGATCTATCCGTCGCTATTTTTTTTTTTTTTTAAATCTTGGTCAACGCTCTGTAGCGACGGATAAACTTATCCGTCGCTACAGAGCGACGGATAATTTTATCTGTCATGAACGGGGCGACGGATAGAATCCGTCGCCCCGTTTGGCGATCCGTCGCTACAGGGGCGACGGATAAAATCCGTCGCCCCTTTCCATCCCGTTACAGCAGAATTCTTGTAGTGATAGTCTAGCTAATCTTGTATAGGATGTTAGGTCTCAAAATGTAATTTTTATTTTATGAAGAGAAGACCAAGAAGAAGACATCCAAGCAGAAAGCTCAACAACATTTGAAGATTTGAAGAAAACTGCACAAGATTACTGAATTTGTTATTCAGATATCTTAGCCAGATATCTTGTAGACGCGAACAGTTTCAAACAAACTGTGTCACAAGAGATATCTGAGAAATGAGATACATATCTGAAAACAAGGAAAGTGTCCACAGATATCTATTCTCAGATACCTTGAGCATTAACCACGTTTACGAAAGAAACATATATTGAAAACAAAGTTGTTTCAATGAATAACAAGTGGTATCTGAAGAATGAAGATAAGGACGTGCAAAGAATCAGATAACACTGGTTTCTGATACAAAGCATAGTTCCGTTGACACTACAAGACAAAAAGTATAGTACAAAGCATTTAATGCACGGACAGAGATGTCTGAATAAAAGCAACGGCAACTTCTGAGAAGAAGACAAAACCTGCTACAGTACTATACACAGATATCGATAGTTTGAATTTGAGCCTAACGGATACTATTCAAACGGCACTCAAATTCATCTATAAATATCAACACTTAGACAACTTGAGAGAAAACACAGAACCTGACTCGTAACCGAATACATTTGAAACATACGATCTCTGATCTTACTCTCTCAAAGCATCTTACTTATTATCAAAGCTTTCTGTTGCGACTAAAGCTTTTGATCTTGAGTAAATACTGAAGTTCTAAGTGTCATGATCCTAAACAAGCAAAGCTATCTGTGAAGGAATTGAATCAAAAGATCAACTATCTGAGATTCATTCTCTTGAACAGATATCATAAGACTTGGGTCAGTAAAATCGAACAAGATACCATACGCTGTAAAGTGTATTAAGTAACTTAGTTCATAGAGCTATCTGAATAACTGAAAAGTTATTAAGACGCTCATCTGACAACTCAAACCGAAACCAACACCAAAACCGGCGTGGAGTACAGGAAGTACTTAGTTTGAAAAATCAGGGAATAACTCCAAGGTTACCGGAGTATAGGAAGTACTTGATTTGGGAAACTAAGGAATAACTCCAAGGTTATTGAGTATAGGAAGTACTTAGCTTGAGAAGCTAGGGAATAACTCAAAGGTTTCTGAGTATAGGAAGTACTTGGCTGAAGAAGCTAGGGAACAACTCAGGGGGAACATTTGGTTGGGAACCAATTGTTCAGAATCTTAGAATAGGATTATTGTAAGGTTATCTCAATTATCTGTTCTAGTGAATTCTAGGTCTCTGATAGACCGAAGTGGATTAGTTGGAGGATTACGCCACCTCCAGATACCACTATACTTGCTGTGTCATTTACGTTTCTGAATTTATACTTCAGCAACACACACACACTTATTAACTGTTTCTACACTTATCTTTATTAAGTCTTCCGCACTCTGATTCTAAGTATCAGATATCTATTCAGATATCTGAGAAACATTTGTTATCGACAAAAGTTTTAAAAGACTATTCACCCCCCCCCCCCCCTCTAGTCTTTTACTTTGCCGTTATCTGGACCAACAATATGTCGACTCTTCAAGATGAAACTCGGTGAGTTGATCAGTGATATAAAGGATGGACATATATTTGGAAAACCAAAAGCACGTAAGTTGGGTTTTTTTTTTTTTTTTTTTTGTCTCTACATGTTTATATTCTATGAAATCCAAAAATGCTTTATAATATCTATTACTATGAATTTTTTTAGTCATATACACCGTTGAGTTCCAAAAGTGAGGACTACCGCATGTTCATATTTTGGTAATCCTGAATAAGGCGGGTGAGGAGAAGATTAAAAATAACATTGATGACTACATATGTGCGGAGTTACCCAACAAGGATACTAATCCAGAATTGTACGACGTAGTGTCAACCCATATGATTCACGGACCATGTGGTCCGGCTAGACCTACTTCTCCATGCATGGAGGACAATAAGTGCTCCAAACATTTTCCAAATAGCTACAACAAAAATACCTATGTTGTCGATGCTGGATATCACATATATCGGAGAAGGGACACAGATGTCACCGTCGATAAAAATGGAGTTCAGCTTGACAACATGTAGATTTATATTAATTAAATATTATGCTTAGTTTATTGTCGTAAACCTAGATTTATTTGTTGCCGGACTTAGTATATGAGTCGACGTTTTTAAAGCTTTTGTTGTCCCTACAATGCTCGATTTCTCAAGTACCAATCTCACATTAACATAGAATACTATAAAGGTGGGGCTTCAATGAAATATTTGTTCAAGTACATGTTGAAAGGAAGGGACAGAGCGGGTGTTACATTCATAGACATAAATAATAATGATGAGATTAATAGAGGCATACTGATTGCCGATATGTTTCAGCATGTGAGGCAATATGGAGAATTTTAGAATTCTAGATACATTATAGGATACCTGTCGTTGAGAGTTTGGAATTTCATCTAGAGGATGAGCAGGGGGTACCTTTCAGAGATGGAGATTTCATGCCGGATCTGCTTGATAAGCCCTCAGTTAAGCAGTCGAAGTTTCTTGAATGGTTTGAGCTGAACAAGGTTGACCCGGATGCTAGGAAATTGACGTATCCTGAGTTGCCCCATGAGTATTACTGGAAGGATGGCTTGAAGAAGTGGTTCCGTAGGAAAACCAAGGCACAAGCTGTTGGAAGGATGTATAATGTGCCGATGGCATTTGAAAACATGTACTATATGCGACTTATGTTGAATCATGTTAGAGGTGCAACATGTTTCCAGGATATCAGAACAGTGAACGGTGTTGTTTACGAGACCTGCAAGGACTCATGTGTGGCTTTAGGCCTACTAACAGATGACGGGGAGTATGTCCGTGGAATTACTGAGGCAAGTCATTGGGGATTAGCACGTTTCCTTCGTCATCTTTTTACGATCGATGCTTCTTCTTTCTCGAAGCATGGCAAGACCAGAGGAGGTATGGAGGAATACATGTAACTTCTTATCTGACGACATTCTATATATGAAGCAAAAAACTTCTCATAATCCAGGTAATTTGTTAGTAAATTTTATATTTTACCGAAATACGAAAATTCTATACATGTACTTATTACTTATTTCGATTCATTTTGCGATTCAGGTTTGAGGCTTACAGATGAACAAATCCATAACCTAGCGTTGCTTGAAATTGAGAAGCTATTGAAAGCAAACTGTAGCAGTCTTGCTTTTTTTTAGTCTATGCCAATCCCAGATGAGTCTATAACTGACAACGCCACGAATCAGTTTATAGTTGATGAGATGTCATACGACAGAGATGCCATGAGATCAGAATTCGATGGACTGTACCCACGTTTGAGCGTATAATTTATGATAAGATTATGGATGCGATTGGCGAAGAGGTGGTGTGTTCTTTTTATACGGCTATGGTGGTACAGGCAAGACTTTTATTTGGAGGACGTTGTGTTCCGGCTTGCGTGCTAGAGGAGATATAGTGCTTCCAGTAGTATCAAGTGGTATTGCATCACTCTTGCTACCTAGAGGTAGGACTGCTCATTCTAGGTTTGGTATTCCTATTAAGTGTCATGAGGAATCAACATGCAGCAAGTTGAAGCCAGATTCTAATGTCACGGCCTACTCAAGCAAACCAAAATTATAATTTGGTATGTGGCACCGATGACCAACAAACATTGCTTTGAGGCACTCGATAGGAGTCCAAGAGATGTTATGAAATGTCCAGATGATCCTTTCGGTGGAGATTTCAGGCAAATTTTGCCAGTTGTTCCTGGTGGTAGCAGATTTGATATTGTAAATGCCTCTCTATGCTCTTCAATACTGTGGGATTCATGTGAGGCTCTAAAACTCACAAAAAACATGCAATTGCAGGTAAACTGTAAAAATTCCCGGTTACTATCATATGAATTTTTCTTTTTAATTAACAACTTTTTTTCTATTCCGTCCGGATCATCAGCTGTTGAGGTTAGTGAAACTAAAGATTTTACCGAGTGGATACTACAAGTCGGTGATGGGGTCGCGGGCGAACCCAATGATGGCGAGGTAGACATCAAGTTACCTGATGACATACTTATTCGTGAAGTAAGTAATCCTATTTCCACCATTGTAGACTGCACATATCCTTCCCTTTTGGATCACTTAGCCTATCCAACTATAGATCCGGAATACTTCCATTACCGTGTTGTTCTTGCACCGACTAATGAAATGATCAATGAGATTAATGACTATGTCATGTCTAAAATGCATGGTGATTCTGTGGAGTACTTGAGTGCTGAAAACATAAGCAAGACCGAGTCAGTAGATAGTGAAATTGCAGAATTATTCTCAGTAGAATTCTTGAACACTATTAATTGCTCGGGACTACCTAATCATAGAATAGTGCTTAAGGTTGGATGCATGATCATGCTTTTGAGAAATATTGACCAGGCTTCTGAGTTGTGCAATGGAACAAGGCTTATAGTAACTAATCTGGGGAAACATATCATAGAAGCAAGAATGATATCTGAAATGAATGCCGGTCAAAAGGTTTTCATCCCTAGGATGACGATGAGCCCATTTGATGAGATTAAGTTTCCTCTAAGTTTTGATAGGAGACAGTTTCCTATATCTGTCTGCTTTGCAATGATGATAAATAAAAGTCAGGGACAGTCTCTCTCTCTCTCTCATGTCGGTCTCTACCTACCTTCTCCTGTATTCAGCCATGGACAACTGTATGTTGCTCCCTCTAGAGTTACAAGTAGAAAAGGACTGAAAATACTCATATGTGATAACGAAGGTGAGACGTACGACACGACAACCAATGTGGTTTACAAAGAAGTTTTCGATAAATTATGGGGTAAATTTGTTTCTTCATATGTATTTGTTAACTTGCATATTTTCATTTATGTTTTATGTTTCTCAATTTATAATACATCTAACCGTATATCCTTATACTTTTACAGGTACGGATGCCTTCATACGAAGTCAAGTATTACCAGTAATTTACTAGATTTTACTCAATGCAAAACTATTATTCTTGTACGTCAAGAATTTATTATTCTTACAAACTATGATCCTCATATTATACATTATTTTTTGAACCACCTTAAATATACCAATTTTCACTATAGCATTCTTAAGTGTATGCATGATAATGCTTATCAGATATATAGATCAAACTACCGAATTGTAAAATGGAACAAGTCTAGCTCATAGTACATATGTTAGAAAGCATATCACTGAGGCAAATATAATATCAGCAGTCTACCCAACCCAAAAGGTTTATCATTCAAATTATGATGGTTAGCCAATTCTACAAGACGAAGTTTCCTATCAATTTTGATAGAATATAGTTCCCATATCGTCTATTTTGCAATGACCATAAACAAAAGTCCTTGGCAATCTTGCTCACACGTCGGACTCTACCACCTCACCCGTATTCAAACATGAACAATTGCATGTTCTCTCTTTACGGTTACCAGTTAGAAGAGATTCAATGTATTCATATAAGACGGACATGGTAAAACATATGATACGCTATGTTCATTAACTTTAACATTTTATTATACGATATATTCATTTCTTATTTTGAGTTTGGCCTCCATGCCCTGTCGAGTATCGACGGGCCATTAACTAGTGTAAACTAATATAATATAAATCTATTTATAATATAATACAATACAATACAATACAATACAATACAATACAATACAATGCAATACAATACAATACAATATATAAAGTTGATGAGCTAAACCCACTAGATTCATTCAAATTCCATCCATCCTATGTGAATTTTTGATTCTACAGTTGAGCAGAGTCTGAATAGGGAACGCAGTAGTGTGTTGTTGCTAAGATCATGTGAGCAATGTTATTGCTTGGTGATAAAATTTTATATCTTATGGTTGCTGAAAATGCGGAAGGACATGAATAGTGTTTTTAATAGATGATTATTATCACTATTATTATTATTATTAATTAAACAAATCATTTCATTCACTAAAATAAAATATTAATCTCATATAACTTTATCTACAAAAATCCAAAAAATAGTTTTAACATATATTTGAATTCGTCATGACAAGACGAATCTATAGACACCAATCTTAAATACTATCATTAATTAAATAAATTGTTTTATTCATTAAAATATAGTATAAATTTATTGAATAAGATAAAATAAAATAATAAAATTTTAAAAATTAAAAATGACTTATTAAAACACATTATAAATAATTAACGTAGCATCAAACATTCTGGACAAACTAAAATATACGATTATTTTGATTAGCCTCATACATATGTATACATATATATATATATATATATATATATATATATATATATATATATATATATATATATATGTATGTATGTATGTATGTATGTATGTATGTATGTATGTATGTATGTATGTATGTATGTATGTATGTATGTATGTATGTATGTATGTATATACATACATATATACATATATATATACATACATATATATATATATATGTATATATATATATGTGTATGTATATATATATGTATATATATATATGTATATATATATATATATATGACCATACATATATATATACATATATATATACATACATATATATATACATATATATATATATATATGTGTATGTATATATATATGTATATATATATATGTATATATATATATATATATGACCATACATATATATATATATATATATATATATATATATATACACATATATATATACACTTATATATTTATTTCGCACTTTTGTATATTTTTCTACTATATTCTAAAGTTGATGGTTTACTTTGAAGCACACATGATCCCCATGTGCATAAATGATACTTTGAGCGCTTTCTAATTACTTTGACATTTTCTAATACAAAATTAAAGTAAAAAAAATACATTTTAAGTTGTATTAACTCTCTACGTTTTTTTTTTTATTTTTGAATTTAGGTTTCAACTTTTCTCTAAATACTTATGTATGAAAAATAATGAATAGTCGTAGGAGATAGTGAATAAAATAGAAGAGGTGAGAAGGTAAAGAATAAAGTAATAAATTAATTTTCAATTTTTAGGCATGTGAAGATGAGATCTATCCATATATTATAAAAACCAGTTTTTATTATCAATTCTAGCTATGGTACTTTGGCCTCAAATCAATGTGAGAAATTATTTTATTTTTTTAGATTAAAAAATTACAAAACAATTATAATCAGGGTAAATTTATTTTTGATGCCAAGTTGATGCATATTTGGTTCTGTTACCTTTACAATTTTAATCTAATTTTGGTTACATAATTCTGCCAATGATATTCAACCTTTACAACTATTTATAAATGTGATCAATCAAATATTCTAAATCCCATAATTACATCAAAATCGCCACCCACACACTAATTTTCTTAATGGGCATGAATTCAGATTGGAGGACCTTTGGATCTATGCTTGACATTCCTTCAACTAATCTTCCAAGTGAGCTAATTGGTGGTGTGTTGATCTTTACATGTCTATCAACAACTCAATTTCCTTTTCTTTATGTATATGATTCGATCGGTAGGATGAGGTATAAGGTTTCTCTTCTCTACGATATCTGGCCGGAAGGACTGGTTCTATCCAACCCGAATTCCAACCCCGTTCGAAATAATGATGTTCGTCGATGCGGTATATACTCGAACCCGTTCCATACATTTGTTACAAGACCCGACCACAACATTTTATGATTAAGTTAGTAAAAACTACATTTTTTTCCGGCGGATGGGGGGGGGGAGTCTGCATATACTCTCTAGGCAGTGAAACTCTTTTCGATCTTCTCTCTACTTTCTTGATACATAACGGGCCTGGGGGATCTGATACTCTCTAGGTGGGGAAACTCTCTTAGATCTTCTCTCTCCATAACGAGCCCGGGGGATCTGATACTCTCTAAGTGGGGAAACTCTCTTAGATTTTCTCTCTACTTTCCTGATCTCCATAACGAGTCGGGGAGGGCGGGGATCAGCTGATACTCTCTAGGCGGGGAAAATGTATTCGATCTTCTTTGTACTTTCTTGATCTCCATGACGGGCCGGGAGGGGGGAGTCCGGTATACTCTCTAGGCGGGGAAACTCTCTTCTATCTTCTCTTTACTTTCTTCATCCATAACGGGCCCCGGTGGACAACCGTACCATGTGAAATTATGTTCGTAGAATAATAATTTTTGTGTCTTTGGTGGGGTGGCCACCGCATGGGTTCTTTGAACCGGTGGGTTGGAAAAAACAACCGTGACATGTGAAATTACGTTTGTATAATATTTGTGTGTGTGTGTGGTAGGGTGACACATATCACCGCGAGATTGTTGGGAACAACCCTATTGACTGTGTTGTATACTTTTGTATTTTATTTTGGTTCCGTTTGAGGGATAGATTTTTTTGTAAAAAAACATGTACATGTTACTAATTAACAAGTCGGGTATGGTAGGACCCTATTTTTACATTTTCTAAACATAAATAAACACTCAATGATATAATATTGGATGAAGAATGACTACAGACCGACACCACGACCAACGTTGTCTACAGGGAGTTTTGACTATCTTTTTTTTTTGATTAATTTATTTAATCCTCACATTTCAATTTATTATTAAAAGTAAACTATACCGTAGCATCGCCACGGGTTAGTACTAGTTTAACAAGTTACATTCATCACTTAGAAGCTGCATCGAAAGATCATTTGGCGTGTTGAAGAAAAGATGGAAGATATTGGCTGAAATGCCACAATATAGCATGGAGACTCAGATTGATGTTATTATGGCTGCGGTTGCTTTACATAATTACATTAGGATACACTCAGAAGATGATCTAATATTTAATGTACTTGAGAGTCATCCAAATTATATACCCTTTGAAGAACTCCCTGACACTGCTAGTGCTACCAACCATGGAAATTCAAGAGAAACATCTATTGAGATGAATATAATCCGTGACAGCATTGCAGCTTTGATATGGGGAAGTGATGATCTAGCTTAGTTACGTTTTCTTTTTGTAAACCGGAAGGTCATTAGAATTCTCAACTTATATTTTATATTGTTGGATCCTTTGTTATACATTTTGTGTACTTTTTTGCAACTAGCATAAGGATTAATGTATCCGCACCTCTTTAAAATGCATACATGTAGTACACATCAAATACTGATTTTTTTCATTACTAAGTTAAAATGCTCAACGATTATTTCTTTCAACTTCTGATAATTTTGATGATGTTATTAAAGTGGCGATGTAAAGTACATTAAATATATATTATAATTATTGGACAAAATATGATATATTATTATTTAAAAAACTATAGACTAATAATACGATAAGAAAGGTTAAAGATAAGAAAAATAAGAGTAATGATCTTTTATGTCATTTTACAAAATACCAGTTAGATTTTCAGCTAATTTGCTAAACACCTACATTTAAAACCAAATTTTAAATTTCATTAGCAAATTAAATTTCCATTACTAAATTACAAACTAACTTTCTAGCTAGTTTTGCTAAACAGAGCCTAAGTGTATTAAAACATTGATAAAAAGACTCCATTGCAATACTACACTTACCTTGGTAAGAACTGATAGGGAGATTTTTTTTTTTTGTTTTTTCTTTTTTCTTTTTTCTTTTTTGAGCAATAAGACTTCATATCATAAATTAAGAGACATTAGGGTTCGGAACAGGAATGTCCGACAAGCCAGAAGTAAGCGATGTATCACATTTAGTTATCAGGTGTGCTAGCTAATTACCCGAGCGTCTTACAAAACTAAACGAAACATAATGAAAATAAAGAGCAACAGTTTTGGTATCTTCAATCACGGTTCCAGCAGTTGAAAAGTACTGGGCAGTAACTTTAAGCTGGCTCACAAGATTTAGACAGTCGCCTTCGAACACTACCCACCAAACGTCTAAGTTATACTCCCTCCATTTCAGATAAAGTGTTACATTTTGACTTTGATCGGTCAACTGTCTTCGAGTTTGACCACAAATTACTCATAAACAATAATAATAAATAATTTAATAAAATCATATAATAAAAATTTAATTACTAAATTTTCATTATATAATTTTAATAATTTATTTATTAATATCGTTTAAGAGTAAATTGTAGTCAAACGTAGAGACAGTTGACTGCAGAATAGTAAAATGTAAAACTTTTTCTGAAATGGAGGGAGTATCATATATGCGAGTTCACTGCGCACCATGCAGCCAGAGCTTCAGCCAGCTCGACAGAGTTGATGTGGTTAAAATAGCCCTTTCTCCAAGCTAAGACTTGGCCATCACTATTGTGTGCTACAATCCCGGACTCGTCGTTGAAAGATGATGTTGCAATGATGCATCTTAGTTTACTTTGATGTACCCAGCTTCTAGAGGTTGCCAAGTCGTCTGATGTTCTGGGCTTTTGGCGGACAAATTGCAGATGCTTCTTCCTTGTATTAGCTAAGGTACCGTTGAACAAGTTGAAGAGTATTTGTTGCATCAAGAGCTTTTGACTCGTGTTCCACTTTGTTACGATGGTTCCACAAGCCCCGGCAGAAAATGACGAAGATCGAACTCCTCCTTGGTCAACCGAGTTCGAACATGTTTAATCGATTGGCAGATATGTAAAACATCATAATAAATCACATAATGGGGTAAAGGTGATATTGCCCAGAAGAGTCTAGCAAAATCACACTCCTTAAAAGTATGTAGCAACGTTTCTGGCCAATTATGCAGACAGGACAAATCACATTCAAATTTATTCATTCCCTGCGAAGAGCAGTAAGAACAAGTAAGTATAGTTTTTGAAGCCTCCACATAAAAATCTTAATCTCATTAAGGATTTTTAACTTCCACACCCAATTCCATTCAACAGTACATGCAAGCTAGAAGAACCTAGCCGATTTTGCTGATTTCGATGCTGCAAATTGATAAAATTCCATCTCATCTAAAAGCTCGAACTTGTAGAGAGGTGTGAAATTTAGTCATTTATATTAATACTTCAATACTCCCCCGCACTCGTGGTCGATTTCAACCTCTTTGGGGAGGCCATTCGAGTGGAAATTTAATATGGGGCGGAGATTGTCTCCGTGGAGATTCGAACCCAGGTTGGGCGTGAGCCAGAGGCTCTGATACCATGATAAAATTCCATCTCATCTAAAAGCTCGAACTTGTAGAGAGGTGTGAAATTTAATCATTTATATTAATACTTCAATACAAATCCCGAGCCAAATGGCAAGCACTTCTAACGGAATAATGCCCGTGATTAGTGAAATGCCAAGTCCTAAAATCATCCCGGCTTGTATTAGTCAGCTGAAATTAACATCACTTTCCCAGAAAATGCTCTTGATTAAATCTTCGTCTTAAGACCCTGTGTTGCTGTCAATAAGACTGGAAACCGTCATCAAGATCCAGGAAATTGGGAGTAAAAGGCTTTAAAACATGCTCTCGCGGAATTCAATTATCACTCCACAAATTAATGTTACTTCCATCTCCCACTGTCCAAATGACACCATGTTTTACCAACTCTAAAGCACTGCACATGCTCTTCCAAGTAAAAGATGAATTACTTTTAGGAGATGCGTCTAGAATATCCGTAAGAAGGAAGTCTGTAGCTTTTCGACTAAGAAGAGAATTGGGGTAAAGAATAACCCTCCAAATTTGTTTGCCAAGCATCGCTAAATTGAAAGCCTTAAGATCACGAAAACTCATACCCCATATATGTTGGACTTACAAAGAGTGTCCCAATTCACCCTCTTTTTGTTCTTCCATTTCCCCACCAAAAGTTACAGATAGTTGAAGCAATTTCATTCAGGAGATAACCCGGGAGCTTAAAACAAGACATAACATAAGTAGGTATAGCTTGTATTAGCGATTTAATTAGAACCTCCTTACTTTAAAAATAAGTTCACTCCCAAAATTTTCAATCTTTTTCCACTCTTTCCCTCAACCATCCAAAAACCTCCTTCTTAGAGCACCCCATCGAGACCCAAATACTTATCATGTCTTTCAACCAGGACCGGTTTTGAACCCATGCGAGATGTTCACCCGCATAGGGCCTCAGAATTTATGGAGCCCCAATTTTAACATTGTGGTACTAGTAGGGTGCTATAAAATATGAGAATAAATGTTTATCATAAATAATTTATTTATATGATTTTACATTTTTCTTCATAACATTTGAAGTTCTACATTTTCAAGGTGACATATATACTCCCTCTGTCCCGGAGAACTTTATACATTAGGGTTGGCGCACAGTTTTATGTAAAAATTTAAAATAATGATAAAGTATGAATAAAGTGGACAAAAATGAACTTTGAGTGGCAAAATGTGTAATTTGTGTGTAAAGTTGAGATTGTTTTTTATTTGTTGGATGCGGGGTAGCTTCCCTTTTTAGTAATATATGAAGTTCTGTGGGACAGCTAAAAATAGCAAATGTATGAAGTTCTGCGGGACGGAGGGAGTACTATTTTATGAGGAAAATAACTTCAATATATACATGAAACTTTTTATTTTTTTAATATATAATGTGCTTGGGTCCATTTTGAAAATTTCGTATAGGCCCTAAAAAACTTTGAACCGGCCCTGCTTTCGACAATCCTAACCGGAAGACACTCCCTCACCTCCTCCACCCTCTCCCTCCCCACATTACTACTGAGGCTCTGTTTAGCACAAGATTATCAGCACGATTAACTTATTTTCTAAATAAGCATGTTATGTAAACCATAGTTACCGATACCGGATAGCGGAGCGGAGCGGCCAAACCCAGGTAGCGGGAGCGGGATGACCGCTATTCGAAGTATTGCACATACTTGTCTAAAATTATATAGTACTAATAATATTCATTAATATGCAAACAAATACCCAAAATTTAAGAAATTACTAATTAATAATCAAATACATAATAAATATTCATAATAAGAAACTAGAAGTATTAAGCAAATTCAACAAAAGTTAAACAACTAATAAACAAATGTTTCATGAGAAATCTAATGCAAATGCCAAATAAGAACAGAAAACAGCATAAAACAGAAAAATTGAAAACAGAAAGAAGAAGAATAGAAAAAAGGAGTAGAAAGTAATTTACTCTTGCCGGAGAGTCGCCTCCGTCGCCACCGGAGAAGAGAGGAGGAAGTGATGAAGTTGTTTCCAAAGCCTAGATTGATCCAGTAGAGAGGAATATCGGCTCGCTATGAAAAACTTATCCAGAAAGCTTATAAAAAAAAATAAACTAGCTGATTTATTTTTGAGTAAGTCTCCTGAGAGACGGTCTCTAGATAAGACGAATCTATATTGTCAAGAAAATCATCGATATTATTAATCAAAACACCTATGTTCTCAACATTGGTGTTTTTTCATATTACACAAAGACTTATTTCGTTAACAACATAGACGTTTGGATTAATAACATAGATGATTTTATTGATAACATAATTCGTATCTCGATAAGTTATCTAGAAACCGTTTATTTTTACCCAACATATTTTACAAATCAATTAGTTTACACAGAGTTTTATGAGATACGGTCTCTAAATAAAGACGACCTATGTTATCAATAATATCATCCATGTTATTAATCAAAACGTATATGTTTTTAACGAAATAATTGTTTTGTAATATGAAAAAACACTATTTAATGGCCCGTCGATACTCGACGAGGCATGGAGGCCAAACTCAAAATAAAAAATGAATATATCGTATAATAAAATGTTAAAGTTAATGAACATAGCGTATCATATGTTTTACCATGTTCGTCTTATATGAATACATTGAATCTCTTCTTACTGATAACCGTAGAGAGATAACATGCAATTGTTCACGTTTGAATACGGGTGAGGTGGTAGAGTCCGACGTGTGAGAAAGATTGCCAAGGACTTTTGTTTATGGTCATTGCAAAATAGACGATATAGGGAACTATATTCTATCAAAATTGACAGGGAACTTCGTCTTGTAGAATGATCTAACCATCACAATTTGAATGATAAACCTTTTGGGCTGGGTAGACTACCGATATTATATTTTCCTCAATGATATGCTTTCTAACATTAGTAACTATGAGCTAGACTTGTTCCATTTTACAATTCGGTAGTTTGATCTATATATCTGATAAGCATTATCATGCATACGCTTAAGAATGCTATAGTGAAAATTGGTATATTTAAGGTGGTTCAAAAAATAATATATAATATGAGGATCATAATTTGTAAGAATAACAAATTCTTGACGTACAAGAATAATAGTTTTTCATTGAGTAAAATCTAGTAAATTACTGGTAAGACTTGACTTCATATGAAGGCATCCGTACCTGTAAAAGTATAAGGATATACGCTTAGATGTATTATAAATTGAGAAACATAAAACATAAATGAAATTATGCAAGTTAACAAATATATATATGAAAAAATTAATTTATCCCATAATTTATCGAAAACTTCTTTGTAAACCACGTTGGTTGTCGTGTCGTACGTCTCACCTTCATTATCACATATGAGTACTTTCAGTCCCTTTCTACTTATAACTCTAGAGAGAGCAACATATAGTTGTCCGTGGCTGAATACAGGAGAAGGTAGGTAGAGATCGACATGAGAGAGAGACTGACCCTGACTTTATTTATCGTCATTGCCGTGACGGATATAGAAAAGCTATCTATCAAAACTTGGAGGAAACTTAATCTCATCAGACGGGCTCATCGTCATCCTAGGGATGAAAACCTTTTGACCGGCATTCATTTCAGATATCATTCTTACTTATATGATATGTTTCCCCATAGTAGTTAAGCCTTGTTCCATTGTACAACTCAGAAGCCTGGTCAATATTTCTCAAAAGCATGATCATGCATCCAACCTTAGGCACTATTCTATGATTAGGTAGTCCCGAGCAATTAATAGTGTTCAAGAATTCTACTGAGAATAATTCTGCCATTTCACTATCTACTGACTCGGTCTTGCTTATGCTATCAACACTCAAGTACTCCACAGAATCACCATGCATTTTAGACATGACATAGTCATTAATCTCATTGATCATTTCATTAGTCGGTGCAAGAATAGCACGGTGATGGAAGTATTCCGGATCTATAGTTGGATAGGCTAAGTGATCAAAAAGGGAAGGATATGTGCAGTCTACAATGGTGGAAATAGGATTACTTACTTCACGAATAAGCATGTCATCAGGTAACTTGATGTCTACCTCGCCATCATTGGGTTCGCCCGCGACCCCATCACCGACTTGTAGTATCCACTTGGCAAAATCATTAGTTTCACTAACCTCAACAGCTGATGATCCGGTCTGAATAGAAAAAAAGGTGTTAATTAAAAAGAACAACATAACATAACAATTCATATGATAGTAACCGAGAATTTTTACAGTTTACCTGCAATCGCTTGTTTTTTGTAAGTTTTAGAACCTCACATGAATCCCACAGTATCGAAGAGCATAGAGAGGCATTTACAATATCAAATCTGCTACCACCAGGAACAACTGGCAAAATTTGCCTGAAATCTCCACCGAATACCACTACTGAGCCACCGAAAGGATCATCTGGACATTTCATAACGTCTCTTAGACTCTTGTCGAGTGCCTCAAAGCAATATTTATTGGTCATTGGTGCTTCATCCCAAATTATAAGTTTGGTTTGCTTGAGTAAGCCGGTGACATCAGAATCCCGCTTCAACTTGCTGCATGTTGATTCCTCATGACACTTAATAGGAATACCAAACCTAGAATGAGCAGTCCTACCTCTAGGTAGCAAGAGTGATGCAATACCACTTAATGCTACTGGAAGCACTATATCTCCTCTAGCACGCAGTTTTAACACAACGTCCTCCAAATAAAAGTCTTTCATGTACCACCATAGCCGTATAAAAAAACACACCACCTCTGCCCCCGTCAACTGCATCCATAATCTTATCGTAAATTGTACGCTCAAACGTGGGTACAGTCCATCGAATTTTGATCTCATGGCATCTCTGTCGTATGACATCTCATCAACTATAAACTGATTCGTGGCGTTGACAGTTATAGACTCATCTGGGATTGGCATAGGCTCAAAAAAAGCAAGACTGTTGCAGTTTGCTTTCAATAGCTTCTCAATTTCAAGCAACGCTAGGTTATGGATTTGTTCATCAGCAAGCCTCAAACTTGAATCGCGGAATGAATCGAAATAAGTAATAAGTAAATGTATAGCATTTTCGTATTTCGGTAAAATATAAAATTTACTAACAAATTACCATGATTATGAGAAGTTTTTTGCTTGATGTATAGAATGTTGTCAGATAATAAGTTACATGTCTTCCTCCATACCTCCTCTGGTCTCGCCATGCTTCGAGAAAGAAGAAGCATCGATCGTAAAAAGATGACGAAGGAAACGTGCTAATCCCCAGTGACTTGCCTCAGTAACTCCACGGACATACTCCCCGTCATCTGTTAGTATTCCTAAAGCCACACATGAGTCCTTGCAGGTCTCGTAAACAACAGAGTTCACTGTTCTAATAATATCCTGGAAATATATTGCATCTCTAACATGATTCAACATAAGTCGCATATAGTACATATTTTCAAATGCCATCGGCACATTATACATCCTTCCAACAGCTTGTGCCTTGGTTTTCCTACGGGACCACTTCTTCAGGCCATCCTTCCAGTAATACTCACGGGGCAACTCAGGATACGTCAATTTCCTAGCTTTCGGGTCAACCTTGTTCAGCTCAAACCATTCAAGAAACTTCGACTGCTTAACTGAAGGCTGATCAAGCAGATCCGGCATGAAATCTCCATCTCTGAAAGGTACCCCCTGCTCATCCTCTAGATGAAATGCCAAACTCTCAACCGCAGGTATCCTATAATGTATCTAGAATTAAAAAAATTCTCCATATTGCCTCACATGCTGAAACATATCGGCAATCAGTATGCCTCTTAATATCATCATTATTATTTATGTCTATGAATGTCACACCCGCTCCGTCCCTTCCTTTCAACATGTACTTGAACAAATATTTCATTGAAGCCCCACCTTTATAGTATTCTATGTTAATGTGAGATTGGTACTTCAGGAGCAACTGAGCATTGTAAGGGACAACAAAACTGTTTAAAAACGTCGACTCATATATTAAGTTCGACAACAAATAAATCTAGGTTTACGACAATAAACTATGCATAATATTTAATTAATATAAACCTACATGTTGTCAAGCTGAACTCCATTTTTATCAACGGTGACACCTGTGTCCCTTCTTCGATATATGTGATATCCAACATCGACAACATAGGTATTTAAGTTGTAGCTATTTGGAAAATATTTGGAGCACATGTTATCCTCCATGCATGGAGAAGTAGGTCTAGCCGGACCACATGGTCCGTGAATCATATGGGTTGACACTACATCGTATAATTCTGGATTAGTATCCTTGTCGGGTAACTCTGCACATATGTAGTCACCAATGTTATTTTTAATCTTCTCCTCACCCACCTTATTCAGGATTACCAAAATATGAACATGCGGAAGTCCTCGCTTTTGGAACTCAACGGTGTATATGACTAAAAAAATTCATTGTAATAGATATTATAAATCATTTTTGAATTTCATAGAATATAAACATGTAGAGACAAAAAAAAAATTACATGCTTTTGGTTTTCCAAACATATGTCCATCCTTTATATCACTGATCAACTCATCGAGTTTCATCTTGAAGAGTCGACATAAGATATCAGGCTTGTCTTCCTGTCTCAACCCAAGACTCTCAACATACCTTGTGATCTCCAGCCACTTTGGATTGCATGTAAATGTTATGAACAGGCACGGATATCCTGCCCACTTGTATATAGCCATAGAATCCTGGTACATCTGCATGTACCATCTAGCACCCCCTAGATAAGATGAAGGCAGTATGAAGAGACTACCACATGATGTAGGATCATATTCAAAGTTATCAACTTTGCTAGCAATCTTCTTATAAGATTTGTATATAAACTTT
This sequence comes from Plantago major, assembly GCA_026545765.1. Taxonomy (NCBI): domain Eukaryota; kingdom Viridiplantae; phylum Streptophyta; class Magnoliopsida; order Lamiales; family Plantaginaceae; genus Plantago; species Plantago major. The sequence goes on along the minus strand of CM048840.1, from coordinate 74,243,009 downwards.
GGTTGATTGTGACGAATCCACTGAAGTCTTTGTGACTCCATCATCATGTAGGAATCAACAATAAACTGTTGAAACAATCTCCTGCCAAGTATAAGCTGGTGACCTTCTCCCTCCCTGTGTTGAATTCTGAATGCTAAGAACTCCCTAAGTGTGAAATCTGGCCTCATACTGTATGTAGTTCTGGGTATCTCTGTATACCAACCATCTTCTGCATACACGAACAATAGTGGGTAATGCAGAGGGATATATATAGCATGGAAGAAATTTATTTATCCTTTGCAAATATCTAGTCGACTTCAACTCAACCATGATATCACTCTTATGCCTCACATTCTCAATGTCTCCTTCAATAATGGCAGCAACCTCTGATGCAGTAGGTAAATTATAGGTCCGTCCAACCTTGGCACGTTTTGTTATAAGCTGCAGACTAATATATGTTGAGTTATTAAGAGATATACGATCCCTAGCCATCCTATATGTTTTGGCATAAGGATTATATTGGTCGACCATATCTTTGATGCTGACTGTTACATAAGTGTCCAAACCCTTCCCATCACCACTGACATACATGCATATATACAAATTTACTTAAATGAACTAATTATCGTGTAACATTATTATTATAAGGAATTTTATTAAACAATATATAGATATTACTGGCACTAACCCAAGAGCATTGATTTTGTTACATGCGTGCTCGATGTCATAGATGTACAGTTGAGCAAACTTTGGTTCTTTTCCTTCGTCTGACAACAAAGAGCCAATTTTGTGGAAATTCTGACCACCCATCTAGAAACAATAAAGACCCGGACCTTTGTTAACCTCTTTGTCTATTTCCCCACCCATAGAAGTAAAAGAGAACATCATGTTATATGCCCATAAGTTCTCAATGATACTCCGACTATCCTCGTGTCTATCCTCTAGGAGATCAATTAACAACTGAGGTGGTTGTTGAAGAATTGGAAGCTTGACCAGACCTCTCATGCAACATAGGGTGAACTTAGGATTCTTTTTTTTTTTTTTTTGATTAGGTGGTCTCCTTTTTTCAAACCAGAATAAAGCACCACAATGTTCATATTTATACTCTGGATCACCCTGTCCAAATACGTTGCACATGCATGTGGAGCAATAATTTTATAGGAGAGACTACAAAATATGTAATTGTCATCCATTATCTTATGTTTGCAGAAATAATAAGGGTTATTACATTGAGCCCCATCGGAGCTGAAAATCTAAGAATTGGACATGTGAAATGGATTGTATTTTAATGTTTAAATGTTGGAGTTTACCTCAGTTAGAAATTGGGACATTTTTACAATAGAAAGAATATCAATGGATATTATTTGTGCTTTTTCTTAATGTAATGTAATGGGTGTGCATTAGAGACTTAATTGTTCATATTTTGGGTTGCAATTTATCTTCTTTGTTATTGTTTGTTAACAATAATAATAATATGGGCAGAAATATCTTTTCAGGTATTAATTCGAGTTGTGGTCGAGTTTGTATGGACTAAAATGTAATTTTATTTTTCTCGTTAATTGTCATCTATTTTTTTACTAATGTGTAATTACAAAATCTAACATGGTGTAGGAATGAAATTTTAACAATTAATTTGTATATCTTTGCATAATCAATAATGATTTTGATCAATGTCACATAAACCATTTTCGCACCAGCTCCATTGGTTTGGATTTACCATAATAATAAAATAAATTATTTACCATCGAGTATCTATAATTCTAATGGATACTAAATGTTGTATGCCGAATATTTTTTTAAACGAACTATGTGAAAGATACATAAAATTGAGTGTAGAAGTTTAAAAAAATGCATCCAAGAGCAATGATCATATTGTCAATTATGTGTTCAACGTCGTTGGCAAAATTTTGGAGTTTGTACTTTGTTGGGCAACAATGTTCCAATTTTGTGATCATTTTAGCCACCTATATTAAAGCAATAAGTATATTTTCATTTATTGATTTCCTTGTCTATTTTCAACCCATTGAAGTAAATGCGAAGATGTTGTTATATGCACTAATAATAGAACAATTATATAAACTGAGTATCTACTGGATAAACAACTAATACTTGTAGAACATATTTCCAAATTAGTATAGTTCAAACCAATGATCATGAAAAGATCAAAAAAAAAAAAATTAGAGCATAGCGACTACTAATTGACAAAATTCTACATTAAATGCCTCGATTTCTTCTATAATGTAAAGAAAAAGATGCAAATCTATAACTGCATACTTAGGAGATTTAATCACCAAAGAGAAATCCGCTTTAATTAATTACTACATGTTGCCACTCAAAATTTCGAACCACTCCAGTTGCTAATTTGTCAGTCAAACTTTTCACACCTTTTAAAGGAACCATAAGACACAAATTTTGACACCAAACAATAATCTTGGCCATTGATACCTAGCAACAACACCAATACCACCCCTATGTTGACTCTACTCGTCTGTAGCATTAAAATTAACTAAAATGATACCAAGATCAAGAAATAACCAAGGTGCTGCCACAATTAACTATGCAGCACGTAAAGATATTTTACTGACTATATCTATTTCATCCTTAAAATAGTGCATTAATAATCCAATAAAGTAAATTTTCAAAATCATAAAGTAAATATATAAGGTAGAAGGTAATATTTGAATAAATAATGAGTAAAAAGTAGAAAATGTGTTAGAATTCATGTTAATGTTGATAAGATGATGGCGTGTATTTAATCCAATACGTAACTTTATGGGTCATTTTTAATGTATCCATTCGTAATTGTATACCTAAATAAATATTGATTTCTTTGATAACGGGAGAAGTATTTAGTATTTAATAAATGCTCTATTTTTAAATTTTCATTATTTCAATTTATGTTATTTAATAAAAATAATATTTTAATAAATAAATACTTTAATTAATTAATAAAATATTCAAGTTTGATGTACATGGATTAAATGTATGTGGTGAATCTATATAAATGTTTAAAATATTTTTCAGAATTTTGTAAATAAATATATATGAGATTAAATAATAATTATGTATTGAGTCAACATAATAAAAATAAATAATTGGAGTTATATGGTGCATTACATTTTAACAACTTAAAATGTTCCACATCCAACATACCAAATTTAAAATTGTAATAACTAATCAAAATCCTTCATATTTCCACATAATTGATGATGTGTCATGCATGAGAATGCTTCAAATATTTTTGTTTTAATGTATGTATAGATAGATAGATAGATAGATAGATAGATAACTCATTCGTTTACTTTTATAAAATAAACTAGATCAATTTCTTCATCCCTCCTTGTTCCCCTCCCCTCTCCGCTTAACTTTTTTCTTCGTGATTTGGCGATGAATTTGAATTCGAATTCTCCTGAGAAACAGGAAGAGAGAAAGAACAAGAAGAAGAAGAAGAAAGAGGGTGAGCTCTGTATCGAAGGTTACCCTATTGACGGTTTGTCGATTGCTGGTCATGAGACCTGTATCATCTTCCCATCTCTCAACTGTGCTTTCGACATTGGCAAGTGCCCTCAACGCGCTGTCTCCCAGCAGTTCCTCTTCATTTCCCATGGCCACATGGATCATATCGTAATAACTTCTTCAATTCTATTTCTTCTTCCTTCTTATACTGTTATTATTGCCTCTTTCTGTTTCCTGTGTTTCCAATTTCATTAATTCTGCACATTCTGTCAAATCAATCATCACCTTTTAGGTTTTTGCACTGAAATCATCTTCAATCGACTATCAGTTACAGAATGTAGAGATGCATATACTGTTTGTGTTGTCCCAATTTGAATCATACTCTTGTGGGTGGGTGTTGTTTCTCAGGGAGGACTACCAATGTATGTTGCAACGCGTGGCTTATATCAAATGGCTCCCCCCACTATTTTTGTGCCGAAAGTCATTAAGGGAATTGTAGAAAAGCTATTTGATGCACATAGACAAATGGACCACTCCGAGCTTAAGCATACTCTTATTGGTCTGGATGTGGGTAATACGAAACTTCTTCATGCTTAGCTTTCTTATGCTGAAGCTATCCAGGCGCCTGGGCGATTAACAACTCATGTTTGTGTTATAGGTGAAGAGTTTTGTTTTAGAAGAGACCTTAAAGTGAAGGCGTTTAGAACTTATCACGTCGTTCCAAGCCAGGTTATCATAACAGGGTTATCTTTTGGTTTTTCAGTATCTTGTTTGCTAGTTTATATACATAGGTACTTATTCGTGTTGGCTTGGCGTTTTTATTCACAGGGTTATATAGTGTACTCTGTAAGACAGAAGCTCAAGCAAGACTATGTTGGGTTGCCCGGAGATGAGATTAAAAAACTGAAGCTGTCGGGTATTCAGGTTCGTCTTGGTAACTGCGGGGGGGTTGCACTTGTTATATAGTTTAAACTTCTTTCTTACCTATTGCAAGCCCCTTTTAACCCTAAACTCCCTCCGTCTGACTGATTTTTTGCTGACTTTCTTTTGGATGTCTCGTTATTGTTTTGTCATCCCAAAATTTCGAACTCTTGTCCTTATTTGTTCACTCTTTCTCATACTTCAATATCCACTTACCAATTTTATTCGGTCTTTATTTAATCTCTCATTACGTATTCTTACTTCTTAAAAAAGCCCACAACATGTATGAGCAAAAATCATGGGACTGAGGGAGTATTAGATTTTGGCTAAATCTAGTTTGATACGAGTAAAGATATGTGACGAGTTAAATTCACAAACTAAAGAATGATAGCTTCAGAAGATCGGACCTGCCTGGTTTTATTTAGTCTTATTTGTTCATCTAGGATATTTATACACGTTAATTTTAGAGTCCAAGCAGATAATATTGTATTAAGTTTCTTTTAATTTGGATGGTGCAAAATCTTTATCTTTAAAAGAATGTTCAAAAGTCTAAATAACTTCAATTTGTTTTTTCTGGGTTACCTACTTACATTGTCTATGTGCTGCATTCCTGCCTTCATCACTCCATTTTCTAGCTATAATGCCTGAATATGATTTTTTTTTTTTTTTTTCCGATTGACCATTTAGTAGTTATTTTTGTTGCAAGTTCGAGTCTCATCTTGCTTGTTTCACTTAAAAATATCTGAAGTTTAGAATTGGTCATCTGATCTAGTAAGCTTTTCCCGTGGGCAGATCACTGATACACATTCATCACCCGAGATTGCATTTACTGGAGACACTATGTCAGACTTTATTATTGATGCCGACAATGTGGATGTCCTGAGGGCAAAGGTTCTCATCATGGAGGTATGCTCTACATCCTACCTAGATTTATGAGTTAAATCATGCTAACACAAAAATTAAAGAATATTTGAAATATCTAGGCGTATGTTTATCACACGCTACAACTTTAAATGCAACATAAAGAGTTTATTGAGATTAATTGTATGGGAAAAAGTACAATATTATGGAGAAGAGACAAACCACTGAAGAAAACTGTTGATTTTGGTTAAAACATTTAACACCAGCCTGAGACTGATTAACTCATTAACTATGCTCATTCTCTTGTTTCATACCCACTGATAAGCTTCTGTATTTATCTAATCAAGCAAAATGAAAAACCTTTTTAAATGCATGAAAAAGTTCAATGATTAGGAAATCGCAAAAAAGTGTTAGGACAACTGGCCATTAGTTGGGTGGGGCATAGTATTATATCCCCTATATTTATTGTATCGAGTAGAGTCAAGATCAATGAATTTGTCGTCTTGTTGATTGTAATTGCACCCTACTTGCTCAGCCTCATTAGGAGTGAGTCGGAAATCCTCTATGTTTCCTTGTCTCCCAAGTCCTCTACTTTGTCTTGTCATGAGTATACTAGCCTCCTTGGGTACTTCTTTTCGTCCAAATCCTTGACCATTTACATATTTACAAATAATAAATAATAAATTGTCATAATAATTATATACTATGGGAAATTAAGGGAGTGTATTGAAACTCCACATGTAGAGATTCTTAATTTTTCCTTTTTTTATTGCATTCGTGTTTTTTTACTTTTATTATAAAAGTGATTCTAGAGTGTCTTTTGATCATGAAATTTAAACAAAAAGTCCAGGGAAAAAAAGCAGAATTTCAGCAAATTACTGAAGATGCACTGGACCTGCTTCTAGATTCTAATATTGAGTTCAAATGTTTAAAAGTCCATTTAGATATTTGTTTTTACATTGTTAGCTTTATTCCTACATTCCAATTTGACTTGTTTTGTGAAATCTATTATTGATTAGTTGTATGCAGTCAAACTTTTACTTCTATCTATTTTCAGAACAACTCGATTTCACTGACTACCCCACAATTTTTAACATAAGGCTTTACATATTCTAACTTGTCCTCCATTCAATTACAAACTTTCACTTTGAAAATGGCACAATAGGGACACCAAAACCTGATTTGCTAACTTAAGGGTTGCTCAGGAGCAGCATGTCGGGGTCACAATTGTCATCATCATCCCAGTACTCCTGGACTGGGAAATGGTTGGACCTTGAACGCCCCATCAGGGACCAATCCTCATACCAAAAAAAGGTTTTTCCATCCCAAGTTTCCAGAAGGTTCAGGCTAGAGGTTTTTTTTTCATTCTCGTTCAGGTCAAATAGTCAGATTGTTTAGTTCTAACGATGCTTGGGGCTTCGTTTTCATAAAACCTTGTATCCATGAAGTGATCCATGGGTTAGTTACTTAGGTACAATGGGTAGTTTGATGACATCTACTTTCAGATTTAAAAATCAAATTTTCCATCTTTCAGATACTATTCTCGTGGTTCAATGTTGTAGCAAGGATCCCTCTTTTTGACTTCAAGTATTTTATGTCTTGTCTTTTCAATACGTAATTTTTAACACACATCCTCTTTCTTAAATGAATGAATTGATTTGTAGTTTCAAATCATGAACATGACCAAAATGTATGTGAATACATATAAACTAAAAACATATTAATAGCATGCTTGATGGTATCTTCGTACTCTTTTAAACATTATAATGAATTTTTTGTAATCCCCCCCCCCCCCCCCCCAGAGTACCTTTGTTGAGAACTCTAGCATGGTGGAGGATGCAAGGGAGTACGGGCACACTCATTTATCTGAGGTTTGCAGTTTAACATCTTTCTTCGTATCCCATCTCTTGTTACCTGCTAATGATATGTGAGAGAGAATTCTAATTGCAGTTTACTTAATATTGCACAAACAGATAGTTGGCTATGCGGATAGGTTTGAGAACAAGGCAATTCTGTTAATACACTTTTCAGCTCGGTACCAATTAGATGTAAGTGGTATATCTCATAGCATCTCATTGTACTTAAAAGGATTTGCCATGTATTCTATTCCTTAGCTTATTGATGTGCTTTAGAATTTAGGTGTCATAATCTTGTTAGTCATATAGGAGCATAATTTTATACTCTTCCAAATAATCAATGTGGATTCTAATACATTTCGCCATGTTTAAGGTAATTGAGAATGCTATGTCTGGATTGCCGCCTCCTTTGGCTGGAAGAGTTTTTGCCCTCACAAAAGGTTTCTGAAGAGCGCAGAGATATTGGGCAAGCGTCAGCATGTTGTATTCATTTGTTATACAATATTTAATTTCCTGAGCTTCAATGATTTTTTGTTCCTGTGAGCAACTCGTGTATGAAGTTAAGAACCCACTTTTTCAGCACCACATGAAGGAAATCTCTCTGTTTTTTTTTTTTTTTGGTTAAACCACCATTTTGATTAGGACTGAAGGATAGATTGGAAGTAGGAGTAGCTCAAAATTTTAAACTAGAGCTTTGATCCTTCCCTTCCATTGGTAATATATTGACCCTTCTTCCTCCGATACTATCACCGAGTCTTCCATTGGCTCATTACGGTGTGATTGGTCTGGATATGTATTTGGCCTTGGTCAGATTGCACATCCAAGACCCAAATTTAAATTTAATAAAGGGGAAAAAAATTATGTTTGGAGATGATGTTTGACCATGAATCGCAGTGTTCGGTAGCACTTTTACCAGATGCATTTCGGATGCGTTGGGACCTTCGAAACGCACATAAAAAAAGTAGTTCTTACGATTGGTTTAGGTGTGTTTTGTTCTATTGGCCCACTTTTACTATAAACATTGTTACAAATGCATGATGTGCATTGTGTGATTGGTTTATTGTATATGCATTTAAGTAAATTAATCATGCCAGACTTGATATTCTCATGTCAATCGAGTTTTAGTAAGGGCGTGAGTACTCAGGATAACATATTTGTTATGTAAGAGATTTTACATTCCTTACGTGCAAAGAAGAACAAGGTTGGATGCATGGTGATGAATTAGACCTTGAAAAGGCATATGATCGAATTAGTTGGGATTTTCTTGAGGATGATACTTTAATTGTTTTCAACTTCCTAAGGAACTTGATTAATTTGATTATGTTTTGCGTGCGAAATATGAAATCAAGAATTTTGTGGAATTGTGAGCCTTTTAGAGTCAATTACACAAACATGTGGACTTTAACGAGGAGACCCCCTCTCTCCGTATTTGTTTGTTCGTTGCATAGAGCGGTTATCATTGATGATAAACGACATGGTCGACAAGAATACAAGTTCATTACAAAATGTGTTACTATGAGGTTTCGAAATATCTGCCAGACTTGATATCCTTATGTCAATCGAGTTTTATTAAGGGTAGGAGTACTCAGGATAACATCTTTGTTATGCAAGAGATTTTACATTCCTTACGTGCAAAGACAAAGATCAAGTTTGAATGTATGGTGATGAAATTAGACCTTGAAAAGGCATATGCTCGAATTAGTTGGGATTTTTTTGATGATATTTTGATCGTTTTCAATTTCCCAAGGAACTTGATTAATTTGATTATGTTTTGCGTACGAAATATGAAATCAATAATTTTGTGGAATGGTGAACCTTCAGAGCCAATTACGCATACATGTGGACTTCGACAAGGAGAAACCCCCCCCCCCCCCCCCACACACACACACACCCATCTCCGTATTTGTTTATTCGTTGCATATAGAGCGGTTATCATACATGATAAACAACATGGTCAGCAAGAAAAAAGTGGGATTAAGCCGTGTAGAAGAGGATCTACCTTCTCACATGTATTATTTGCGGATAACCTAATCCTAATGAGTAAAGCCACTATCTCTAATGCACGAGTAATTAAGCGAACCATGGATGACTTATGTGGGATGTTCGGTTTGGAGCTAAATTTGAACAAATCCAAGGTCTTTTTCTCCAAAACTGGTGGATCCAATTTCAAGAGGTGCATACCGGATTTTTGGGCTTTGGACAAATGCCAAACCTGAGAAAGTATTTTGGTATATATCTTAGACATGCAGAGTATCATGAGCCGGGGCGGGCTGATTAATAGACAAAGTTACAACAAGTATACGGGATGGAAGAAGAAATTCCTATCTACACCTGGGAGGGCGACTTTAAGTCAAGCAGTAACAACAACAATGCCTATACATGATATGCAAGCATGCTGGTTACCTAAACATATTTGTGATCGGCTCGACAAATTGAATAGGGATTTTCTATGGTCGAATGATATATTAAACAGTGCAAAACTCATTTGGTTGGTTGGAGACAAGTCACACAGTAGAAGAAAGATGGTAGACTTGTAAATTGTAATAAGAGAAGTTAGATTGAACAATGAGGCGATGTTGTCGAAGGTGGTTTGGAAAACCGTGCACAATGATACTAATATATGGTATGGATGAGACTGATTCGGGAAAAGTACTTGAAAGGGGGCAGCATCCTTCACTATTCCTCAAAACCTGGAGATAGTCCGATGTGGAAAGGGATGGTTCAATGCGCTCAAAAGTTAAACCCGCATTTCCAATGGCAGGTGGTGACGGAGTTTCAATCAAATTTTCGTTGGAGTCATGGTTCACAGATCAAGGTCTGTATACAAGAGTTACTTGTGTGGATATGATGAGAGATTATGAGGTATCCTTAAGCCAAGTTCTTGATGTTGCTGGAAATTGAGATTTTTCTAGTTTGCACGTAGCAGTTCCACAAAGCTTGCGACAAGAATTGTTTTTGTTGTTATTGTGGGTGGTAGAAGAATGAGTATGTTAATGAAAGAGAAATTAATTTTTTATTGAAATATAGTTGAAGGTTGGGTTGGTTGTTTAGGTCCCGAATAATATTGGTTTAAAAGTACCAAAACCGAAACTAAGCATTGAAAATCATAGAAGGGGTTTTTTTACGGTGAGATAGTAGTCGTACTACTTGTTAAGATGAGATATTAGTTGTGCTACCGTTAAGATCTAATCTTAACCGTTGATTTTATGTACGACTACTTCTACCATGTACGACAACTAAAAAGTAGTCGTACTAGTTAATTTACCAATCTACCCATTGAATTTTATTTTAATATATAATATACAATTAAACAAAAATACAAAAAAATTAACTTTAATATAAAATTTAAAAAACAAACCCACACCATCAATTGTTTCTTGTTTCTAATCCTAACTCTACGTATCCAATTCCAAACTATCAGTTCAATACCCATCAATTCATCAAGGGCGCCCATTCATCAAACATCAGTTATCAACCAACCCTTCAAACGTATTCTTCATATCATTAGTTCAAAATTCCCTAACTCAATTCAAGAACCCTAATTCCCCAATTCAGGAACCCTAATTCCTCAATCACAAGATTCTAACCTTCAATTGCTATCATCACATCCGAACATTGGAGCGCCTGCTCTCTTTTCTTCTATATTGCTCTATCATGGCGTCTCACTTATTCCCTTGATATTAAGTAGGATGAAGGTAAATTATCTTCAAACTCAAATAGAGCAAGGAAGAGGAGTGAAGGCATGAGCATCATGAATCCATGTTTTTTCTACCCGTTTTTTGAGACAGTTGGCTGGCTGTTCGGGACTGCACTTCTGTATTTTCAGCGGTTAGGATTAACTTCGCGTGTTTGAGCTCATTAGTTCCAAACGAGATGAGTTTGATACACAGGATATTGTTGTATAATTTATGTGAAGGTACTGAATGCCAACTTAACAAATCTAGAAAGGAAAAACAAAATCTCAGAAAGCAAAACAGTCAACTAGATTTGATGGGGACAATCTCAACCTTCACTAGTATCTTGTAAACTTCCTCCTTGAGAGGATTTTTTCTACCTACAACATGTTGCACTACCTCCTGGTGTTTTAATGTTAATGCATATGGTATAACCATAGTACAACCTTTAAAGCACCAGGAGGTAGTGTAGCATGCGGTAGGGAAGAGAATTTTGCTCGTAGAGATGTAGATGATGACGAACACGTGAAAGAATTATAAAGGAATTACTAAAATTTATTTAATATTTTGTAAATACATTTATAAAACAAAAACTAAGTGAATAACTAAAGGGCATATTTGGCAAAAATTTAGTGTACAACTACTATCTTATTTTAATTATGTACAACTACTATCTCACCATACAGTTTTTGGGCGTTTGGTACATTGTATAAGTTCTCTGAATTTCTTCCCTTCCCTGCTGAAACCCTAACTAAACACGGGCAGATCAGATCGGATCGCATAACAGTGTTCATCTAATGGAGCATTCATGGCGTCTTAGACCTCCAATTCAAAAAATCTGCCCTGTCTGCTCCAATTTTCACTTCCCATTCTGCACTCCTCCCAGATACTTCACACCACCACCTCCTCCTTACTCCGATGAGTTTTTCCATCACCACCTTCCGCCTCAACCTCCTCTACCGCCGTATCCGCCTCAACCTCCTCTACCGCCCTGTCCGCCTCCACCTCAATCGAAAATTCCACCACCGCCGTGGGAACCTACTCCCAATTCGAATTTTGTCGATTATGCTCAAACTAAGAGAATCAGATTGGATAATTCCTCAATAGTAGCACCTGAAGATGAGAGGCGATTGAAATTGATTCGGGATCATGGAGCTGCTCTGAGTAATAATGCTTTAGATAGGAACTATCACTTGGAGCCTACCCCATTTGCACCGAGGGAGGGAGGAGGTTTTAGTCAAGAAGCTATTAATGCACCGCCGAAGCGGAAATTCGAAGAATCTAAAGTTTATCACCATCCACAATTTGGACAGTCCCTTTTGCATAAGCAAACTGATTCTATGGTGTATGGTGATATGAGCTCAAGTCGAAATTATAACAGTTTTGAGCTGGATAGAGTGAATCGGGTTTTTGAGGACAAATCATATCCTCAACAAAGACCAAACTTTCCTATTGAATTGTTGGGGCAGCCCAATGTAGAGCCAAGGCCACCATATTTTAGTCGTCCTCCCCCACTCCCTAATTCCCCACCGCCTCCAAGGCCTGTGGAATTTCAGTTTACAGGGCGAGCTTCTTCGTCTGCACCTGGACCAAGCTCTTTATTTCCTGTTGCAGTGGGTTCGGCATCCTCTGTACAGTCACCATGTACTGTGTCTCAAATCAATACATCAGCATCTATGCCTTACTCAAGTAGTGCATATGAGGTATGCTAATGCTAGTTTATATCAGATTAGGCTGTTGGTTACGTTAAGGCTCATGAAGAAGTTAACTAGGTGTTGTTGGTCCTGGCAAAACCTTATCCTCATTGTTTGGAGACAAGTAGCAATTGCCAACTAGAGAAATCTCTGTGCAGTTTCTTAAAGCGAACCACCATTATAAATGCTATACTCATGTCTCACCAACATTCTTCTTTTTTTGTATGTAGAAAGTGATTTCATTTGATATAAATTTTTTCTTTTGGAATCACTTCATGTTGCCTGATACTTTGTCTAGTGATTTATGAAGTGGGGTTGGGGCTGAAGAATTCTCTATCCCACCGAGCCCTACTTTGTGTCTCGGTGATGTGGTTGGTGCTTTGGGCTGTGAAACCTTCTTGGTCCTCTAATTGGTTGTTTGCTATATATATGTTTCTAGGGGGCCAGTATGTGTAAAGCTCGGAAAGAAAGTTTTTACTTGTATTCATGCATGAGGTGTACTTACTGATTTCAATGTCTTAGACTTATATCGTGTTCTATACAGGAAATTCAAACTCATAAGCTGTCATCCAATATACATGTCGGAGGAAAGGATGTGTTTGCCTTGCGTCATCCGTCGCTAGATAAAGCCAAAATTATTGATGCATCCCTCATTTTAAAGGACCCACACCGTTCCAACCGACCAGATCATATTGTCTTGATACTCCGAGGACTTCCAGGTCTGAGCCCTTCTTTCCCGGAATCAATTGGCATTTCTTTAGAGCAGTGATGCTGACATATGCAGAAAATATCCGTCATAAAAAAAAATTGAATGCATTGACTTTGAAGTCCATATTTTCTTGTCCTACTTTCGTATTCATCATGGTTGCATTTTGTAAATTGAAATAACATCCTTACCTAGTAATCCCTTGAATATACTGCCTTAAACTTGATATAAGTATGCAATCTAGGATAGACAAATTACATAGGTTGCATTAGTATATTGGTTTCTTGTGTGATTGATTAAGTTGTAATGGATTAAGATATTTCTAAAGGCTCCGCGTGATGGCAACTCCAATATCTCTGAAATTAAGGTGTCATGGGTGGTGTTTAATTTCTTATCCCCAAAAATGTGAATATTGTTAGAAAAAATAGGTTGTGGGCTTGTCTGATTTACCTTAAAACATACTAAAGCTTGTCTAAATGTGAATTTGTTCTAAATGTTTCTTGTATTGACATACTAAGTGTGTGTTTGCAAATACTTTTACTGGTGATTTTTTGCTTGCTTTTGCTAAAAGTTGATGAAAGTAGATTTTAATCATTACTCAGCAGTGTTTGATATATTATTTTAAAAATCAGTTGTAAAAGCAGAAGTTTTAGTGTTTGAAAAAATTAATTAAATTAGTTGATTTTAATTTAAAAAAACATACTACTTGCTTAAAGCACTTAGGCTCTTTTCTCTTCATCTGAAAAATCATCAATTTAAGTTCAGATAAGTTCAGTTCTGCTTAGTATTTTTTATACTACAAATAAATTCAGTTCAGTTCAGACGAAGAGAACAAAGCCTTAGAAACATCTATTTTTCTGCTTCTGGTGGTTACCTGTTTATTTATTTTTATTTAAAAAGAACAGTTGCAGCAAAAGTTGTAATATAAAACACTAAATCTCTACTTTTTATACTTGAAAAGCACAAAATCACATTTTTAAGCATTTGCAAACACACACTAAAGCTTACCTATATATGTTAATACATCATTGTTTTTGTTGAATTTTCCTACAAGTATGTAATTCCAAGTCATTGAATTCTCCTTACGAGTTCCATCAATAAGTTGATGTCTACCGATTTTTGGTAATTACACCTGTAATCTATCTTGTGCAACTCGTTCATGTTGAGTCTAAGTATTGCAAATGTATATGTTTAGCATCGATCAAGATTTAATGTCGAATAACAAACTCTCCTAGGGAATTTGGAAGGATCTTTTTTCAAGTCAAACTTAAAATTGAATATATTTTGTCACGGTGATGACTGATGAAGACATTTGACCTCACAGAAGTCATAATACGAACACTTGTTACTCAATCCTCAGGATTTGAACTACACTAATACAAAATTACAACCAAACATACTAAAAATTCAATCCAATTACAAATTTATGTGTTTTCTTTTTAATTTAATTGCATGTGAAGAATGTGTTATTAACTGCATATAGTGACCATTACATTTTGTTTTCAGGCAGTGGTAAGAGCTACTTGGCAAAGTTTTTACGTGATCTGGAGGTCGAAAATGGTGGCAATGCTCCACGGATCCATTCCATGGATGATTATTTTATGACTGAAGTTGAAAAGGTATTTGCATGCATAAGTCTCGCCTGGTATAACTGAGGTTATAAAAAACCATAAAATTGCTGTCATTCTTAACTCATTACTTGTAGCTTTTGGTTTATGATTCATGGTAAATTGCTTCCATTTAAGTTGCGAAGAGCTGAAGAAGTTTCAGTGGATCATTTATGAAATTGTTTACTCTGATTTGCAGGCCGAGGAGAATGAGAATTCTGGTTCAGGTCGACGGAAGAAGCAAGCTGTGAAGACTGTCGTCGAATACTGTTACGAGCCCGAGATGGAAGAGGTGATGCATTAATTTTATTATTCCGTGTATATAAGCTTAATCCTGTGTTTTGAATGTTTAGATTTTTTAATATAAATTTTAGCCTCAAGTAGGTTGGAATTTTATTTTATTACACTGCCAAAAGTCTAGAGAGACCAAACAATAGTAAGAGGCCAGAAGACCTACACTCAAAATCAAATCTGATACCTTGTGTATCTACGGACTTTACCCGTTATAATAAAATATGATATAAATCAGTTCTGTAATATCGTGAGTATATTCTTCGGTTCTTTTTCTGTTGACACCTGCACTTCTCTCCCTACTTTGCACCTTCGCCGCGGAACCCTAATCCGACCTGAAATCCACTGAGATATGCTATTTCCTTTGCAGCGGTGTTATTCGCCGCTGTGTAGATGGTCTGACATCCCACATTGGTTAAGAGCCAAAAGGTTAAAAGACATATAAGTAGACACACACTTTCAAACTTTTGGTGATTCCACATGCGAACCTGTGAGGGTCTAAAGCGGACAATACCAACAAGATGCGTTTGGTCCAGTCATTGGTAACTGTGCCGGCCCAAATGTTTCATTTTTTTGTTTTATAATCGAACCCATTCAATTGGTCTGTATCTTTATTTGCAGTTCCTATGATTATTGGATACTTATGAGGTATGAAAAAAAGTGATTGGATGAGATTTAAAGATAACTTGCATACTGCAAAAGCAATTGTGAAATGATGTCAGTATTTCGGTGTGATTGTGTGGTGGTTTGTAATGATCCTACTTTGTTATGTTACCTGGCTTACTGTTGGGTACTTGTATGTACATGTTACTATCTTATGTTTTTAATCTCGGTTCATGGGATAATCTGCATGCTATAAAAAATTACTATCTTCTATTCAAATTTCAAAATAAATGAAGTTCTAGCATCTTTCACTTTATACTCTTATTTAATGACAATTCTGCTTTGTTGGGGAAGCAATTATTTGTGAATGAAAAAGTGGTCATCAGTTTGGAAATTATAACATATTGGATTTGGTTAAAATTGGAATCATTAGGATACCTAGAACTTCATTTATTTAATAAAAAATAGTGAAGACAACTTCATCCAAACGAGTAGAGCTATTTTCGAGCTGATCGAGCTCGGCTTGAAAAAAGCTTGACTCGTTTGAGCTTAAATTATAGCTCGATTACATTTTTGAGCTCGAATATTGATAAGCTCGGCTCGAAAGCTCGACGAGCTGTCTTCCCTTAGAAGCTGTCCAGTTTACTGTTCATGCACATAAATTAAGGAGAGTAATATTTTAACACTATATAGTACATGTGGGGTTTACTTTATGAATTTATTGGTAGTTGGTTTGATTGTTTAAATTACTTTTTAACTTTATTAGGAGTAGTGGAGGATATAAAATTATATAATTGTTCTTAAAATGGCAAAGAAATGAAAGTGGACAACTTCAACAGGAATCCCAAAATGGTAAAAGTGGACAGCTTCTATGGGAAGGAGGGAGTATATATATGTACATACTCCTATATAATTATAATTATAATTATGAGTCGCACTCCAGCTTTTGAGTAATTTTGGTAAGACATTTTGTTAATTTTGGGAAGGTTTCGAGCTTTCGAATCGAGCTATATTCGAGCTCGCGAGCCGAGCTAAATTTGAGCTTTCGAGTTGCGAAAGCTTAATTTAAAAAAAATAATCTTGCGAGCCGAGCTCCAATAAGGAAATTTTCTTTCGAGCTCGAGTTGAGCTTCATCCAAGTTTTCCTTAACGAACCGAGCTTTACAAAAGCTTGGCTCGGCTCGTTTGCAGCTCTAGGAGGGAGTATAGTCTGTTTATCTGGTAGTTTCTATGCTGGGTTTATAGTTCAGCTGCAGATAGATGTCTTCTTTATGTGTAGAAAAACCAACGAATTTACACGTCTTCGTTCAGATTTCTGATGACTCTCCCTTTCTTCATGCTATGAATCTCTTAATGTCTTGACACACACTCACACACACAAGAGAACTAGCTACAGTTTCCTCAAATGGTTAAACATTAGTGTCTGTTTGGTTAAGAACTAAAATTCAGAAATCGGGTTAAAAACACCTAAATTTTAACATAACTCAAGGTTGTAACTCTATACCAAACACTCCCTAAGAGTTATGTGCCATAAAATAGGCCACATGAATACCTGTAATTTGCATCATCTGGTCTGTTTAGTTTTCTCCTTTCTTTTTCGTGTGTGGTTTGCATCTGTTCTGTTTTCACTGGTGTTTCGGATCTAACTATTTGCTTTTATATCAGGCATATCGGTCAAGCATGCTGAAGGCATTTAAAAAGACCCTTGATGAAGGATTGTTCTCCTTTGTAATTGGTATGATTCAAATATGGAAACATACATTTCCATTAGAAAACAATTCCTTTTCTGCTGCATTTCATTTTCTCAGACATTCAATAATTTGTTTCTGGAAAGCTTTATGTTTTCTTTTACTCCTGCAATTTATTTTTAGTACATTGTACATGGTAATTGTTTTCTGTGTTCCCAGTTGTTGCGCTGAAAGTGGCATAATTCAGGTTACTGCGAATGCCAGTGTGATGTTCTATTTCTTTTTGAAAGTTTGTTGTGTGTTCTTGAAACATGAATTAGCAAAGCAATCATTATTACTAAGGGTAGAATCTAGGATGTACACAAAAATAGCTTAAAGGCTTATCTGTATTATAAATTAAGTGGCAGTGCCTTAGCACTGCATTTAGTTTGACTAACTACAAATGCAGTTTATTCGGCCATTGACCCACTTTCTTCCTGGTATTTGTGCATCTTCTTAGTGGATGACCGCAATCTGCGGATAGCTGATTTTGCTCAGTTTTGGGCAACAGCAAAGGTATACTCTCATTCTTTCTGACGCGGCCTCGGTATGTGTCATTTTTTTCTTTTTTGGAATAGTTTAATGATAGTAGATGTTGAATCAGTATTGAAGCTGTGGTTTGTCCAACATCGTTTTCTGGTGTATCTCCACAATTATGAAGTACAAGCGAAATAAGAAGTTACTTTGGTCATATGCATAGATAACCATTGGATTTCGGAAGTGCATGTTCTTAGTCAACGTTATGTTTTCTATTGGTTGCTACACAAATATGAACCTGTTTTCTTATTTCAAAGTTATTTAACTCTTCTAAAATATTTGTCTGTGCTGCTATACTGTGGATGATCATAGGTCATGATTGTTACCAGTTCCAGAAGTTGGACTCGCATGCTTTATTAACCTATTTCTATGAATGTAGTTTTGTCGCGTTCGTTTAATACAACAGCTTTGTGTTTCTTAGAGAAGTTTTAAGCGAATAGCTTGATATAATTTTTCTGGGATGAGTAATTGTGTCATAGAAGTCTCCTAAATATAGTGTTCATCTTGTTATTAAACTTCTTCACCAAATTGCAAAAGCCTTTACTTTTTCCATTTTTTTGTCCACTCTTTTTGCATTTAACAAGTTCTTGTTTGGTTATTTTATATTGCTTGCATTCAGAAGTGATACATGGATTGTAATGTCAGCAAGTACCAAAATTGTCTCAAGTATAAACTATTTAGACTAATAATTAGTAATGTAATTTGGTTCAAGTACTTATGAGTGTCAAGTAACTAGCTAAGGGATCGCACTTTCAGAGAGGGAATTTGACAAGGGAAAAGCCTAGGGATACGATTTCACTGTTGTTTTGATTCTAAGTAATCTTTGTCCAGAAGTCAAACTATCTTATCATGAGGATATCATCTTTCCAATCTTTAACACAACATAAAAAGATGCATCCAAGAATTAGAAAGTCACGAACGGTTGTGTGAATCTTGGCAGAATTAATTCTTTTGAATTTCGTGCAAAATTAGGCCAAACATGAACAGACATCAATAATGAATTAATCATTGATCAATCCATAACCAGGGAATAATGTAAAAATCAACATCAAGAAATTAAACATCTATGTATAGGCACAGTATATTATAAGTATAACCTAGAAACAAGAATTAGCTTATCATTGACAAACTAACTAGAACAATGATAAACAAATCATCCCTGGAAAAGATGGAGGAAAAATTAACCACCTGCTTCTTGGTCCAGACTCCAGAGTAATAAACGTGAATTATGTCTGTAATTGGAGTTGTCTAACAAAATCCTAGCTAATAGTAGTATTTTTATCTGAAAGTGCAATAATGAAATTTAAACTCAAAAGAAATCAGTCTTGGGAAAATATGCAACTCATGTTATCCCTGAAAATCATCATTAGAGTCATATAAGGTGGGAACCTTCAAGAATTGGACCGCCATAGCCAAGTGTGGGCGGGCCTTCACTTAAAAGAAGGTGTCTTCAAATGTTCATCCTTTTTGCCCAACCTTGCATAAATGACCAACGTCAGCAATCCTATATTAAATCTACTAAAATCAAGTTAGCTAGAACCAAATTATTTTTTTGGGGATTCTGGAAAAACACTTCACAATCGATTTAATTTTCCCTTTTCGTCTAACTTGGAAATTCATAGAAAATTCTGTCTCGCAATTTCATCATTCAAATGGCTTGGATCACGATTAGTCCGGATCCAGCAAAATAATTTGAAATAGTAGTGAAAAGAAAAAAAGAACAAAAAAAGCCTGGGGCGTATCGTCCAAATCATATAAACTCACAAATTTTCAATTAGGGGACTCCAATAATTTGGTATAAAGCAGACTTATCACCAGACCGATAAGTTCCTTGCCGAACATATAGGATTTGTCATTTGCATGGAGCATATAATAATAAGTTAATAAGTGGTTGTTTGTTGGCGACTTGGCGTCTTTGTTTCTAGTTAACTTGTTGATCTGGTTTAGCACCTCAACAAGTTCAAGTTGTTTGCTCTTGTTGTTTCTTAAGCTGTTAGGCTTGATTATTAGAATCAACACATTGAATTACCATGTTCTGTAATCTGGATTTCATATAATGTTTATTCTTTTTTATGCATATAGCCAAATTATGTACAATTTAATTACTGCTCAATATGAGACGATGTAATGTTTCGAGGTATGCTGACTGTCGAAGAAGCTAATTTTAGGGCTCTACACCAGTTAAAAAGATGCTATGCCGATCTCGCAGGTCCCAACTGATATATCATTTGAAAAAAAATGAAAGAAATTTTAGAAGATTAAAATGCAATGTTAGCTTCCACCAAAATCAACTGAAACCTTGTATGTCATCTTGGTTTGTGATTAGATCTAATATGGCTGACATTTCATTCAAAGCTTATTAATTTATAATTTGACTTGAGAATTCAGATCCTATAGTTTTTTGGCTTATTTTAACATGTATTATGTTGCTTTCTAAAATACCCAGCTGAAGCTTCTTATTATTTCTCTAAATGTAAGCTTATGTGATTGTAACGATCGAGTGCTCTACTTGGTAGTGCTGAATACACTTAATTTTTGTGGACACCTCAAAATGCCCAATCCTCTTTCACTGGCAATGTTTGGTTACTGGATGCGGGTCTTTATTTCTTTATTTTATACTCCCTCTGATAATTTTGAAAGCTCCTTGAACTTTTAATATTGTAAAGATTGAATTAAAACTGTAAGCCGTGTAATATTTGACTATAGAATGAATAAATATTTGCAAGTGGGGTATTATTTAATTAAAGAATAAGTGATAAAGGTGTGATGAAATATTAAATGTGTATGTGGTGGGGACAAAATTTTTTGAACGGAAAACTTTGAGAGGAATCCCAACAGGAGAAGTTGAGAAACTTAAGCGAAACAGAGGAATTATGTTTTTTTAAAATTTCGTTGGGTGGGCACGTTTGGAGAGGCATGCATGAGTATCTTGGATTTGTAAAGAGTGGAGCACAGTTCTTAGAAGTCCCCATGAAGCGCTCTTCCCTTTGTTATTTTATCTCACTTTTAACCCCCCCCCCCAAAAAAAAATAATAATAAAAAATAAAAAATAAAATAAGAAGGCCCTAATTGACACTTGCTCGTGTGCATCTCTCTTGTCCACTTGTCTGTTTCTCTCAGTAATAATTTACTTGGTATTTCCATGGTTTTGCCTCCTTATATGATCCTTCATATTTTGAATTGCAGAGGTCGGGTTATGAGGTCTACTTGCTGGAAGCCACATACAAGGATCCGGCGGTGAGTCCTTGTTTGGTTTTTGTTGAGTATGAATCGAAAAATCATAGCTTTCCTCCTCTGACATCCAAAAAGTACTTCATTTTTCTTCTTGACAAACATACCCCCATGCATTAAATTCGCCCTTTATTATATCATTATTATTTTTTGCTCCTCATTCCATGTCCTGTGGATTAAAATATGTGTATTTCCCTGGAGAAGGATAAGCTGAAGTTAGAGGACTAAAATTTTCTGGAAAAATATAAATGGAATGTTTGAAAAATGTGCTAACGCTATAGTTGGAAACTTGTGATTTTGCTTGCTTTAAATATACTGTGCAACCTGTAAAATATTCTTATTGCAAGTATGTTGGGTGTGAAGATTGACGGAAAGGTTTTTTTTTTTTTTTTTTTTAATTGACGTTGAATCCTTTGGAAATTTGTAAAGTAGAGTTAACGACAATAACTTTACATTGCCTTGAAAGTATGAATAAATTAAATGCCCAATAAAAAAGCATTGTGAATTTTACTGGGTCATCAATAATTTGCTAATAGGAGATTTATGCCCTACATACATCCAAACTGAATATTAGCTACCCACCATCATTGGTGAATATCAAACTGGAATCTGCTGTGTTGGTTAATGTCTTTTGTATTTTAGGGATGTGCTGCCAGGAACGTACATGGTTTTACTCTTGCTGATGTACAAAAGATGGCTAATCAGTGGGAAGAAACTCCTTCCCTGTATATGAAACTTGATATCAAGGTATTTTTACGTTAAGGTTTCCTTTCCTATTATGCAAGTTGGAGCTTGATGAGAACTCTGATATTATACCTTTGTAATGAACTAATTGCTTGAATTCTATAATCTGCTGATGACACCCAGTCTTTACTGCATGGAGATGACTTGGAAGAGAATGGGATTCAGGAGGTAATTCCTGGATTTTCTACTTCAGTTTCATGCATAATTGGCGAATAAACTTTGTATGTTTAAAGAGTTAAAAATTTGCTCTAATTACACGTTATAAGTAACTCAGACGATACTTGTTTGAAATTTGATGAATCGAGTAAATATGGTTCACAAGGATAAGCACATTTGTATTGACAATTGTGACAAGACTGAGGAACATCCTTTCCCCATGTATTGTAATATTATTAGAGTTCCAGAATTTCCATAGAACTGCATATCGTGTTAACCATCTTATGTTCCAGGTTGATATGGATACAGAAGATAATAATGTTGGTGAGTCCCCTGGACGAGAGGATGCAAATTTTGAAAAGGTTTCAAGACTTTCTGGAGGTAATTTTGCCGATGGTATGCTTTACATCATGTTGGAATTAGTCATTTTGCTTAATTTTTGTTTCCTTCAACTGTTTCCTATTTAAATTCCATTTTGCTCTTCCTAATTCAGCCCTTTTATAAGTCTAGTAACAATGTCAATGCCGGATAGCAGAGAGTAGTAGCTTCACTTACCTCGTGTAAAGTATGGGGAAAGTTCCAAAAAAAGCACCCTACGTAAGCCACCTACCATTTCTGGTACATTGACTAAACCCTGCCCAATTTAGGTAGCTCATAGTGTGACAATGTCCAAATATGGCAACCATGTGAATAAGCTTCACCTGTCACTTTGCAAATTCAAAATTCTGTTGGGCCAAAATGCAAATAAAGTGATTCCAAACAACCCCATTATCCAGAAATTCTAAATTACCCCATTGTATTGAAATTTCTTTTTTCTGTCATTGTTTTTGTGTTTTTCATTTTTTAATGAAATGCGATGTGTTTGCAGTTACTTTTTATAAAAAATGGGTAAGTTGATTTTTTATTATAATGGAGTTTATCACTGCATTTGCATATGGTCCAACGTGTTTATGTATCTATAGATTGACACATGTCACTTGAGTATGCTGCCACTTGTCATAGGTTCCTCAAATGAACAATGGTCCATTATATGGCTCGAAAACCGGGCATGGTTTAGTTAAGGTGCCAAAAAGGGTGTGTGGTTAAATAGGGTGCCCCTTTCTATTCTCACCTGTAATCTATAATAGCGAATTCATTATTGAAACACTCGATGTAGAAGTTGTGTTGTTCATTCGTTCTATTTTGATTAACCATTTTCACATGGATACATATACTTCTGATTCAGTAAAGCAGTGGAAGTATCCTCAAATGTTAATAATTATTTCACTGGCACAACTCTCTCTGTTGTTTTAGACATATTATTTTGAATGATGCTGTTGATCACCTTGTAAAATGTAGATGCGCTAAATAGCGAGTATAGAAGTGCTGGAGACGATCTTCCGAATCAGTTAGTGAAGGAATTGGGAAAGAGTAAATGGTCAACTGATTTGGATGAGGACAATGTCCACGAGACTGAAGTGACTTCAAAAAAATCAGCTAAACCCATTGGTTTATCAAAACCATTTCGGAAGAAAGGTAAACCTGTCCGTTGGGCTGATCAGGTATGTCTTTTGAGTTTTTATTGAGCTGAAGGACATAAGTTTTACTTTACTAATAAAAAAATTTAAACATAGCTTCTACTAGGTTCCTGGAACTAATCCAAATCGGGAAATTATTGCGTAGACCGGGTCTATGACTTTTTCATAGACCTTTATGGCCAGGAATCATCCAAAACACACATTGATTAAGTGTATTGATTAAGTGTGACCCACACTTGTTTGCCATTGTAGAGCATTCTAACCACATGGTCATATTGTAGACCTGGTCTAGGTAACTATTTTCCATCCAAATCAGACATGACTGTGTTTTACTTACCACAACCAACAATAAAATGACTTTTGGTCGTCGAGCAGTAATTGAAAAGTAGTTTGTGGATTCTGCCTTTTGAACTTTTCGAAGTTCCTGAAATGGTGAAAATTCTCGGCTGTGGATGAAACAATAGTGGCTGTTCACAGGTTTTAGATGAAACAATGGTTGGTGTAAAATGACTCAAGTCAAATAGCTTTGACTGATTAAAACATGAGTACAAGAGGTGCTTACCTGGTCTTCTCTGACAATTTTTAACAAGTCAACAACAATATTTATTTACCAGAATAACTTGGTGATTCTCTAATATGTTTCCAGAATTCACCTTGTGGACATCCATTACATGGCCACTATTATTATGTTCACTCAGAAAAACCAACCTCTTTCTAGATCGTCGAACTCTGAAGTTCTAAAGAATGTGGACTGACACTTTTCAGGTTGGCAGAGTTGGCTTTTCGATATCTGCTGGGAAATCGACAAATATATCTTTGATAATAGGTCCAGGTTCTGGATACAATATGGTAAATGCCTGCCAGCTGTTCATTTTTGATAAGTTTGTTGGTGTAATAATCATAATGTGGCTTGTGTAATAATGTTTCTGTGGTGACTAGAGCGCTTCTCATTTTTGTATATAGTAAACATGTCTGTTTGTGTGACTGCAGAAGTCAAATCCCTTGCCGGATGAAGAGAAGCTCAATCAAAGAAGTGGTCAACCCAGGGGGAAAAATGCTTTCCAACAACGGCTGCGGGCTGAACGTGAGTCCTTCAGGGCTGTATTTGACAAGAAAAGGCAAAGAGTCGGCGTGCTTAGCCTGAATGACGAGTAGTTCCTTACTACGTGTCCAATTTTCGTATAGATAGATGTATGTACATTGACAGATGTTGTGGAAAATCATGCTGTTGTTTTCCTGCTGACACATGTGGGTTGAAGAACAAGATCTGAGAACTGGAGGTGAGGTTTGTGCATATGTAATTTGATATACTCGTATGTTTGATCCAGTCACCCTTTTCATATAGAGATAATTACAATAAAAAATCAATATTGGGGTTCCATTACCATTTGGTCCATCTCGATAACGAATAGATGGTGACAAGCCCCGAAAATTTTCAGTCCGAAGAGTTGTTCCGGCTCCATTTTTTAGGGGCTGGGCTTTTGGTGTGATATTTGGGTCTAGCCTAGCCCTAGCTCCATTATAATAAGGTAGAAATCAAGTCGGTACTCTCCTGGAAATTTTAATTCAAAAAATGACATTTCATCTTTACCCTCAAATCTATCTTGTATATTGCCTTTTATACCCTTTAACCTAATATACTCACCTCTCTTCTTTCTCGCTTCTTTCATCTTTCTCTCCAACCACCACCGGACAACCACCACATCACTTCTGCTGTCAACCACCCACCACCTCCTATCCACCACTGCCACTGCCTCCACACCCATCCACCACCACTGCTAGTCACCCACCACCACCCTTGCTTCACCGTTCAGCCACCACACCACCCCTGCCTCCACCCATCGCCACCTGCCGCCCAGCACCACCACCACTTCCCATCAAGATCTGGTCGTTGCTTGATGATGATGACCATGATGGCTCGATGAAGAGACACGATGATGAGATCTCAGATCTGTCCCACCACTCTTCCACTGCATCCATCGCCGTCCACCACCCATCCATCCTCCACCACCTCTACCAGATTTGTCTAACCATCCACCACCTCCACGAGATCAGCCACCACCTTCACGAGATCCGCCACCCACCACCTCTCCCCGTCCAAGAAGGAGGCACCCCCCCCCTCCAGATCTCACTCACCATCTTCTCCGGACCACCACTACTTCCACTGCTAGGGTTTTTTAGAACTGTATTTTAGAACTCTAAAAATACAATGGACTCTATCATTGAAATGTAGATACAGTACGACTGTATCATTGACATGTTAATATACATTTCCACTGTATTATTACAATGTAAATATACAGTCCGACATATTTAAACTTAATGTAAAGTTAGAAAAACCGAAAAAGAGAATGTGAAATTTACAAAATATGACAATTTAAGATATGCCAACTTAAATATGACAATTTAAGATATTAAAGATAAATTTTTCAGAATCAGGTCATTTTGGAGTATTCAGGAGCATAATTGTACATTCAAGTGGGGTAGGTCTTTTTGTGATTTGGTTTTGATTCTTTTTTTGATTTGATTTTGTAAGGAGGTCCTTGGTAAGAATTAACCCTTATAATAAGGTTGGGGACAGCCCGGGCCTACTAGTGGGCAGGCCCAACATGTCTGGTTTTTTTTTTTAATTTTATTTCATCTTTCTTTTTATTGAAGAGTGAAGTAAAATTTATATTATGGAAATAAGTGAAAATTATATAGTTCACACTTCACACCAAAATCCATATTTGAAAGATGGATGAATTATAAAGTAGTGATATCCACAAATTTTTTACTTTCTTTCCTATAAATTAGTAGTGTCTATTTGTATGAGCTTCTAAATATTCCCTTAACTAATTATAATATTTCCAAAATATCATCACAAACATCAGACTAATTTATTGATTTATTCCTAGAATCACTCGCTCTAATTATGGAAGGATTTCTATTCAGCCAAACATCTCTATCCGATTTTGTGGATGCTTGTTTTATTCACATGATTTGATGATGCTCCTTGTTTTGAAAATGCGTCATTGTTGATGGTGTTTTGGATGTTTGTATAATGGTGCATTAGATGCTTGTTTATTCATATAGTAAGTATACTATAAGGTAAGACTTTCCTATACAATATGAAAATCGGGATCAATGCCAAAAACCGGCTAATTAACCAAACACGTGGTTTTCGAGCCAATCGGCCGCCTAAAATGAACCGGACCGGCTCCCTATATATAGCCAAAACATCACGCTAAAACCTAGAAAAAGAAAAACACATAGCAAAGGTGTTTCTGCATTTTTTCCCGTTTCTCTCTCTACAATCACACACATCTGAGATCTCACTCGATCTGCTCACGTGAGCATCAGTTTCAGAAGAAGACGGGTATCTCCGATCATGGAGCACGGCGAACATCAGGATGAAGTCGACATACTTGCGGAGAGGCTTATCGGAGGATTCAGTAAGGGTATCGAATTCGAGGTAGAGGCGACGGGAGGCTTTCTTCTTCGGGAGGGGGTCGAGGACGATGGCGGATTCTTCCTCGACTTTAGCGCCTTTTGGGAAGGGGTTTGGGGATGATGATGATGATGAATAGATATGTTCTGGGCTCCTCTGGCACGTATTTGGTAAGTGCTGTTATGAACTAAATGATGATGATGATGAATAGATCTCCTACTATTTGGTAAGTGCAGTTATGAAGGAAATTTAAGCACGTATGATCTCTCCCTACCTTGTCTTAGTTTTTCCACATAGAGACATAGAAATATGAATATGAATATGATTTACTTCATCATGAATAAGGCCATTTTTGGAAGGTTCATGTCACTACCATTTGATTTTACGATCTGATGTCTCCAGATTTGAAATTCGTACAGTGAGTAATCGAATTATTTTGCAATTATGTTAGTGGTGTTTTGTTATGGTTTGAAGAGCTGATGATATAGTTTTAAACATTATTGTTATGGTTTTAGCTTGTGTTGAATGTTTATGATTGTTATTGTTTTGGCGCATATGCTATAGTTTCAATACCTATTGTTGTAGTTTTAAGCTGCAATGTTATTGTTTTTAACCTTGGCGAAACATTTATGATTTGATTTTTTTGCAAATGCTATTTTATAGTTTTAAGAGGCTCTTATTGTTTTAAAATGCATTGTTATGGTTTTAAACATCAATGTTAATAGTCCATTTTCCTTTACGCTCCTCCTCTTCGTTGTTTTTAGCTTTAAGAGGCATTCTTATGTTTATAGCTGTGTTGGATGTTCGTGATTTGTTATAGTTTTAATAGGCATTGCTATAGTTTTAATGTACAATGTTATGGTTTTAAACATTAATGTCGCTATATTTAGCTTATGTTGAATATTTCTGCCTCTTATTGATTTAAGCGCATATTTTATAGTTTTAAAACCTATTGTTGTAGTTTTAAGCATCAACGCTAGTGTTTTAGCTACTGAGAAATATTTATGATTTGATTTTTTTGCAAATGTTTTGTCATAGTTTTAAGAGGCAATGTTATGTTTTATGTATCAATGTTACTATTTTTAGCTTGTGATGCATGTTCCTGCTTTATTATGGTTTCAAGATGCACTATTATGGTTTTTAGCCATCAATGTTACTGTTTTTAGCTTGTGTTGCATATTCCTTCTTTGTTTTTAAGCACCAATGTGATAATTTTGATGAGAATTGTTATGGTTTTAACCCAGTTAGTGAATGTTTTAAACAGGTGCTAACGATGACATCAAGTTTTATGATAGGTCTCTCAAATGTGTCACTGCAGTATGGAAGCAACAAGCACGAACAAAAATGTTTATTGCAATTTTTTTATGAGAATAAATGTTTCAATATTGTAATGACTGAATATTTCAAGTAGTTTATTTTAAGCTCGTTTATTGATGTTTTAGTGGCATCCCTGAAACTTTTAGACTTGTTTAATGGTGGTTTAATTATATTAGAATGTCACTTAAAACTATAACAATCCATCTAAAAAATTATCATGTAGCTCCTTAAAACCATCACACCATCTCTTAAAACATTAACAAGAGAGGTTAAAATTATAATTGAAACATATAATACTGACGCATTAAAACCATCACATCATCTTTTAAAACATTAACGAAATATGTTAAAAGTGTAACTAAAACTTTCAATGCTAACAAATTAAAACCATAACATAATCTATTAAAAGCATAACGAAAAATGTGTGACTCGGCGGTTTTTTTTAAAAACTCGGCCGGTGAGTCCGCTAAAACCCAAGAAATGCGAAAAACACAAAATAATCTTGACTTTCCTACCTTTTAGGAAAATCTTACCTTTTCCAAGACTTTAGCTTAGTCATATGCTTGACGAAATGCGCTTTTTTTGTGGATGTTTGTATAATGGTGCATGAGATGATTGTTTATTCATATGATTGACGAAATGCTCCCTTTTTGTGCATGCTTGTATAATGGTGCATGAGGTTCTTGTTTTATTCATATGGATTGATGATGCATGTATAATGATTCAAAATGATGCTTGGGTTTGAAACTCAGATTGTTTTGTTTTTGAAAGTATATTAGAAACCAAAATATTTGATTAGATATTTAATTAAGGGAGTGATTATATAAAATGATAATGTTTCATTTCAAAGTTACTAAATTTAATGAAATCATTAATTTGTAGAATGTTTTTCACTAATTTGTAGTAAGAAGCTTTTTTTTATGTATATAAATGTGTAATAAGTTTATGAAACTAACACTATTTTGTAATTATTTCTATAAACTTTGGGCGAGAGAACAACCAGACTTCACCAACAAGAAAGAATTACATATTTCAAGATACTTTGCAAAAATATTACCACCAATCAAAACTATACCTGGAAATAGTTGGATAAGTGTAACCGGAACCGCAACCTTAATCGTTCAGGGAATGACTGGTTGCAACCACAGCTGGTCAGATTTTCGGTCGATTACGGTTGGAACCGTAACGAGTCCGCTTTAATTTTCCTTAATTTTCAGATAATTCCAGACGAAATATTAGTTCACAAGTTTCAGTGAAAATTATGTGTTGTTCGGGGGAGGGGTGGTGAATTTTATTACACTATCATAATTTCTAAAATATAACGGCGAAAGTTATTTCTTTGGTAGTTAGGGCCAACCCCTTTTATTAATTATTTCAATAAAATAATTTTTTAAGTGTTAATAACTAATAATTCCTCACATGTTTTAGTAAAAAAATACCTTTTTGGCAGGGGCTACCCCACCCGAATTTTTTTATTCGACTGACATAATTTATCACAAAGTTTCTTATTTCAGCAAATAAATTTCTTACATGTTTGATAAATAATATTCTTGGACGCGGGGGAGTGGATGTTGTAACATAATATCTCACATGTTTCGGTGATATTTGGCTAATATAAATGTTCGTATGTTTGTTTCGGTGGAAAGTATTATAGAGAGGGGGTTGTGGTGGCCCAGTGAGAGTGTAAAAACATAATGTTATAATCGGTTAAGCAACAAAATTGTAACCGCTTCTTACAATTAATTATTCATTCATGGTATGGTAATAACTTGAAACTATTTGATGGTTAATTATTAAGGTTATTAACCAACCATCACCATTTCAAGATGAATGGTGATAAATATTTTACAATGTAATTACTACACACCTATAAGGCTACAACTTCTAACAAGTGACCCGAACCGTTTTTTACAAAAATAAAGGTCGGAAAGGTTGGTTTGGTTTTTAATATAGTGCATATATATATATCTATACTACTTTTAAAAGGAATTTATTTTTCTCCCACATAAGGTAGTTGGGTCATGTGACAATTAAATGTGCGATATTGTATACTTTTAGACCCTTGTTTTTTGCCTTGGATTCAGTATTTGTATCGTTTTATGGTAAATACAAACTTCGTGTGTATTTCGTAGGTCATGATCACGTTTTTGAGGAATTGCACGATTTCAGACGTTAAAACGACATAATTGTGCGAAATCGAGAAAGTTAAGCAAATACGCCGGATTTGCCGTTGTACGGAGTTCGAGGAGTCAAAACATGTCATGTCATGCGACCAACCAATGCGAAGATAATTGAAGATGCAACAACATTGTAGAAGACCACTTTACGAGGAAACGAAGTTACGAAGCCTGAAATCGAAGAACAAAGAAGAACATACAGAATCTGCAGGAATCGCACTCTGCGGCCATTGTGGACATGAAGCCTCTCTATGACCTTGTGGACCGCATGATGGAGTGCTGCATTTTCTGGGCCATTTTTCACGGCTTTGTCATTTAGGGTCCACCTTCCTAAACCTTCCTTAATGATGAATGGCGGCTAGAGCACGAAATTTCAAGTATAAATAAGACCTCAGGGGTCTTATAATTCTACACCGCTCATAAAGCAGCTCTCCTGAGAGAGAACCAGTCCTCGGGAAAGTGGAACCCCAAAACCGCTGGCTGTCAGACACCCAGAAGGAGGAAACCCTAGAAGCAGCACGAAGACATCAGAGACTAAGCTGCTGCTTCTTCTCCTCCTCCTCCTCCTCCTCCTCCTCCTCCTTCTTCCTTTTTTTTTGATTTCTGTCTTATAATACTATGAGTAGCTAACTTTCACTTGTAAAGTCGAACCACCGTAATTCTTCTTTTGCTGCTTCTTTATATACCGTGATATATTAATGGAATAGTTATTAGACGTAAATCATGGTTATACAACTCTATACATCCTTTGTAGGTTTGATGTTCTGCTGAGTGACACAGTAGTTTCATTGAATTGAGTAGGGGTACTCGTGCCGACTGCGCCTCCTGCACCATAGTATTATGCCCTGCTGTCGTTAGAGGTAATCGCGTAGGATTTTAACTAGGAAGTTGGGAGTAGCATAGCAGAGGGAGGTCGGGATCCTTTACACCTTCCCACCATCGATTTCATCTAAATTAATTAGGGTTTACTACGATTCAATCAATCTTTTCTGCAATCATCTGCTTACTTTCTGCATACAATTTACATGCGTTATTTGTTTGTTGCTATGCTAAGTGTCCGTGGAGAATGACATCCCGAGTCAGCTTTTTGCTATAAACTGTGGATTTAAGGACTTCCGACTTATAAATTTAATCTTGATTGTATTTAGGGATTATAGGTTCTACAATGAAAATCGAAATCTCTGAGTGCACATCAAAATTTGGCGCCGCTGCCGGGGACACTTGACCGCTCAAGCAAGTTTCGATCGTCCGAGATAAGTTGAATCCTTTCTTTCGCTTTACTTTACGCACTGTCTTTTAATTCGTATAGCATAAACCAAAACAAATTTTATAAATCCTGTGGGAATCGACCTCCACAGCAAAAAACCCAAAAATATTTTCTTTCGTATTAGTTTGTTTTCTTATTAAACAATCCAAAAACACGTAATTTTATATTTATGTTTATTATCTTTCTAGTATTATCTATCCATATCTGCAAAAGTTTGTCTGTTAGTCTTTATGCAAGGCAGGAGAAGCGCAGAAACACCAGTAGTACCGTTTAAAGATGACATAGATAAGCTTGAAAGGCGAAAATTTCCTACTACCATCATGGAGTCATCTAGCAACATGAGTAGAGAGGAAAACAACAACGACAATCTATCTAGGAATGTTGCAACTTCTAAGCTTGAGAAACTGCTTAAGATTCGACTGAATATCCAAGCTGAGAGAGAAGAGCTGGAACAGGAAAGGCTAAGGATAGCCGAGGAAGATTAATGATAGATGAAAATCGAAGAAGGGATAACTACACAAGGGTAGAACTGGTGGACGAAGACGACAGACCCATGCGCGACTATGTCATGCCAAAGCTTACACCGCATGCCTCGAGCATCTATCTGGAGAGGATCGCGAGAGAATATGATCTAAAGGGAACTCATCTGAACCAACTACCACACTTCTACGGGTAACCCAACTGAGGACCCGATGCACTTTATGAGGGAATTCTACGCAATAGTTAGAGGTATACCATTGAATGGGCTCACGGAATGTCAACTTAGAAAAAGGGTTTTCCCTAGCTGCCTTAAGGACAAGGCAAAGAACTGGCTTATCTCACTACAGCCAGACAGCTTGACTATATGGGACGAGGTTTTCAACAAGTTTATGCTCAGATATTTCCCATTGAAGAAGACATCTGACCTGAAGAGCCAGATCCAAAACTTCAACCAATTTGACGGAGAAATCTTTCACGAAGCGTGGGAAAGATATAAAGATCTACTTGACAGATGCCCAATGCACTCTTACGCGCTGTTTGACAAAGTCAACAACTTTTATAAGGGAATTGACTCTATCAGCCAAGCACTCATCGACGGAGCATGTCAAGGAAACCTGCTAGACGCACCCTCAAGAAGGATTTGGTAGGTGTGCGAGAAACTTAGTGAGAACTCTATGTGAAAAGGACGAGGAAGAAGGGTGGCTACTAGGGAGGTCAAAGCAATCGAGGAAACCCCTTGGAAACAGATTAACAGGAGAATTGAAGCCATAGAGATAAGGATACGAAGGAAGGATGCTGTGAATGAAGAACCAGAGGAACCAACACAACTGGAAGAGGCACACTACGTGCAAGAGTCAAGGAAATGGAGACCGAGGAACCAATCGGTAAACAGCTTTATCCCCCAACACTCTCTCTTATCATACCGTACTGGACCTAGCTTGAACCCACCTGAAATACCGCCTAGACCGCCCACTATGGCACCTGTTCCCGCACCACCACCAAAGCCGTCGCAAAACCTGCTCAAACCATCCTCCATGGAAGAAAATATAGATACTATAATGAAGGAGATGGGAGATATCGGGAAATTTGTGAAGCAGCAAGGTGAGTTTTCCACGAGGACCAATTCATTTATCGCCAAGGCTGAGGATAACTTCAGAATAACCGACAACACCTTTAGAGGAATGGAACTGAAGATTGGTCAAATCGCCAAGGAAGTAGGGGAACTTCAACAGAACAAAGATAAGCTGCCGGGGCACACCGAGAAAGCCATGATGATCGTTGAAGCTGCCAAGGTAACATGAATCGTAGGAGAAACCGTACTGCATCTGAACGATGAAACCCCGAAGGGACGCAAGGTAAAAGCCTTAAGCCTTTTGCCACAGCATTCGGGTGTGACATAGACTCTCCTGCCAAAGAAGAAGAGGTCAAACCAATCTTACCAAAGAAACCTGACCTCGGAGCTTTCAACATAAATGTTGTCATTAAAGGGAAAACAGCCACAGGAACCCTGGATCTAGGAGCCAGCATTAATATGATGCCACTCGCCGTCTACAAGAAACTCAACTTAGCAGGAAGGGTGGAAGCAAGAACCGACATACTGGTCGCCGATGGATCTACTACAACCACCTGTGGCAAGATACATAATGTGATTACTAAACTGGAGGGGCTCGATATTCTTGTGGATTATCTCATCGTGGATTGTGAAGACCCAGACAATGATACCATGCACCTGGAAAGACCGTTTATGGCCACCACCAACACCATCATCAATGTGGCAAGAAGGGAGATTTCGATGAATATATCAAATAACCGGATAGTAATGGGGATTCCGAGCGAGACTTTGGAGGAAGCAAAGGCAGCAAGGATCAATTTCGACACAGGAGACTGGTGGATGGACACTGAAGAGGAATTGGTGGTTCTTTTTGAAGATTTGCTAGCACCGACGAATCTGTTCAAGACATATTAGAGACAGGAGAAGAATCGAATGAAAATACTCTTCCATCGATCCCCGACGAGTACTTTGGGTCGGAGGGCGATAACTGGAAATGCGGATCTGCCGAGGGTGACGGTGAATGGAATAGTCCAAAGTAAACCAACGACTACGTAGAGTTCACTTTTCATATCAACGAGGATCCGGAGCTAGATGAGATCGAGGAATAAGAAATGAAACGTTGGATAGAAGATTCGAGCTACGCAACAAAGGAATGGATGGACAAGTGCTTCAACGGGATCGAGGGTCTAAACCTCGACAAATAAGCCATCATGAAAATAGGGGTCGAGCTATAAGACCTAAAACAAGCACTTCTTGGGAGGCAACCCAAGCTCACGTTTAATTTACGCACTTGCATTCACGTTTCATTTCGTTTTTTATTTTTTGTCGATTTAGGCACCAAAATTTCTTTTCAAAAAACTTTTTTAATTTATTTATTTATTAGTCTAGGGTCATAATTGCATTTCAAAAAACAGAAAACAAAAAAGAATCGAAAACACGCGATTTATCGCGTTTGAGGGACAGTGAGGCAGCAGCCTCACTGCGGCCACCAATGGACCACAGTGAGCTGCTGCAGCTCACTCCCTCTCCTTTTAAATCCCCGTTTCAATTTTCTTTCCCCCCACATAATTTTTCTTCCAAATTCTTCACAAACTTCTCAGTTTGCACTTACCCATTGCATTCTTAGCTTATACGTCCATCAACAACATCAAGTAAGTGATCTCTACTCTTGTACATCTCAATTTCATCTTCATTATCAAGTTTAAATCCTTAAACTCTTTGCTTGCACCTTCTTCATGCTTCTTTGGTGCTTTGCAATTATATGATTTATTTGATTGATATGGGTGTTAATTGTTGATGAGAATACATGCTTACTAGTAGAGTTTAACATGTTCACTTGGCTTGGTAGAGATATGACAATTTGTTAGAGAAATTGGGAGTTTTTGTTCATGTCACCAAGTGTTTGATGAAATGTCTCAAGGAAACAAATTCTCTTAATGACTTCTTTCTCTTTCGATCACATGCTCGTATGGTTTTTACTTGATGATTTATGATTAGGAAACATACTTGATAAGTCATATGCTCATAGGATGATTCTTCATATGCATTATGCTCTCTAACTTGACTCTTGACACCTTGTGAAAGTGAGTTTATGTGACTAGTTCTCGTATCGTTTTAGAGAAGCTATTGATCTTGTTACAACCTAAGACTTGATATGCGTGATGTGCTAAACACTAGGTTTGGGGGAGAAGAAACCCCTTGGGATTTGCATGCTAGCCTTAGAATTGATTTAGCTCCAAACAAGCTATCTCACACACTTTTTGAACCTGGGTACCATGAAGAAGACACAAGTGGGAGAATCAAGCAAGAAAAGAGGAATGCCCGGGAAGAGTGCTACTCGTCGTTCACTCTCAAAGGAAGCCCAAGCATGGTTAGAAGAAAACAGAAACCGAGGGGTAGCCCCTGAAAGGAACATCCAAATCAATTTCCCCTCAAGAAAGAATTTCACTTGATGCCCACGCCATTAGATGCACAAGGGTGGGGACCTTTCACCACTTGTCTTGATGGTTACAACCTCGACATAGTCAGGGAATTCTATGCAGAGTTCTTTCAACTTGAAGTTGACGACCTGGACGAGGTGAGCGAGCTGCCTTCTATCACCATAAGGGGAGTCGAGTTCACGTTTGGCCTTAGACTATCAACAACTTCTATGTGATACCGAAGAGGAAGAAGAACCCGAAACTTGTGGAGCCCCCACACTCTGACTTGAGCTGCGAGGAAATGAAAGATGAGATCCACCACTTGCTTTTGAGAAATGATATTGAGGAGGACGACATACAAAGGGAGATAACGAAAACAACCCTCACCGACCAAGCTAGGTTATGGGTACAATTTGTACGTTCAAACCTCAGGCCCAGAAATCGTGTAATGTGGAGTTGATGAAGAGGAGGCAGTGTTGGTCTACTCAATAATGACGTGACATTACGTTGATATCGATCATATCATTATGGAAGAAATGCTCTCACTAAAAGGAAACCATAGGAGGAATCTCCCATTCCCAGGATTGATAACAGGAATATGTAAAGAGCAGGGAGTGGAGATAAAGGAGGCAGGGAACGTGGCTTTGACTAAACCATTCACTATAAAAAGAGTCGGGCGGATGTTTATTAGACTCCAGGAAGCAGTTCGGGAAGCAAGGGAAAGGAGGAACGAGCAGTAAGGAGCCTTTGATCTGAGCCAGATGCAAGCTTTCTTGGACCAGTGCCAAACTAATTGGCAGGAAGAGATAAGGCAGCAAGAGGAGATGTACGCTAACCGTCAAAGGAGAGAATGGAATTCATACCTGAATTGCCTTCAAGCGCAACAAAGAACTTCCTTTATGGAAGCAAGTTATGCGAACTACCCTCGGCATAATTACCCACCTTGCTATCCTCAGCCATCGTTCCATCCGCCACCTGGCACAGGACCGAGCCAATACTATGGAAGCCATGATGATTTCTTTACTCCACCAGCGGATGATCCTCCATCCTAGATGCATTTCTCCATGGAAGCACAACACTGAGAGGGGAGTATCTTTTCTTTTTTCTCTTTTCTTTCCTAGTTTTCCTATATGTTCTTTTCTAGGTATGAGGGAGAAATTTGACTGCTACTTGCTGAATTACTCGGTCTGTAATAACTTTAAATAATCATAATTAGTAGCTTGCAATTTAATTTATGTTTTTAATCTTATCTGTTACGTCTAAGGTCTTTTACTTTTTTGAAAAAGTGTTGATCTGTGGAAGAGTACTAAGTGTAAATTATGACTAAGATAAGTAGCTGCGGATTTGTTTTCATGCTTCGCTGCTTGCTGAATATATGCTCTAACCAAACCTGACCCATGCTACTTTGATGAGTGAGTTTACTTGCTACTCTAATTAAAGTCATGTGTGCAACTGTGTGAACACTGCTACCCTTGAGTCCTTATTTGTCAGCAGCATGAATATGATTAGTAGTACTCACCTTTCTGAATCCCTTTTCTATACCTTTCACTAACCCCTCTGAAAGCTTTTTTAAACCCTTATGAAACTCCACCATATATCTTATACATGCTTTACTTAAGCAGTGACAGCAATCTACCGCAAAGATTGAACGAAGAAACAAAGCAACGAGTTCCAAAGATTGGAGGTGAATCATGTTTTGATCATGATCGAGAATTAGTTTGGGGGAAAGTAGAGAAGAAAAACCTAACCCAAGTTCGAGAAATTGGTTTGGGGGAGAAGTGGAAGATGAACATCATCGAAAGGTAACCTTGTTGGCCCTACTGTTATATTACCAGTGCTAAAAATCACTCCAGAAAAAATAGAAAAGAAAGTACCGAAAAAAGCAAAGGTACAAAAGTCTCGGAGTGGATCTGTGGTCCTCATGATCACTGTTTTTGTGTTGGGCATGTTACAGATACTACCCACATACCGGCATGGCCCTAAAAAGCTACATGTCCGTGAGGGTTGATGGCATGTATACCAAACTAGCATGCACAAAAGTGTGGATTTCGGTAAAACAGACTCTACCAAAAAATGTAGAGACTAAAATAGCCCAATGATGGCCAACCAAAAACATACGAGTCAGTAAAACGACTGCAAAAAATAGTATGTCAAAAGAAAAAGAAAAAGAAAAAGAAAAAAAGAAAAAATAAAGGAGCAAGTAGTCTATGTGTGAAGCAACCGATGAAGTAGTTATGATGATGAAGGAGAAGTTGAAAATTTGTCATTGAGAGAGGAGGAAGTTGAAGGAAGGAACTCAGTGTCCGAAAGGATAAGTCCCCTGAAATACCCTTTGTTCTGCCTTGCTTATCTTTTAATGATGCTTAGCCAAACACTCCTCTTTATTATCCTACCTATTTTACTTACCAAGCCAACCTGAGTACTACTTTGATTTGTGCCTTGACTTTTGGGAGCAGAATTGCATAACGTTACCGCGAGGTAATGGTTTTGAAGTACACCTGGAAGGACATTGGGTTACACTTGTAACCACTAGCAATCACATTCGATTTGGGTTCTGCTTCTTCAAATTTAATCACTAAATGTTAGTATTTGTCAATATAGACAGTATCACAATATTTATTATATATATCCTCAAAACCTCTGACCTCTCGCCGGATATTGCATAAAAACCTCTGACCTCTCATCGTAAAACATAACAAAGGTACGTTGCTGCATAAGTTTCGTATTAGACTTTGTCTCAGTGCGCTTGCTTTGTTTGTGTCTTGCCAAAACATTGAAGACACTTATTTCCCATACTATTACGTATAGATCTTGCTCCTGGAATCTGATGTCGAGAATAGCTGTTATTAAGTACTGATGTTATAGCGGTATACCCATATTTCTCTCTGAACCTCATCAGCACATTGCTCCTTTGTTGCCCACTGTAATCCTTTATCTATATTAGACTGAGAAATGCTGAAATTCGCTAGCAAAATCCATAAGTTGGTGATCTTTGTAGGAACCTTTTGGTAGCACCCCCACCTGGTTATCAAGTTTGATATAGGAAGATGTTGATGGTATTGTTCTCCAGTTGAATACAATGGAATATAAATTCTAATCGTAAATTTTAATGTGATTGTGTCCGGCACGACGGCACATTACCATAATAACTAAATGTGTGACGACAAATGTATTTTATAAGGCAAATTGATCCTCCAAGTGTTTCTAAGGGTTTAGCGCATAATCCTCTGTTTCGCATATAAGATCCTCCAGGAAAATTTATAATGCA
The DNA here is from genome assembly GCA_026545765.1 of Plantago major. Classification (NCBI taxonomy): domain Eukaryota; kingdom Viridiplantae; phylum Streptophyta; class Magnoliopsida; order Lamiales; family Plantaginaceae; genus Plantago; species Plantago major. The sequence goes on along the minus strand of CM048840.1, from coordinate 74,204,039 downwards.
CCAGGCGAAATTTCCCCTCCCAAATCATTACCTGAGAGATCGAACTGAGTTTTTGTTGATTTCAGGAATTCCTATGGTATTCTGCCTGTTAATTGATATTCAGGGTTCCTAAGCGAAGACGACTCGTGAATCAAATTTAGTGATATATTGTCTCATTTATTCAGAATTGGTTCAACTACATATAGTTTCTTTCAATCAGACAATTACATGTAGAAGAGTATAAGTAGATTTTTATTGCTCATTATCCCATAAAATTGGTACAAGATGTTTGTGTTCTCTTTAACAGAACTTCATGTTTCTCATTCTATATGAAGGCAAGGTTATACAGATTTTGCCATTTTCCTCTTTTGCTACTTACATAATGTTTTGTTGTTTTATTTAAGAAAGTGTGTTTGTGTCTTAGAGAACTTTTAGTCAGATTGATTACCTAATGCTAGATTCCATTTCTTGCAGATTTGTATGAGTGCACATGTTTTTGCATATCGTGTTGTGCTATTCCGACTGAACTTTAAGCTATATTGCTAGGTTCAGCTATAATCTTAAATTTCCCTTTTCTGCTGCTGCTGCTGTAATTCGTGCACAAGAAACCAGATCTCTGCTTGAACTTTCGGGTAAGAATAACGCACCATTTCTTCTCAAGTGTTTCAGTACAACTTATCTAATTTCACATAGTGAAAGCATCTAATGTTTACAGTTCACTAATGCAATGCAAGGTTATAGAGAGAGCCCGAGTTCATGGAGCAGGTCGTAGTTTAGGAATTGACATAAACGAAAGCATACAAAGAGTAGGGGAGGGATTTGGAATGACAGATTTCATAAATCCAAAAAACTCTCCTGACAAGTCCATCTCAAAACTGGTTAATGGGGCGTGGGAGTCGATTACAGCTTTCGTTGCACTGGATTGCGAGCATGCTTAGCGAGGCTCTTAAAACCGCAAAAGTGGTATGTCTAATACCTGCTTTCATCTAACTGCTTCACTTTCACACTCTGTTTGCATGGCTGTTACAGAATGATTATTGATCCTCCTCGTCATTTATTAGCAGCTGTCAAATGTCTCCATACTATAGACCTCGCTTCTTTATGAAACCGACTTTTAGAAATGATGCCATAAGCAAATCGCATTGCACGGTGACTATACAGAATATCAGGCTCATCAATTTCCTTTCCAGATTTACTTGTGCTAAGCTTAGCAATATCAACTGAATCCCTTACATCGTTCTGCCATCGCTTCACTATGTATCTTTCAGGAATTTTGTTAATAGTTTTCATGTCGAAAACTCTCAAACAGTGCCTGCACAAAATTCCCATTGACTCAAACTTTTTGCATGGGCATCTTACTTCCAAGGCATCCATGTTAATAAATACGGTCTTTATCTTCTCCGGATTTTTTTTTCTAAAAACCTCAAAATTGAATTGAGATTCACCAAGAGAAATTTCAGAACTGCCATAACACAAACTACTAGTGAGCTCATCCTCAAATAAATTGTATATAGTGTGAGTATATACTTGAGATGCAAGCAAGGGATTTCTTTTACAAGCTCGTGGAACTCGTTTATGAGTGCAACAAAAATCTTCATACCTTTCGTTCTCCCTCCACTTACCATGTATTTTTTTCTCAAATGCCACAACAAAATCATATAAAGAAGTAGTAAGGTCAGAGATACCGTTTAGCACACGATTTGTACTCTCACTATGCGAAGTGAGATACCAAACATTGAAAAGTGTATTAAGTATACTTGATTCATAGAGCTATCTGAATAACTGAATAAGTTATTTAAGAAGCTCACTTGACAAACAAACCTAAAACCAACACCATATTCGGCGTGGAGTATAGGAAGTACTTAGTTTGGGAAACTAAGGAATAACTCCAAGGTTGCTGAGCACATGAAGTACTTAGCTTGGGAAGCTAAGGAATAGCTCAAAAAGGTTTCTGAGTACAGGAAGTACTTGGCTGTGAAAGCCGGGGAATAACTCAGGAGGAACACTTGGTTGGGAACCTAATGTATTTAGGAATCAAGAGAAGATATCTGTAAGGTTAACTCATTTATCTGTCTTAGTGGATTCTAGGTCTGAGAAAGGCCGAAGTGGATTAGTTGAAGGATTACGCCATCTTCAGATACCACTATAAAAAGACTTGTGTTATTTACTTTCTGCAGTTTATTACTTGCTTTACTTATCTTGCAAAGTACTTACACATATCTTGTTGAGCACGTGCACTTATCACATATAAGTCTTCCGCTCTCCGAAATTAAGTATCAGATATCTACACAGATATCTGAGAAACTGTGTTTATCGACAAAAGTTTTAAAAGACTATTCACCCCCCCTCCTAGTCTTTTACTTCGCCGTTTATCTGGACCAACAAGTGGTATCAGAGCAGGAGGTTCCCAAGCCTTCAACACTGAACCTAGATCCTAGATAAGTGCTCACTAACTGCTTTTCACCTACACTTGATTCGTTTGTTTAGTGTGTTTGCTGCAGGATATCTTTAAGTGTCGCTCCAATTCTCAAGCCAGAGAATTATGAAAAATGGAAGAACAACATGATGCTCCACCTAGAAGCCATCAGTGACGAAATGATCGAAGTAATAAAGAATGGCCCAATAGTCATTCAACAACTCAAGCAAGTCATAGAGGTTTCTAATGGTAGAGACAGAGAACAAAGCGATGGGTCTTCACAGACAGATGCGTCAACCAGTGGGAGACCTGCCAGTCAAGTTATTTACGAACCAAAGCCCAGAGAGCTCTGGACATCGAAAGATGCCAAGAGAAATCGACTGGATGGTCAGGCTCGTAATATCATCATACGTTCTACTCCATAGCACATACTGTGTAAACTGTGGGGTGCAAAAACGGCGAAAGTGGCCTGGCAACTGATTGAAGAAATCTGTGTCGGCACTGAGAAAACAAAGGAAAATAAGTTCAAAGTTTTGAAGCTCAAATTCCAAAACTTTAAACAAGGTCCCACAGAGACTCTTGAAGAACTAGATTTCCAGTTTACAACACTTATGAGTGACATGGCTGCACTTGGTGAAAGTAATAGATATACCCAATGTAAAAGATTAAGACTATTGTGAGAAGTCTAAATCATAACCGGGAACACACAAAGTTTTTCTACTTTAACCAAGGAATGCCGATATCACTCAGAGAACTTTTCTCTCATCTTGCCACTGTTGACTATGAGACAACTCAAAGAGAACAAACAACTGAGAAGTTGCAGAATGTTGCTTTAGTTGCTCAAGGAATTTCTGAAAAGAAGAAATGCAAGGAAGTGACTGAGGATGCTCTTGCTGTAAAGCAAATGGGAAAATATGTCAGTCGAGAAATTGAGAGAAGAAAAGCCAAAGAAAAGCTAAAAAAGCATCTAGGCTCAAACTACCACCGGTACAAAAATATGCAAAGCTCGCTGAACAAGTCGGCTCAGAAAGCATCAAGTACTGAGGAAGCAGAAATCGGAAACGATATCTGTTTCTATTGTCAGAAACCTAGTCATTTCAAGAAGGATTGCCCTGTCCTCAACAAACTAAAGACAGGTGACAAGAAAGATAGAATAATCTTCAAAAGAAGTCAGAGAGCTATGCTCACTGAAGAAAGGAAAAAGATTCAAATCCAACTGGATGCTCTAGATATTGAATCTGATTCTGAGGATGAGGATTCAGATGATTCCACACTGCCTTCCCCAGAAATGTGCGGTGTCTCTCATGAAGTAATAAACTTTGGTCAAAAGAAGAAAGAAGTGTGTGGAATGGCTGAAGAAATCTTTCCAGATATCTCCAACATTGAACCTTGTCTAATGGCTGATGAGGTAACACATACTTCCTGTTATACTTATGAAAGTGATGAAGAGGGAATCAAAGATCTGGAAAAACTCAAAAGAGAACTTGATCTCTACGAAAGAGAATTTCTAATGATCCGAGCTAGAGCCGAAAGTTTTGAAGAAGAAAAGAATTCTCTTTAAAAGGAAAATTCTCAATTAATCAAGATATCTGAGATAAAGGATGCTGAAAATGCATTTCTCAAGGCTCAGATATCTGAGACCGAAAAGTCACATAAAGAAGCAATGGCCAATCTTCAAAAGAAATGTGAAGATCTTCTTTTTGAGAATAAGGAACTCAAAAAGAAAGAACTATCTTTTCAATCTTATGCCAAAGCTAGTGACACTCTTACTGAAGTACAATCTTATTTAAGAGATCATTCAGAAAAGAGAGGACTTGGGCTGGCCACACACACAGACGGTTCCACCACTCTGAATAAGAGTAATGAAGGACAAACATTTGTCAGTGCTCAGCAAGGTGATTCCCAAATAATCTACAGTATCGGTCAGAAAGCTAAGATTGTCGACAAAGGAAAGGCAGTTGCGACCAAGCCTTTGTGGGAAAAACAAGTCCAAAGGAAAAATGTGGGATTGTCACTGAAAAGAAACATAACACTGAAAAGTGTAATCACCCACAGTGCTATGTCTCTCAAAAAGGAAAAATTGCAGGAGCTGACAAATTCTCCTATGTCACGTTTTCTGGAAAGAAAATAGATTATCCAGAGACTAGCAAAGCTTCTGAGAAGAGATCTCAGATAGCACCAGGTGTTCGGAACGATATTGGCTATAAAGCCATCAAGAAACAACTTGCTCGTGAATACAAACAAGAGCAAGAACGATGGTTAAAAGCTAGAATTGCTCACAGCAATTATTAGAAGTGGAAGATAAATCAAGCCACTGAAAATCTGAATGCCAGGGCTAGAAGAAATCTGGCTAGGAAAGCTAAGTTTGCGGAGAAGCAGACTCAGAAACCTGACAGGTTTCTGAAAGCACCAAATGGAGCACCAAGGAACACACCAAGGAAGAAAATAGTTCTTAACAACAATGATACAAATCATTTAACTAGGATTCCTCTTTATGTTCCTGTTAGACAAAAGAATGTTCCTGAGAAATTCATTCAAAAATGGATTCCTACTGGAAGATTCTTTAGTCCAGATGGTTCCATTGTTGGTATGAGAACCTAATCTCCTGTTTCCTGTTTTGTGCAGAGCACTCTAAAGACTAATTCAAAGTGGCATTTTGATAGTGGATGTTGGAAGCACATGACAGGAGACAAAGCAAATCTGATTGACTACAAAAATTGCAATGATGGACCAATTATCAGGTTTGCTGGAGAAGATGAAAATCTAACCATAGGTTTTGGCAATTTGAAGTTTGGAGCCCTTACAATCTCTGAAGTACTTCATGTAAAGGGATTGAAATATAATCTCCTAAGCATGAGTCAACTAGTGGACAAAGGGTACATTGTCAAGATCAAGTCAAAACTATGTAAAGTGATTGACTATGAGTCAAAGCAGACAGTCTTGGTTGCAAGGCGTAAAGGAAATCTTTATGTTGCTGATTGGGCATCCGCCACAACCGAAGAATGTCTCATGGTGAGTCAATCTGGCCACACTGAAGAAAATTGGCTATGTCATAAAAGAATGAGTCACTTGAATTTCAAAACTCTGAATAAGCTAGCCAAGAAAGAGTTGGTGGTTGGTCTACCCAAAATGGCATATAGAAAAGAAGGTGTATGCTCAGCTTGCCAAATGGGAAAACAATCCAAAACATCTTTCAAGTCTAAAACTAGACATTCCGGTGAAAGGCCACTGCAAATGTTACATATGGATCTGTTTGAATCCTCTGTAACTAGTTATGCAGGAAAGAAGTATGGTGTGGTTATTGTTGATGATTACTCAAGATTTATGTTAGGAATATATGTTTAGATTTTGATCAGCAACCTAATGACTTATCTTAGCTCAAAAAGGTGATTAGTATTCTTAGTTCACTTGAACACTGTAAAAGAGGAAACTCACTAAGTATGATAGTCTAGCAAATCTTGTATAGGATGTTAGGTCTCGAAATGTAATTTTTATTTTCTGAAGAAGACCAAGAAGAAGGCATCCAGCAGGAAAAGTTCAACGGATTTGAAGATTTGAAGACTGCACAAGATTGCTGAAGACAAGGGTTTTTCAGATACCTATGTCCAGATATCTTGAAGAAACAAGTGTTTCGAAACACAAAAGATATTTGAGAATAAAAGGTTTCTGAGACGAGGAAAGTGCCCACATATATCTACACTCAGATACCTTGGACATATAATACGCTTCTGAAAAAGAAACATATTATAACAAGTTGTTCAAACAAATGGTATATGGAGCTGTGATGATCTCTGGAAAAGAACATGCAAAGTTTCAGAAAACTTTGATTGTATAAAGATCTCTGATACCATGCATAGTTCCGTTGGCACTACAGGACAAAATATAGTACAGTGCATTAAATGCGCAGACATAAATGTCTGAACAAAAACGGTAGCTTCTGAAGAAGAAGACAAACTCACATAAGATTATATTCAATAGTTTGAATTTGATTTAAGCCTAACGGATACTATTCAAACGACACTCAAATTCATCTATAAATATCAACACTTAGATTGCTTGAGAACATACTTTAGAACACACAGAACACTGAACTTACATTGAATACTCACACAAGCTCTCTCAAGCAAACTACTTACTTTCAAGCTTTCTGTTGCGACCAAAGCTCTTGATTCTAAGTAGCACAAAAGTTCTAAGTGTCCTAATGCTTAACGAGCATTGTTATCTGTGAAGGAGTTGAACTAAGATTTCATATCTGAGATTCATTCTCTGGAACACTTACAATAGACTTGGGTCAGTAGAGAACAAGATACAATACATTGAAAAGTGTATTAAGTATACTTGATTCATAGAGCTATCTGAATAACTGAATAAGTTATTTAAGAAGCTCACCTGACAAACAAACCTAAAACCAACACCTTAAACGGCGTGGAGTACATGAAGTACTTAGTTTGGGAAACTAAGGAACAACTCAAAAAGGTTTCTGAGTACAGGAAGTACTTGGCTGTGAAAGCCGGGGAATAACTCAGGGGGAACACTTGGTTGGGAACCTAGTGTATTTAGGAATCAAGAAAAGATATCTTTAAGGTTACCTCATTTATCTTAGTGGATTCTAGGTCTGAGAAAGACCGAAGTGGATTAGTTGAAGGATTACACCACCTTCAGATACCACTATAAAAAGACTTGTGTTATTTACTTTCTGCAGCTTATTACTTGTTTTACTTATATTGCAATGTACTTACACTTATCTTGCTGAACACGTGCACTTATCTTAGAAAAGTTTTCCGCTCTCTGAAATTAAGTATCAGATATCTTCACAGATATCTGAGAAACTGTGCTTATCGACAAAAGTTTTAAAAGACTATTCACCCCCCTCTAGTCTTTTACTTTGCCGTTATCTGGACCAACAAGTGGTATCAGAGCAGGAGGTTCCCAAGCCTTCTGCACTGAACCTAGATCCCAGATAAGTGCCCACTAACTGCTTTTCACCTACACTTGATTCGTTTGTTTAGTGTGTTTGCTGCAGGATGTCTTTAAGTGACGCCCCAATTCTCAAGCCAGAGAATTATGAGAAATGGAAGAACAACATGATGCTCCACCTAGAAGCCATCAGTGACGAAATGATCGAAGTAATAAAGAATGGCCCAATAGTCATTCAACAACTCAAGCAAGTCATAGAGGTTTCTAATGGTAGAGACAGAGAACAAAGTGATGGGTCTTCACAGACAGATGCGTCAACCAGCGGGAGACCTGCCAGTCAAGTCATTTACGAACCAAAGCCCAGAGAACTCTGGACATCGGAAGATACCAAGAGAAATCGTTTGGATGGACAAGCTCGTAATATCATCATACGTTCTACTTTAGAGCACATACAATGTAAACTGTGGGGTGCAAAAACGGCGAAAGTGGCCTAGCAACTGATTGAAGAAATCTGTTCTGGCACTAAAAAAACAAAGGAAAATAAGTTCGAAGTTTTGAAGCTAAAATTCCAAAAATTTAAACAAGGTCCCTCAGAGACTCTTGAAGAACTAGATTTCCGGTTTACAACACTCATGAGTGACATGGCTGCACTTGGTGAAAGTAATAGATATACCTAGTCAGAAAAGATTAAAACCATTGTGAGAAGTCTTAATCATAACTGGGAACACACAAAGTTTTTCTACTTTAACCAAGGAATGCCGGATATCACTCTTGTGGAACTTTTCTCTCACCTTGCCACTGTTGACTATGAGACAACTCAAAGGGAACAAACAACTGAGAAGTTGCAGAGTGTTGCTCTAGTTGCTCAAGGAACTTCTGAAAAGAAGAAAGGCAAAGATATGACTGAGGATGCTCTTGCTGTAAAGCAAATGGGAAAATATGTCAGTCGAGAAATTGAGAGAAGAAAAGCCAAAGAGAAGCTGAAAAAGCATCTAGGCTCAAACTATCACTAGTACAAAAATATGCAAAGCTCCCTGAACAAGCCAGCTCAAAAAGCATCAAGTACTGAGGAAGCAGAAATCGGAAATGATATCTGTTTCTATTGTCAGAAACCTGGTCATTTCAAGAAGGATTGTCCTGCCTTCAACAAACTTAAGACAGGTGACAAGAAAGATAGAAGAATCTTCAGAAGAAGTCAAAGAGCTATGCTCACTGAAGAAAGAAAAAAAAATTCAACTTCAACTGGATGCTCTAGATATTGAGTCTGATTCTGAAGATGAGGATTCAGATGATTCCACACTGCCTTCCCCAGAAATATGCGGTGTTTCTCATGAAGTAATTGACTTTGGTCAAAAGAAGAAAGAAGTGTGTGGAATGGCTGAAGAAATCTTCCCCAATATCTCCAATATTGAACCTTGGCTGATGAGGTAACACATACTTCCTGTTATACTTATGAAAGTGATGAAGAAGGAATCAAAGAAATGGAAAATATCAGAAAAGAAATTGATCTTTACAAAAGAGAATTTCTAATGTTCCAAGCTAGAGCCGAAATATTTGAAGAAGAAAAGAATTCTCTTGCAAAGGAAAATTCTCAATTAATCAAGATATCTGAGAAAAAGGATGCTGAAAATGCATTTCTCAAGGCTCAGATATCTGAGACCGAAAAGTCACATAAAGAAGCAATGGCTAATCTTCAAAAGAAATATGAAGGTCTTCTTTCTGAGAATAAGGAACTCAAAAAGAAAGAACTATCTTTTCAATCTTATGCCAAAGCTAGTGACACTCTTACTGAAGTACAATCTTATTTAAGAGATCCTTCAGAAAAGAGAGGACTTGGGCTGGACACACAAACAGATAGTTCCACCACTCTGAATAAGAGTAATAAAGGACTAACATTCGTCAGTGCTCAGCAAGGTGATTCCCAAACAATCTACAACATCGGTCAGAAAGCTAAGATTGCTGACAAAGGAAAGGCAGTTGCGACCAAGCCTTTGTGGGAAATGTCTCTGAAAAGAAACATAACACTGAGAAGTGCAATCACCCACAGTGCTATGTCTCTCAAAAAGGAAAAATTGCAGGAGCTGGCAAATTTTCTTATGTCACATTTTCTGGAAAGAAAATTGATCATCCAGAGACTAGCAAAGTCTTTGAAGAGATCTCGAATGACATCAGGTGCTCGGAATGGTATTGGCTATAAAGCCATCGGAAAACAACTTGCTCACGAATACAAACAAGAGCAAGAATGATGGTTAAAGGCTAGAATTGCTCACAGCAATTATCAGAAGTGGAAGATAGATCAAGCCACTGAAAATCTGAATGCCTGGGCTAGAAGAAATCTGGCTAGGAAAGCTAAGTTTGCTGGAAAGCAAACTCAGAAATCTGACAGGTATCTGAAAGCACCAAATAGAGCACCTAGGAACACACCAAGGAAGAAAATAGTTCTTAACAACAATGATACCAATCATTTAACTAAGATTCCTCCTTATGTTCCTGTTAGACAAAAGAATGTTCCCAAGAAATTCATTCAAAAATGGATTCCTACTGGAAGATTCTTTAGTCTAGATGGTTCCATTGTTGGTATGAGAACCTAATCTCCTGTTTCCTGTTTTGTGCAGAACACTCTAAAGACTAACACAAAGTGGCATTTTGATAGTGGATGTGGGAAGCACATGACAGGAGACAAAGCAAATCTGATTAACTACAAAAAGTGCAATGTTGGACCAATTATCAGGTTTGCTGGAGGAGACAAAAACCCAACCATAGGTTTTGGCAATTTGAAATTCGGAGCCCTCACAATCTCTGAAGTACTTCATGTAAAGGGATTGAAATATAATCTCCTAAGCATGAGTCAACTAGTAGACAAAGGGTACTCTGTCAAGATCAAGTCAAAACTATGTAAAGTGATTGACAATGAGTCAAAGCAGACAGTCTTGGTTGCAAGGCGTAAAGGAAATCTTTATGTTGCTGATTGGGCATCTGCTACAACCGAAGAATATCTGATGGTGAGTCAATCTGGCCACACTGAAGAAAATTGGCTATGGCATAAAAGAATGAGTCACTTGAATTTCAAAACTCTGAATAAGCTAGCCAAGAAAGAGTTGGTGGTTGATTTACCCAAAATGGCATATAGAAAAGAAGGAGTATGCTTAGCTTGCCAAATGGAAAAACAATCCAAAACATCTTTCAAGTCTAAGACTAGACATTCCAGTGAAAGGCCACTGCAATTGTTACATATTGAATCCTCAGTAACTAGTTATGCAGGAAAGAAGTTTGGTCTGGTTGTTGTTGATGATTACTCAAGATTCACTTGGGTTGTCTTTCTCAAACACGAATTTAATGCAAGGGTTGAGATACCTAACTTGCTGAATAAGCTCGAAGTCATGAAAAATGACAAGGTATCTGTAATCAGAACAGACCATGGTACTGAATTTGTGAACCAATACATCAAAGAGTTTTGTACTTGCAAAGGTATACAACATCAACTATCTCCTGTAAGGACACCACAACAAAATGGTGTTGCTGAAAGAAAGAATAGGACCCTAAAAGAAGCAGCAAGAACAATGTGTTGGTCCAGATAACGACAAAGTAAAAGACTAGAGGGGGGGGGGGTGAATAGTCTTTTAAACTTTTGTCGATAAACACGTTCTCGAACCGGGGTTTCTGATACTTAAATTCAGAGCGCGGAAGACTTTAAGATAGGTAAGTGCAGAAACAATAAGTAAGTGTGTGTGCTTTGCTGAAAGATAAATACAGAAAGGTAAATAACACAGCAAGTATAGTGGTATCTGGAGGTGGCGTAATCCTCCAACTAATCCACTTCGGTCTTTCTGAGACCTAGAATTCACTAGAACAGATAATTGAGTTCACCTTACAATAATCCTATTCTAAGATTCCTAAACAAATGGTTCCCAACCAAATGTTCCCCCTGAGTTATTCCCCAGCTCCTAGAGCTAAGTACTTCCTCTACTCAGATAACCTTGGAGTTATTCCCTGATTTCCCAAATCAAGTACTTCCTCTACTCCACGCCTTGATGGTATTGGTTATAAGGTTTGTCAGAGAGGCTTCTTGTATAACTTTTCAGTTATGTTTCCAGAGAGACTAATAGAACAAGACTACTTAATACACTTGTTCAGTGTATGGCAATCTGCTCTTTACTGACCCAAGTAATTGATGTCCGTTCTGGAGAATGAGCTTCAGAAAGGTTATCTGATAGTTCAACTCTTTCACGAATAACAATCTCTTGTTAAGGTTCAGGACAACTTAGAACTACTAGTGATTCTTCAAGCAACAGAAAGCTTTCAGAAAGGGTAGTAGAGTGCTTGAGAGAATACTTTGCTAGATTGTAAGTTTGCAAGTTAGATCGTTTTTTGGTCGTTGTATTTCTCAGCATCTAAGTGTGTGATATTTATAGATGAATTAGAGAGTCATTGGGATGTTATCCGTTAGACACAATTCAAATTCAGGCTATACTTATCTTGAAATGAGTACTCAGAAGTCCTTGTCTCATATCTCAGAGAGGACTGTGCTTTAGCGGCTTTTCTGCCGATGCAATTAATGCACATGTACTATTTCTTGTCCTGTAGTCTTCAACGGATACATTAGCCTTTCTGATGGCTTGCATGCTCCATACTCATGATGTCATATGTTCCAGAATCATGTTTCAAAAGTAACTAAATGCATTTAAGAAAGGATTAAGGACATAGTCTTTCCGAGTGAGACTAAACCTTGGTGTCTTCATAAATCTTGTGCAATCTCCGGTCTTGTAATCTTCAGAAAAGCTCCATTGCTAGGATTGATCTTCATGGTCTTCTTGGAAATAAAAATTACATTCAGAGACCTATAATCCTAATACAAGATTTACTAGACTAATCATACTCAGTGATTTCCTCTTTTACAATGTTCAAGTGAACTAAGAGTACTTAATCACCTTTCTGACAAAGATAAGAACATGTGATGAATGATCAAAATACTAACAGATATTCCTAACAAATTTCCCCCTTTTTGATCAGTCATCCATGACTATCTTTTAAAGTCCTATTACAAATTTGTAATCCCGAAGAAAACAATCCGCCACTTAATCATTTCAAATGATATTCAATTTTAGTTGAATTAAGTGCAGAAAGTAAGCATCAACCAAATCACAAGAAGTGATCTTTGCTGATAAGTTGTCATCTGTTATAATGTTTCTGAGAGTATGATCTTCAGAAAGGTACAGTTTACAGAGTGAGATGCAACTTTTACAGATAGAGAAATTCAGAAACAATCAGCAAGATTACAAAAAGTAACAAAACATACTAAGTAAATTAGAACAACAGGAGAGTCCAAGCTCCAAGTAAACATTCTAAGATACTAGTCTTCAAGTCTTCAAAAATAACTTAGGTTCAGAAACCTCAAGTTCTTCAGCACCCTTTCTGGATCAGTTGACATAATCATCCACTTTTCTGCATTCTTGGACATAGTCATAAAGAGTCCTTCTGACAGAGAGTTCTGTCTTTCTGGACAAATCACATATTTCTTGGTAACTCTTGCCAAGTTTATGATTTTTCCTCAGAAAATGTTTGACCCAGAAGTATTTTCCTGCACCTGCATGGTCTACTTGCAGCTGAGATAGGTTGAAATATTTGTATATTTCTTCCAGATAGTGTATATCATCTAGGTATTCATCCAATGTCATATAGAATGACTCATAGGTTGAAACTCCTAGTTTGTTCTTCTTGCTGTAGCTACCATCCATTTTTCGTACCTTGTGTACATCATCGGGCTTTGGGTAAGGACAGGCAAAGGAGAGGTCCATCTTTCTGGCATCGTTTCTCTTCTCTACTTCAAAGTTTAGCCAGGCATGAAGGTGCTCAGATTTTAGCGATTCTGGCTTGACTTCTCTCCATTTCAGTATCTGGTTGAGGATGGGAGTTGGAAACTTATCATTGACAAGTAAATGTTGTAGTTCCAGAATCCAATACCCTCTCTTGTTCAGAATGCACCTATATGAAGACTCTTCATTACTCGTCTTCACATATTCAATGTGGACATCAGTTGGCTTTTCTTGAACAATTTCTCTGTTTGTTCTGCCAAACTGGGAATCCCTTCTTGCTTTTCTGTTGGGTGGCCTTCTGTCAGGAGATCCTCTAACCCTTTCTTCCTGCCTTGGGGCTGTGCTGGTGGAAGTTCCTGTTAGATATTTTGTTACAAATATCTGTTTAGATTTTGATCAGCAACATGATGACTTATCTTAGTCTCAGAAAGGTGATTAGTACTCTTGGTTCACTTGAACATTGTAAAAGAGGAAAACCACTAAGTATGATAGTCTAGCTAATCTTGTATAGGATGTTAGGTCTCAAAATGTAATTTTTATTTTATGAAAAGAAGACCAAGAAGAAGACATCCAAGCAGAAAGCTCAACGACATTGAAGACTTGAAGAAAACTGTACAAGATTACTGAATCTGTTGTTCAGATATCTTAGCCAGATATCTTAAAGACACGAATAGTTTCAAACAAACTGTGTCACAAAGAGATATTTGAGAAATAAGATACATATCTGAAAACAAGGAAAGTGTCCACAGATATCTACTCTCAGATACCTTGAGCTTTAACCACATTTCTGAAAGAGAAATATATATTGCAAACAAAATTGTTTCAATAAACACAAGTGGTATCTGAAGAATGAAGATAAGGACGTGCAAAGAATCAGATAACACTAGTCTCTGATACAAAGCATAATAGTTCATTGCACTACAGACAAAAAGTATAGTACAATGCATTTAATGCACGAGAGATGTACGAATAAAAGCAGCAATTTCCGAGAAGAAGACAAAACACATTCTGATACTATACACAGATATCGATAGTTTGAATTTGAGCCTAACGGATACTATTCAAACGGCACTCAAATTCATCTATAAATATCAACACTTAGACAGCTTGAGAAAAGACACAGAACTTTAGACGCACGATCTCTGAATATCTTACTCTCTCAAAGCAACTTACTTATCCTCAAAGCTTTCTGTTGCGACCAAAGCTTTTGATCTTGAGTAAACACTGAAGTTCTAAGTGTCCAGATCCTAAACAAGCAAAGCTATCTGTGAAGGAGTTGAATCAAAAGATCAACTATATGAGATTCATTCTCTTGAACAGATATCATAAGACTTGGGTCAGTAAAATCGAACAAGATACCATACGCTGTAAAGTGTATTTAGTAACTTAGTTCACAGAGCTATCTGATTAACTGAAAAGTTATTAAGACGCTCATCTGACAACTCAAACCAAAACCAACACCATAACTGGCGTGGAGTACAGGAAGTACTTAGTTTGAAAAATAAGGGAATAACTCCAAGGTTACCGGAGTATAGGAAGTACTTGATTTGGGAAACTAAGGAATAACTCCAAGGTTATTGAGTATAGGAAGTACTTAGCTTGGGAAGCTAGGGAATAACTCAAAGGTTTCTGAGTATAGGAAGTACTTGGCTGTGAAAGCCGGGGAACAACTCAGGGGGAACATTTGGTTGGGAACCAATTGTTAAGAATCTTAGAATAGGATTATTGTAAGGAGAACTCAATTATCTGTTCTAGTGAATTCTAGGTCTCTGATAGACCGAAGTGGATTAGTTGGAGGATTATGCCACCTCCAGATACCACTATACTTGCTGTGTTATTTACCTTTCTGTATTTACATTTCAGCAACACACACACACACACACACATTAACTGTTTCTGCACTTATCTTTATTTAGTCTTCCGCACTCTGATTCTAAGTATCAGATATCTATTCAGATATCTGAGAAATAGTTGTTATCGACAAAAGTTTTAAAAGACTATTCACCCCCCTCTAGTCTTTTACTTTGCCGTTATCTGGACCAACAAGTGGTATCAGAGCAGGAGGTTCACCAGCCTTCTGCACTGAACCTAGATCCCCAGATAGGTGAAGGAACTTTGTCCACTTTTGAGGACTATTTAATTTGTGTGTTAAGTGTGCAGGTATGTCTCTGAGTGATGCACCCGTTCTCAAACCAGAGAACTACGAGAAATGGAAAAATAACATGATGCTCCACCTTGAAGCCATAAGTGACGAGATGATCGAAGTAATAAAGAATGGCCCAATAGTCATTCAACAACTTAAGCAAGTCATGGAGGTTTCGAGTGGAAGAGACAGAGATCAAAGCGAAGGATCTTCACAAACAGATGCGTCAACTAGTGGAAGATCTGCTGGTCAAGTTATTTACGAACCAAAGCCCAGAGAACTCTGGACATCGGAAGATGCCAAGAGGAATCGTCTGGATGGTCAAGCTCGTAACATCATCATCAGATCGACACCAGAGCACATCTGATTAAAAGCTGGGGTGCTAAACGGCGAAAGTTGCACGCAACCGATTGAAGAAATCTGCGGAACCGAGAAAACCAAGGAAAACAAGTTCGAAGTTCTAAAGTTGAAATTTCAAAATTTCAAACATGGTCCCACCGAAACTCGAAGAACTTGATTTGGGTTTACCACTCTCATGAGTGATATGGCGACTTGGGAAAGCAATAGATACTCTCGACCGAGAAGATTAAGACTATTGCCAAGTCTTAACCTGGGAGCATACTAAATTCTTTTATTTTAACCAAGGTATGCCAAATATCACTCCAAAGGAACTTTCTCTCATCTTGCTATCTTTGACTATGAGACTCGGAGAGAACAAACAACTGAAAAGTTGCGAATGTTGCTCTAGTTACTTAAGGAACTTCAAAAGAAGAAAAGCAAGGAGGAGGCGAGGATGCTCTTCGCAAAGCAAATGAGCAAATTTGTCGAGAAATTGAGAGAAGAAAAGCCAAAGAGAAGTCAAAAGCATCTAGGCTCAAACTATTACCAGTACAAAAATATGCAAAGCTCGCTGAACAAGCCAGCTCAGAAAGCATCATGTACTGAGGAAGCAGAAATTGGAAACGATATCTGTTTCTATTGTCAGAAACCTGGCCACTTCAAGAAGGATTGTCCTGCCCTCAACAAACTAAGGACAGGCGACAAGAAAGATAGAAGAATCTTCAGAAGAAGCCAGAAAGCTTTGTTAACTGAAGAAAGAAAGAAAATCCAAATTCAACTGGATGCTCTAGACGTTGAGACAGATTCTGAAGATGACAATTCAGATGACTCAACCTTACCATCACCAGAATTATGTGGAGTTACTCATGATATAATCGACTTCGGCCTCAAGAAGAATGAAATGTGTGGGGTTGCTGAAATTGACGGACCAGACATCTCCAACATAGAAAACTGTCTTATGGCTGATGAGGTAACACATACTTCTTGCTACACTTATGAAAGTGATGAAGAGGAAATAAAAGATCTAGAAAATCTCAGAAAGGAACTTGATATCTATGAAAGAGAATTTCTAATGATCCGTGCGAGAACTGAAAATCTAGAGGAGGAAAAGAATTTTCTTGCAAAGGAAAATTCTCATTTGGTTAAGATATCTGAGGAAAAGGACGCTGAAAATGCGTTTCTCAAAGCTCAGATATCTCAGACTGAAAAGTCACATAAAGAAGCATTGGCAGTACTTCAAAAGAAATATGAAGATCTTCTTTCTGAAAATAAGGAACTCAAGAAGAAAGAACTATCTTTTCAATCTTATGCCAAAGCTAGTGACACTCTTACTGAAGTACAATCTTACTTAAGAGATCCTTCAGAAAAGAAAGGACTTGGGCTGAATACACAGACAGATTATTCTATCACTCTGAATAAGAGTAAGGAGAAAAGAACATTTGTAAGTACTCAGCAAGACGGTTCCCATGCAATCTATAGTATCGGCGAAAAGACAAAGATTGTTGACAAAGGAAAGGTAGTTGCGACTAAACCTTTGTGGGAAAAACAAGTAAAAAACAAAACTGTTGGGTACGTCTCTGAAAAGAAACACAACACTGAAAAGTGTAAACACCACGGCTATGTCTCTCAAAAGGTAGAATTGCGGAGCCGCAAATTCTCC
Organism: Plantago major; assembly: GCA_026545765.1. NCBI lineage: Eukaryota > Viridiplantae > Streptophyta > Magnoliopsida > Lamiales > Plantaginaceae > Plantago > Plantago major. The sequence continues at coordinate 74,186,772 of CM048840.1, read as the reverse complement.
CATGTCACTTTTACGGAAAGAAATTGGATCAACCAGAGACTAGCAAAGTCACGAGAAAAGATCTCAGATAGCTTCAAGTGCTCGAAACGGTATTGGCTACAAAGGCATCGGAAAACAACTTGCTCATGAGTACAAGCAGGAGCAAGAACGATGGCTGAAAGCTAGAATTGCTCAAAGCAATTATCAGAAGTGGAAGTTAAATCAAGCCACTGAAAATCTGAATGCCAGGGCTAGAAGAAATCTGGCAAGGAAGGCTAAGTTTGCTGAAAAGCAAACTAGAAACCTGACAGGTATCTGAAAGCATCATATGGAGCACCTAGGAACACACCAAGGAAGAAAATAATTCTTACTAATGATAACATTCATTCAAATAGAATTCCTCCTTACGTTCCTGTCAGACAAAAGCATATTTCAAAGAAATTCATTCAAAAATGGATTCCTAATGGAAGAACTTTTAATTCTGACGGTTCCATCAAAGATATGAGAACCTAATCTCCTGTTTCATGTTGTGTGCAGAATGCCTCCTGGACCAAAGCACAATGGCTTTTTAATAGTGGATGCGGAAAGCACATGACAGGAGACAAAGCAAATCTGGTTGATTACAAAGCTTGCAACACATGACCAGATATCAGATTTGCTGGAGGAGAATTAAATCCCTCTCTGGGATTTGGCAACGTCAAATTGGGGACTTTAACAATCACTGACGTATTACATGTTAAGGATTTGAAATATAATCTATTTTGCATGAGCCAGTTTGCTGACAAGGGTTTTACTATAAAATTCAAAGCTAAATACTGCAAACTAATTGAGAATGAGTCAAAGCAGAGAGTCTTAGTTGGTCGGCGGAAAGGCAGTCTTTATGTTGCCGATTGGGCATCTGCCACAACTGAAGAATGTCTCATGGTGAGTCAATCTGGTCACACAGAAGAGCACTGGTTATGGCACAAAAGAATGAGTCACTTGAACTTCAAAACTCTGAATAGACTTGCCAAGAAAGAGTTAGTGGTTGGTCTTCCCAGAACATCTTTCAGAAAGGATGGTATCTGTTCTGCCTGCCAGATGGGGAAACAATCTAAGATCTCTTTCAAGTCCAAAATCAGACACTCTAGTGTTAGACCACTGCAACGTTTACACATGTATCTATTTGAATCATCTGTAACTAGTTATGCAGGAAAGAAGTTTGTTCTGGTTGTTGTAGATGACTTCTCAAGATTCACTTGGGTTGTCTTTCTGAAACACAAATCTGATGCCAGGGTGGAGATACCAAACTTGCTGAAAAAGCTTGAAGTCATGAAAAATGACAAGGTATCTGCAATCGTAATGCACCATGGTATCGAAGTTTTCAACCAGTACATAAAGGAGTTTTGTACCTGCAAAGGTATACAACACCAACTTTCCTCTGTAAGAACACCTCAACAAAATGGTGTTGCAGAAAGGAAAAACATAACCCTTAAAGAAGCTGCAAGGACAATGCTAGCTGACACTGAAATAAGTGAAATTTATTGGGTTGAAGCTGTAAACACAGCTTGCTACACTCAGAACAGATGTTTGATAAACAAACACCATGACAGGACCCCCTATGAAATCTTGGTTGGTAGACCCCCTAATATCAAACATCTGAGAGTATTTGGTTGTAGATGTTTTGTTCTAAACAATGGGAAAGATTATCTGAGAACATTTCAACCAAAGGCAGATGAAGGTGTTTTTCTTGGCTATTCCACAAACAGCAAAGCTTACAGAGTTTACAACAAAAGAACAAAGAAAATTGAAGAATCAGTTCATGTTGTATTCTATGAAGGAAATAAGAAAACACCTCCTATTGATGAACTCTCAGAAAGGTTCAGAGAATTATTACTGAGGGATTCTAAAGAACAATCCTCAGAAAGGAAAAACATCATTATGGAAAGTGAGGATGACTCTGACGTAGAAAAGCTTGAAAAGCCTAATAACAACAAGATGACTCACAAACATGATGAGGAATTCCCTATGAGTTTTCCAGAAATGGAACAGGTTACTGAGAACCATCATCATGAAGAGGTATCTGAAAATAAGAATGCTGAAATGCATGTTTAGCTGGGTACTCAGACGCTGATTATGCTGGATCATTGCTTGATAGGAAAAGCACCTCAGGAACTTGTCAGTTTCTGGGTACTAGACTTATCTCATGGTTTAGTAAGAAGCAAAACTCAATTGCAAGTTCTACCACAGAGGCTGAATATATTGCTGCTGGTTGTTGTGCAACACAAATTCTGTGGATACAACAACAACTTAAAGACTATGGTCTCGATGAGAAGAAAACTCCCATTTTCTGTGACAACAAAAGTGCTATTGTGATTACACAGAATCCTAAATTTCATGCCAGAACAAAGCACATTGATGTTAGACATCACTTCATCAGAGACCATGTTGAAAAAGACAATATAGAGATACTCAAGATTGGCACTGAAGACCAACTTGCAGATATCTTCACTAAGCCACTACAAGAAAGTAGATTCTTAGCCTTAAGACATAGTCTTGGACTAATGGAACTACCAATGAACTGAAAGAGTTCAGGTATCTGAAATGGGCAACCAGAGAAGAGGTATCTGGAACGGGAAACCAGAGAAGAGGTATCTGGAACGGGCAACCAGAGAAGAGGTATCTGGAACGGGTATCCAGGAAAGAGAAAAGAAAAATCTGGAACGGGTATCCAGAAGTCAAAAAGGCTAAAGAGCAAAAAGATAGCTTAAGATCTCTGAGACAGGAACTCAGATATCTGAATCACTCTATAAATGGGGAACACAAAAGAGAATAGTATAACTATCTGCAGTGAACTACTCTCTTGAAACTCGCATTATTTCTATCTTGATGAAAAACTTGAAAAAAATCCTAAGTATAAGACAGATTAAGATGCGAACAGTGTCCTTGGTCATACAGAATTGTGATTCAGATAGCAAGTCGCCAAAACTCATTAAATGGGCACAATTACACTTGCTGATTGTGATAATTGCTGAAGAAGCAATGGTGACCCTCGATGAAGTTAAGCGATTGATCTGTACGGTGGAAATTAATTCACAGTAAATAGTGGACTGTTGAAATTCAGACATGGCCCACTAAGCATTTATTGCCGAACTAGCTTTTGCTCACGCCTGTTTGCAAATTACAGATACGTACACACAAAATCAATTTGTATGTATTTGTCTGTTGGAATTCAACTGCTATATATATAGGATTTTGGCAAATGAAATCACTTTTGCCTAATCCGAAATTTCATCTTGCACAAGAATAGCAAATCATTCTCTTGATTCTCTGCAAACCCTCTACAATCTCTGCAAATCAAGATTAAGTTTTTCTGAAAAGAATCACTGAATCAAATCTCTTTCAAACACCAATTTCAAATCCCTACACTATATAAAGAGATGGCCTCCAAGAACACTTCAACACAGAAATCCCAATCCTCCACTGGTACTGCTGAAAAGCAAGCAGCAGAGTTGGTTATTGTAAACAATCGACTGGTAGGAGTTTTTAATCCTGACCATTGGACTTCAAGTCACAGAATGATTTGGGGTGGTGCCATGGTTGAGGAATACCTCTCTGCTGCAATAGAAAACCAAACGGCGAAAATTGATTCTTGACATGCTTGAAAAGGCACAAATCAAGGGTTTTCTATCGCTTGCCAAGTGGAATTTCATCACTCGATGTGTTGGAATTTTACAACAACTCGGATTATTTCACTGTATCCAAGGCACCGAAATAGTGTCTATCAAAACCTCGATCGAGGAAAGGAAATCCTTCGGACTTAACAACCTTCTCGTAAGTTGTTTGAGGTTCAAAATCTTGGAAAGGATTTTGAAATAAACACCAAGGATGATGAACTCCTTGAAGGTGTTAAAGAACTTTTGATGGCGTGTGTGATCTTGAAAATCGAGATACACCCACCGAGTTCAATCTTGTCGACATTCGAACCGTACATCTGTTGGTTCACTTGGGATATCTTGGCTTGCATTCTTCACAGATGCTTTGATGGTCTACAAGGAGGTGCAGACCAGATAAGCCAAGAACGATGGATCATGATGTTCTTGCTAAATCAGCAAGATAAAAGGCTGGAAAACCCTTTTAATTGGGGAAAGTACGCCTTCATGAAATTCGTGAAGAAGATTCAAGGCTTCGAGCCTAAGATTGTCAAAGGACTAGCTGAGCCAAAGGCCATGAGGTTATGGTCTCAAGATATGCTACTTCTTTGGAAAAGCTTGGCATTGAGCTCGGAGAGACGATCGAATAGCCAACAAGAACCTACTCTACAAATATGAGTATACAAATCTGATGAAAAAGGTTACTGGGTCTCAGAAAGGTCCTAAGAAGCGAAAATCTGAAAAGATATCTGAAGAAAAGGTTGCGACCAAGAAGCCCAGAACTTCAAGAAAGAAGTCTGCTGGCAAATCAGAAGACACACCCAAAGAGGTTGTCAATTCTCAGATATCTGCAAGCATTGCCGATGAACTGATAATGGCAGATGAACTCATCAATGCCGCAAAGAGTTATCAACTCTTGAACAAGTAGACTCAAGAAAGTGCTTTCGAAATGTTGCGACTAATGCGAAAGCCTTGGCGATGAACTCATAAATCTTGCCAAGAGTGGTGAAAAGTACCAAGCCCCATCTGCGAAACCGCAGGAGTTATGGACCAATCGGTTCTAATCGATGAGAGCTCGACGATGAAGATGATGAGCTAGTCATCTCTCAAGTCCTAGAAAGAACAAAGAGGGCTAAGGTTCTTGAAAAATGGCGGTGATAAGGTATCGAAGAAGAACCTACACCACAGTTCTTTGAGACTATAGCAAAGGTTGTTGGTGCAAACACATCATCAGGGAATGCTTCTCATGAACAACTTCACAAAGCCCTGATCAGTGGTATTTTAGTGCTGGCAGATGCTGATCGAAATGCCACATCTAAAAATCTGGAAGAACCTTCTACTGATCAATCTTCTGCTTCCAGACAACCACAACAACCACAAACACAACAACCACAACAGCCACAAGTGGTTGATGAAATGGTAAATGAACTCCATTTTGAATTACCGAATCAGTATCTTTGAAGAAAATCCTGTAATTGAGCAGGTTCCCCAACTCAATGAGAGGGATCAAACTGAGACATTAACTCAGAATGATCAATCAGGGGAGGCAACTGAGTTGGACACTCAGGAAAGGTGTGAAGTACCAGAAACTTCAAACAAAGAAACTGCACTAGGACAAGACGACCAATGTATAGAAAGGTCACAAGTTCCAGAGACCAATCGACTGAACCGCTTCGGGTAAATGACTGGTTTAACTCTTACCTTGTGAAAAAATTTATACTTATAAATCTTGTTTCCTCATAAGAATTTCTTTGTTACAGGCTGAGTTAGAAACGCAGAAACAAGAGGAAGCTGAGAAGCTTGCCTCAGATACTGAAAAAGAGGTTCCTTCAACCTTAACTCTTGAGAAATCTGAGCCTGTGCCACAGGTAAATGATTCTTAAAGAGAACTAATTTTTCAGTAAATGTTTCTAACAGGCTCCAACTGAGATGGAAGAAGATAAGGCAGAAATGCCAGAGACAAACCCAGAAACCAACAAGGTTTCTGAAGAACATATCACTGAGCCTTCAAACTTGAAGCTATATGATAATCAAGTGACAAGTATTCTTCATCTTGGGTTATCCTTTATCTCTTCTAATATTCAATACTTTCTACTTACAGTTATTTGTAAGTAGAAATGCAAGGGGATAAAGTTGCGACTTCCCCTGCATCAATGGAAATTGATGAAGCCCCCAAGGCAACATCACTCGAAAGAACACCAGACACTGCACAAGTTTCTGAGAAAAATGAATCTGAGCTTCCTATTGAGGAAGTAAGTAGCACAAATCAGAATTCATTAAAAGCATATTTGCATAGATTCTTTCAAACTATTTCCTAAGTATTGTATTTCTCTCAGGTTCAAGAAAGAAAGGTTGATGAGGACCAGACTTCCAAGTCTCCACCTCACAACAAGATATCTGAGACACCAATTGTCTCAGTAGAACAAGTCTCTGAGCCTGATGTACTTACTCAGGTAACTCAGAAACTAAACTACACTACTACTCAGATATCTACCAAAGTTTTGAAACTCATTCAAAGCTCTTTCTTTCAGGCTCAAACAGATGCAAAGCAGGTTCCCATTGAAGAAACAAGGGACCTACTTCACTTCTTCAAAGCTCACACCCTGCCAAAGCATATTCAATGCTTCAAGAAATGGCAGAAGTTAAGGTGCTCTGATCTCTCTGAAATATTGAGAATCACTGATCAACCAACCAGACGAGCACGAGCTCTTGACCTGGAAACATATGTCCAAGCAATGTTCCCTACAGAACAATATACAGTTGCGACTCTACTACATAAGGACTTTTCCAGAGAAGTGGCGCATAGTTTGATACATGCCTTTGAACAAAGTGATGGTCGACAAGATTACAGATGGCATTCAAGCCACCCCGCCTGCACTGCTTTATACCTTCTGAACAAGAAGAAGTTAATGGGCAGAAGATAACTATCCCGGAAGTGATCAATCTTGTATCTGAAGATGATGAGGAGGAAGAAATGAATGAAAATTACTTTGATGAACCTCCCACTGACCATCACCAAGAGGATGATAATGACAAAAAGGATGATGATGATGCCCCTGCACCAGGGACCGGAGGAATTTCACAGAGAAACAATGCCTCAGCTGCTGAAAAGCAAACTGAGAAGACTTCACAGAAATCTCCGTCTTCATCACCTCAGAAATCTACTCATCCATCTTCTAACCAACACGCAGTTACTACTGAACAAGTAGTTGAGCTCTCTGAGGAAACCAATCAGAAAATATTAAACACTGCACCGTAAGTGCTCAACTCGCATAACCGTTGAAGAAGAACAACAGCTCCATCTTCAATCGGAAGATCAAATAGCTAAATCCGGAGATAAGATTGATCAACTACAAGATCTATACTTAGAAGAAATGATTGCTTACTCGAGGTTAAAGAGCTACGGATGTCGTGCAAAAGATCACCAAAGAACTCGACATCAAGAAGTATCAAGTCAAGCATGATGCTAAGGCTGCATCATCTTCGAAAGAAGTACCATCCTCCTCCCAGAAAGGAAAGAAACCAATCTCTGAGATGGTTGCTGGACTCGATACGATCGATGAAAATGTCCAAGAGGATGAAGATCACTGGGCTAATCACTTAGATGATGAAGAAGACAAGACTTTGGCAGAACACCGCCATGAACATTTAGCGGTTTCTCACTTGAAAAGGAAGTTGATTGCTCCTACAGTATTCAACAAACTGCCAAACGTCCACTCCCATGAATACATGAACAGGTACCAAGTACTGGCTACTCTGAACAAGGAAATGTCTTCACAAAACAAGGAAGTAATTGCCTCCGTCCCCTCGGAAATGAGAAAGTTCACTGAACTCATCACTCAGAGAACAACTAGCATGGTCATTGCTCAGAAAGATCTGGGAATGATAAGGGACGATGATGTGTCTTTAGCTGAAAAAGCTTTTCAAGAGGCAAGTTACATCACCGGAAAAGGATGCCATCCTAGCCCATTAGCGAGCTCACCGATAAGGACAATGGACTTATCAAGCAAAATCAGAGCTCAAAGTCAACTTGAAGTTGGTCACGCCTATAATTATCTACAAGGGCACTTTGACTCTCTCGATTCCTTTATGAGACCGAGTCACCAACAATGACTAAGGGGAAAGAAAGTACAACTGGACCTCAAAGTCGGGGGAATGGGAAGAAGGAGATGAAAACAAGAAGAAATCTGAGTGCGGCTCGAAAGGAAGAAGAAAACTTCCCACCACCACTCGTAATCAATGAACCCTCCTCAAGCCAAGTCGCTTTGCAAAATAGTAGCTTCCCCACAAATCCACTGAAGGAACCAAAATGGTAACAAGGGCCATGGCACAGAAACCTCCAAGGAGTACCAAGGCTCCAAGGAGAAGACAAGTTAGAGGGATTGATGAATCTTCTTCTGAAGAAGAAGGTCAAATCAAGTCCCTGGGCAATGAAGAAGGCTGTGAAACTCTCACAAGATCTAATCTTGATGATGATGAAGAGACTGATGAAGATGAAGCTCCTCTTCACAGAAAAAGGAAAATTGAAAGCCTAACTGAGCCCATAGCTGCAAAGCCTTTGGCAGCTAAAACTCCCTCTGGAAATACCAAGTCTATCCAGGGTGGTGGTTCTTCAAGCAACAACCCCAAAGAGAATTCAAGACAGAAAAGGAACAGACTGAGAGCTGAGCAAAGACAAAGTCAACTTCCACTCAGGCCAGAAGAAGCCAAAATAGAGTATGTGAAGTATGACAATGATTCCTCTGTCTACAGGTGCATCAATCAAAAGAATGGCTATTGGATTCTGGAACTGAAGCATCTATTGGTAAATTCAAGATTTCCAGAACCAATCCATAAACAACTCATGGCATGGAGAAAGAATAAACCTACCTTGATCAACACCAATCACATCAAAGCATGGTTGGATTTTGAAGTTGTCAAGAGAACTGAAGCCATGAAGAAGGACCTCTCTGATGATTGTCCATATGAAAAGCCAGATGATGTGCACAAAATTCTGAATATCACAGGAACAGGCACAAGACCAAGACTTGCTGTGGAACCCTATGAGTCGTTCTATCTGACAGAAGATCAATACAAGGGTGACATCAGATATCTGAAGATTATCTACGAATACTTCAAGCTTTCAGATATCAGAATAGAGCATGCCTGGAAGTGGGGAAAGTACCTATGGGTCAAGCATTTTGCCAAGAAAAATCCTACCAAAACCTACAAAGAGGTCTGTGGATTTGCCAGAGACACAGAGATGCTTGTCAGAACTCTTCTATATGATTATTCTGATGACATCAAAAGGTTTGGAGATAGGAAATTTGCAAACTGATCCATAGAAATACTGTTGAAGACTTGAAGATTGAAGACTAGTTCTTTAGGATGTTTACTTCGAGCTTGGTTACTCCTGTTGTCCTAATTTACTATGTAGTTTTTGTATTTTTGCTGACTGAGCTTAACTGTATCATGTATTGAAGTTATCTGTAAACTTTAGTTGTAACTTATCTAAAGAACTTACTCTCAGATAATATTCTATAAAAGATAACTTGTCAGCAAAGATCACACCTTGTGATTTGGTTGATGTCTACTTTCTGCACTTAATTATATGAATTGAAAGATCTTAAGAAATGATTAAGTGGTGGATTGTTTCCTCATCCAGATTTGTAATAGGGAAGATAGTCATCGTTGACTGATCAAAATGGGGGAAATTTGTTAGATATTTTGTTAGAAATATCTGTTTAGATTTTGATCAGCAACATGATGACTTATCTTAGTCTCAGAAAGGTGTTTAGTACTCTTGGTTCACTTGAACATTGTAAAAGAGGAAAACCACTAAATATGATAGTCTAGCTAATCTTGTATAGGATGTTAGGTCTCAAAATGTAATTTTTATTTTATGAAAAGAAGACCAAGAAGAAGACATCCAAGCAGAAAGCTCAACGACATTGAAGACTTGAAGAAAACTGTACAAGATTACTGAATCTGTTGTTCAGATATCTTAGCCAGATATCTTAAAGACACGAATAGTTTCAAACAAACTGTGTCACAAAGAGATATCTGAGAAATAAGATACATATCTGAAAACAAGGAAAGTGTCCACAGATATCTACTCTCAGATACCTTGAGCTTTAACCACGTTTCTGAAAGAGAGATATATATTGCAAACAAAATTGTTTCAATAAACACAAGTGGTATCTGAAGAATGAAGATAAGGACGTGCAAAGACTCAGATAACACTAGTCTCTGATACAAAGCATAATTCCGTTGGCACTACAGGACAAAAAGTATAGTACAATGCATTTAATGCATGGACAGAGATGTCTGAATAAAAGCAACGGCAGCTTCTGAGAAGAAGACAAAACTCACATAAGATTATACACAGATATCGATAGTTTGAATTTGAGCCTAACGGATACTATTCAAACGGCACTCAAATTCATCTATAAATATCAACACTTAGACAGCTTGAGAAAAGACACAGAACTTTAGACGCACGATCTCTGAATATCTTACTCTCTCAAAGCAACTTACTTATCCTCAAAGCTTTCTGTTGCGACCAAAGCTTTTGATCTTGAGTAAACACTGAAGTTCTAAGTGTCCTGATCCTAAACAAGCAAAGCTATCTGTGAAGGAGTTGAATCAAAAGATCAACTATCTGAGATTCATTCTCTTGAACAGATATCATAAAACTTGGGTCAGTAAAATCGAACAAGATACCATACGCTGTAAAGTGTATTAAGTAACTTAGTTCACAGAGCTATCTGATTAACTGAAAAGTTATTAAGACGCTCATCTGACAACTCAAACCAAAACCAACACCATAACTGGCGTGGAGTACAGGAAGTACTTAGTTTGAAAAATCAGGGAATAACTCCAAGGTTACCGGAGTATAGGAAGTACTTGATTTGGGAAACTAAGGAATAACTCCAAGGTTATTGAGTATAGGAAGTACTTAGCTTGGGAAGCTAGGGAATAACTCAAAGGTTTCTGAGTATAGAAAGTACTTGGCTGTGAAAGCCGGGGAACAACTCAGGGGGAACATTTGGTTGGGAACCAATTGTTAAGAATCTTAGAATAGGATTATTGTAAGGAGAACTCAATTATCTGTTCTAGTGAATTCTAGGTATCTGATAGACCGAAGTGGATTAGTTGGAGGATTACGCCACCTCCAGATACCACTATACTTGCTGTGTTATTTACCTTTTTGTATTTACATTTCAGCAACACACACACACATATTAACTGTTTCTGCACTTATCTTTATTAAGTCTTCCGCACTGTGATTCTAAGTATCAGATATCTATTCAGATATCTGAGAAATAGTTGTTATCGACAAAAGTTTTAAAAGACTATTCACCTCCCCCTCTAGTCTTTTACTTTGCCGTTATCTGGACCAACAGTTCCTTGTATTGACTTGGTATTTCCAGAAGGAGTTCTGGCTGCCAAAGGCATTGCTGCCAGAGGAGGTTGTGAGGTGCTTGCTTGCCTTCTTCTCTTGTGAAGTGGATGTTCATCCAGACGATTCATCCTCATCATCATCATTGAAGTTCAACAATGGAGGCTTGCGACTTTCTTGGTCTCTCACTTCTCCTTCTTCTTGGTCTTCTCCTTTTCGTGATTATTCAGTTGTTCCTTACGAGATCCTAAAGGACTTGGTTCCCCTAGTGACCATACTTCTCAGCCTTCTGGCTGGTTGATCTGGAACAACTTCTTCAACAGGGGCATCTCCGGTGTTCTTGATGACTAGTTGACTTGAGGAGGGAGGCATGGATTGTTTTCTCTTTCTTCCTCTGCCTTTCTGAGGCATCTCTTCTTCTTCCCCCTTAGTCATGACTGACTGACTCATAATGGCATAAGCTTCAGAGAGTGAGTCAAAGTTTTTCTGGAGATTATTGTGCACCCTGACCAATTCTTGGATTTCTTTCTTCAGCTCGTGGTTCTACTTAACCAGTTCCTGCTCCTTTCTGTTGAGCTCTTCAAGTGGCCTAAGAATGGCGTTGGCTTGCAGAACAGCATGGCTGGCTTCATTGAGTGCTGCATTAGCATTGTTACAATCCTCATCCCTGACCAACCCTAGGTCTTTCTGAGAGAGAGCTATGCTGGTTGCTCTGTTGAGTAACGCAGCAGCCAATGACTTCATCTCTTCTGGGACGGATTTTAGCATACGTGTCTTGAGAAATTAGTGTCTTCGAGTTCCAAAAGATACTATTTACGCACGGTGCTCTTCACTTCTTGAACTACTTGGTGCAGAGAATATATGAGGAGCAAGTAGAGCTCTCTTGTGTTGAGTGACAAGTCTCTCATCTTCTGCGTCAGTAATCAAGTTTTGGTTGTTTTCAGCATCACTCTTATTATCTTTTTCTTGAATAGTTTGCAGATTGACAACCTTTTTCTGCTTTCTATCAAGTGTACTGGCCTTCTGAGAAGATGTAGAAGGTCTTTCGGATGCAGTCTCAGCATCATCTTCTTCATCATCATTGTCATCCATGGCATCTATTTCAGCAGCTATGACAACAATGGCATCTTTTAGATTTCTTTGCTCATCTAGGAGCGCCAATTCCTGGGTGTTAGCTTCTTTGAGCTTTTGAATTTTGGCTTCCTTTTCATCAACAAGAGCTTGACACTCTAAGTTGATTCTCTTTTCTTCTTCCAACACCTTTCTGAGTTGTTCAATCACGAACTCGATGGCGGATATCTCTTCAAGTATATCGTTACATTACTTTGTTGGGTTTTCTGATGAGACTTTGAAGGTGATGATGATGGGGCTTTCTGAGCATTGGAAGGAGTGGCCTTTTCTGCACTTCCTTTGCTAAATTTCTGAATCCCGCCGTTTCCAGGTTGGGGATCATCATTCTGATCATCATCATCATCATCCTCTTGTTTTCTTGACTTGGATGCTCAGAAGGGGGTACTTGATAATCATTCTCGTCCATTTCTTCTTCATCTTATGAAATCAAGTTGATCACATTTGGGAATGTAATCATTCTCCCATTCACTTCTTCTTGCTCAGCTGGGTAAGTAGTGAGCTTACTAGGCAATGCAGGATGGGTTACCATCTGCTCTTGGGTTTGAGCATCCGCAGTTTTGAAATCTGCTAGAAGTTTTTGTGCTACTTCATGAGTGAAGTCTTCATGCATCAGATTGGCAAAAGAATAAGACTCTGTTGGGAACAATGCATGGATGTAGTCTTCCAGATTTAGGGCTATTGCTCTCTTTTCTGGGACGTTGATTACTCGTGCTATTTCAGAAAGGTCAGCCTTTCTGAGTTTCTGCCATTGTCTGAAGCACTTTAGATGTTTCTTGAGATTGTGCTTCTGGAAAGCCTTGAGTAAATCAACTGGCACAAAACTTTGAGCCTGAAAAAAAGGGATCAAGTCAGTTTTGTTCAAACCACTTGAGTTGGTATCTGTTGCAAAAGTAAGCTTTCTGAGCATACCTGTGTAGAAACACTAGGCTCATTTGCTTGGACTTCAGCTTGTTTGGGCACAGAGGCCTCAGATACCTTGTTGTGAGGAGAATTCTGATCCTCAACATCCTTTCTTTCTGATTGAACTTCCAAGTGAGGAAGCTCAGTGGCATCTTTCTCAGAAACCTTGGGGGTTTCTGGAACCTTTTCTTCAGATACTGCTTGTTCAGCAGTTTCAGTTTCTATTGGAGGAGTTTTCAAGAATTTTTCTCCTTCCAATTGTTCTTCTGACTGAGCCTGTAAGAACAAACATAAGAGATTTAGTAGTGGGATTTCCAGAGCATTCTTGAAGAAGATTATTACTGAGTGCTTACCTTCTCATCAGAAGGCTCAGTAAATGCTTCTTCAGAAAGCTTTTCAGCTTCTGGATTTTCTTGGTTTTGGAGTGTTGGTCCCTCCACCACTACTTCGTCAGTTAGAGCCTAAAGTAAGACAAAAAGAAATTTAGAACACAAGATATTAATTTTTCAAGCAAGCTATTTCTTATTCAGAGATAACTTAGCTACACCAGAAACGTGCTCTTCTTGTTGTTCTGAGGTTGGAGAAACCTCTTCTTCATTCAGAAGGGTGGATAGATTAACTTCCCCCTGAAAGTTTGTCTCCAATATGGCCTGAAAAGAGTCAAGCTGATCATTGATCTTTTGGACTTGTGGTGAATCCACAGTCTCTCTATGCTCATTGTTGTTCTCCTATGTAGTATCATTCTGAGTCTCCATCTCAGTTTGATCCCTTTCTGAGAGTTGAGCTCTCTCAGAAGGTTGAGGAACCTGTTCAAGAACAGGGTTTTCTTCAGCAATATTGAGTGCTGGTATTGTGAATGTGGAAGCAATGTCAGTATCTTCCATCATTCTATCTTCCTCACCCAGGCCTTCTTCTTCCTGCTGGGCAGAGGGGCTCTTATCTTTCTGAAGAGCTAAGTTTGATGCTCCTCCTTGGGTCTCAAGCTTATATCTTTTGAGCACTGTTGCGATTACTTCATCGTCCTCAGAATCACTGTTCTGTGTTGGCGCAGACCCATCTATGATATTTCTATCATCTCGGGAGTTCGAGCGATCTGTTTGATTCTTGGGGCTTCTGAATCGCTTTACGGGCGAACAACATCTTCTGAGACCTTGTCTCCAGAAGGTTGTGCCTCTTGAATGTTTATGGACTTGGAGGTCCTTTTGCCTTGAGCCCTTTTTCTTTTGGCAGCTGGAGGTTTAGCTTGAGCTTGCTCAGAAACCTCCTCACCTTGCTGTGTAGTTTCTTCAGCCTTTCTGAGTACTTGCTCAGCAGCAATTCTCTCCTTTTCTTCAAAGGCGTGTCTGAAAAGGGAGTTGGTGACTGGGATTTCTTGTTTCTCTCTAAGAGTAATCCCCATGGTTTCCAGAAGTGCATATTGGCTTTTGGCTCAGCAAGGCCATTGATGATTTTGGGCTCAAATTCCTCAATATGTCCAAGGAATTTGTTGAAGGCGTACTTCCCCCAATTGAAGTGGGTTTCCTGCCCTTCATTCTTCTGGTTCAGAAGATGCATCATCATCCATCTCTCCATACTTATCTGGTCTACTCCACCTTTGTTGCCATCAAAGCAACGGACCAGGATGAGAGCCAAAGTACATAAGTGTTTCTGAAGATGACTTGTTTTGATAGCTTTCAGAATAAAGTCTCCTGGGCAACCTTTTGCATTTTCCAACTGGATTGCCTCAAAAAGTTCTTTGACGCCTTGAATCATTGAGGCGTCCTTGATGTTGATATCTTCAATAGTTCCTCGATTTTTCAATCGGAACAATTTGCAGAAAGCCTTGCAGTCAAGAACAATTTCTTGTCCTTGGAGTTCAGTCTGCATGTACTTTTCTTCTTTATCATTCACAACCTTTGTGAAGATTTTGGAGTTGTTGTAGAACTCCAGTACATCCAGTGTGGATAGGCCACTGGGTGCAGCAGATAAAAACCTGTAGATATGGGAATTCTTCAACATCCCCAATATCAGTTTCCTTTCTGGTTTTGAAGGTATAACTGCTGGTACATATTTCTTCACTAAGAATGCTCCCCAATTCATTTTATGACTAGGGTTCCAGTCCGAAGGGGTGAATTCTCCCAGAAGGCGTTTATTCAACACCTTAAGTTCTTTTCCTCCTTGCTTTTCAGCAGGAGTAGATGATCCGGCCTTAGGGTTCTTGGTGGTCATCTTCTTGGGTGCCATCTCTTTATATAAAGTTTTGAATAAGTGGTTTTGCAGAAGGATTTTGCACAAGTAATTGAGATTATCTTTTCAGAAGACTAAGCACAAAAAGTTGAGTTTCCAGAAGGAGGTTTGCAGAAATCTTGAGAGATTTTGCTATTTTGATGCAAGTTTGAAATTTCGAATTTGGTAAAAGTGTTTGTCTTTTGCCCAATTCCTATATATATAGCAGATAAAACATACATAGATACAACATACATATAGCTGAATATGAATGCGTGTCTTTGCATCTGCATAGGCGTGGTACGTCCTTTGTACTTCATTAAATGCTTAGTGGGCCACGTCTGAATTTCTAAACAGACATTACTTGCTTTGTTTTAATCTCAGCCGTTGAGATCAAACGTTTATACATGAAGGGCTTATATTGAATATCTTGTAATGATATCAATCAACAAATGGTAATGTGCCGACTTGATGGATTTTTAATATGCTACATTCATTGTGTCACTAAGTAAAGAGTGAGAACACTTTGATCGTTTGAGCTTATCATTCTGAATGTCAAGTCCTTATCTATATATTGTTTATCATGAAAATGGTAAAAATACAAGACATTGGACATGTTTGGTATCGTAACTTATACCTTTTGGGCTTTGTGTGTCTTTTCTCTTTATGACTAAATAGTTTCCTGAATTCAAGAATCAGAAACTTCAGTTGTTTGAATGTATTTGACCCACTCTTAGTAAGTAAGTTCTAGTCTAATTTACTCATTGAGTGTGTACCAACCTTTGCCTTTCTGGATACCCGTTCCAGAAATGTTTTGCCTTCGAGTGTTGCTACTCGAAACCTTGCAACACTTCTTAACAACTTGGCTTTACGAGCATGTTCTCGGAGGCACCTTCTTTCTACCTTGCTTACTCGGACTTTAGAGATTCAGGACATTTTTGGTCCTTAGGCAACACCATCAATCCAAGATTATGTCTTAAGGTCAAGAACCGCTTTCTTGTAGGGGCTTGGTGAAGATATCCGCAAGTTGGTCTTACGTGCAATCTTGAGTATCTCTATATTGCCTTTTTCAACATGGTCTCGATGAAGTGGTGTCTAACATCAATGTGCTTTGTTACGGCATGGAACTTGGGATTACGTGTGATTGCAATAGCACTTGTGTTGTCCTGAGAAAATAGGAGTTTTCTCTTCATTGAGTCCATAGTCTACGAGTTGTTGTTGAATCCACGAATTTGTGTCGCACAACAACCAAAGACAATATATTCACCTACGTGGTATAAGTTGCAATTGA
This sequence comes from Plantago major, assembly GCA_026545765.1. Taxonomy (NCBI): domain Eukaryota; kingdom Viridiplantae; phylum Streptophyta; class Magnoliopsida; order Lamiales; family Plantaginaceae; genus Plantago; species Plantago major. The sequence goes on along the minus strand of CM048840.1, from coordinate 74,170,253 downwards.
GTTTTGCTTCTTGCTAAACCATGAGATAAGTCTTCTTCGAAACCGACAAGTTCACGAGGTACTTTTCCTATCAAGCATTGATCCAAAGATAGTCGACATCCGAGTAACCACCAAACTCAATCCACCTTCTTTAGGATACCACAAACCTATTTCTTGTACCTTTCACATACCTTAATACTTTCATAGCAATGTTGTAGTGTGATTGCATTGGATTTGTTTGAAATCTAGCACACTCCAACCGCATATTGAATATCCGATGCCTTGCGATGAAGGTAAAGTAGTGAACCTATTAATTTCCTATACTTGTGTTCTTCAACACTCTTATCTGATTCAGTATAGGTCATTTTGGTTCCTATGCTCATAGGTATCTTAGCATTCTTTTCAGAGGGCTTAAGATTGAACTTTGTGAGCATGTCTTTTGCATACTTTGTCTGACTAATGAATATTCCATCATTGAGTTGCTTGACTTGCAATCCTAGGAAATAGTTCAATTCTCCCATCATGCTCATCTCAAACTTATTTTTCATGAGATTTGCAAAGTCATCACAAAGTTGCTTGTCCTTAGATCCAAATATAATGTCATCAACATATACTTGAACTAAGAGCAGTTTCCCATCATGATTTAAGGTAAATAAAGTTTTATCAACTTCACCTTTCTTGAAACCACTTTCCAGAAGGTATTTGGCCAAAGTATCATACCATGCTCTTGGAGCCTGTTTCAGTCCATATAGAGCTTTCTGTAGTTTATAGACCATTCTACTTTCTGAGAAAACTTCAAAACCAGGTGGTTGTTCAACATAGACTTCCTTAGCAAGTTCACCATTCAAGAATGCACTTTTGACATCCATTTGATAAACTTTAAAGTCTTTATGAGCTGGAAAGGACAGAAAGAGTCTTATTGCATCCAATCTGGCAACTGGTGCATATGACTCATCAAAATCTAAACCTTCAGTCTGGGTGAATCCCTTGGCAACCAACCTTGCTTTGTTTCTGGTTATTTCACCAGATTCATTCATCTTGTTTCTGAAAACCCACTTGGTTCCAATCACAGATATTCCTTCTACAAATGGAACTAGTTTCCAGACATTGTTTCTTTCAAACTGATCCAACTCTTCTTACATTGCAGAGATTCAGTCTTGGTCTCTTAATGCTTCTTTAATAGTTTTAGGTTCAATGTTTGAGATGAAACATCCAAAGAGAGAATTAGCATTTTCGGCTATTGCTCTCCTAGTCCTAACACCTTGATTGATTGGTCCAATCACATCCTTTGCAGGATGATCCTTGATCCATCTCATCATGGGTTTGGGGCTAGTAGGGTCAACATCTATGTGATCTGAATGTGAATCACTATGATTATGACTTGATACTTCTTCAGTATCTATGACATTTTGTACCACAGGAGGGCGTTGAATGTCTGACACTTGCTCAGTGTGAGGGCTTTCTGGGACGTGCCTGTCAGAGAGGTCATTTCCAGAATTAGCTCTTTGATGAACATCTTCAGTTTCCATTTCTAGCCAATGCCATTTCGAACACCTTTGGCTTTCTGAATGCGGTCTTCAGAAGCCTTACTAGTTTCTGTACCGTCTTTATTTTCATAAAATGGTACAGTAGAGAATTTGCCTATTCCAGCAATTCTTCCTTTCCTAGTAATATGGCAATGTGGATGGCAACATGTCTGAGGGTTGTATTTCTTTTCAGAAGCTTCACCCACAAGTTTCTTGTGAACTTGTTGTTCTTTCAAAGGTTGGGTTGCTACTCCTTTTCCTTTGTCAACTACCTTAGCTTTATGACCAATGCTATAGGTGGTTGAAGAACCATTCTGTTGACTTTTTACAAACGTCAACCTTTCATCACTCTTCTTCAGAGGAGATGAATTACTCGATTGTTCATCAAGTCCAAGTCCACCTTTCTCAGAGGGATCTCTCAGATATGATTGAACCTCAGTGAGAGTGTCACTAGCCTTTGCATAAGATTGGAAGGATAGCTCTTTCTTTCGAAGTTCCTCATTCTCGAAGCGACTTTATCATTTTCTTATTAAGTTCATCCAAGGCTAGTTTGTGAAAATTTTCATTTTCAGATATCTGATTTTTCAGAAGGGCTATTTCAGCGCTCTTGTTCTCAAATACCCTGGTTAGCTCAGAAACCTCTTTTTCTGCTTTCCTCTAGAATTCTGGTTTTGGATTGTGCTTCCAGAAATTCTTTCTCATAACGATCCAATTCACTCCTGATTGACTCCAGATCCTCAATTCCATCATCACTCTCATAGTGCAGAAATTGTGAAATGTTTGTTACCTCATCAGCCATAAGACACATTTCAATGTTGGAGATGTCTGGACCCGAATCTCAAAGAACTCCACATTTCATTCTTCTTAAGGCGAAAGTCGATTACGTCGTGGGTGATTCCACACAATTACGGTGATGGTAGGTTTGAGTTATCTGAATCTCCATCTTGATCATCTCAATATCTAGAGCATCAAGTTGGATTTGAATCTTCTTCCTTTCTTCATCGGTAAGGCCTTTGATTTCTTTTGTAATTTCTTACGTCCTTCTGTCACATGTCTTGAGCTTGTTTAAGCGGGCAATCTCTCTTGAAGTGATCAGGGCTTTTGACAATAGAAGCGGATATCATTTCCTATCTCTCACGATTCAAGATTAACATCTTTCTGAATGGGGGTCTTCAGAGAGTTGTTTAGTTGAATGTTCTTGTACTGATGATAGTTTGGGCCAAGATGCTTTTTCAGCTTTTCTTTAGATTTTCTTCTCTCAATCTCTTGACTCACAAATTTATTCATGTGTCTTACTGCAAGAGCATTTTCTTCAGATGCGTCTTTGGTATCTTTCTTTTCAGAAGTACCTTGAGAGACTAGAGCAACACTTTGCAACTTCTCAACTGTTTGTTCTCTCTGAGTTGTCTCATAATCTACAGTAGCAAGATATGAGAAGAGCTCTACTGGAGTAATATTTGGCATTCCTTGGTTGAAATAAAAGAATTTAGTGTGCTCCCAGTTGTGATTGAGACTTCTGACAATAGTCTTAATCTTTTCTGGCTGGGAGTATCTATTGCTTTCACCAAGTGCAGCCATATCACTCATAAGAGTAGTAAACCTGAAATCAAGTTCTTCCAGAGTTTCAGTGGGACCTTGCTTGAAGTTTTGGAACTTCAATTTAAGAACTTCGAACTTGTTTTCTTTGGTTTTCTGCCCGCATTCATTTCTTCAATCAATTGCTGTGCAACTTTCGCGTTTAGCACCCCACAGTTTACACTGTATGTGCTCAGGTGTCGATCTGATGATTATATTACGAGCTTGACCATCCAATCTGTGTCTCTTGGCATCTTCAGATGTCCAGAGCTCTCTTGGCTTGTCTTCATACATAATGCTTCCACGAGCAACACGACCACTATCACTAGCAGTCGCATCCTCGCTTTCATCTTCCTTGTCTGAGGCTTTTCTTCCATCAGACACCTCAGTAACTTGTTTGAGTTGTCTGATTTTAATAGGCCCTTCATTGATGACATAGATCATCTCATCACTAATGGCCTCCAGATGGAGCATCATGTTGTTCTTCCATTTCTCGTAGTTTTCTGGCTTCAGAACGGGTGCATCACTCAGAGACATTCCTGCGCACTTAACATACAAATTATATAGTCCTCAGAAAGGGACAAAGTTTCTTCACCTATCTGGGGATCTAGGTTCGATCTTGAAGGCTTGGGAACCTCTGCCTCGATACCACTTGTTGGTCCAGATAACGCAAGTAAAAGACTAGGGGGTGAATAGTCTTTTAAACTTTTGTCGATAAACACAGTTTCTCAGAAACCGGGGGGGTTTCTGATACTTAAATTCAGAGCGCGGAAGACTTTAAGATAGGTAAGTGCAGAAACAATAAGTAAGTGTGTGTGCTTTGCTGAAAGATAAATACAGAAAGGTAAATAACACAGCAAGTATAGTGGTATCGGGAGGTGGCGTAATCCTCCAACTAATCCACTTCAGTCTTTCTGAGACCTAGAATTCACTAGAACATATAATTGAGTTCACCTTACAATAATCCTATTCTAAGATTCCTAAACAAATGGTTCCCAACCAAATATTCCCCCTGAGTTATTCCCCAGCTCCTAGAGCTAAGTACTTCCTCTACTCAGATAACCTTGGAGTTATTCCCTGATTTCCCAAATCAAGTACTTCCTCTACTCCACGCCTTGATGGTGTTGGTTATAAGGTTTGTCAGAGAGGCTTCTTGTATAACTTTTCAGTTATGTTTCCAGAGAGCCTAATAGAACAAGACTACTTATTACACTTGTTCAGTGTATGGCAATCTGCTCTTTACTGACCCAAGTAATTGATGTCCGTTCTGGAGAATGAGCTTCAGAAAGGTTATCTGATAGTTCAACTCTTTCACGAATAACAATCTCTTGTTAAGGTTCAGGACAACTTAGAACTACTAATGATTCTTCAAGCAACAGAAAGCTTTCAGAAAGGGTAGTAGAGTGCTTGAGAGAATACTTTGCTAGATTGTAAGTTTGCAAGTTAGATCGTTCTTTGGTCGTTGTATTTCTCAGCATCTAAGTGTGTGATATTTATAGATGAATTAGAGAGTCGTTGGGATGTTATCCGTTAGACACAATTCAAATTCAGTCTATACTTATCTTGAAATGAGTACTCAGAAGTCCTTGTCTCATATCTCAGAGAGGATTGTTCTTTAGCGGCTTTTCTGCCGATGCAATTAATGCACATGTACTATTTCTTGTCTTGTAATCTTCAACGGATACATTAGCCTTTCTGATGGCTTGCATGCTCCATACTCATGATGTCATATGTTCCAGAATCATGTCTCAAAAGTAACTAAATGCACTTAAGACAGGATTAAGGACATAGTCTTTCCGAGTGAGACTAAACCTTGGTGTCTTCATAAATCTTGTGCAATCTCCGGTCTTGTAATCTTCAGAAAAGCTCCATTGCTAGGATTGATCTTCATGGTCTTCTTGGACATAAAAATTACATTCAGAGCCCTATAATCCTAATACAAGATTTACTAGACTAATCATACTCAGTGATTTCCTCTTTTACAATGTTCAAGTGAACTAAGAGTACTTAATCACCTTTCTGGCAAAGATAAGAACATGTGATGAATGATCAAAATACTAACAGATATTCCTAACACAATGCTTTCTGACACTGAAATAAGTGAAATCTATTGGGTTGAAGCTGTAAACACAGCATGCTACACTCAAAATAGATGTTTGATTAACAAACACCATGACAAAACTCCGTACGAGCTTTTCATTGGTAGACCACCAAGTATCAAACATCTAAGGGTGTTTGGTTGCAGATGTTTTGTTCTTAACAATGGAAAAGAATACTTGAGAACATTTCAACCAAAGGCAGATGAAGGAGTATTTCTTGGTTATTCTCTGAATAGCAAAGCCTACAGAATCTACAATAAAAGAACACAAAAGATTGAAGAATCTGTTCATGTAGTATTCTATGAACGAAACAAGAAAGTACTCTTGAATGATGGTCTCTCAGATGGGTTCAAAGAACTAATGATTAAAGATTCTGAAAAAAGGATCCTCAGAAGGAAACAATTCTATCATTCAAATAGAGGATGAGTCTGACGATGAAAAGCAACCTATGCTTAGTAACAACCAGATGACTCTAAGACATGATGAAGAATTTTCTATGAGAATTCCAGAAATGGAACAGTTCGAGAACCTTCATCATGAAGAGGTATACGAAGAGAGTTTGCGAAATGCAAGTTCCGGATATCTCTAACATCGAAGAGTGTCGGATATCCATAGCATTTCCCATATGTCGATATCTCGGAATCTTGCAAGTATCTCATCAAGATCATATTGATTCACATTCAAATCAAAATGATATTGATCCTACTAGTTCAAAACCCATTATGAAATGGATAAGAAATCATCCTGCAAAGGATGTGATTGGTCCCATAGACCAAGGAGTTAGAACTAGAAGAGCAATCGCTGAAAAAGCAAGTTGTCTCTATGAATGTTTCATCTAAAAAATTGAACCAAAGACAATAGAAGAAGCATTAAAGGATCAAGATTGGATCTCTGCAATGCAAGAAGAGTTGGATCAATTTGAGAGAAACAAAGTCTGGAAACTGGTTCCATTCTTGTGGAATATCCGTAATCGGAACCAAGTGGGTTTTCGAAACAAAATGAATGAGTCGGTGAAATAACCGTAAACAAAGCTAGGTTGGTTGCCAGGATTCACCTGCATGAAGGACTAGATTGTAATGAATCTTATGCACCGCTTGCAAGATTGGATGCAATAAGACTCTTTCTAGCCTTTGACTCATAATGACTTTTGATTTATCGGATGGATGTCAAGAGTGCATTTCTAAATGGTGAACTGGTGAGGAAGCCTATGTTGAGCAACCACCGGTTTTGAAGTTCCTTGTAAAGTAGGATGGTCTATAAGCTCGTAAAGCTCTATATGGGTGAAACAAGCTCCAAGAGCATGGTATGATACATTGGCCAGATACCTACTAGAAAGTGGTTTCAAGAAAGGAGATGTTGATAAAACACTCTTCACATTGAACCATGATGGGAAACTACTTTTAGTTCAAGTATATGTTGATGAAATTATATTTGGATCTAAAGACAAGCAACTTTGTGAAGACTTTGCTGAACTCATGAAATGTAAATTTGAGATGAGCATGATGGGAGAATTGTATTACTTCCTAGGGCTGCAAGTCAAGCAACTCAATGATGGAATATTCATTAGTCAAACAAAGTATGCAAAGGATATGCTCAATAAGTTCAATCTAAAGCCTTCTGAAAAGAATGCTAAGATACCAATGAGCATTGGAACCAAAATGACCTATAATGAATCTGACAAGAGTGTTGAAGAGCACAAGAATAGGAAATTGATTGGGTCTCTACTATACCTCACTGCAAGTAGACCTGATATTCAATATGCAGTTGGAGTGTGTGCTAGATTTCAGACAAATCCAATGCAGTCACACTACAACATTGCTATAAAGATATTAAGGTATGTAAAAGGTACTGTAGAAGTTGGATTGTGGTATCCAAAAGATAGTGGATTGAGTTTGGTTGGCTATTCAGATGTCGACTATGCTGGATCATTGCTTGATAGAAAAAGCACCTCAGGAACTTGTCAATTTCTTGGTGCTAGATTAATATCATGGTTCAGCAAGAAACAAAATTCAATTGCCACATCTACCACAGAAGCTGAATATATTGCTGCTGGATGTTGTGCTTCACAGATATTGTGGATACAACAACAACTCAGAGACTATGGACTCAATAAAGAAAAGACTCCCATTTTCTGTGACAACACAAGTGCTATTGCCATAACTCAGAATCCTAAGTTTCATGGAAGAACAAAGCACACTGATGTTAGACACCACTTCATCAGAGACCATGTTCAAAAAGGCAATATAGAGATACTCAACATTGGCACTGAAGATCAACTTGCAGATATCTTCACTAAGCCACTACAAGAAAGTAGATTCTTAGCCTTAAGACACAGTCTTGGACTAATGGAGCTACCAAAGAACTGAAAAAGTTCAGAGAAGAGATATCTGAAGAAGATATCAAAGAAGAGAGAAAAGGTATCTGGAACGGGTATCCAGAGAAGAGGAATCTGGAACGGGTATCCAGAAACTAAAGACTAAAGGGTAAAATGGCTATTCAAAGATCTCTGAGACGGGTACTCAAATATCTGGATCACTCAGTGAGGGGGAACACAAAAGAGAATAGTACAACTGTCTGCAGTCAACTACTCTCTTGAATTTTGTATTATTTATATCTCTGTGTAAAACTTGGACAAATACCATGTGAGATAAATTCAGATGCAAACAGTATTCTTGGTCATACAGAAACGTGATTCAGAAAGCTAATAGCCAAAATTCATTAAATGGGCACCATTACATTTGTTGATTGTGATCATTGCTGAAGAAGCAATGGTGACCCTTGATGAATTGGGCGATTGATCTTTACGGCAGAGATTTACTCTCAGTAAATAGTGGACTGTTAAAATTCCGACAGGGCCCACTATGCATTTAATGCCGAACAAGCTTTTACTCACGCCTGCCTGCAATTCACAGATACTTACACACAAAATTAATTTGTATGTATATGACTGTGAAGATTACATTGCTATATATATGGGATTTTGGCAAAAGAAATTACTTTCGCCTAATCCAACATACAGCCTTGCACAAGAATAGCAAAAACTCTTCTTCAACCTCTGCAAATCTCTGTTAGTTTTTCTACAAAGAATTACTAATCTCTCACCCAAATCTCTTTCTCATTTTTCAAAAACTTCACTATTTAAAGAGATGGCTCCCAAACGTGCTTCTTCTCGAAATCTGAGCTACTATGCTGCTTTGAAAAGCAAGTACCAGTGCTAGTTATAACAAACAATCGGTTGATCGGAGAATTCGACCCTGATCATTGGACTTCAAATCACAGGATGATTTGGGGTGGTTCCATGATTGAGGAATACACGGTAGCATGATAGAAAACCGGTGACGGAAGTTGGTACTTGATATGCTTGAAAAGGCAAAAATCAAGGGCTTTCTATCTACTCTTCCCAGTGGAGTTTCTTCACTGGATGTTCTGGAGTTTTACAACAACTCCACAATTATTTCCAAGATCTCTGAAGGCACTGAGATAGTGTCTATTAAGACCAAAGTCCAAGGACAAGAAATCCTGTTGGACGAAACAGCTTTCTGTGAGCTGTTTGAACTTCAAAATCTTGGAAAGGATTTTGACATTGACACCAAGGATGAAGATCTCCTTGAAGGTGTGAAGCAACTATCTGAAGAATGTGTGACCTTGACAAACCGACACACCCATCGACTTTAAGCTTGGCGACATAAGGACCGGACATCTTTTGGTCCATTTGGGATGTGTTGGCATGTATCCTTCACGGAGGCTTGATGGTCTACAAGGAGGTCTTGACCGGATAAGCCAAGAACGCTGGATGATGTTGTTCTTGTTGAGTCAACAAGACAAAAGGCTGGAAAACCCTTTTAATTGGGGGAAGTACGCCTTCATGAAATTTGTGAAGAAGATACAAGGCTTTGAGCCTAAAATCGTTAAGGGCCTTGCTAAGCCAAAAGCCACAGTAAGCTATGGACTGCAAATTTGCTACTTACTGGAATGTCTTGGCATTAAGCTCAGAGAGACGGCAGATATTGCCAACAGTAACCTACTCTACAAATATGAGTATACAAACATGATGAAAAAGGTTACTGGATCTCAGAAAGGTTCCAAGAATCGAAAGAATGAAGAGGTATCTGAGGGAAAAGTTGCGACCAAAAAGCCCAGAACTTCACGGAAGAAGTCTGCTGGCAAATCAGAAGGCACACCCATTGAGGTTGTCGATTCCCAGATACCTGACGTCGCTGCAGATGAACTCATTAATGAAGATGAACTCATCAATGCTGCAAAAGAGGCATCGGCTACTGAACAAGTAGATTCAACAAGAGAAAGTGCTTTCAGAAATGTGAAGACTACTACAGAAAGCCTTGCTGATGAACTCATAAAAGCTGAGAAACTTCAAACTCTTTTTGCAGAAGCAGCAGGGATTGTTGATAACTCTGTTCCATATTTCGATGACGAATCGGACGAGGAGAAGATCCCAGACCCTAAGGTTGCTGAAAAAGTAACCAAGGTAAAGGGGAAGAACAAAAGGTCCAAGGTTGCTGAGAAAGCAACCAGCTCACAGGTTGCTGAACAAGCACCTATAGCAAAGGTTGTTGGTGCCAACACACCATCAGGGAAAGTCACGTATAAACAACTTCAAGAAGCCCTGATGAGTGGTGACCTAGTGTTGGTAGACGCTGATGTCAACACCACACTTAAAAATCGGGAAGAGCTCTCAATTGCTCAAACTTCTGCTTCCAGACAACCACAACAACCACAACCACAACAGCCACAAGTGGTTGATGAAATGGTAAATGAACTCCATTTCAACATATCAGCTATGCAACATGCTGAAGAAAATCCTGCAAACAAGCAGGTTCCCCAACTCCTAGAGAGGGATCAAACTGAGACACCGCCGTAATGATCAAACAAGGAGGCAAGTCGATCACTCAGAAAGGTCCAAGTACCGAAACTTCAAACAAAGAAGCCATAATGGAACAGCAAGACCAAAGCATAGAAGGGTCACAAGTTCCAGAGACCAATCAGCCTGACAATGCTCAGGTAGCTGAATGGTTTAACTCTCTACTTGTGAAATTTTATGTTCATCAATCTTGTTACTTATAAAAATTTCTTTGTTACAGGCTGAATTATAAACAAAAGAACAAGAGGAAGCTGAAAAGCTTGCCTCAGAGACTGAGAAGGAGGCTACTACCTCACCTCTTAAGGAATCTGAGCCTGTGCTATAGGTGATAGAGAATTCCCTAAGAAACTACTTTTCAGATATTTGTTGATTCACTTAACTAATCAAGTGGATGTTTCTAATAGGCTCCAACTAAGAAGGAAAATGATAAGGCTGAGAAGCCTAACTCATCAGAGAATCAATCAGAGACTCACAAAGTCTCTAAGGAACAAGTATCTGAGCCTTCTATTGAGAAGGTATATATATCTATATATATATATATATATATATATATATATATATATATATATATATATATATATATATATATATATATATATATATATATATATATATATATATATATATATATATATATATAGATACCTATAATCTTCAAAGACAAATCTCGATCATTTTTCTCAAACTAACACTTTCTACTTATGAGTTTAAAAGAAGTAGAAGTTCTTTGGGAATTGCCGCTCAATCCCACAACAAATGGAAATTGATGAGGCATCAAAGCCTTCATCACAAGAAAATTTCAGAGGCGCACAAGTCTCTGAGCAACAAGTATCTGAGCCTCCAATAGTGGAGGTAATTGACCTCTCAAATATCTGATTTTGTAAATAGAATTTTTCTTGATAAAATTTCCTAAAGTGTTATGATTCTCAGGTTCAACAAGAAAGAGAGGATGCTGAGGATCAGACTTCCAAGTCTCCTCCTCACACCAAGATATCTGAGGCACCTGGAACCTCAGTAGTCCAACCTTCTGAGCCTGTTGCTGTTGCACAGGTAACACAGTTACTTGACTACTCTAAAACTCAGATATCTACACAAGTTTTGAAACTAATTCAAAACTCTCTCTTTCAGGCTCAAAGTAGTGCCAAGAAGGAGTCACATGATGACTATGAAAACCTTCTTTCCTTCTTCAAGACTCATACCTTGCCAAAGCATATTCAATGCTTCAAGAAATGGCAAAGGTTAAGGTGCTCTGATCTCTCTGAAATACTGAGAATCACAGATCAACCAACAAGACGAGCACGAGCTCTTGATCTGGAAAACTATATCCACACAATGTTCCCTACTGAACAATATCAAGTTGCGACCTTAATGCGTAAGGATTTTTCCAAGGAAGTGGCACACAAATTGGTGCAAGCCTTCAAACAGGCAGATGGTCAGACAAGATTGCCGATGGCATTCAAGCCAGTCCTGCCCCAGACACTACAATTTGTTAGAACTTAGGATCCCAGATTGGTACTTGAAACAAGATCAATAGACAATGTTGCCAACAATGTTGTTCAACATTGTCTTCAACATAGCAAACAGATGGCAGCGGATGAATAAGAATGAAACTTCTATTACCAAGCCAATATATAGAAAAATATATTGGCAGCGCCGTAGGCAAAATATCTACTGACAGGAAAGTAGATCTAATCAAGTGGGTTTAATACAATCACAGACGATTGATTAAACAACCAAAACTAGCCCTAGAAGAACCAATAGTAAAAGCTATTCTAGGTCGATGTTTGAAAGAGTTATTCCAACAATGAATACTCTTAGACAAACTCTAAAGCTAGCAGAAAACAAGAAGCCTAAACTCTTTTAATAAAATCTCGATTGATCATCAAGAAAGGCTCAATGATTGCTCGGCTGAATCCTTGTATATATACTTGAGATATCGACAGCTCCCATCCAAGTCGAACGGCAATAGGATCTCAGCAAAGGCAATTTTCCATGTTCTTGTTTTCTTCAATAATCAGCTAGAAGGAAATTCCCATATTAGTGTCTTCTACAATATATTTCCTTCTTGCTTTCTTCAACAATCTTCTTGAAAGATTCTCTCTTTGATCTCAGCAGGAAGAAACTAACGTTGTTTCTCTGTATATGGCTGGCTGGAAACTTTCCAAGATTATCTCTAGAGAATCTTTTATTTCCTTCTTTCTTTCAAGGTGCCCATAACTTGTCAAACTCTTTCCTTCTTTTTAGATTGCATTCCTTATGTCCAAAGCAGCTCAAACTCTTTCCTTATTCCTGCAGAAATTCGAATTGATTGCTTCGGTCAAGTCATCGATCAATTGGCCTACTTATTTCTATGTTGTCTGCTGTTGTCCGTAATGTTGTTCCAACATTGTATCGGCACTATTTCGCAATGTTGCACAACATTGAAATCCTGCAGTTCACAAACAACAACAACAAACACAAACATTGAACTGAATCATGAAAGATAAGATTAACTAATCAAGTGCAACTTGCATTTTCACAATTTATTCCTTCTGAACAAGAAGAGGTTAATGGGCAGAAGATCACTATTCCTGAAGTGATTAATCTTGTATTTGAAGACGATGAGGAGGAAGAAATAGATGAGAATAACTTTGATGAACCTCCCTCTGACCATCACAAAAAGGATGATGATGATATAACGGATGATGATGCCCCTGCACCAGGGACAGGAGGAATTACACAAGGAAACAATGCCTCAGCTGCTGAAAAGCACACTGAGAGGACATCACAGCAATCCCCTCCTCCATCTCCTCATAAATCCACCCATCCTTCACAGCAATCCCAACAACAAAAAGACACTACTGAACAAGTAGTTGAGCACTTTGAGGAAACAACTCAGAAGATATTAAATACTCAAAACAGAGCTGCTTAACTCAAACAACTGTTGGAAGAAGAGCAACAGCTCCATCTTCAACTTGAAGAAGAGCTAGTTAAATCTAGAGATAAGCTCAATCAACTACAAGATCAATACTTATAAGAGACAATAGCTTACTCTGAGGTTAAAGAACTCCAGGATGCTGTAAATGCTATTGCTAAGGAATTAGATACTGAAGAAGTATCTAAAGAAAAGCATGGTGCTAAGGCTGCATCACCAGCAAAAGACATACCATCCTCCTCTCAGAAAGGAAAGAAGCCCATCTCTGAGATGGTTGCTGGACTGGAAAATCTTGAAAATGTCCAAGAGGATGAAGATCACTGGGCTGAAGACTCGGATGATGATGAAGACAAGACTTTGGCAGCACACCCCAATGAACACTTGACGGTTTCTCATCTTAAAAGGAAGCTAATTGCTCCAGAAGTTTTCAACAAACTGCCAAATGTCCACTCCCATGAATACATGAATAGATACCAAGTTTTGGCACATCTTAAAAAGGAGATGTCTTCACAAAACAAAGATGTAATTGCCTCCGTCCCCTCAGAAATGAAGAAGTTCACAGAACTCATCACTCAGAGAACAACCAGTATTGTTATTGCTCAGAAGGATCTGGGAATGATAAGGGACGATGATATGTCATTAGCTGAAAAAGCTTTTCATGAGGCAAGTTACACTGCTGGAAAAGCAGATGCCATACTAGGCCCATTGGCAGAGCTCACTGATAAGGAAAATGGACTTATCAAACAAAATCAGGAGCTCAAGGCTAAACTTCAGAAGTTGGTTACTGCCTACAACTACTTGCAAAAGAATTTTGAGTCTCTCTCAGATTCTTTTGTGGTACTTAGTCAGTCAGCAATGACTAAGGGGGAAGAATTTGGATCTCAAGATCAGGGGGACGGAAAGAAGAAATCTAGAGTTGGTGCCGCTCAGAAAGGAAGAGGAAACAAGAAAACTTCCCAGCCACCACTCAGAATAAATGATCCCTCATCAAATCAAGCTGTTTTGCAAATAGTAGCTACTTCCCAGCAGCCAACTGAAGAAACTACAATGGTAACAAGGGCCATGTCAAAAAGACCTCCAAAGAGTACCAAGGCTCCAAGGAGAAGACAAGTAAGAGGGATTGATGAATCTTCTGAAGAAGAAGAAGTCCAAATCAAATCCCTGGGCAATGAAGAAGGCTGCAAAAGTCTCACAAGAATTAATCTTGATGATGATGAAGAGACTGATGAAGATGAAGCTCCTCTTTACAGAAAAAGGAAAATTGATAGCCTAACTGAGCCCATAGCTGCAAAGCCTTTAGTAGCTGAAACACCCTCTGGAAATACCAAGTCAATCCAGGGTGGTTCTTCAAGCAATCCCCCAAAGGAGAATCCTTGACAAAGAAGGAACAGGCTGAGAGCTGAACAAAGACAAAGTCAACTTCCACTCAGGCCAGAAGAAGCCAAAATTGAGTATGTGAAGAATGACAACAATTCCTCTGTCTACAGGTGCATTAATCAGAAGAATGGCTACTGGATTCTGGAACTCAAGCACTTACTGGTAAATTCAAGGTTTCCAGAACCAATCCATAAACAGCTCATGGCATGGAGAAAAGATAAGCCAATCTTGATTAACACCAACCACATCAAAGCATGGTTGGATTTTGAAGTAATCAAGAGAACAGAAGCCATGAAGAAGGACCTCTCTGATGAATGTCCTTATGGAAAGCCAGATGATGTGCATAGAATTCCCAACATTACTGGAACAGGCACAAGAGCAAGACTTGCGGTGGAACCCTATGAGTCCTTCTACTTAACTGAAGATCAATACAAGGGTGACATCAGATATCTGAAGATCATTTATGAATACTTCAAGCTATCAGATATCAGAATCGAGCATGCCTGGAAGTGGGGAAAGTATCTGTGGGTCAAGCATTTTGTCAAGAGAAATCCCACCAAAACCTACAAGGAAGTCTGTGGATTTGCCAGAGACATAGAGATGATTGTCAGAACTCTTCTCTATGACTACTCTGATGATATCAAAAGGTTTGGTGATAGGAAATTTGCATACTGATCCATGGAGCTGTTTTGAAGACTTGAAGACTTGTCATTTAGAATGTTCACTTGGAGCATGGTAACTCCTGTTGTTCTATTTGACTAAGTAGTTTAATGTGATTTTGCTGATTGATCTTTTCTGTTAAATCTTGAAAAAGTTATCTATAAGCTTTCTCTGTATCATATCTGATGAACTTACTCTCAGATATCATTTTATATATAAGATAACTTGCCAGCAAAGATAACACCTTGTGATTTGGTTGATGTTTACTTTCTGCACTTAATTATATGAATTAAAAGATCATAAGAAATGATTAAGTGGTGGATTGTTTCCTCATCCAGATTTGTAATAGGTCAGATAGTCATTGTTGACTGATCAAAATGGAGAAAATTTGTTAGGAATATCTGTTTAGATTTTGATCAGCAACCTAATGACTTATCTTAGCTCAGAAAGGTGATTAGTATTCTTAGTTCACTTGAACACTGTAAAAGAGGAAACTCACTAAGTATGATAGTCTAGCAAATCTTGTATAGGATGTTAGGTCTCGAAATGCAATTTTTATTTTCTGAAGAAGACCAAGAAGAAGGCATCCAGCAGGAAAAGTTCAACGGATTTGAAGATTTGAAGACTGCACAAGATTGCTGAAGACAAGGGTTTTTCAGATACCTATGTCCAGATATCTTGAAGAAACAAATGTTTCGAAACACATGTTGCAAAAGATATCTAAGAATAAAAGGTTTCTGAGACGAGGAAAGTGCCCACAGATATCTACACTCAGATACCTTGGATATAAACTATGTTTCTTAAAAAGAAATATTTTATAACAAAGTTGTTTCAACAAATGGTATTTGGAGTTGTGATAATCGATGGAAAAGAACATGCAAAGTTTCAGAAAACTCTGTTTGTATAAAGATCTCTGATACCATGCATAGTTCCGTTGGCACTACATGACAAAATATAGTACAACGCATTAAATGCGCAGACAGAAATGTCTGAACAAAAACGGTAGCTTCTGAAGAAGAAGACAAACCTGCTACAGTACTATATTCAGATATCAATAGTTTGAATTTGATCTAAGCCTAAAGGATACTATTCAAACGGCACTCAAATTCATCTATAAATATCAACACTTAGACTGCTTGAGAACACACAAACATAACACTGAACTTACACACAAGCTCTCTCAAGCAAACTACTTACTTTCAAGCTTTCTGTTGCGACCAAAGCTCTTGATTCTAAGTAGCACAAAAGTTCTAAGTGTCCTGATCCTTAACGAGCATTGTTATATGTGAAGGAGTTGAACTAAGATTTCATATCTGAGATTCATTCTCTGGAACACTTACAATAGACTTGGGTCAGTAGAGAACAAGATACCATACATTGAAAAGTGTATTAAGTATACTTGATTCATAGAGGTATCTGAATAACTGAATAAGTTATTTAAGAAGCTCACCTGACAAACAAACCTAAAACCAACACCTTAAACGGCGTGGAATACAGGAAGTACTTAGTTTGGGAAACTAAGGAATAACTCCAAGGTTATTGAGCACAGGAAGTACTTAGTTTGGAAAACTAAGGAACAACTCAAAAAGGTTTCTGAGTACTTGAAGTACTTGGCTGTGAAAGCCGGGGAATAACTCAGGGGGAACACTTGGTTGGGAACCTAGTGTATTTAGGAATCAAGAAAAGATATCTGTAAATTTACCTCATTTATCTTAGTGGATTCTAGGTCTGAGAAAGACCGAAGTGGATTAGTTGAAGGATTACGCCACCTTCAGATACCACTATAAAAAGACTTGTGTTATTTAGTTTCTGCAGCTTATTACTTGTTTTACTTATATTGCAAAGTACTTACACTTATCTTGCTGAACACGTGCACTTATCTTAGAAAAGTCTTCCGCTCTCTGAAATTAAGTATCAGATATCTGAGAAACTGTGCTTATCGACAAAAGTTTTAAAAGACTATTCACCCCCCCCCCCCCCCCCGCCCTCTAGTCTTTTACTTTGCCGTTATCTGGACCTACAATTTACTTGGGTTGTCTTTCTTAAACACAATTCTGATGCAAGGATTGAGATACCTAACTTGCTGAATAAGCTCAAAGTCATGAAAAATGACAAGGTATCTGTAATTAGAATAGACCATGGTACATCAAAGAGTTTTGTACCTGCAAAGGTATACAACATCAACTATCTTCTGTAAGGACACCACAACAAAATGGTGTTGCTGAAAGAAAGAATAGGACCCTGAAAGAAGCAGCAAGAACAATTCTTGCTGACACTGAAATAAGTGAAATCTATTGGGTTGAAGCTGTAAACACAGCATGCTACACTCAAAATAGATGTCTGATTAACAAACACAATGACAAAACTCCTTACGAGCTTTTCATTGGTAGACCCCCAAGTATCAAGCATCTAAGGGTGTTTGGTTGCAGATGTTTCGTTCTCAACAATGGAAAAGAATACTTGAGAACATTTCAACCAAAGGCAGATGAAGGAGTATTTCTTGGTTATTCTCTGAATAGCAAAGCCTACGGAATCTACAACAAAAGAACGCAAAAGATCGAAGAATCTGTTCATGTAGTGTTCTATGAAGGAAACAAGAAAGTGCTCTTAAATGATGATCTCTCAGATAGGTTCAAAGAACTAATGATTAAAGATTCTGAAAAAAGGATCCTCAGAAGGAAACAATTCTATCATTCAAATAGAGGATGAGTCTGACGATGAAAAGCAACCTATACTTAGTAACAACCAGATGACTCTAAGACATGATGAAGAATTTCCTATGAGAATTCCAGAAATGTAACAGGTTACTGAGAACCTTCATCATGAAGAGGTATCTAAAAGAGAGTTTGCCGAAATGCAAGTTCCAGATATCTCTAACACTGAAAGAGTGTCAGATATCCATAGCATTTCCCATATGTCAGATATCTCAGATACTGCACAAGTATCTCATCAAGATCATATTGATTCACATTCAAATCAAAATGATATTGATCCTACTAGTTCAAAACCCATTATGAAATGGATAAGAAATCATCCTTCAAAGGATGTGATTGGTCCCATAGACCAAGGAGTTAGAACTAGAAGAGCAATTGCTGAAAAAGCAAATTGTCTCTATGGATGTTTCATCTCAAACATTGAACCAAAGATTATAGAAGAAGCATTAAAGGATCAAGATTGGATCTCTGCAATGCAAGAAGAGTTGGATCAATTTGAGAGAAACAAAGTCTGGAAACTGGTTCCATTTGATGACGGAATATCTGTAATCGGAACCAAGTGGGTTTTCAGAAACAAAATGAATGAGTCTGGTGAACTAACCAGAAACAAAGCTAGGTTGGTTGCCAAGGGATTCACCCAGACTGAAGGACTAGATTTTGATGAATCTTATGCACCAGTTGCAAGATTGAATGCAATAAGACTTTTTCTAGCCCTTGCAGCTCATAATGACTTTACAATTTATCAGATGGATGTCAAGAGTGCATTCCTGAATGGTGAACTTGCTGAAGAAGTCTATGTTGAGCAACCACCAGGTTTTGAAGTTTCCTCAGAAAGTAGGATGGTCTATAAGCTTCAGAAAGCTCTGTATGGGCTGAAACAAGCTCCAAGAGCATGGTAAGATACATTGGCCAGATACCTACTAGAAAGTGGTTTCAAGAAAGGAGATGTTGATAAAACACTCTTCACATTGAACCATGATGGGAAACTACTTTTAGTTCAAGTATACGTTGATGACATTATATTTGGATCTAAAGACAAGCAACTTTGCGAAGACTTTGCTGAACTCATGAAATGTAAATTTGAGATGAGCTTGATGGGAGAATTGAATTACTTCTAGGGCTACAAGTCAAGAAGCTCAATGATGGAATATTCATTAGTCAAACAAAGTATGCAAAGGATATGCTCAACAAGTTTAATCTAAAGCCTTCTGAAAAGAATGCTAAGATACCAATGAGCATTGGAACCAAGATGACCTATACTGAATCTGACAAGAGTATTGAAGAACACAAGTATAGGAAATTGATTGGGTCTCTACTGTACCTGACTGCAAGTAGACCTGATATTCAATATGCAGTTGGAGTGTGTGCTAGATTTCAGACAAATCCAAAGCAATCACACTACAACATTGCTATGAAAATATTGAGGTATGTAAAGGGTACTATAGAGGTTGGAGTGTGGTATCCAAAAGATAGTGATTGAGTTTGGTTGGCTATTCAGATGTCGACTATGCTAGATCATTGCTTGATAGAAAAAGCACCTCAGGAACTTGTCAATTTCTTGGTGCTAGATTGATATCTTGGTTCAGCAAGAAACAAAACTCAATTGCCACATATACCACAGAGGCTGAATATATTGCTGCGGGATGTTGCACTTCACAAATATTGTGGATACAACAACAACTCAGAGACTATGGACTCAATGAAGAGAAAACTCCCATTTTCTGTGACAACACAAGTGCTATTGCCAAAACTCAGAATCCTAAGTTTCATGCTAGAACAAAGCACATTGATGTTAGACACCACTTCATCACAGACCACGTTGAAAAAGTCAATATAGAGATACTCAAGATTGGCACTGAAGACCAACTTGCAGATATCTTCACTAAGCCACTACAAGAAAGTAGATTCTTAGCCTTCAAACACAGTCTTGGACTAATGGAGCTACCAAAGAACTGAAAAATTTCAGATATCTGAAGAAGATATCAAAGGAGAGAAAAAAGGAATCTGGAACGGGTATCCAGACAAGAGAAGAGGTATCTGGAATGGGTATCCAGAAACCAAAGGCTAAAGGGTAAAATGACTATTTGAAGATCTCTGAGACGGGTACTCAGATATCTAGGTCACTCAGTGAAGGGGAACACAAAAGAGAATAGTACAACTGCTCATCAATAACTACTCTTGAAATTTGTATTATTTCTATCTTTGTGTAAAACTGTGAAAAGACAACAAGTATAAGATAAACTGAGATACAAATAGTGTTCTCATTCACACAGAAACGTGACTCAGATAGCTAACAACCAACATTCATTAAATGGGCACAATTACATTTGTTGATTATGATTATTGCTGAAGAAGCAATGGTGACCCTTAATGAAATGGGCAATTGATCTTTACGGCAGAGATTAATTCTCGGTAAATAGTGGACTGTTGAAATCCCAGCATGGCCCACTATGCATTTAATGCCGAACAAGCTTTTACCCACGCCTGTCTGCAATTCACAGATACATATATACAAAACCAATTTGTATGTATATGTTTGTCTAAATTTCGTTGCTATATATATAGGATTTTGGCAAAAGAAATCACTTTCGCCTAATCCAACACTCCAACTTGCACAAGTATAGCAAAAATCATTCTATCCTCTCTGCAAATCTCTGCTCCCAAATTAGTTTTTCTGCAAAGAATCACTAATCTTTCACATTAATCTCTTTCAGATCTTCGAAAAACTCACTCTATATAAAGAGATGGCCCCCAAACGATGAACTACACAGATGTCCCAAAGTACTACCACTGGTACTGCTGAAAAGAAAACACCAGAGTTGGTAGTTATTAACAATCAATTGGTAGGGAATTTTAATCCCGATCATTGGACTTCAAATCACAGAATGATTTGGTGTGGTGCCATGATCGAGGAATACCCCACTGCTGCTGTTGAGACTCAAGCCGACAAAAAACTGATACTTGACATGCTTGAAAAGGCAAAAATCAAGGGTTTTCTATCAGCTCTACCCAGTAGAATCTCTTCACTGGATGTGTTAGAATTCTACAACAACTCCAGGATTATATCCTGTGTTTCTGAAGGCACTGCAATAGTGTCTATCAGAATTTCAGTCCAAGGAAAGGAAATCCTTCTGGACTTAACAACTTTCTGCAAGTTGTTTGACCTTCAAAATCTTGGAAAGGATTTTGAAATAGACACAAGGATGATGATCTCCTTGAAGGTGTAAAACAACTGTACAGTGATGTGTGTAATCTTGAAAAATCAGATACACCCACTAACTTCAAGCTTGCTGACATCAGAACCAGACATCTGTTGGTTCACTAGGATGTGTTGGCATTCATTCTTCACAGATGCTTTGATGGTCTACAAGGAGGTGCTGGCCAAATAAGCCAAGAACGCTGGATGATGATGTTCTTATTGCAACAGCAAGACAAAAGGTTGGAAAACCCTTTCAATTGGGGAAAGTACGCCTTTATGAAATTTGTGAAGAAGATTCAAGGCTTTGAGCCTACAATCGCTAAGGGACTTGCTGAGCCAAAGGCCATAGTAAGCTATGGTCTAAAGATATGTTACTTGCTGGAGAAGCTTGGCATTGAGCTCAGAGAGAAGGCAGACACTGCCAACAGTAACCTACTCTACAAATATGAGTATACAAACTTGATGAAAAAGGTTACTGGATCTCAAAAAGGTTCCAAGAAGCGAAAGACTGAAGAGGTATCTGAGGGAAAAGTTGCGACCAAGAAGCCCAGAACTTCACGAAAGAAGTCTGCTGGAAAATCAGAAGGCACACCCATTGAGGTTGTCGATTCCTAGATACCTGCCGTAGCTGCCGATGAACTCATAAATGCAGATGAACTCATAAATGCTGCAAAAGAGGTATCGGTTACTGAACAAGTAGACTCAGCAAGAGAAAGTGCTTTGAGAAATTTGAAGACTATTGCCGAAAGCCTTGCTGATGAACTTATCAATGCTGCTAAAGAAAGTAGTGATAGATGCCAAGCCCTATCTGCAGAAACCGCAGGGATTATGGACCAATCAGTTCCTAATGCTGATGAGAGCTCTGACGATGAAGATGATGAACTAGTCATCTCTCAAGTCCTAGAAAAATCGAAATGGGGTAAGGTTACTGAAAAAGTAACTGGTGTAGAGGTATCTGAAGAAGAACTTACACCACAGGTTGCTGAACAAGCACCTTTTTTAATCTGAAGAAGAACTTACACCAACGCATAGAAAGGTCACAAGTTCCAGAGACCAATCAGCCTGACATTGCTCAGGTATCTGAATGGTTTAACTCTCTACTTGTGATATTTTGTTCCACATAATCTTGTTATTTAATAGAATTTATTTGTTACAGGCTGATTTAGAAACACGAGAACAAGAGGAAGCTGAAAAGCTTGCCTCAGAAACTGAGAAGGAGGCTTCCACACCCTCACAACTTAAGGAATTTGAGCCTGTGCTACAGGTGATAAAGACTTCATTAAGATATAATTTTTCAGATATTCGTTAATACACTTCACTAATAAGTGTTTGTTTCTAATAGGCTCCAACTGAGAAGAAAAATGAAGAGACTGAAAAGTCTATTTCTTCAGAGAGGAATCCAGAGGCTTCCAAGGCCTCTAAGGAACAAGTATCTGAACCTTCTGTAGAGAAGGTATTTCATTCAGATATTTATACTCCTCAAAGAGCAATCTCTGATCATTTTTCATAGACTAACACTTTCTACTTAACAGGTTCAAAAAGAAGTAGAAGTTGTTGAGGAATTGCCCACTCAATCCTCACAACATATGGAAATTGATGAGGCATCAAGGCCTTCATCACAAGAAAAGATTCTAGAAACTGCACAAGTTTCTGTGAGACAAACATCTGAGCCTCCAACAGAGGTCAATGACATCTCAGATATCTGATTTGTCAATAAAAATTTTCTTGATAAAATTTCCTAAGTGATATGTTTTAATTCTCAGGTTCAAGCAGAAAGAAAGGTTGATGAGGACCAGACTTCCAAGTCTCCACCTCACAACAAGATATCGAGGCAACCCCTGTCTCAGTAGTAAAAGTCTCTGAGCCTGATTTACTCATTCAGGTAACTCAGAAACCTAACTACACTTGTACTCAGATATCTACACAAGTTTTGAATCTAACTCAGAACTCTTTCTTTCAGGCTCAAAATAGTGCCAAGAAGGATTCAAATGATGACTATGAGAACCTTCTTCCCTTCTTCAAGACTCATACCTTGCCAAAGCATATTCAATGCTTCAAGAAATGGCAGAGGTTAAGGTGCTCAGATCTCTCTGAAATATTGAGAATCACAGATCAACCTACGAGACGGCACGAGCTCTTGACTTGGAGAACTACATCCATGCAATGTTTCCCACTAACAAGATTAAGTCGACCTTATTGCATAAGGATTTCTCCAGAGAAGTGGCACAGAAGTTGATTCAAGCCTTTAATCAGGCTGATGGTCAGACAAGATTACAGATGGCATTCAAGCCAGTCCTGCCCCAGACTCTACAATTTATTCCTTCTGAACAAGAGGAGGTTAATGGGCAGAAGATCACTATTCCTGAAGTGATTAATTTTGTATCTGGAGACGATGAGGAGGAAGAAATAGTTGAGAATAACTTTGATGAACCTCCATCAGACCATCACAAAAAGGATGATGATGATAAGGATGATGATGATGCCCCTGCACCAGGGACGGGAGAGATTTCACAAGGACACATTGCCTCAGCTGCTGAAAAGCACACTGAGAGGACATCACAGAAATCCCCTTCTCCATCTCCTCAGAAATCTAATCAACCAACTTCCTAACAAAAAGTTACTACTGAACAAGTAGTTGAGCACTCTGAGGGAACAACTCAGAAAATAACAGATGCACAAGCCAGAGTTGCTCAACTCAAACAACTATTGGAAGAAGAACAACAGCTACATCTTCAACTGGAAGAAAAGATAGCTGAATCTAGAGCAAAGCTCCAGAAGATTGAAGATCAAACAATCAAGGAAATGGAAGCTTATGCTGAAATGAAAGAACTCCAGCTTGTTGTTCAAGCAATTGCTGAGGAATTAGATACTGAACAAGTATCAAATGACAAGCATGGTGCTAAGGCTGCATTCCAAGAAGATGTTCCATCCTCCTCACTAAAAGGAAAGAAACCCATCTCTGAGATGGTTGCTGGACTAGAGAACATTGATGAAAATGTCCAAGAGGATGAAGATCACTGGGCTGATAACTTAGATGATGAAGAAGACAGGACTTTGGCATAACACCGCAATGAACACTTGGCGGTTTCACATTTGAAAAGGAAGCTGATTGCTCCTGACATATTCAGCAAGCTGCCAAATGTCAACTCCAATGAATACTTGAACAGATATCAAGTACTGGCTAAATTGAAAAAGGAGTTATCTTCTCAAAACAAAGCCGCCATTGCATTAGTCCCTGCAGAACTAAAGTCATTCACTGAGCTCATCACTGAGAGAACAACCAGTCTGGTCATTTCTCAGAAAGATCTAGGCATGGTTAGGGATGATGACCAAAACATGGCTGCAAAAGCTTTTGAAGAGGCGTGCTATGCTGCTGGAAAAGCAGATGCTGTTCAAGGCCCACTGGCAGAGCTTACTGATAAGGATACTGGTCTTATCAAACAAAATCAGGTGCTCAAGGCTAATCTGGAAAAGTTGGTTGCTGCTTACAACTATCTGCAAAGGAACTTTAACTCCCTTTCAGAATCCTTTGTGATTCTTAGTCAGTCAACAATGACTAAGGGGGAAGAATATCAAGAGGCTTAGAGAGGAAGAGGAAGAGGAAGAGGAAACAAAAGAAAATCTTAACAACCATCTCTCAGAATAAATGAGCCCTCCTCCAGTCAGACTGCTCTATAGATAGTGGCCACCACTCAACTTCTTGAACAAGGAATGACAACAAGGGCCAGAGCACAGAAACCTCCAAGGAGTACCAAGGCTCCAAAGAGAAGACAAGTAAGAGGGATTGATGAATCTTCTAAAGAAGAAGAAGAAGGCCAAATCAAATCCCTGGGCAATGAAGAAGGCTGCAAAAGTCTCATAAGAATTGATCTTGATGATGATGATGATGAAGAGACTGATGAAGATGAAGCTCCTCTTCATAGAAAAAGGAAAATTGATAGCCTAGATGAGCCCATAGCTGCAAAGCCTTTGGCAGCTAAAACACCCTTTGGAAATACCAAGTCTATCCAGGGTGGTTCTTCAAGCATTACCCCAAGGGAAAATTCAAGACAAAGGAGGAACAGGCTGAGAGCTGAACAAAGACAACTTCAACTACCACTCAGGCCTGAAGAAGCCAAGATTGAGTATGAGAAGACCAACAATGACTCCTCTGTCTACAGGTGCATAAATCAGAAGAATGGCTATACTGGATTCTGGAACTCAGGCATTTACTGCTAAATTCAAGGTTTCCAGAACCAATCCATAAACAGCTCATGGCATGGAGAAAAGACAAGCCAATCTTGATTAACACCAACCACATCAAAGCCTGGTTGGATTTTGAAGTGATTAAGAGAATAGAAGCCATGAAGAAGGACCTGTCTGATGAATGTCCTTATGGAAAGCCAGATGATGTGCACAGAATTCCCAACATTACTGGAACAGGCACAAGGGCAAGACTTGCTGTGGAACCCTATGAGTCCTTCTACTTAACTGAAGATCAATACAAGGGTGACATCAGATATCTGAAGATCATTTATGAATACTTCAAGCTATCAGATATCAGAATCGAGCATGCCTGGAAGTGGGGAAAGTATTTGTGGGTCAAGCACTTTGTCAAGAAAAATCCTACCAAAACCTACAAGGAATTATGTGGATTTGCCAGAGACACAGAGATGATTGTCAGAACTCTTCTCTATGACTACTCTGATGATATCAAAAGGTTTGGTGATAGGAAATTTGAAGATTGATCCATGGAGCTGTTTTGAAGACTTGAAGACTAGTTTATTAGGATGTCTACTTGGAGCTTGGTTACTCCTGTTGTCCTAATTTACTATGTATTTTTTTTTTTGTATCTTGCTGATTGAGCTAAATTGTATTATGTACTAAAGTTATCTGTAAGCTTTCTCTGTATCATATCTGATGAGCTTACTCTCAGATATCATTCTTTATAAAAGATAACTTGTCAGCAAAGATCACACCTTGTGATTTGGTTGATGTTTACTTTCTACATTTAATTATATGAACTTAAAGATCATAAGAAATAATTAAGTGATGGATTGTTTCCTCATCCAGATTTGTAATAGGTCAGATAGTCATCATTGACTGATCAAAATGGGGGAAATTTGTTAGGAATATCTGTTTAGATTTTGATCAGCAACCTAATGACTTATCTTAGCTCAGAAAGGTGGTTAGTACTCTTGGTTCACTTGAACACTGTAAAAGAGGAAATTCACGAAGTATGATAGTCTAGCAAATCTTATATAGGATGTTAGGTCTCGAAATGTAATTTTTATATTCTGAAGAAGACCAAGAAGAAGGCATCCAGCAGGAAAAGTTCAACGGATTTGAAGATTTGAAGACTGCACAAGATTGCTGAAGACAAGGGTTTTTCAGATACCTATGTCCAGATATCTTGAAGAAACAAGTGTTTCGAAACACAAGTGTTGCAAAAGATATCTGAGAATAAAAGGTTTCTGAGACGAGGAAAGTGCCCACAGATATCTACACTCAGATACCTTGGATATAAACTATGTTTCTTAAAAAGAAATATTTTATAACAAAGTTATTTCAACAAATGGTATTTGGAGTTGTGATAATCGATGGAAAAGAACATGCAAAGTTTCAGAAAACTCTGTTTGTATAAAGATCTCTGATACCATGCATAGTTCCGTTGGCACTACAGGACAAAATATAGTACAACGCATTAAATGCGCATGATGAAATGTCGAACAAAACGGTAACTTCAAGAAGAAGACAAACACACAAGACTATATTCAGATATCAATAGTTTGAATTTGATTTAAGCCTAACGGATACTATTCAAACGGCACTCAAATTCATCTATAAATATCAACACTTAGACTGCTTGAGAACACACAAACATAACACTGAACTTACACACAAGCTCTCTCAAGCAAACTACTTACCTTCAAGCTTTCTGTTGCGACCAAAGCTCTTGATTCTAAGTAGCACAAATGTTCTAAGTGTCCTGATCCTTAACCAGCATTGTTATCTGTGAAGGAGTTGAACTAAGATTTCATATCTGAGATTCGTTCTCTGGAACACTTACAATAGACTTGGGTCAGTAGAGAACAAGATACCATACATTGAAAAGTGTATTAAGTATACTTGATTCATAGAGCTATCTGAATAAGTGAATAAGATATTTAAGAAGCTCACCTGATAAACAAACCTAAAACCAACACCATATTCGGCGTGGAGTATAGGAAGTACTTAGTTTGGGAAACTAAGGAATAACTCCAAAGGTTCTTGAAGCAGGAAGTACTTAGCTTGGGAAGCTAAGGAATAGCTCAAAAAGGTTTCTGAGTACATGAAGTACTTGGCTGTGAAGGCCGGGGAATAACTCAGGGGGAACACTTGGTTGGGAACCTGGTGTATTTAGGAATCAAGAGAAGATATCTGTAAGGTTAACTCATTTATCTGTCTTAGTGGATTCTAGGTCTGAGAAAGGCCGAAGTGGATTAGTTGAAGGATTACGCCACCTTCAGATACCACTATAAAAAGACTTGTGTTATTTACTTTCTACAGTTTATTACTTGCTTTACTTATCTTGCAAAGTACTTACACACATCTTGTTGAGCACGTGCACTTATCACATAAAAGTCTCCGTTCTCTGAAATTAAGTATCAGATATCTACACAGATATCTGAGAAACTGTGTTTATCGACAAAAGTTTTAAAAGACTATTCACCCCCCCCCCTAGTCTTTTACTTTGCCGTTATCTGGACCAACACTTTGTCAGACATCTTATCTTTGCTTTGTCAGGCAATCAATGCATTGTGACTTTGTGATGAGTCGATTTTACATCGTCTCATCTTTTTTACCGTCTTATTGTCATCCTTAAGTATAGTTATAGTTTATTTTATTAGAGTTTTATTACGTTTTCGTTATTTGTGTGTTTTGTAGGTATTTGGCTAAACCGCGTTAATTAGAGGCAAAATGGTGCATTTTATATGCATCTACATGATATGGAGTTCCAATGCCTCGATCGGATGCTAGAAGTGGAGCGGGAAGGCAAAAATACCAAAGTTGGAGTCAAAAGGCGAAATAGTGCCAGGCGTATGCCAGTTCTTCATGCTACATTTGGTGACGCCTTGATCAAACGTTGGCATACGCCAATGACTTATCTGTAACGCCAGCGACGCCGACTTGTTTTCGGTAACTGCGTCTGTTTTCTCCGTTTCTTTCCTAATTCGTTTAGAACTCGTTTCTTTTCTATTCTTTTTTTTTTTTTTGAAACTAAGAGCATTACGATTCTCATTACCAAAAAACACGACAAAACAGCCGATCAAAGATCCAGGCAATACATAGAAACTAGCACAACCTACTAGCCTATACAAACCATAAAACAATCACAAACTAGGAAATCTAATAGCTAACTTGGTTCTCATTTGACATCTAGCAACAATATTATGCAAGATGTCATCACTAATGTGTAAACTAGGAGACATATGAGAAAATGTACAATTATTCCTAGTAATCCACAAACTATACACAGTCTCAGCAACTGCAACTTTGAGTACCTCCCTGCGCCATCCTTTCTTCTTGCACATACGAAGTATCCAGGGTGTCTCATGAATCCAAGTAGTAGGCTGATGGTTACATCCCATCCAGCCTAGAATGCGCAACCAAACCTGCTGTGAAAAAGAACAAGAAAAGAACAAATGATTTGCAGTCTCTGGCTCACCACAAAAATAGCATACACCATCTGTGTGAATACCAAAACGCTGCAATCTATCCTTAGTGTTCAACCTCCCCAGAAACAACATCCAAAGTACAAATAGAGCTCGAGGCCTAGCAAGATTAGAATAGAAAACTACTCTCCAGCCAACGGGCATTTTAGCACCCCTGAGCTCCCTATACATAAGAGCAGTTCTATACTTGCCATCCCTCACCATATCCTCCCACACTGCAGTAGAACTCACAGTTCTACATTTAAGTATACTCTTTAAGATCCATGAACAGGAGGCAGTAGGTTGATAGTCCAGCATAGATTGACCTTTTAAGAAATACATATGCACCCACTTCACCCATAACTTGTCTGCTTTAGAATGAATATTCCATAGCAACTTAGCAACAATGGTTGTATTCCATTCAATAAGTGAAGTGATGCCTAAACCCCCAACATTTCTTGGCTTACACACCTGATCCCAAGCTACATGTGCTCTCCTAGTAGGTATATCCTTTCCTGTCCAAAGAAACACCCTGCAAAGAGATTCAATATGTCGCAAAATCTTTTTAGGAAGAGGAAATATTTGCATCCAGTAGCTTGTAACAGCAAACAAGACACTCCTGATCAACTGGACTCTCCCTGCATAGCTAAGCATCTTAGCTGACCAATGTTGTATCCTAGAGATGATTTTATCAATCAGAGATTGGCATAAATGCACACTTAGTTTCCTACTAGAAAGAGGAACACCAAGATATTTAAAAGGCAACTCTCCTTTGACAAAACCAGTGGCATCAAGGATGCTTGATTGATCCAATGAATTCACACCCCCAAAATACACCCTGCACTTGGTAGAACTAGCCTTAAGGACTGTGCTAGCTGAAAACAAATTAAACTTATCCATGAGCAACTGGACAGATACCAAGTCTCCTCGCACAAACAACAACAAATCATCTGCAAAGCATATATTAGTGATACCCAAAGCCTCACATCTAGGATGGAAATTGAAGTTAGGTTGCCTCTTCAACTGTTGTAAAACCCTATGCAGATACTCCATAATAAGCACAAAGAGAAGAGGTGATACGGGATCGCCTTGTCTCAAACCCCTTCTTGCTTTTAACAGCTTGCTAGGACATCCATTGATGGCATACCTATAGGACACAGTCTTCATACAAGTCATAATCCAGGTTATGTATTGTCCAAGAAAGTTTAATTCCCTCATAATGATCTCTAAAGCTTGCCAATCCACAGTATCATATGCCTTCTGCAAGTCAACTTGGATAGCACATCTTGGAGAAATACATTTCCTATCATAACCCCGAACCAACTCATAAGCAATCATGATGTTATCATGAATAACCTTGCTTGGTAAAAAGGCAGACTGGCTCTCATCCACCACTTCATTAATAACTTTACTCAATCTCCTCGTGAGGATTTTAGAGATGAGTTTATAAATTGTAGTACAGCATGAAATAGGCCTCATATCCTTCATTGTATTTGCATCAGCTGTCTTAGGTAGTAGAGTGACCAAAGTACAGTTAATACCACCATACATTCTCGCATGGACAAAGAAATCCTGAGTAGCATGAATCACTTCCCTTTTTACAATCCCCCAAGAAGCTTTAAAGAACTTAGAAGTGAATCCATCAATTCCTGGAGATTTGGCATAAGCAATACTCTTCAAAGCTAGCATAATTTCTCCTTCAGTGACTGGACAAATTAAGTTAGCTGCAGATGTTCTACTCAACTGCTTACCAGCCCTTAAAGCCTCAACATCAATACATCTAGTAACTCCAGCTGGAGTTCCAACCAATTGAGTATAAAACTGCACCACCTCATTCTCAATCTCAGGAAACTCAGTTAGTACCTGACCAGCAACATTCTTCAACTTATGAATCCCAGATTTGCTATTCTTGCTCTTCACAATGGCATGAAAAAAGGCATTATTGGCATCCCCTAACTGCAGCCAAGTCACTTTTGATTTCTGCAATAAAACCTTTTCCTCCAACTCTGACAATTTCATTAACCCATCAGTACAATGTTGAACATGGATTATTTTCACTTCATTCATTATATCAGTAGACAAAACATGTTGTGTTGTAGATAAATTCTCTCTAGCTTGAATCACCTGTCTGGAAACACCCTGAATCTGCCTATTAAAGGCCTTCATAAAAGGCTGCAACCTTTTCAATTTCCTCCATAAAATGTACATTGGTCTACCAGTTACAGGAATAGCCCAGCTCTGTGACACTGTTTGCAAGAAATCAGGCCTCTCAGTGACACAATTAATAAATTTGAAAACAGATGTAGGCCTGACAATCCTACACTCCATTTGAACCAGCAGAGGGTTGTGATCTGAAATGTGAGCATCTAAAACCTCAATCTTACAATTGGGATATTGCGTAAACCAAGATTGATTGTATAGAGCCCTATCAATCCTAGAGTAAATCACACCTTGAACATGTTTGTTAGTCCAAGTGAAATGATTACCTATGGTATCATGCTAAAACAAATCCACTGTATCCATCATAGCAGACAAATCCTGCAATTCATAAGCATGAACAGAATTACCTCCAATCCTATCTTCAATTTTGAGCACATTATTATAATCACCAATTAACAACCAAGCCCCTTGAATATACTGTGACAAATCAATTAAATCCTGCCAAAGTTTCCTCCGACAATCCAACTGATTATGAGCATAAATGATAGTAAGCCAATACTGAAATTTGCCATCCATTCCCAAGACTTCACAATGCATATATTGGTCAGAACATTGAACCAATCTAATATCCATAACACTAGGCTGCCAGAGCAACCAGATTCTTCCATTGATATGCATTGTATAGTTATCAAGCCAATCCCACATACTCCCAAACTGTCTTCTAATTTTATCTTTATTGACCTCTTTCACCCTTGTTTCTAAGAGGGCAACACAAGACACTTGAAGTTTTTTAATATCTGCACTTATTTCCATATGCCTTGTACTCTTATTCAACCCTCTTACATTACAAGACAAAATCATAAAACTAAGTCAGGTGGCTCTCCAGGATCATCCCCAATCCTAAGAGCAGCAAAGACATTAGTTCCCTCATAATCCACATCACCAAATCTAATCTCAGTATCATCACTCACCTTTTCCTTACCTTTATCTCTTCTGCTGCTAGGCACAGTTGTCCACTCACCTTCCTTATAAGAAGCCACAACTTGAGAGCTAGAAGTGTGTGAAACAGCAGGCATCACATCTACAGAAGGAATTGCGCCACCACCATAATGTACTCTTTTCCCTGTAGGTTGTCATTTCTTCCTAATAGGTTGACCTTTCGGACCAGGAGGTACCTTAGGTACAGGAACACATGAATGGCCAACCAAATTACAAGTCTTACAAAACTGAGGTGTCCATTCATACTGTACGTCCTGGATAACCTTATCCCCAGAAGGATCCTTGATTGTGATCTGCTTCTTAAGCTCCACAGTAACATCAACCTCCACTAACACACGAGCATAAGAAACTCGAAGTTTCTTAGCCGTACACTCATCCATCAGCACAGGCTTACCCAAACCACTTGCTATTTTACCTATACTCTTTTCTCCCCCCAATACCCCAAAGGAAGTTTAGGGAAAATAATACAAATAGGCATAACTCGGAGAAGATTATCTTTTATAACAAAATTAGCACTCTAGTATTTAAGAAACATTGGTTACTTATAGATTGTATAAGGCCCCTTAGACATCACCATATCAGCCTCCTCCTTGGTCTTAAAGCGGATAATGAAATAGCCTTCTTCATTATAATAGAGTTTAGGTAAAGAAACAAAGTTCTAAACCTTACTCATAAACTGGCGCACTCCATTCATTGAAAGCTCATCTCCAACCACATACATGATCAAGGAATTTTTCCAGTAATCCAACTCCGACTGTATATCATCCTGTTCCAGCACAATTTCAATCTCACCATCAACCAAGGTAGGCGAAGAAAAACCTACAGCCATACCATGCCCAGGCAAGTGATTGCCAGAAACAACATCAGACCAAGCCATACCTGCATCTCCAATCACCGGCGCTGGACAATCCTTCTCCACAACAAGATTAGATTCAACACCACCAATACTAATCACATCAGGACCACAAGAAACAACCGAGCCAGTAGTCACCGGAGGGGTTCGCAGATTCAGACCGAGATTCGCCGGCGAGAGCACTGTAGCTCGAACACTTGCCGCTGCAATTACTCCTCGATTCGCCCTCTCCCCTGCAATCGAAGGGGTAGGATGCTGTAAGATAGCTCTAACAACAGTCGGTGGAGTCGTCGCCACCAATTTCTTCGGTCGGCCACGGCCCCGTTTCTGTTTTGCCATGATGTACGAAACACACACTCAACGTCAAATTTTCTTTTCTATTCTATTAGTTAGAACAAAACATCATTAGTTGTATTATCATCGAATATCATCTTTTACATCTTTTTCCTCTCAACCTAGAACCTTTCCAAGGCAATTACATACCTATTCTTGGAGGTAATTGAACCGATTTCTCTTGTAATTCGACGATTGACTATTGTTTGGGCGCATATTCTTCATACTTTTCACCGAATGGATTCAAGTTCTTCAATTTCTACCTAGGGTTTGTGACACGATTGGGTAAAATTGTATCAAATTTTGTTTCTTGGTGTTTAGTATTGATTAAGTTTATTGCGTGTTCGTATATGATGTTAATTATGTCTTCGCATATCATGAGTAGCTAAACACCCTAATTATGGGGTGGTGATGGATTCAATACATTTTAGTTAGGGTTCATATGATTCAATATACATAAGATGCGATTTACTCTGTGCCATTTTGATTAAATGCGTATGTAGTTATGTGTATTGATGTTCTTTACGCCAAAATCACCAATGGATTATGCAACTGATCTTTCATACCAAAACGTCTAGAGATTGCTAAATCCATTGGTTCGTTGCAACCACAATAACTACATAAGCTTGTTAATTGTAGCTTAGTGAAATTGACGCTTTCACTATTGTTATTTGTTTTCTAGAACAAATTATAGTTAGTTCATTGTCATAGAGCCTTCGTACCTTATGTGATAAGGTGTCTGCCTAGAAAAGCCTAGAGCAGTCTAATAATCGTTAGGACGTGTCCCAGTGATAACTAGAGTAAATCGACATCATTATTGTTGCATGTTTCCTGCTAGCTAGCTTGTTTTCTGTCACCACACCATAATTCCCTCTCATATATTCATCTTGTTAAGTTAATCTGTTTTCTAGTTAGTCTGTGTAATTGTTAGATAATCATTCTGCTGCCGAAGCAAAATAAACTTTTGCTACTTTTCATACTGTTGTTACTATTCGTAAACGCAACTCAACTTAGTTAAGTCCTTCGAGACCGACCTCAGGGTTAACTTCACTGCACTACAAGTTTTCGTAGTGTTGAGAATTAACTCTTGGCTAAGTAAACAAATTTAAAACATTGATTTGACACATCACTTAGCTATGACTTAGAAATGAGTCACGCATCTGCCGCAACTTGTCTATATAATGCAACCATAGAACTGATGTTCAGACACACCAACCTAGTAGCATTCATCCCATCTTCCATTATCTTAACTAAACAAAAAACACTCTCTCCACTCCAAGTTTCCAAAGATAATTATGTCCAACCCACTACCAATACACGATACTTCTTCAGAGACTAATTCATCATCTGATGAAAGTTTGGGTGGTTCTTCTTCATCCAATCCTTTCATACAAATGCAAAGCATGATAATACAAAACGTACCAAATATAATCCAACACTTCCAACAGCAACATCAACAACAAGATGAACCACGAAGGCCTAAGAAGAAGCGTTCTTACATTAACAGGTCAAGACAAGAGCGTGGCAAACAATTGGAGGAAGACTACTTCATGGATAAATTACCATATGTAGATAAATTTCGACGGAGATTACTTTGTGTGCAAGCCAGATGCTCTTGGCCGACAGGGGTTAACCACACTCTAAAAATATACCGCAACCATTCAAATGCTAGCTTATAGGGGTCCTGCCGGCTTGGTGAAAGTACGACTCTCAAGTGTCTTTCGCATTTTTTTAACGCCGTGGTTGCTGAGTTTGTTCCAACATACATGTGGAGGGCCAATGAAGCCGATCTACGAAGGCTTCTGTCAATCAACGGTGCAAGAGGCTTTCCGGGCATGCTTGGGAGTATTGACTATATGCACTGGACATGGAATAACTGTCCCAAGGCGTGGCACGGTCAATTCCAAGGCAGAAGCAAAAAGTCTACCTTTGTTTTAGAAGCAGTAGCATGCCAAGATACTTGGATATGTCATTCATTCTTTGGGATTTCCGGAAAATACAATGACTTGTCAATCGTGCAACGTTCACCGATGTTCAACGATCTCCTGAACGGCACAGCACCTCAGGTCAACTTTGAGGTCAATGGCCATCAGTACGACATGCCTTACTACCTAACCGATGTGGCATCTACCCAGCTTGGGCTACATTTTTTAGTGTCATCCCGAATCCGCTAAATTTCAAAGAAGCGAAGTTCTCTGAGCGTCAGGATTCTTGCCGAAAAGATGTGGAACGTGCTTTTGGAGTTATGCATGCAAGATTTGCAATAATACAGAATCCGACCCTTGCACACGACAGAGCCATACTCAGAAAGATTATGGATTGCTGCATCACACTCTACAACATGTGACAAAAGAAATCGAAGAGTTCGAACAAGATACCCGTGAGCATGTACCGGATGTGATTGACGGAGTTCGTATCCGACGGATGTAATCTACAATAAATTCTATCCTGGATTACATGAAAAATTCACGGCGAATGCATAGTTTGGTCAAGCATGACGAACTCACTGCAGACTTGATGGAACATATTTGGAAGATGCATTGACTGTGGAGCTTGCCCAATCGTGTATTGTGTGTTTGTTGCATTTCCATTTGTGTGTTGTGTGTTTGCTGCATTTCTATTTGTGTGTTAGTTTGATTTAAATTTCCTGTAGTTTGTTATAATATATTCGTGGTTTGAATGAAATTTCACTTGTCTAAATTATGATTGAACCTTAATAAATTGTAAAACGAGTTCTATAAATGCAATTTCATTAATTTCAACTTCTAAACACTCTTATAATATGGTAAACATGTAAACAAAAATTTAATTCCATGACGACGTGACGACGCGTCACCAATGCAGTATAAGCACGTCACGACGCACTGTCAACAGCCGACGACGCACTATGAGGCGTCACCCAATGCAGGTGGTCTAACCGGTGAACACATGTAGCTACAAGAAGCCCTAAATAACTAATAACTCATTAGGCCTTTTCTTTCGATTCAAATCCAATCCAATAAAATTACTTAGACCGTCTCAAATTATCGATCCATAAAATAATTACTTATAAAATCCCGTATAACAACTCGTGTCCATATATTTTTTCAACTCCATGTATATATAGACGATCCAAATTAATTTCGGGATTTTACAGGTTAGACAGTGGTGGTGGTCGTCGTTATTGGCCGGAGGAGGTGGTGGTTGACGTGAAGAAGAAGAAGAAGGGGGAAATTACGTTTGTTACCCCTTAAATTTGGGCCAATTACAATTTAGTCCCTTCTATTCAACCAATTACAGATACACCCAAAACCTGATTTTTGAGTTGACCAGAAATAAAAAAAATGGAAAAGAAAAGAAAATTAGTTGGACTTGGTTGCAATTTACAATCTTCAATTTAATACACATTTGAGTCTATTGTTTTATAAATTGCAACAATGACTCAATATTATTATAAATTAAACCCCAATAAAATTTTATTTTTCAAAATATACACAATTTTTTTCCCTCTTCCATCTTCTTCTTCCTCCTTCTTCAACCTTCTTCCACCACCACCATCTTCCACCACCTCCAATCTTGGTCAACTTCTTCTTCTTCCTCCTTCCTCCTCCATCTTCTTCTGCCCCCCTCCTCTTCTTCCTACTTCAAAAAAGCTCCGATTGGAGCTACTACATACAACTCCGGTGAGGAGCTTTACAGCTCCTTGCCGGAGCTGTTAGCATTGGGAGCTGATGAGTCGTTTTTACACCGCCTCATTTGGTCTTTTTTACCGTCTTATTGTCGTCCTTAAGTATAGTTTTTATTAGTTTCCCTAGAGTATTTTTACTTATTTTGTTCTTTATGTGTTTTGTAGGTATTTGGCTAAACCGCATTAATTGGAGGCAAAAAATGGTGCATTTTATATGCATCTACAGGATATGGAGTTCCAATGTCTCGAACGGATGCTAGAAGTGGAGTGGAAAGGCCAAAACTACCCAAGTTGGAGTCAAAACGCAGTTCGAGCGACAGTACTGGCGACGCCAGTGCCTCGAAGATGGTCTCAGCTACAAGACGCATGGCGTCGCCTACTACTTCTTATCATGAAGGTATGGCGTCATAAGTAA
Source organism: Plantago major (assembly GCA_026545765.1). Classification (NCBI taxonomy): domain Eukaryota; kingdom Viridiplantae; phylum Streptophyta; class Magnoliopsida; order Lamiales; family Plantaginaceae; genus Plantago; species Plantago major. The sequence goes on along the minus strand of CM048840.1, from coordinate 74,133,231 downwards.
CTTCTTTGATTACGCAAGTTCTGTTTTCTTAGACGCGCCGTTTCTGATTCTTTCCTAATTCGTTTCTTTTCCAGTTTCTTCTAGTTAGAACAAAAACACAATTAGATTCATATTCTCTTTAACATCTTTTTGCTCTCAACCTAGAAATTTTCCAAGGCAATACCTACCAATTACTGGAGGTAATTGAACCGATTTCTCTTGTAATTCGACGTTTGATTATTGATTGGGAGCATATTTACATACTTTTCTACCGATTGGATCAAGTTTCTTCAATTCTACCTAGGGTTTGTGACACGATTGGATAAAATTGTATCAACTCTTGATTCTTGGTATTTAGTATTCAATTATGTCTATTATGTGTTCGTATATGATATTGATTATGTCTTCGCATATCATGAGTAGCTAAACACCCAATTATGGGGTGGTGATGGATTCAATGCATGCTAGTTAGGGTTTATATAATTCAATAACATGTAAGATGCGATTTACTCTGTGCCATTTTGATTAAATGCGTATGTAGTTATGTGTATTGAGTTTTGCCGCCAAAATCACTAATGGATTATGCAACTGATCTTTCATACCAAAACGTCTAGAGATTGCTAATCCATTGGTTCGTTGCAAACACAATAACTATATTAGCTTGTTAATTGTAGCTTAGTAGAATTGACGCCTTCACTAATGCTATATGTTTTCTAGAACAAGTTCATTTAGTTCATTGTCATAGCCCTTCATACCTTATCTGATATAAGGTGTCTGCCTACTGTACCATTTAAATCTGTCCTAGCATTGCTAGGCAATTATTTCTTGGTCAATTGAGACTGAACATTGATTCATCCATGCCACGGGATGCTAAATCACTAGCAATTATGTAGCCTTAATTTATCCTTGCATTGCTAAGTGCTAACAGATTTATCTTACTCTATACAAGTCGATGCCCTTACCATTTTAACTAACACAAAGCTTCTTCAAGTCTTTAAAAAAAGGAAATACATTTTCGATTCATTGCGCCCTTGGAGTATGGTTGTGTAAGTGGGATTTGGATAATGAGCTTTACCATAAGTACGCAACTACTTGGAAATAGTTATTTAAAGATATAAAAAAGAATCATCTGGAAGATCCTCTATTTTTTAAGCAACCAAAATGCAAACTTAAATTTTAAATTTTATAAATTTTGTAAGTTTTACCATAGTGAAACTATACTTTGTATTATGTTTTTTTAAAAACATTTATTGCCGCAGGGATTGGGTGGGTGGGGTGCACTACAAGAAACTGTCGAAATTGTGACGGAATTTAGGGCGTCACAGAATCGTGACGGAAATGGTGACCGAATTTTCTCGGTCGACCGAATTAGTGACGGACTTGTGACGGAAATTTTATAAACCTAATTCGGTCACTATAGGCGTCAATAATTATGCCGCCAAGAAAACGCGGATTTTTTTGGCAACGGAGATAGTGACGGAACTAAATTCCGTCACGATATGGTGACGGATTCGTCCGTCACAAAGATACTTTAATGGCTTATTTATAATTCAAAATTAAAAGTTGTGACGTAATTTGTATTCCGTCACAAAATCTTTCCGGTTTTAGTTTAATGGGAAAGAAACCGGATGACTTTCGTGACGGATCACGAATTCCGTCACAAAAACTTTAGGTGAACCGGATTAGATTGTGACGGGCTTAGATTTCGGGTTTTGATTTCCGTCACAACTTCATTGTGAATTGTGACGGACATGAAGTTCTGTCACTAATTTGTGACGGGAATATGTATTGTAGTGACGGAAAGTAAATTCCGTCACTAATATAAAAAATGGGAAATTAGGTTTAATAACCAGATCTTGAAGGTTATTTCCCTTATTCAGGTCCGTCTTCTGCTCCTAATCGGGGAATTGTGTTGCGTCTTCAGCTCCTCCGTCTTCAGCTCCTCCCACGCCGGAGCTCCTCCACGGACCCACCTCTCAGGTTCTTCCTCTCTCCGCCTTCAACTCCGTCTGCTTGGGTTCTGAAATCGGATTGTTTTACATAGCTTCCCACCGCCGCTCTCTCCGTCATCTGCTTTCTCCGTCGTCTGCTCACGCCGGAGCTCCTCCACGGCTCCACCACTCAGGTTCGTCCTCCATATTCATGATTCTTCCTCTTTTCTCTTCGAGTAGTTGCGTATGCGTAGTTTTACCTCGAGAATTTTCAGTTTGGATCTTCTTCTTCTATGTTTCTAGAGGTTTATGATTCTGTGTGATTATGGATCTTATTTGAGCTTTATTGCTGTTTACTGGTAGACCGTACTGTCGATGACAAATATCTACTTATCTAGTCTACTGGTAGACCGTACTGTCGTGCTTATGGAATTTTAAGGTGTATTGAACTATTGATTCTCGATTACAAGAAATTACTGAATGAGCTACATATTTTTATTTATTTGTTCTGTATCTCCGTGTATTTATTTGGGGAAAAGCATGCGTTGGTTGTTGGAATATTGTTGTTCTGTGTTGTGTGGTTGGATGGCGTTGCAGAGTATCAGTTTGGTTGTTGACTTGTTGTATATGAGGGACGTGTTACTATGTGTTTCTTCTCAAATTTGATCTTTTTAGCTTCTCTTTTCCTCGTATATCTGCGTTTGGAAAGCATGGGTATTGGTGGAATGGTTGTAAAATTTCATTGAGGACTTGCATTAAGGCGTTGGTGTTTTACATTTGGTGAAATATGATGTTGTGTATGCTGGTGAACTGGAGTATGGATATGGTGCTACTTCGGTTATGGTAGCTGCAGTTCACAAATTAGAAACTCCTACGGATATTGTTTGGTAGTGGGTGTAAGCTTTCAGCAGTGGTAAGAAGTGTTTAATTCAATGTTCACTGGTTATTTGTAATCATAATCTTCCAGTATAATGTTTGGCTATCAACTAATAAGAAGTATGTGCTGGGAATTGGGATAGCTTGGGATAATCTGTGACTAATTTTTACATGTAATTAGGGCTGTCAATTTGGGTCCGATCCACGGACATTATCCTGATCCGATCCCGATCGTACCGAACCGGTCCATAAAAAATTATAATCAGATCTAATGGATTAGAGTCCATAAGATCTGGTCCGGTTCGGACTGGACCGGATCGGTCCATGGATCAATTTCAATTGCAAAGACCGTAAATAAAATCACAAACAGCGAGACAAAATCTGAAAAATTCTCTCTTCCATCTTCTCTTTTCTTTCCGGTTCCACTGGTCATTCCTGTCGTCTCTCTCTCTTTCAATTCTCAATTGATTTTTTTTTTTTTTTTTTGGGAAGATGATGAGAAATGGTGGGATTGATTGAATTGGTTGGTAAATGGATGGGCTATAGCTAGAGATGGTGTGATTGAAATTGAATAAAAATTTTGTTCTCTGTTTGTGTTGTTTAGAAAATTGCAAGGATTATGTTGCTATATGGTGGATTGAATTGGGTGTTTTTACTCAAATTTTTGTTCCATTTTCGGATCTGACATGAGAGAGTGAGGTTGATTCAATTTATTTTTGTTCAAGCATCATCACTCATTAGTTTCTTTCTCTCCATATCTAAATCCTTTGTATAGTCTCTGTACAGTTTCTGCCATTTCTAGGTCATTTAAAATTTTGACAATACTAATTTTCTGTTCATTGGTTGAAGAAAACCTAGTTAATTAAGTGAAAAAAAATTGGATTTGGTCCGGATCGGATTGGATCTGGATCCACAAATACAGGTTTTCTTTCACGGATGGGTCCGGATCAGGTCCGGCCCGGTCCGGATCAGCAAATTGCACGACAAGTTTATGATGGATCCGGTCCATATGGTCCGGATCCGCTATGGACTGGACCAGATCGGTCCAAGTTGACCCAATTTACAGCTCTACATGTAATCTACAGGTAGAGCATATTATAAGCATTATTAATCACATGTTTTGGATATACACGAGTGTATAATTTTTTTGACACATGGCCAACAACTCTAATTTCTAAAATTCTTTTACTGGCGTGAGCTGTTGTTTTGGTGCATGATAAGTAATGAGCTGATTTGGTCAACAATATGTGTGAAAGTGGAAGTCAAATACAGTGCTTGCTGTTTTGCCTCGGAATTAACAAATTACATTTTACTCTTTTTTTTTATTTTTTTTTTATACAGGTTCAGTTTGGATTTCATATTTTGGACACATTCCGACCAAGGTAATAAGCTAACCAATTATATCTTTATCAACAAATCGTAGTTGTGTGCTTTATATGTCTACGTGAATTGTTTTTAATTTATATATAGTAGCTAGAGTCCGCATTATATGTTGGGTAGGCAGCGCCCATTATTTGTCGGACCGCAATCAATTATGCATGAGTAGGCGGCGCTTATTATTTGTCGGATCGCAATCAATTATGCATGAGTAGGCGGCGCTCATTATGTGTTATAGTTGGTATATTCTGCTGAACTTTTAGTATAGATTTAATACTTAATTATTATGTATTAAAGGTTCCATAAAACAGGATTTATGGAAATGAATACGGATCGTAGTTGGATGTACAAACGTATTAGGAACAAAAACCTTCTTCAGTCATTTAAGGATGGGGTAGTTGCGTTCGTAGAATTTGCACTGAATCATCCAGATTGTATGGATGGAGATAAAATTAAGTGTCCGTGTGCTAAGTGGTAACCGTAAGTATTTTGGATTATGTCATGTTTGGCCTTTTTTAGTTTCCTACAGTAGGGGCGTGCTAGCAGCTAGTTTGTTGAAAAAATTCCATGTACAACCTTTTGCATTTTGATATCTTTATTTAAACAATCACCTTTTATGGGATCAAATTGGATTTTTTAAAAATAATTATTCTTTTCTTTTAATATTTCGGATTTTTAGGACTAAACCCTAAATCCGAAAAATCCGATCCGAAATCGGATTGATCCGAATCCGAAGTTTCGGATTGGATTTCGGATTGAGCAAAATTGTAAATTTCGGATCGGATCAATCCGAAATTCAGATCGGATTTGATCCGATCCGATCCATGCACACCCCTAAATGTCGTGATCACTTCAACTCTAAGGAGACTGAGCTTGCAAATATAAAAAGAAAAGAAAAGAAAAGAAAACCCCCTTTTGGTTTCCCTTTACCTGCCAGCCAATCCATAACCAACTTCACTCAATTTCTCTACATCCCATACAGTAGCAGCAGTATGTCTTCTCACTTCCAGTCGTCCATGGTCGGCACACCTTTTGCTTACCCCAATGCTGTAGCTTGGTCCGACGAGAACTTGCTTGCTGTTTCCTGCACCAACAACGTTCTAATCATGGTAACAATACTAATACTAATTTGTTCCCATTCCAGTTGCTCATCTGTTTAAGCTTGTTTTATTTGATTGTGAACCATCTGTTTAGCTTTCACTTCATAATTTGCTAATAGCTGTTTTTGATTCTAGGATCCAACTAAACCATCTGCTGGATCACGTGGTTTAGTTAATGTTCCTTCATGTGAGCCATTTCCTGTTGGTTTGATCGATGGTGGAGGTCTGTGATGTTAATTAACTTGGAATCCTTTTTCTACTTGCAATTCTCCACTTTGTGCATTGTGCTATATTGTATGGACTTTGTTTGGGTTGGACAAAACGAACTGGCATTCATTATTTACAGATATTTTGCACCCACACACTTTTGTTCACTACTCCTTGAATAATTGATTAAGTTCTGATATGAGTTAGTACAGCAAGCTGCAATTGTTTGAGCATGTTCTGGTGATTTTTCTCCATACAGGGGCAGCCTTGCAATCTGGTAGCTTGTTACCATTTGAGTTATCGCGTGATAATCGTCAGTATGTTAGGTCTATTTCTTGGTCGCCTGTTGGTCTGGCTAACAACGCTGGGTACGAGATTTGGTTCTCTTGCACATCTATTTGCTCTTAGAATCGGGTAATATTTTCAGCCATGGGGATGAACTATTAATTTTTTTTGAATGCTGCAGATGTTTGCTTGCTGTTTGCACAACTCGTGGAAGGGTGAAGATTTATCGCTTTCCTGTCTGGGAGTTAACTGCAGAATGGGTTGAGGTAAGCAGTAAATGAAGAGCACTTTTTGGAAAGGGATGTATCACTTTCATTTCTGGCAGAACCTACATGGCAACTCTAGCTTGTAAAACTTCTTTCTCTATTAGTTGTGCACCATGATGTTTGTAAAGTAGCATACTTTTATGAATACCAAGGCCTGGTGATTTCATGTCATCTAAAGGTTGTTTAAACTGTGACATTGTTTACTGAGGTTATAGTTTGTCGCAATATACTTCTACTGGATACAGGCTTGATTTGTTTCTCACTTGGAGCTTTTGCAGGTGGTCGACATATCGGAGTTGTTGTATACTTGTTTAAAGGATAATAATTTTGGGGAGTCCCAAAGTGCATCTTCAGCGAATTTATATGTGAGTTACATCTGTCACATAACCCATGTTATATGATGTTGATGGCACTACATAACACTCACACTTAGTTCTCATGTTATTTTTTTCTTTGACATATATTTATTTGTTTAGGTGATTCCGCACAAACATAAGTCAGGTAGTGGTTGTGCCGGTGACAAGCCAATCTCTAGCATATTGAAGAGTGGCAAGCGAAAGCGACGAAATTGGGTAAGCCATCATGCATTACCTTCTTGACATGATAACCTGGTTTATCTACATTTCATTGCCCCTTGAGATTATATGCAGTTTTCAGATGAAGATCATCTAATGATTATTTTGTTAAGTAGATTACTACAGAAGTATCTGATGATTCAGAGGAAGACAAAACATTGGAAATGGTTCCTGTCTATGAACCTAAAGAGAAGACCCTGAAAAAGGTGGGCAAGGAATATGATCAGCCATTAATAACTCCGCAGCAGTATGCTTCTCGCCGTGCAATGCTGGCTCCGCTTATTGTGGCCTGGTCACCAATTCTGTCAACATCACGGGATGGTGTTTCTATTCCTCACGACTCTTCCAGTTGCTGCTCTATTCTTGCTGTTGGAGGGAAGTGCGGTGGAATCTCATTCTGGAGAATTAATGCTCCAGAATGCTATTCTATTGATAAAAGGGGTGCTGGCAAAGTATCACTCATTGGCATTCTCAAGGCACACGATTCTTGGATCACTGCAATTAGTTGGGTACTATATGGCTCTGATGCTTCGACACCCCAATTTCTGTTGGCCTCTGGAAGTGCTGATGGGAGGTGAGTCTGCTAGACACCATAAATCTGTCCTAGCATTGCTAGGCAATTATTTCTTGGTCAATTGAGACTGAACATTGATTCATCCATGCCACGGGATGCTAAATCACTAGCAATTATGTAGCCTTTATCCTTGCATTGCTAAGTGCTAACAGATTTATCTTACTCTATACAAGTCGATGCCCTTACCATTTTAACTAACACAAAGCTTCTTCAAGTCCTTAAAAAAAGGAAATACATTTTCGATTCATCGCGCCCTTGGAGTATGGTTGTGTAAGTGGGATTCGGATAATGAGCTTTACCACAAGTCCACAACTACTTGGAAATAGTTATTTAAAGATATAAAAAGGAATCATCTGGAAGATCCTCTATTTTTTAAGCAACCTAAATGCAAACTTAAATTTTAAATTTTATAAATTTTGTAAGTTTTAGCATATTGAAACTATATTTTGTATTATGTATTTAAAAACATTTATTGCCGCAGGGATTGGGGTGGGTGGGGTGGGGGTGGGGTATCACTTGTTATAGGTCGTTACACTGTTTCTAATCCATTTATGATAATTTATAACATGTGCATCACTAAATATGAATCGAATGTGATCATAGTTCGCTCTCTTGTTTTCGCAGAGTGAAGATCTGGCAGGTGAACGGCGAGGAGCTTTTGAGAACATCACAAGTTAGTCATTGGCTTACTCTATTGGAGGAGGTTGTATATACATAATTTTTTTAATTTGTGTTTTAGTTCAAGACTTCAAGTTAGTTATTCAAATGCTTACCTGAAAATTGGCTATAATTCATTTAAGCAGGTCGCAACTGCTGATTTTGCAACAGTCTCCTTGCTTGCACTTTCTGTTAACTACAAATCACCATGGAAAGTACAATTGGCTATTGGGAAGGGATCCGGTTCATTAGAACTGATCATCTTTGACTTTGATTCTCACAACATTGAAAAAGCTGTCATTTATAATGCACATGACAGTATTGTAATCTCTCAATTCCGATGCTTCTGTTTTATTCTCTTGGTTTCACAGACGACTATTAATTTTTCTTATGAAATACAATTAGGTTACAGGTCTATCTTGGGCTTTTGGTGGACGTTGTCTGTACAGCTGCGGCCAGGTAATATAAATGAATGTTGTGTGTATTACATCACTTGTATAATGTGTTGGGACTTTAATCACCAAGCCTTTTTTTCCACTCAGCCAATAAACACAATTTTGTCACGGAACTCTTAGTAGACTTGATCTTGTGTCTACTTTATAAACATTACATACTTTTTGTTTAAGCATTATGAAACAATTCCAAAAAAGTCTCAAGTTTCAGATCCTAAGTAATGCAAATTTTGAAACATACCCCTGAATTGAACTTCAATCCATGTTAACATTTCCCTAAGACGAGATTATTCAAGTGCCCAATGTTCTCACAAGTCTAACAAAGTGCTTTCTCATCTGATGGACATGGTGTTCATTAGGCACTCAACTATCCATGCCATATAATATTGCTCGTCTTATTGTAGTCAATGAGGTCTTCCTGTTAGTTTGACAAAAATTCTGTTAGGCAGGGGTTAAAGGTGTAATAAATAAACCAGAAGATACCTGAAATCTATGTTGCATCAGTCAAGAGGTCTTGTGGTTAATGGATTGAAGACCGAAGATGTTAATAATTTTTATTTCTTTTTTTGTCTTTTCTCATTATCACAGGACAACTCTATGAAGAGCTGGATTTTAGTTGAAAATTCTTTGTCTGAAGTACCCATTCCTTTGAATACTCCTGGTTTGAAGAGTTCTCATGTACTGGACGCTTCTTCATCATTTTGTTCCGTCCAAACTTTACATACTTATTTTTCAGCTATTGGTCACTGTGCAGGTTCCGCATGTTTCTGACTGTTGCTTTGGTCTGGCAGTGTCCCCTGGAGACTTGGCAATTGCCTTGGTATTGTTTTTCATCTTTCTGCACTATTTTCTAAAAAACCTTTATGATCTCAGCTCAAATGTTTTACCAGTCTGATCTTTAGCAATTCGGCTCTAAATTTTGATACTATGGAAAGTGCGGTGAACAAGTCATTGGAAAAACCCAACGAGATAGAACTTCGTGATGATCCTTCTTGCCTGCAGCATTTGTGATGAGTAGCCTAGGATATGGAGCTTAGTTGAATGAAATCCCCAAGATTGTGTGGTTGGTGGAGTTCATGATAACTTGTTATTCAATGTACTTTAGGGGTCACTGTTAAGAGAGTTGCAAAAAGTTCCGTACCAGAGAAAACGACAAGATGGCTAATATGACGATGAGAGCCACAAAATTATGTCTTGAGTGAGAGTAATTGCTTCTTACCCTGTAGAATTAAAGTTTGATGAAATGAAGATATAGTAACTATAAGGTTGATATGGTCGTTAGGGAGAAAGCAACAAATTCTACAAGCACGTCTCTTCACCAGTAAGAGAATGTCAGAGAAAATCAGATGAAGATTTCAGAATTCTACAGTACTCGAATAAAATTTGATACCATAATACATTGATTCCAAAATTACTGAAAATTAGAATCCATGTAGAGTCTTATGGTTTAGCACAGTTAGAATTTCTATGGTTTAGCAAAGAGGGAGGGTGTGACCTTGAATGAGAAACCTTTTTATAGTCACTAAATGCCTGAACACTGCTATATAAGGACCCAGCAGTGTAAATACACGTGTTAGATCTTTAGTCTGTTAATTTCCATGCAATGTTTATAATCAACACTAGGTATATAACTGGAACATGATGCTGGATAGCCTGTTTTCTCAAATTTGCAAAGTGGTGCATTGTTTATATAACTTTTACATATCCAACAGTTTGATTTGTAACTGATTCAAGGTTCAGTTGATCATTTAAATGCATGGAAGATTCTTTCTGTGCATGTACTAGATTATTAGTAATCAGCTCTAATGGAGTTTTTGTGTGTTCTTATTAGGCTTGCAGATTTGATGCTGATCTTTTAGATCCTATGTATGAGGGAAGGTGAACAGTTGAACTTACATCCTTTGGTACTTTACTTTTTTTTGTAAACCGCCCGATACATTGGATAAGTAACTGACATCCCCCACCTTAATCTGTGTATCTCTTTACTTTTTGGTGGAGAAAGCTAATACTTTTACTTCTGTTGCATTCTTGAAGTACTACGGAGTATGCTGAGTCTATTTATTTCTATTCCCCGGTTAGATTACAACTGTGTAAATACTGTCATAATTTTTTCCAGAGCTCGTAAAGGTGCCATAGAGTTCCTTTGGATTGGAGGGCAGCAATTAGACATATCCTGCACCACATCTCTAGACAATGGCGTGGAAGTTTTCCCTGGTCTCTCCAAGGAGTTGAAGTTGTGGGAAAGCAATATATTGTGGTCCCTAAATAAGTTTGAGGACCTGTCCACAATTTTGAACATTTGGGACATTGTGGCAGCTCTTACGGCCTTCAGAGAAGGCATGGCTGACTTTGTAGAGTGTATCTTACTTAAATGGCTGAAGGTGTACTTCGGGGCTCAGTTTGGGATTTCTACTACATTCTTACCTAAAGCCTCTAAATCTATTCCCAAGCTGTCATCTCGGCAGCTTCACCTCATTAATATTATCATCCGGCATGTAGTCCTTGGAGAACGTAAGGCACACAACTTGGGTAGGGAACAGCTGGGTTTAGAGTTGCGTGGTACCAAAGAAGAACATGTAAAGTTCTGGACAAAATTGCTCTTGGTCAGTGAAAACGAACTCCGAGAAAGGCTTGTTGGTTTTGGATTTTCTGCCTTTTTGAGTGTTCTATCTCATTCCCCGGTGGATGCAAATGAGGTTGGAGGCTGGATGGCTGATGGATTGGTGCAGATGGAGCAGTGGGTTTCAGTTAATGCCAAAAATGTAAAGGAACATATGACAAGTCTTGCAAGAGAAGTTGGAAGAGCCAAGAGGTAGTTCCGTCTGCTGTCCCTCTAGTTTAATTGCTGTTACTTTACAAGCACAGCCAGTCCATGCTCTCTTTCTTTCACTTTTTATATACTGAAACTGTTGCAGGATTTTTTAAATATTTTATTAAATAGATAAAAAATAAATAAATAAACTGTTTTTTCAAGGAAACTCAACTGAAGAACTACATGAATGTGCTTAGACTCGGAAAGAATATCTATCAGAATTTAGTCAATCATTCTCCTTTCCCTTAATAGGAAATTCAAGAAAATTATCGGAGATGAAGTCAATGAGGAGTGCAGTTTCTGTTCAGCTACTGTACCATTTAAATCGACAGAACATGCAATTTGCTCTGATGGGAAGTGTTCTGAGCTAAAGCGTTGCTCTGTTACAATGCGGGTTTGCCCTACTAGATTCTCTTGGTCCTGTGTTTGTTGCCAAAGAATGGCTTCAAAGTTGGCACCTAGAATTCTATTCACACTTAGCGAGTATCCTGCAGCATTTAAATGTTCTCTGAAGTCTTATGCTTACAAGGAATCTCTGCTCCCATGCTGTCCCTTTTGCGGGATACTTTTAGGAAAATCACTGCCAGAGCATTTTCTTTCTCCATCTCCAGTTTAAACTAAAGATCTGAAACTTCAGAGACAAGCATCAGAGAGAACAAACTTGGTTGATTCATGAAAAGTAGCACGAACTATCTATCTTCGGCATTGATCACATGCTTATAATGGTCTTTCTTGCTTCAAGCATCAAATGTTAATCTGGAGTTCAATATATCCATGCAATCAACATACAAAACTTCCCATTGGGGGATTTTGAAGACATGGCTGTCATCAGATTGTTTTTATCTCCATGTTATGGTGCAATTCTGCAATGATGCCTGCTGGCACATGGGCAACATCTGTACCTTTTCAACTTCAGAATATGACAATCTGACAGAGCTGCTCTTCTACAAATAATGATCATGAATTAAAAGGTTTGTTTTTCTCTTCTTTTATTTAAAAAATTTCTTTGCATTTTTCCTATTCCAAATTAATGCAGTATTCTGAGAGATTTATTTCTAAAGTTGGTGATGAAGCAGATGTGCCTTCATTGAAAGAGAGAGAACCAGCAGAGGTCAAATTTAGGAACACAAAAATTTGACTGGAGAAATAGTGGAGGCGCCATTGGATGGGTACTAATCTATTCTATTAAAATACTATATATATATGTAATAATGTGGTAAAAAATATGGACGGTTTCTTGTGTTTTCTGGTCGAGTTATCCTTTTCTTTGTAAAGATTTTATTATAAGACATAGCTTGCCGAAAAGTTATTGCCCAGACTGTTTTAATTTTTATTTCTGCATTCCCACAAAAACAGTGGCGTACAAGTAGTGGAAGAAGGCATAGAAGAGGTGAAAGAAGGCATAGAAGAGGTGAAAGAAGGTAAAATTTCAATCTAATAAGTTTCTACAATCTTATCAAAATTATTTTTACCCCTTTACATTTATTTTTCCTCAATTTAGTACTCTTTACCACCCTGATAATTTATTACCAGGTCCAGCTCATATGACAAGGTTTCTGAATTGGAGGGTCTATAAATCTCTCATATGTACAGTTGGCTACACTTTTTCTATTTGATCGTTGTAAATTGTCAAGGGTAGTGTTCTCATTGAAAACTCGAGCAGTCATTCCACCAACACTTGTCGTGCATTATGCAGATATTTACCTTTGTTTATACTAGTTATTCAAGTTCTTTTCTGATGTTCCACAGTGAACTTTAATACAAGTATGTGGAATTCCCTTTCTTGTAGATGTGAGATAAGTAATGGTGTTGGTGACTCTACAATTTATTGAACAATGCGTTTAAAATTTTTTTTTTTTTTTTTTTTTTTTTTTTTTTTTTCACTTTGAGTTGGAAAATTGCATGACTTGGAAGAGTGATGTATTTTCTGATCCGATTGACTGAATTTCAGATAGAGCAACATTATTCAACTTAGAAGTACTTTACAGAGGTCAAGGGAGTGGACAAGCGCACCGAGCAGTTGAAGATGATCTTGGTGAGAACAGATGCAAGATATATATATATATATATATATATATATATATATATATATATATATATATATATATATATATATATTTTTTTTTTTTTTGGAACGAAGAACTTGTCTTATTACTCCAAAACAATATCAGTACATTTAGGGGCCGACAATACGTCCATGCCCAAAAAGAATCGACTATGCTAGACTACCAACTACAAAGACGAAAATAGAGACAAAAACAATCTAAAGGCTTAGGGCCTGAAGGTCTAGCTCCCTGACCAATTCTGCCGCTTTGCCTTGTGCGCAACGTATCCTAGTGGTCCAAATCATAGATCGTGTAATACGGGGAATATCCGGAGTTATGCTCTTAGAAATCTTCTCGTTACGAGCAATCCAAATATGGTAGAATGTCTCAGCCATAAGAGATCTGAACACAGTTGCTCATCGACGCTTACCTTTTGCTACTTGACATAGCCAGTGGACAAGTTGTTGCCAATCATGTATGGGGGTGGGGGGTGATGGGACACCCGTAACCATCGCAAGCCACCTCTTAGAATCTCATAGGTGATCGGGCACTGAAAGAACAGGTGATCAATACTCTCATTGTCAGTACAGAAGGCACATTGTCCATCATTCAGGATACCAAAGAAAACCAATCGATCCTTGGTTGCCAATCTGCGGTGAAGTGAAAGCTATAGGATGAATTTGGCCTTCGGTCTAGCAGGATTCCTAGTCACCATATCGCACCACTCAATCCGGTCCGGGCATGCACGCATGAGGCGGTAAATCTTCCGCACCGAGAACCGCGTCATCGCAAAATTTCCGTCCACTCGGTGATCCAAGAACTCGACTTGATCCTCTGCACAGCCCGTAGTATTGCCGAACTACACAGGAATATTCCAATCATTCAATGGTTGCTGCTTGATGTAGTAGCTATGAATCCACCGTACCCAAATAGAGTCTGCCTTCATTTGAATTTTCCAGAGAAGTTTGGCAATAAGTGCTTTATTCCACTTGGGTAGGCTGATTATGTTCAGACGGAGTTGTGGGCACAAATTTGCTTCCAAGCAATTAGTGCTTTGCGGTAGTTACCATCTTTACCACTCCACAGGAAGCTACGACATATACGCTGGATGTGATCAAGTACCGTCTTTGGTATGGGAAAAACCTGGAGCCAGTACGCTGTAATGGAAGTAATAACACTCTTGATCAACTGCTCCCGACTAGCATAGCTCAAAAGGCGAACTGTCCAGTGCTGGACCCTACCCAGGATCTTGTCAATAAGGGGTTGATATTGCGCCACCGTAAGCTGACGGTGTGAAAGAGGAACACCTAAGTATTTCACCGGGAGACGCCCACACGCAAAACCTGTAGAGGCCAATATGTGTTGCCGCTCCACTTGCGCAACTCCTCCAAAGAAGATACGTGTCTTAGTGACACTAGCCTGCAAACCCGTGGCCTGGGAGAAGAGGTCAAAACGATGTAATAACAATTCCACGGACCTTAAGTCACCTCGCATAAATAGCATCAAGTCATTCGCAAAACATAGGTTGGTGATATGGAGTTTCTCACACTTCGGGTGGAAGTTGAAATCCGGAGTATCGCTAAGGGTTTGCAGCATCCGATGAAGGTATTCCATAACAAGCACAAACAAGAAGGGTGAGAGAGGATCACCTTGCCGCAACCCTCGTCTAGCTTTTAGCAACTTGGATGGGACACCATTTATCGAATAACGACAGGATACGATCGTGACACAGCACATAATCCAGCCCACGAATAGCGCAGGTACACCCAGCTCCTTTTGGATCATCTCCAAAGCTCCCCATTCGACTGTGTCGTAAGCTTTGTGAATATCCATTTGTATCATACATCGAGGGGAGATGCCCTTTCGACCATATCCTTTGATCAGCTCCTGTGCAAGCAGGATATTATCCTGTATCACTTTTCCTGGTAGAAAAGCTGATTGGCTATCATCCACAATAGTATTAATCACCTTTCCCAAACGAGCAGTGAGGATCTTGGAAATAATCTTGTAAATGACAGAGCAACATGCTATGGGTCGCATGTCACGGACTCCCCGCCGAGGCGATTTTGGGATCAAGGTAACAAGGTACAATTAAGTGCGGGTATAAGGAAGATGTATCAAGAAGAAATCGCAAAGATACACATCCTGATTTACCGTTTGCCATGCCTGTTTGAAGAAGTGCGAGTTGAAACCATCTATTCCCGGAGCCTTTAACTCACCAATAACTTTTAAGGCCAGGTCAATCTCCATATGTGAGATCGGCTGTATAAGGAGCTCCATGTCAGAGAGGGATAGTTGCTTACCCCGCCGAACAACACCTACATCAATCCCAATGCGGCGTGGGGACACCGATCCTACTAAACGAGTATAGTACTCAAGCACCTCAGTCTCAAATGCAGCAGCAGTGAGAAGTATATCCTCCGATTTTTCTCTCTAACCTGGGCGTGGAAGAAAGACGTATTACCATCCCCTGCTTGATCCAATCAATCTTTGACTTCTGTCTCATTATCTGCTCATCTATATCAAGCCACTTTTCCAGGCTAGCAGTATCCTCCTTTACCTGTTGAATAAGTGTTGCATCAAATCTGTTCTGGGCAAGGTCGGTCTGCCGTAGTTGGAGCTGCGATCGAAGCTGCTGGATTCGAGCTTCCACGCCATGAATCCGTGAGTGGAGGTGGCGTATGGCAGGTTTCACGCGCTTCAATTTCCACCAAATACATTCCTGTGGATTAGTGGGTCCTGGTTGACACCAAACCTCTGCCACCATAGTACCAAAATCAGAAAACTGGGTCACATAGTTCATGAATCGAAAGCACGACTGTTTTGGTTTAGTCATCACATAATTTCAAAATCTGAGTGGCGAATGGTCCGATATTCCGGGGGGCAGAATCTCAACATCTACCGTGGGATTAGCCTGAAACCACTCCACATTACCAAGCGCCCGATCAATGCGTGAGTAGATAATGCCATGCGTATGTTTATTAGACCAGGTGAACCGATCACCCACCGTAGGAACCTCAAACAAACCTGTAACCTCCATCATTGTGGCGAAATCTCTGAATTCGTGCGAGAGTACAGGGTTTCCCCCAACACGGTCCTCAACACTCAGAACGTTATTAAAGTCGCCAATGCAAACCCACGGGTCCTGAATGGTGGCAGCTAGATCCGCCAACTCCTGCCACAATTGGCCCCGCCGGCTCAGATGATTATGCACATAAATAAACGTCAAAAGGCCTTTGTCGACACCATCAGAATCAAACCACCGACAATGCACAAACTGGTCCGAGCATTGTATGAACTGCACCTGGACTCGATTAGGGTCTCATACAACCCAAATCCGTCCCAAAACATGGGACGAATAATTATCCCAGTAACTCCAGCGACGTCCCAAACGCTTCCTGATCTTATCCTTATTTTCCTGTTTTACTCGTGTTTTCAAGAGGCCAACAATACTAACATTCCAATCCAGGAGACGGGAGCCAATCTCCTTATGTTTTGCAACCTTATTCAGCCCCCTGACGTTCCATGCTAACATATATTACGGTTCGGGTTTTCACCAGAGCCAGATCCAAGCTCAAGTGATGCGAAACCATTTGGAGTAATAATACTATCTTCAGAAGCACGAACATCCTTAGAGGTCCCCCGGTGAATATGCCTATTAGGGGAGCGACATCGTTGGCGCACGGGGGACCAATCCGCCTCATCAGTAGGTGGGTTCAGCGGAGTAGAGGCAGTCACGCCAGATGCAAGATGTTGATGACACTCCTGGTAAGCATTTAATAAACAGATAATTTAAGATAGTAGTTCTTTGATGTTTGTTGATGTAGAAGAAATGGTAACATGGGTTATGTACAAGTACCGTTGTCTTTCTATCTCGTATGGTTACGCACAAGTACCGTTGTCTTTATCAAAGTGATACTGTTTCTTTTTTTTTTTTTTTTCCCATCAAATCGATGCCCATTTGCTCTCTCGTTATGTGGAAAGGATGACAATACATAGTTTAACATGTATGAGCAACTTTAGATGATGGATCTTACCAAGTTTTGCGAATAAACAAATTTCATGGTTATAAACAGAAACCAGGGCGGTCATTAGGTCCCTATCAAGACTTGCAAATGAAAGTACTTATATCCACGCCAAAATTATTATGCCATGGCATTAGGTCCCTATCAATACTTACAAATGAAAGTACTTGTATCCACGCCAAAATTATTATGCCATGATAGAAGAAGAGGATGGCCCAAAAATTGTCCCATAGCAGCACCACACAATAAAATCCTGTAACATGCAAAATAAATAAGTACTACAATTGTAGTAGTACCTGGTGCTCTGTATACTGAATTCAACGAGGACTTATCTTTTAAAGTTTGATTAATAAATTATCCATACATCAGCATAACAAAACCGTCCACTTCTAAGCATTTCTCTATAACAACACTTGTTGAATGTCATCTGTAACCTAAGACCTCAAATGCCATGAAGCAAAAGCTAAACCTAGGCACGGGATTTTTAGAAGAGGGCCATACTGAAGAGACTATTTGTCTGTGGCAATATGATCCTGTACATGGGTAAGAGGGAAGGCTAAACAGAAGAGAAGCTAAATGTACATATCAGCTGATTTATTAATTAACCATGTTCTTAAAGTGCTAGTCTTCATATCTATTGCAATCCCAATTCTTATATTTCTTTTCATAGTCTTGTCTTTCTTAGTCAATACTTTGTTCTTCTAATTAGCAAATCTCAGTGAATAAACCCTATTATGATTTAGTCTGTCTCTTTGTGCACCCTATGGATGAAAGTATATGAGCTCCTCACTCTCTTTTCTTTGCACAAGAAATAAACTAATCATACTTTTTCAAAGCACTTTAATAGCAAATAAGTCTAGTTGTGAATTGGATGATGAATTCCACCATCCTGCTGTTTCGGTCCTGAGGCTTCAGATGTGGAATGAATTCCTCCAGTCCAAGTAAAGTCACAAACTTCTATAGAATGATTAATGCATCTTGTTCAGTTGCATTCTAATGAGTTACAAACATCAACTTCACAAATACCTTTTATGGACGAGGACAATTGAGCCTTCACTTATCCTGGTCATCCTGAACTATGCCTCTGATTTGATTTGAGAGTTAGGCAGCGACATGCTGAATGCATACACAAGTTAGTACCCTACCCCATCACCATAATTTTAACTTCATGATTATTTCCAAGTGCATATATATTTGCTCTCTTTTGTAACCTTAGCATATGGCTGCATATCTCACATTTGTTGACATACTTAACCAATTCAGGCTATAATTGGTAAAATATATCAAATGGGAGATATTGTAAGTTCCAAAATAGATGTTCTATTTTTGCATTTGGAATTGTGTCGTTTTATTGATGAGTAGGGGACGTGTAAATTCAGGCTGTAATTGGTGAAATATGTCAAATGATGGGGAGATCTTTTAAGTTTCAAAATAGATATTGTATTTCCGAATTTGTAATTGTGCCAAAAGTTTAGTCTTATTGATGAGAAGGGAACATTTAAAATTAAACAAGCTAGCTTCGTTCTGGTTCCTCCATACAAATAATTCATGAAGATTTTATCTGGAAGCCTATACATGAACAAGATGCACCAATAATCCGCAAGAACTTGGCAATTTCACTAGTAAATGGAGGATCTTTTGAGTAAGTATAGTAAAAGGGAAGATTTTCCTAATCTATAGGAAAATCCGGTTTCACAATAAAAAAACCGGTTAAAAACACTAGAAACCGGTCAGTAGCTTTTATATAAATACCCCATCATTGATTCACTATACCTTTCTCTTCTCCACCCTTTCATCAATCGAAACATTCAGAAGCTCAAACAGCTTCCCGATTAAACTCCGATATGCCGGTAGTACCCCACGAGCTCCTCCTCCTCAGATGTTGATTCGCATCGAGTTGATTGACGAAGAAGATGTCGGAGTTCAGTATCTAATGCCGCCGCGGGTCTCGCTACTGATCGGAATAGACTTCTCCCAATTTTCTATTACAACACGGAATTTCTCTTTCTGGATTTCTCTGAAAGACATAAGAAGGCAGGTTTGGACTTCTAGCTGGACTTCTCTCTGCATTTCTGCTCTTGTCGTTGTTGCTCGATTTGATTAGTTATTTAATTGAGCTGAATTGAGTTGGATCGTTTGTGTACACTTTGTTACTGTGAGATTGTGGATTTAGAGGTGAATGAGCTGATTAAAATAGATGGATCGGTTTGGTTTTTGTTTTGATGCTCTGATTTGAATTTTCCAGATCTAAAATTCGTACAGAAAAAATCGAATCATTTCCGCAATTAACATATGTTGCTTTGTTATGGTTTTAAGAGCTGGTATTATAGTTTTAATCATGATTGTTGTGGTTTTAGTTTGTGTTGAATGTTTCCGTCTGTTATTGTTTTAGGCATATGTTATAGTTTCAAGACGTATTATTGTAATTTGAAGCTGCAACGTTTTTAGTCTCCGGTGAAATATTTATGATTTGATTTTTTTAGCTTTGTTATAATTTTAAGAAGCATTCTTATAGTTTTAAGATGCATTAGCATCAATCTCTGTTATTAGCTTGTATTGCATGTTCGTGCTTTGTTATAGTTTTAATAGGTATTGTTGTAGTTTTAGCATTCTTATAGTTTTAAGATGCATAAGCATCAATCTCTGTTATTAGCTTGTATTGCATGTTCGTGCTTTGTTATAGTTTTAATAGGTATTGTTGTAGTTTTAAGAAGCACTTTTATGGTTTTAAGCATTAATGTTGCTATAATTAGTTTATGTTGAATATTTTTGCATGTTATTGTTTTTTGCGCATATGTTATAGTTTTAAGACCTATTGTTGTCGTTTTAAGCATTAACGTCAGTGTTTTAGCTTATGAGAAATATTATGATTCGAGTTTTTGCAATTTTTTTGTTATAATTTTAGGATGCAGTGTTATGATTTTATGTATTAATGTTACTATTTTTAGCTTGTGCTGCATGTTCCTGCTTTGTTATAGTTTTAAGATGCACTGTTATAGTTTTAAGCATCAATGTTACTGTTTTTAGCTTGTGTTGCATGTTCCTTCTTTTTCTTAAGCACCAATGTATTATAGTTTTGATGAGAGTTGTTATGGTTTTAACCCAGTTAGTGAATGTTTTAAGCAGGTGTTGATGATGAAATCGAGTTTGAATATCTATTAAAGTGTCGGTGCAGTATTGGAGCAACAAGCAACAAAAGGCAGGAAGTCGAAGTTCACCAACAAGTTTAATCGAAGAAGGCCTATTTTAACAACTCAGTTTGAATTTGCATAGAAAAACCGAATGAACGATCATTGTAATTTTTTTCTTATGAGAATTGATGTTTTAAAACCTTTGGATGACTGAATGTTTCAAATAGCTTATTTTAAGGTTGTTTATTAATGTTTTAATGGACTCCCTGAAACTTTTAGACTTGTTTAATAGTGGTTTAATTATATTAGATTGTCACTTAAAACTATAACAAGCCGTCTTAAAAATATCATGTAACTTCTTAAAACCATCACACCATCTCTTAAAAAATTAATAAAAGAACATTAAAAACCATCACACCATCTCTTAAAACATTAATAAAATACGTTAAAACTGTAACTAAAACTTTCAATGGTAACAAATTAAAAACCATAACATAATTTATTCAAAGCATAAAGCAAATGTGTGTCTCGACGGTTTTTTAAGAAACTCGGTCGGTCAGACCGCTAAAATCTAAAAACCGCAAAAAACCACAAAAAAAACTTTGATTTTTCTATTTTTTAGGAAAATCTTACCTTTTCCAAGAATTTGGCGGAACACTTTTACATTTTTTTTTGTAATCAAAATTCTATTACATAGTGCCAACACTTCAAATAACGCAAAAGAAGAAAAATTGAATTCTAACAGGGTTAGATTACTGGTTTCATTGGTAAACTAAATCGTAGCAAAGCATATCCAGAGTTACAGACTATATTGAAATGACGTGGACTTTAGAAGATAAATACTCTGATCATGCTCTTTCATGAGTAGTGCAATCAGCTAAAATGAAGCCTTTTTGTCTAGTTTGCATGTGTCTCTAGCTTTTCTTTTTATTTCTTTTACTCCAATAATCTAACTTATGTCCGGGGCTAACTTTTGTTTATCTGAAGAAGAGACTGCATCCGTCATAGATCGAATTCCGTAACTTATAATGAATGTTTGGAATACAGTAAAACATCTATAAATTAATAATGTTAGGATTGAGATATTTTATTAATTTAGCGAGATATTATTATATCAATAAATTAATAATTTATTAATTTAAAGAGATTTCACGTATGACCTTTAAATTTCCAAGTCCAATATACTAATTACAATGTATATTAGTTATAGATGAAAAATAAATTAGAAAAAAAAGTTTCAATTAACATTTTATGAATTAAAAAATTCAACCATGATGCTGGGATAATTAGATACTTTAAAATGTACTACCGCAAAAGGTTTTATCGTAAGATTTTGGAAGGTTATGAGTTGGATATTTCTATTCCGGAAAAGATTAATGTTTTAAATGCTATCAATTTGACCGTCTCAGCTTGGAAAGTAAATGTGCAACAAGAGGCCATAACAAATTGCTTTCGACACTGCAAAACTCGTTCGGCGAATCAAACCGGCTCGAGTGATTTAAACGATGCAAATTCTGGAGAATATATTCGTGAGCTTGAGAACTTGATTACGGGTATGCATTATCGGCAAAAAATGGATGTGAATCACTTGCTGGACTATCCTGGTGAAAATAATGAATGTTACGAAGTTCAAAACATTGAAGAAATTGTAGCGGATACCATTCAAAATCCGGTCGATGATGAAGCTGAGGATGATTCAATAGCTTTGGAACCGGTCACTTGAAAAGAAGCATTGCAAGTAGGGCTGAGCATCAGTGGACCGGACCCGAATTTTACCCTGACCCGGATCGGCTCATTTTTTCGGTCCGGGTCTCGGGTCTATGTTTTACCAAAATTCGGGTTTCGGGTTGGGTCGAGTCAAAACCCGGAACGGCCCGGACAAGGGTTGGTACATCTAATCTTTCTCACACCGAAACTAAGTCTATTTGCATGTGTTATTACTACTTACTAACTTAAACTTAGACAAAGAGAAAAGAATATAATATTTTTTAAATTCCAATTTACCCAAGTGAGTGTGTTAGACTGCTAGTGTAGTAGTTCCTGAAATTTGAAATGAAAAATGATGTGCATGTGCTAGTGACTAGGTACTAGGTAGTGTTGATTGGGTGGAATCAATTTAATGGTGTTGTTTAACTTCATGTAGATTAATTATTTGTTTCCGAGTTTTGTTGTGTAATGTGCAATAACTAATTATTAAATTAGTTCATTTTTTTTTATCAACACTCAACAGGGTCAAAATGGGTCCAACCCGGACCGGCCCGGATTTTACCGGTCGTCTGGCTGGACCTGCTCAATATCTGATCCGGTCTCGGGTCGATGAACTGTGACCCTTTATCTACCGGTCCATTTTCGGGTCGGGTCTGACCCGGTGCTCAGCCCTAATTGCAAGTGCCAACAACTCTTCCAACTTTTTGTTGCAATACGAGAAGGCAACGCCTCAACTCTTTAGTGTAATGGGGAGATTTATAAATGAACTCAATATAAATTTGAAGTTCAACAAAAAATAAGTGACTATAGATTCACTTTTTATTGAACAATCTTAAAATTTTGAAGTGTATCATATATATATGTGTGTGTGTGTAATTTTTTAGTAATTATTAATTTATAGTTTCGTTGGGACCAATGTATATATACTGGGTTTTCAAAAAAATTATTATCTTATTATTTTATTAATTGGGGTCCAAATTTGTACTGGTCCCAAGTTGGGACTAGACAAATTATTAATTTTATCGAGGTTATTAATTTATCGAGTATTAATTTATAGAGGTTCTAGTTGTTGTTAATGTTATGTACAGGGGTGTAAAATGATAAGAAGAGGAGAGCACGGGAGCTCATAGTTCAACTGAAAGCTTGGCAAACAGGCTTGGCCTGTTCCGTTCACGAAATCCAGACGTTCCAACCGAAAGCGTCGTAGCAGTGTTGAAGTTAAGGAAGAAGAAGATCTAGTTACCTGCCTTGTCAACCTCGCTCGTGGAGGAGGAGAAGGAAACGCCATCAACAATCCTGTCGTCCACTCACCACAAACCAAGAAACCACGTCTTCTTGTTCAAGAAGAAGAAGCGCTAAAGAATATTATCGTTCACAAGTGTTCCGTATGTGGCAGGAATTTCCAGACTGGTCAGGCTCTTGGTGGCCATATATGAGTAGCCATACGCCCTAAAGAAATCAATTGATGGCAGGAAGTTACCGGATGAAATCAAGGAAGATAAATCTCATCATGTTCACAAATGCTTTGTTTGTGCCAAGGTTTTCGAGACGGGTCAGGCTTTGGTGGTCACATGCGCAAGCACTATATCAGATTTAATGCGGAAACGAGTAGAAAATATTTGTTTGGAGAATTTCTTGTATATTGATTTTCTTGATAAAGAAATACAAGAACCCTGACTCCTATTTATAGACTAAATAAATCCTACCTATACTATGAAATCAAGACAAAATTGAATCTAAATTACAGTGTGGATAGGCTCAACATCCATTTACCCTAAATCAATCGGCTCTGATTCGATCGTATATGTACGAGATCGATCTCCTCCATTGATGCGCCTTCTCTGTTTATTTCTTTCCCTCTTCTGCTGTGATTGGTCATGATCTGAAGATGGACAAATAGCGTGTTCCTCAACTTCCTTCTCTTCTAATTCGTCTGCTAATTCGCCTCTTTATTTCCAAAGCAGATTCCTTCTTTTCTCTTCTTCTGTTTAAGTCCTTCTTTATCTTCTTCTTTTGCAGTTTCATCTTTCTTATTTTCCAGTTTAGTCCCTAAACTTTGATATTCCCCCTCAACTTGAATGTATATGTTCTTTACATTTAACTTGTTTAGAGATTTTCGTAGTTCTACAGCTGAAACTCCCTTTGTTAAGAAATCTGCCAATTGTTCATGGCTTCTTACAAAACATGGTTTTATGATTCCCTCCATCACCTTTTCTCGAATGAAGTGACAATCAACTTTAATATGTTTAGTTCTTTCATGTAGAACTGGATTTTTAGTTAAGCAAATTGCAGGTTGATTGTCGCAATGAAGCTTGATTGGATAGTTGGTTTCTATGTTAAGATCCATGAGTATTCCTTTTACCCACATTATCTCACATGAGGCAAAAGCCATTGCCCTATATTCGGCCTCCGCAGATGACCTACTCACCGTTTTCCGTTTCTTTGTCTTCCAGCTTACTAGGTTATCTCCTAGCATCACACAATAGACGGATGTTGACCTTCTAGTATTGGGACATGAAGCATAATCGGAGTCACAATAAACTTGTAGGTTTAGATTGTGCTCGCTACTAAGAAACATACCCATTCCAATTGTTCCTTTTATGTATCTCAAGGCTCTTTGTGCGACATTCCAATGTTCTTTAGTTGGTTTTTCCATGAATTGGCTAAGTATACTAACGACATAACTCAAATTAGGCCTAGTTATGGTCAGATATATTAGCTTTCCTATGAGCTTTCTATATCTAGTTGGATTTTGAAATAGGGAAACTTCATTTTGAGCTTGCCTTAGTTAGTGATTCTGTTCTATAGGAATCATATATGGTTTACTTGCTAGTAAACCTGCTTCCTCAAGTATTTCACTTGCATACTTTGTTTGAGAAATATGAATTCCTTTAGGGGATCTCGCAACTTCTATTCCTAAGATGTATTTAAGTTTCCCTAGATCTCTGACTTTAAATTTATTTTCTAGTTGTTGCTTAACTTGTTTAATTTGTTCACGACATGGTCCCGACAAGATCATATCATCAACATAAACAATGATAGCAATGAAATTTTCACCCTTTCCTTTAGTAAACAAGGAATATTCTTGTTTGGATTGAATGAAGCCAATGGAGGTTAAAAAATTAGTTAACTTTGAATTCCATTGCCTTGAGGCCTGTTTAAGACCGTATAATAATTTGTTTAATTTACATACCATCTCCCCCTGAAACACTAGCCCAGGTGGTGGTTCCATGTAAATTGTTTCATTCAAATCACCATTAAGGAAAGCGTTGTGAATATCTAATTGTTGAAGGTGCCAATGTTGTTTTGCTGCTAAGGTTAGTAAGATTTTTACTGATGTTAGCTTTGCCACTGGACTAAAGGTTTCTTCGTAGTCTAGGCCATATTTTTGCGTATAGCCTTTCGCAACGAGTCTAGCTTTGTGCTTATCTATTTCTCCTTTAGAATTTAGTTTTGTTTTGAAAACAAAACGACAACCTATAGGTTTAATTACAGGCGGTTTAGGCACCATTGTCCAGGTGCCATTGTCCTTAAGAGCTTTTAACTCACTTTGAATTGCTTCTTTCCAGTGTTGGTGAGATATTGCTTCTTCATAACTTTTTGGTTCTTCGATTAATGAAAGATTAACCGAATATTCTCTATGATTTCCTGATAATCTATCATAATTAAGGAATTTTGAGAGAGAATATTTTCCTGTTATCTTTTCAATATTGTAAGTTTTGGATTTTGGGAGTATTCCATGATGAAAATGCTTAAGGTAAGCTGGTGTTACTGTATCTCGAGTTCTTCTTCGCAAGTTAGTGATGGGATGTGAAATTTCGGCATCTCTTGAGTCATCAACTGAAAGTCTCAATGCTTTCAATAGTGTCATTTTCATCCTCTGGAGATGGGACAATGTCATTTTCAACATGCTCTCTTGATGTTTGTCTTGGAGTATGATATTTGTCTTGTGTGATAGTGTCCCTTTCATCAAATTGTGTCATTTGTTGCATTGTATCATGATCAAATGGTTTGTCATGAGTGAAAAGGGGCAATTCTTGACTATAAGTTACAGTATCATGAATGCCAATTTTCATTTCATTTCTCACTTCTTTGCTTTTTGAGAAAGGAAAAATTTGTTCAGCTAATACTACATCTCTTGAAACAATTATTTTATTGTTTGTCATGTCATATAGCTTATACCCTTTAATGTTGGGAGGGTATCCCAAAACACACAAGGTTTGCTTCTGACATCAAATTTCGTCCTATTTACCGAATTTACATGCACATTGCATAAACATCCGAAAATGCGCATATGTTCATATTCAAGCTTTCTTTTATACACCATTTCATATGGTGATTTGTTTCCTAACATAGGTGTTGGGATCCTATTTATTATATAAGATGCTGTCAATACCGATTCACCCCAAAATTTTAATGGTAGTGAAGCCGTAAACATTAGAGAACGTGCTACGTTGAGCAAATGTTGGTGTTTACGTTCTACTATGCCATTTTGTTCTGGCGTATATGGACATGATTTTTGATGAATCATTCCATTTTCTCTAATGAAATCTGGCATATGGAACTCCATTCCATTGTCAGTTCGAATTTTCTTGACTTTGATGTCAAATTGTTTTTCAAGCATTATTATGAGACCTTGCAAGACAGATTTGGCTTCCGACTTAAATTTTAATAATTGAATCCAAGTCATCCTCGAGTAGTCATCTACGACTGTTAAGAAATAATTTTGATTGTTAACTGTCGACGTTGAATATGGTCCCCAAAGGTCGCAATGTAACAATTCGAAGCAATAAGAGGACATAGAAGTGCTCGAAGGAAAAGAAGCTCTCTTCTGCATTGATTGTAAACAAACATTACAGTGAGAGTGTTTATTACACTTAACATTAGGAAAGTCGGCTTCTATAAGAGATAGCCTTGCATTAGATAAGTGACCAAGTCTAAAATGCCAAACATGATCCTGAACTCTAGTAGTTATAGGTATGTCGACTTTAGGTAAAACAGTAAAGATGTTGCTTGCTTTTTCATTCCTTGTTCCTTCACTGAAATAATAGAGCCCTCCTTGTTCTCTAGTTTGACCAATCTTCCTCAAGTAGCTCGTCGATTGACTTGTGTCTTTCTGTAACAAGTAGCATTCTTTTTCAGAAAAAAGGAATAAAATGCTATTTTATCTAGCAACTTTACTTATTGAAATGAGATTTACTTTGAAACTCGGTACACATAAAACTCGTTTTAGTGTAAGTGTTTCAGAAATTTTAATATCTCCTATGTATGTTATTAAGGCAGTTGTTAGATTAGTAGTCTAACAGAAGCATTAATTCTTTTAACGTTAGTGGTTAGATTCTTAAAAGAGCAGATTATATGATCACTGGCCCCTGAATCTATTATCCATCTAACTTTATCTTTAATCAGAAATTTACCTGTATTGTTGCTGGTTCCCACAACTGGTGCCTTCCCCATCTTGTTTTTCTCTGCTAGTGCCAGTAAACTTTGAACTTGAGTATCAGTGAGTTCAAATTTCTTTCCTCCAGCCATAGTAATTTCTGCTGTGTTTCTGCTTGTGCCAACTTGATTTGCACGCGCCTTTTTGCCTTTGGAGCTGTCTGGATAACCATGGATTTTATAGCAAGTGTCAATAGTATGGCCTTTCATTCCACATTCACTGCATTCTTTGCAATTTTCAGTGGAATGGCCTCTTCTCTCGCATTTTTCACAACACAATTGTCCTTTTGGCTTTCTTGGTTTTCCCACCTGGAGAGCAGTAGAGTCATTGGCATTGAAACTTATGAGTCTTGTCTGTTTTTGCCTTTCCTCTTGTAATACCATGGAGTAAGCTCTATCCATACTTGGGATAGGGTCCATGAGTATTATCGTCCCTCTAACCATCTCATAAGATTCATTGAGGCCCATGAGAAACCTAAACACTTTCATCTTTTCCATACTTACTTCCAGCTGCATAGTTATGTCACATAAACAGTGACCACAAGAGCAAACTGGAGTGGGATTGTAGTTGTTTAGTTCTTCCCATACGCCACTCATCTTAGTGAAATAGTCGAACACAGAGCTATTTCCTTGGGTTATTATAGCCAGTTCTTGCGTCAGCTGGAAGACTCTAACATCTTCCTATTTGAGCATATCTGATTTTCACTTATCCTGTGCCTCTCTAGCCGTGTCCATGTATAGGATGGTGTTCTTAATATCAGCTGAGACAGATTCTATCAACCATGATCTGACTAAGGTATTGCATTTTTTCCATGCTTTCAGTTCCTTAGGATCAGTGGGTGGTGGAACTGATCCATCAACAAATCCTACCTTGTTTCTGAGGTGTAAGGACATGAGAAAAGACCTAGACCACAGATGGTAGTTAAGACCATCAAGTTTTTGTGCAATAGCACCAGATGTGAAGTGATCAGTTGGGTGTATGTAGTAGGGACTGAAGAGATCTGTGTGTGCAGGTATCTCAGGTGTGGTAACCATTGTGTCATCCATTAAAGAAGATCAAGTAAAGAAATCAAAAGAAGAAAAGCTACTGTTCTGCTTGGAAAATCTGAAAAGCTTAAACAAGAGAAGCACAAGTCAAGCCTGGCTCTCTGATGCCATATCAGATTTAATGCGGAAACGAGTAGAAAATATTTGTTTGGAGAATTTCTTGTATATTGATTTTCTTGATGAAGAAATACAAGAACCCTGACTCCTATTTATAGACTAAATAAATCCTACCTATACTATGAAATCAAGGCAAAATTGAATCTAAATTACAGTGTGGATAGGCTCAACATCCATTTACCCTAAATCAATCGGCTCTGATTCGATCGTGTATGTACGAGATCGATCTCCTCCATTGATGCGCCTTCTCTGTTTATTTCTTTCCCTCTTCTGCTGTGATTGGTCATGATCTGAAGATGGACAAATAGCGTGTTCCTCAACTTCCTTCTCTTCTAATTCGTCTGCTAATTCGCCGTCTTTATTTCCAAAGCAGATTCCTTCTTTTCTCTTCTTCTGTTTCAGTCCTTTATCTTCTTCTTTTGCAGTTTCATCTTTCTTATTTTCCAGTTTAGTCCCCAAACTTTTATACACTATGATGGTCCAGGTTATGTGGCCACAAAGAGTAGTACGAGTGAACCTGGTGGTGATCATACGGCCGAGAAGAGTAGTAAG
This sequence comes from Plantago major, assembly GCA_026545765.1. Taxonomy (NCBI): domain Eukaryota; kingdom Viridiplantae; phylum Streptophyta; class Magnoliopsida; order Lamiales; family Plantaginaceae; genus Plantago; species Plantago major. The sequence continues at coordinate 74,104,077 of CM048840.1, read as the reverse complement.
AGTGAACTTGGTGGTGATGCGGCCGAGAAGATTAGTACGAGTGAAACTGGTGGTGCTGCTTATAAGGCTAATGCGGTCGTTGGAGGTGATGAAGCCCCGAGCTGAGCGTACCTGGTGGTGATATTACAGCAGTGGTGGTGAACGATTTCGACTTGAATGAGCCCCCTCCAGAGTTGTTTTTATGCGATGAACAAAATCCTTTTCCTCTTTCAGAAATTCAGAATTAGATTATTTAGCCAGCCCTAATGTTTTACTATTATGTTTATGAATGAATAGTCTGAATTACCAATTAGTAGAGAAAATAGGTCATAATTACAGAATGATTTATTCTTTCTTCTATTCTATTCTGTTGTTATTGTATTCCCTCAAGTTATGATTCAGGTTATGTGGCCACGAAAAGTAGTACGAGTGAACCTGGTGGTGATGCGGCCGAGAAGATTAGTACGAGTGAAACTGGTGGTGCTGCTAATGCGGTAGTTGGAGGTGATGGCGCCCCGAGCGGACCTGGTGGTGATATTTTTGCAGCGGTGGTGCACGATTTCGACTTGAATGAGTCCCCCTCCAGAGTTGTTTTTATGTGATGAACAAAATCCTTTTCCTCTTTCAGAGATACAGAATTAGGAAATTTAGCCATCCCTAATATTTTACAGTGTACAACCCATTTAAAAGCTTACTAAATAGTAAAAGTTTTAAATTTAGCCAGCCCTAATGCGATGAACAAAACTTTTACTCCTGTTATTGTATTCCCTGAAGTTAATTGGTTTTCTTCTGAATTTGGAGGAAGCTACTTAATTAGCCCCCTTTTCTTGTTCTGTTTATGACTAGATTACTAATGGAGTAGTAATTACCAATCAGGAGAAATTGTAATACTCATCATATGATTATTGGAATGAAAATTATGATTTCTGTTTTCCCTGAGAAATAATGATCACGTAGTATAACTTTCTTCTGTGCTTAATCTACAAGTGATTCTTATATATAACTAAAGGGAGTTTTCACATATCACACTTTTACACTTTTAAAATGGTTACTGAACATTTAGGTCCTCAATGTTTAAAAAATTACATTAAAAGATAATTTTTTTGTTTTTGTTGATTTTTGGTAAAAAGGTTATATTTAATTTACCCTTTTCCTTTTTAATTAAACCATTTATTTTTAAATGCAAATTTCATTCTTACATATGTCACTCACAACTTTCAAGATATATTAATTCAATCCAAAACTTTTGTCCTACTTAACTCGAATTATTTTTCGTTATTTATTAGACTAATATTTTTTTTAAATAATAAGGAGCTTCCATAGATTTCCATTGAAGCTCCGGTAATCGAGCTCTAGGAAGCTCCAAAATCAAAGCTTCCATAGAATCTTTAGTTTTCATTTTAACGATAAATTTAAATCTTTTATTTTGGGGTTTAGTTAAGGACGAAAAAAGTTAGAAATATGATTAAAGAAAATTTTGGTGGTTCATATATTAAAATTAAAAGTTTTGATGTTATTGTAATAAGATGAAATATTAAATTGAAAATAAAAGGAGAAATGAAATGGTAAAATTGTAATATCAGTAATGATTACTTTTGTCCTTCATTGTAATTATTTTTATTTCATAAGTTACATTTTGTCTTTCAATATAATTTTTCAAACATCATGGAACCTAAATGTTTAGTATGACCATGTTAAAAGGGTGTCAAATGAAAATCGCCCTATAACTAAAAATCATCAGGTTTAGTTTTCGTGTTCATCAATCCTACGTGTTTGTTTTATGTGTATTGCTGTGAGCTAGTGAGGGTAACTGGATGTGTTCGCTCTGGTGTGTAATCTGATGAAATTTCATGAAAATCTAGAAAGAGACTAGGTACCTTCTATGCTTAAATAGTGATATGATCATGGAATTAACGAAACACAGACTTCGATTAAGACGAGACAATAATTCCAATTTTAGAGTATTGGAAAGTTGCAGAAAAAATGTGAACTTGAGTCCTTACCGATATGCACTCTAAATAGAGATTCAGGTTCCCCCACAATCTGCATATCTTTGAAGATTCGTTAAGGCAGGAACTTCGCTTTTTCAGTTGCTTCAAAATGAAAATTGAGCTTTTTGTTCCACGTACGGTTGAAGTTTCAAATTTCAAGGCATGGATCCATCTGCTCCTTTAGCACAATTTCATGGGCTGACGTCTTGAGTAGAGGGCATTAAGTTGTCCTCTGCATCAGGATTTCAGATTGATTCTGTCAACAAAAGAAATCAGATTTATACCATAAACTTCTCAGTATTAAGGATGATAATTATGTAAAAGCTTTCATAGCTTAAATCATGGAATATATTATGTAAAGATTTTAATTACATGTTTTCCTTATATGTAAATATGTACTGTGTATATATTAGGATAGACCCACATAGTAATGAGACAACCAATTCACACAAATATTGTCTTCTCTATATGGTGGTGAATTTATTGCTTTGCGCTCTTACTTGTCTAACAAGGGTATTAGTTAGCTTACTACAACACCACACACTCCTGAGCAAAATGGTATTCCTGAGCGTCGCCATCGCCATGTTGTTGAGACAGGCAAAGCTTTGCTTCACTTTGCCAAACTCCCACAACAATTTTGGTCTTTTGCACTTCAAATAGCAGTCATTGCTTCAGAATTTAAGTCCTTTCGAGGCCCTATTTCAGCAGAAACCAAATTATTCGAAATTGCGAGCATTTGGTTGTATCTGCTACCCGTGGCTTAAGCCGTATACTTCTAACAAGTTTGAACCAGCTTCTAGGCCTTGTATTTTCGTGGGGTACTCCACCTCACAAAGTGCATACAAATGTTTTGACTCTGCGATAGGTCGTTTATATATATCTCGCCATGTGCAATTTCAAGAAAATGCCTTTGCTGATTTTTCTACGCAGCCTTCTAGTACGATCAACCATCCAGAGGAAGTTTGGCCGGCTCCTGCAAGCACTTCTATTGGGGTGTCTGTTGAAATGTCCTCTCCACAACCCTCCGACTCAACCCGCTCATCTTCGTCTAACTCTGACTCACCATCCATTGAGCCGTCTTTCGGACCTACTTCACCACCATTAGCGGGCCCAACAGCTAATAATGATGAAACTAGTTCGGAAAACCAGCTTCTTCCACGACAAAGTACTCGCACTCACTCAATTTCCTCCAAATTGGACGGCTATGTCACTTCCTTGCCACCGTCTCTTCACCCGACAGCTCATGTTGCTACCCATCATCCTTTACCAAGTGATGTCGAACCCACTTCAGTTACTCAAGCCCTAAAAGATCCTCGATGGCGTGCAGCCATGGCTGATGAATATACTGCTCTTACATGGCATGGGACTTGGGAACTTGTTCCACCTCCTCCTGATTCTAATATTATTGGATGCAAATGGGTCTTCACTATCAAAAGAAAATCTGATGGCACTATTGATCGCTTTAAAGCCCGTCTTGTTGGCAAAGGCTTCCATCAACGGCCCGACGTGGATTATCGGGAGACCTTTAGCCCCGTTATTAAACCAGTTACAATCCGCACGGTCCTTCATATGGCCTTGTTCTATGGGTGGGAACTTCGTCAACTTGATATCAGCAATGCATTCCTACACGGTTCTCTCTCTGAGCCCGTCTTTATGGTTCAACCGCCTGGTTTTATTGATAAATCTCAACCCAGTCATGTTTGTTCTCTTCGGAAATCACTTTATGGACTTCGACAAGCTCCGTGCGCTTGGTATCATGCTCTTAGCTCTACACTTCTTGACTTTGGTTTCTGCCAATCTAAAGCTGATACGTCCTTGTTTATATAACGCCATGAAAAGGACTACATGTTGGTATTGATATATGTTGACGATATCAGTTTGATAGGCTCGAGTACACTACTTCTCACGACCCACACCAAACACTTACACACTCGTTTTGCCGTAAAAGACTTGGGGACTCTCTCATTCTTTTTTGGTATTGAGGTGGCACGGTGTCGTGACGGGCCTATTCTTATCGCAACATAAGTACATTGTTGATCTCCTACGTCGCCATCATATGGATGGTGCCAAGGCTGTTCGCACTCCTATAGCTACGCCATCCCACTTAACGGTGTCCGGTTCTGTCGATCACTCTGAGTACCGAAGTGCCATTGGTAGTTTACAGTACTTGTCGTTGACTCGAACTGATATTTCATTAACTGTCAACCGTTTTGCACAATCGATGTCTTCCCCTACTTTTGACGATTGGCTCGCTGTTATGCGTCTCTTGCGATATCTCAAATGCACTCTACATCATGGGTTGCTTATACGTAAGTCGACATCGTTGTCTTTGACTGCTTATTCGGATTCTGACTTTGGTGGTGACTTGAGGGATGGCAAGTCTACCTCAGCATACATTATATTTTTTGGCTCGAGTCCGATTTCTTGGCGCTCACGAAAACAAACAGGGGTTGCATGTTCATCCACCGAGGCCGAATATCGTGCTCTTGCTTCTACGGCTACTGAAGTATGTTGGATATCCCACTTATTTCGTGAACTCGGCGTATCTCTTACATCTCCACCTCGCCTTCTTTGCGATAACATGGGTGCTACTCGCCTTGCACTTCACCCAATTATGCACTCTCGTATGAAACACATCACCTTAGACCTCCATTTTGTCCGAGATCTATCGACAAAGGGCATTTTCTCCGTGGCATATGTTAATACATAGGATCAGCTCACTGATGTCCTTACCAAGCCCCTCGCCAGCACTCGGTTTCTTAGTCTGCGCTCCAAAATCTCCGTGGCCGATGGCACGTCCATTTTGCGGGGGCGTATTAAGGATGATAATTATGTAGAAGCTTCCATAGCTTAAATCATGGAATATATTATGTAAAGATTTTAATTACATGTTTTCCTTATATGTAAATATGTACTGTGTATATATTGGGATAGACCCACATAGTAATGAGACAACCAATTCACACAAATATTGTCTTCTCTATACTCAGTACTCCAATTTCTTTTTCGATGAACATATAATTTCATGTAATACTAATAATCTATGAATGAGAAAGTACTCAAGAAATCAGGTTTTCACAATACATTTTTTTTCCACGAACATATAATGTCAAATTGAATCCATGATATCTCTGACACCCCAACATCCCACCCGATAACATAACTTATCATTTGAGAAGCAGTTGTAATAATAATGATCTACGAATGAGAAAGTACAGAATATATAGTTTACTCATGGGCAACAATATCCGTACTAGTCCTGGAGAAGCTAAGCCTCTAGAACTCCTGATCTCTCATTTTAAGTGTTCATCAGTAGTTGTCATTCATGTTACATAATTCCAGGGCATGATCACTCAAGGGAGTAATACTATTAAATATCCTAGAAGAAAAGAAACAAAATACATACCTCTTACGTTCTAGCTTCTTAAGTCACTCAAAATTTCCAATCCGTGAGAAGCCAACAAGCACGACGATACATATAGATTGTAATTGGGGAAGGGATACATATTGCATTACCTCTTAATAGCTAGCTAATGTCTACTTTTTCATTCTTGACAACCATGAGTCTGTAGTGTTGATACATAAATATGTCCAATCCATCATAGACGCATTTGGAGCGTATCCTAAGGCGTATCAAACTGTCTAAGGTCAAAAGGCTCAATGTCCGACCCAGAGACGTTGCTTCAGACGTATGACTCGGACCTCATAAGGAACCAAGTGAACTGGCACCAAGAGAGTAGGCAGGGTCCGAGGCTAGCAAGGTCCGAACCACAGTACTGTAGGAGGTTGTTTAAGTTATCTTCAAGTGAGTACCGCTCAGACCATTACTCCGGACCTACCCTTTCGGACGAAGGTCCGAAGTGGACATCAGAAGTGTCGAGGGTATAAGTCCCCCGAACACTTAAATGAATTTCCTTTGCTTTCTTTCTCACTAAGTACCTAAAACACTTTGCTAGTAAGGACCTAAGAGTAGAAGCCTGTAAGAACCGTCGTACTATTGAGAGGCGACACGTGAGGACCTGCACAAGTAGCTTGGGGCCGGGGGGGGGGGGGGTTAGAACCTTATACTCGGTTTGCGTGGTGTCAAACCAGAAGGAGACTTTACTTGCGAGAGAGTGAGGGTCTACTTGGTATAAGAATCGAGGATAGGAAGCGATTATGTCTTACGACTTGATGTGACTTACCCTTATCCTTGAAGTATGTGCCTATATATAGAGATTAACCCAAAATGGGAGGGTTCCACCAGATCGTGCCAAGTGTAAGGTCCGTATTGAGCCACCAAGGCTTCAATAGGCACATGGCCCATTAATGACACTTGCCCCATTCCACTTTGGGCTTTCAGGGGTAGTTTAGTCATTAATGTGAGAGTATTAGAGACTTTGATGCAGTCTGCTGCGGGTTAAGGTCCGAAGAGGCAGGTCCGGAGGATTGGTCTGGACCATACTAGGTTGCCCATAAGGTGCTCTTCTCAGTCTGTCAAGTACCTTTCATTCGAACCTTCTGCCTTGGACCTCCTTACTCTCTAGTGCCAGTTTACTTGGTTGCTTATGAAGTTGTTGTGTGGAGTCCGGACGGGTGTCCGGGTCGGAGCCCATGGTTACGGACCATTGGCAGGGTCGGATCTATTACCCTTTGAGCCCTCGTGCCCCTTTCCTCCCGGGTGAGTCGGACCTCCGGGTCGGACTGTAAGGTCTCGGACCCGTAGACAACTTGGGACGCCTTAGGATTCGTTCCAAAGGCGTCTATGACGAATTGGACATATTTTCGTATCAACATATGTCCCCCTAGTTTCCAAGTATCTTAGTAGAAGATAGTTGTGGAACTATGGTTAAAAATGGAGAGGACAGTTTGTTTCTTGGTTCAATCCGTCCCTTGTAAGCAGAAAAAGGTTTAATCCGTGCTTCTTTTAGTCCTTAACTTAATCTCTCTCTCTCTCTCTCTCTCTCTCTCTCTCTCTCTCTCTCTCTCTCTCTCTCTCTCTCTCCCCCCCCCCCCCCCGTTTTCTTTCTTTTGTTGCAGTCTGAGGAAGGGGGCTCGGAGTGCAACAAAATTTAAGAAAGAAGGGGTATTTGTAAGCGAGATCGAGTGAAGACAGAGAACGTCAGAGTTGTACCTCTTGTGGGTGAAGGGATGATCCGAAGAGGGATATCCAAACGGACGAGGGTCCGTGTGATGGTGCGTTAAATCATCCTTCCTTGTAAAAAGGATAGGGTTTTTATCAACCTGGCTAGGATGGTCCGAAGAGGGACATCCGAACGGACGAGGGTCCGTGTGATGGTGAGGTAAATCATCCTTCCTTGTAAAAAGGAGAAATATCCGAGACAGAAGATGGATCGGCCATCCGAAGGTCGAGTGGTGTCTTTCTCCCTTGAGTGGTGGAGTTCGTTGTATGTGTTTTTGTCATCGTAAGGTAAATTTTTTGTACCAATGCGTCATTTCACTTGGTATTGTTGTACTATGCCGTTGGATGAATTTTGATCTACGATTGAGATTTAATCTCGAAAAATGGCGACGGTTGGGCTTCCAGATTTAACTCTCTATAAATAGGGACTTTTACCGATGTCACTTTCACATTTCTAGAGAGAGGATTTTCCAAATTTGAGTACATCCGAAGCAAGTTCAAGTGATCCGAGGCGAGTAAGAAGAAGTTCGTAGCGAGTTATCCGCGCAAAGTCAGCTGCCTTCAATCCAAGAATCCGAGTGCAAGTTGCTTGTATTCTTTCTTTATTTCCGAGTTTTCTCTGTATCTTATACGTCCATCTTCAAAATGTTGCATGTTCGGATGTATGCCTATTTTTCGTATCCCGTAGTTGGCTATAACATAGTGTGCTTCGGATACGTTGAGTAGTTAGTTTTAGCACCTCAATGACTTTATACTAACTCTGAGCTAACCGCGTCCATTGGAGTCGTTCCTGCTCCTCTTCTCATAGATTGTCTAATTTTAATCTACGTAAATGGCCTCTCAGACTGCAATCTTAAGACTCATAAAACTGCCTTTTCTTTCCCTAGGATGTCCGAGAGTGATAGTCAAAACCGATCCGAAGCTGAAGGATATGCTTCCGAAGCTTTGTCTTTACCAGAGAGCTCCGAGGAGGTTGACGTCCGTAGCATGGAGGACTTACAAGAGCCAGCCCGTTCTCCTCACCCGAACCGGGAAGAGCCCGAGGTAAGCTCTTTACTCCGGTTAGTTGTTCCGGGTTCAAGGACTCCGAAGTGTCAGGATTACCCGGAAGTCTCTAATGTGCAGGGTGCTGATGCTGTGCAAGAGACTACCCCTCGGGCTATAGGGGATCTCCGTCCGCATCGTACTGGGAGGGAGCCCGAACTCCCGGTAGAGATTCGTTCCCTCATACGCAACTTAGGTTATAGTTTTAGGACTAACCCTAACCGAGTGCCATTCGTTCCGGATCCACAGGAGCCAACCATCGAAGAAGTGAACGACACCTCTGAGGCACCGCCCGAGCTGGGCGTGTTTGAAGAGGGTGTCGAAGATCGGGTTCAGATTGCTGCCCCCCTTCGGACGGTAGTGGAGTTAAGTTCGTCGTCCGAGGATGAAGAAGTTGAAGGGGAGAATGTCGAAGAGGTAGAGGGTCGGTATGACAGTGTCGGTTCGGAGGAGGATGAAGAGGGTGAAATGATATCTCCTCATGTATTCCGGAAGGAGTCGTCCGGACAAGCGGGACTGAGTCGCCGCAAGACTGAGGGCAGTAAGAAGGGTGAAGACGTATTCCAGGTGAAGTTTCCTCGGCTAAGGGATGATGTAACTCATCCGGATCCGGAGGGTGAGCTGAACGAGGATTGTACTTTGACGACATGCCCGTCGAGTGTGACGTCCGAGGAAGTGGGAGAGCTTCAGAGGAAGTATGAGATCCCGGATTCTGTGGAGATCCTTATTCCGGACGAGTCTCATGCCTTTTATAATCTGCCTCCCGGATACATGTGTGTGCACGAGATAAGTCTGCACTGTGGATGGCGTTTGCCCGTGTCGTCCGAGTTGATGGGAATTTTGAATGACATGGGGTTGAGTCCGCACCAGATCATTCCCAACTCCCTTGGAATCTTGATGTGCTTCGGGGTGATGTGTAAATACAAGGGCATCCCGGTGACCTTTGATAACTTTTGCAAATTATTTAATGTAAATTTGAGCAATAGGAACGGATTGTTTTATACGCTGGTCTGTCGCCAGGCGTATACTTATTTTGTGGATCCCCTCTCTTCCTTGAGGATTAATTGGTGGAAGAGATACATCTTCGTCCGGCCCGCTCTTGAACAGGGTCAAACCGAGGCGGAGCGGGTCCAATGGCACTTTGAAAGGAAGTTTTTTCGAGGGAGGTTGCCAGACTGGAAGCCTCCGGCTCGGAACATTCCACTGTGGATGCAAGCTCTCCACAAGAATCAAGACCTGGAGAAGTATTTTTTCCGGGGCCTAATATGTCAGCCTCTTCCCTACTTAGCTGGCTTTTCTGGGCCTAGCTTTTGTGATGGGAAGGAGGATGTAAGTAAGTCCTCCTTAGCCCGGTTGGCTGCTGCTCCGGAGCTGGATCGGATTGCGGAGTTGTCCGCAATTCACCAAAAGGTAAGTGTTTATATCTTTGTAAAATGCATGTTCGTCTCACTCGGAACTTGTACTAAGTTTGTAATATTGGATGTCGTAGATCACTGCCGCTATTCGGGCGTGTTCCATGGTGGCGGGTCGGAGGGCCACGATGGAAGAAGACCTGGCCAAAGCTGAGGCCGCTCAGGCGGTGGAGACGTCCAAGTTGAATTCCGTGTCCGAGAGGTTGAAAAAGGCCCCTGCGAAGAAGAAGGAGTCCGAAGCGGAGGCTGCGAAGCTGAAGAGTGCCATCCTGTCCCTGGAGAAGGATCTAAAAGTGCACCAGGATAGCATGGACGAGTACATCGGTGTCTCTCGGACCTTCAAGGACATGATGCTTAAGGAGATGTTGAAGGCCCGGACACAAGCTGTCCAAGACTTCTTGGGATCGGATGCTTGCAAATTCATGCTTGAGTGCAAATATGACGAGGCTCGGCAGGATGGCTTCGATCTGACCATGGGGCTCCGACGCGAGGATGGATCCCGAGTGACTGCGACATGGAGGCTGAAGGCATTACTGCTTTCAAAGAGGCAGATGGCTCGGACTTTTCTCCAGAGGGTGTCTCAGACGATGACTTGCTCAAGTGAGAGTTTGTGGAGCTAGTCTGCAACAAGACAGAGGATACGAAGTACAACCATGGGGGTCCGTACCTTCCTGCCTTCGTGCCCCGGGTATTGATGTCCAGTGTCTTTGTCCCTTTGGAGGAGAATGTGGAGCACAACCGGGACTGGCTGACTATACCCGATCCTGTCCAGGGCTTCTCTCGTGATCTTGAACTGATGAAAAAATGTCCTGCCTTTCTCGAGAAGGTAAAGGTCCGAAGGGATAAAAGGTTAGCCCAGGAGGCAAAAGACAAAAGGCTGGCAGATCTGCAAGCATCCCTTGAGAAAGAGATTGAAGGTCCGTCCGGAGCGCAAGCTAGCTCGTTCGGACATCAAGACAAGTGAAAACGGGGTATGCCCCGAAGAATCTGTACTGCCGGTCTTCGGACCGTAAAACAATTTTTCGTTTCTGTTGTTTGAATGTTTTTACCATTCGGATAATTTATTTTGTCTTGGATAATTGCTTTTGCCAATCTCGTGTTGGTTCGGGTGCGTAAGTGCCTCGGGTTCCCGTATATCGTATTAGTGTGTTTGCTATGTTTGCTGTCTCGTTTTATCATGTTGTTGATTTCTTGGTCGGATGTCATTTCGTTTAGTCCTCCTTCATATGGTAAATTCGGAAGTAATGTTGCCTCAGACGTTAGACGATTAATCCGGGTTTGACGAAATAACATATTCTGTGTTTAACCGAACTGCCATCAATCAATCCCTGATTTTGGCTCGGATACACAATGTTCCCCTCCAAACTAAAAACCTCAGTCGATTGAAGAATGTATTGGAGGGTGGGAACTTTTGACCAATAGGGCTAGTCCGGAACTGAATGACTAGTGTCACCTTTTAGGGACTGGCAGGAGTCGTCCGAGTCTGACGAATCCGAATGGATTGTAATGTAACAATGTCTCAAGACTTTTTATCCGGAGATATACTGCACTGGTTTGGGCTTATTGGTGGCTCGGATCTGCTTTATCATCTATTTGTGTTGTTTCTTATTCAGATGCATGTTTTTCATAGCGTACTTGGGTTATAAAATAAACCAGTAGCTTAAGCGTCGTTGGCTCGGACGTCGGTCAGTGGATCCGAGTCAACGAGACAAAATGCTACCGAAATAATGCAACTCTTTAATTGATCGACAACTTCGGCTCGGGCGGACAAGACGTTTGTCCGGTTCTAAGTTCTAAATGCCAATCGTATAGATAAGATTGGTTTACCCAAATCTGTAACAAGTAGGACTAGTTCGGATGTTATCGTCCTGCTCGATCCGTAGGGACTTGGTGTACTGCTCCGAACCTTATTGACTTGTGAAAAGGTTGTAAAAAAGTAGACAATCACAGTAGAAAAGTTGTGTGACTTGCCACGGATCATGGTTGTTACGGAAGTTATCATGACAGGCTCGGACTGACGGATCCGAATGGGTTACAGTTCAAAATAATTCAGTCAGTTAAGGCCGGAATTGTTATGGGTTTTCGGGTTGGCCCAATAGTGGCCCAAGTCCAGGCCCAAGCCCATAGCCGGTGGTTACGGTCCACGTGGCGAGTTATGATTGGTCCTTCACTTCTATATATACCCCGGAATTGTACGGCTTTTTGCCAGATCATTCGATCCTTTTCATAGTAAGTGATTCGGATCCTCGGGTCCAAATATTTTCAACGAGTAGGTTGATTCCGCCATTCCTGTGTGACCCATCTCGGAGGGTTCTTCGGTTGTCCGAAGGTCCCTTTGGGTCGGATCATAGCTGGGAATGACAAGTTTGGGCCACTCGGAAGTGATTTTCCTCGTGTCGCCGTGCTATTCTTCTTTCTACGGGGCTGTAGTGTGTACCAACAACTTTAGCCTCGGGGAAGCAGAATAGCTCGCTGGTCTCAGGGATTTCCAAACACTTGTTACTTCGGAAAATCAATTCCTCAAGTTGCCTGTCTCTTCCACTATGTACCATTCGCAGAAGTACATCTCCTTGGGTCGCCGTGTTAGTCTTCTCTCTCCGGGGCTGTAGTGTGTATCAACGACATCAGCCCCAGGGGAGCAGACTAGCTCGCTGGTTCCAGAAATTACTACACCTGTTGCTTTGGAGAATCAAATCCTCGGGCTGCCTGCTCCTTCCACCATTTACCATTTTCTAGTGGTGTGGATGAGCACGAACCAGAAAGTGGTTGTGGTTGAAGATGCGGATGGTCTGAGAAAGCACTTTGATTACGTCTCCGTACCAAAGATATGCGGATGTAAGCTTATCCTTTATTCGGGGGTGAGGACATGCTACTCGGAAATGAGCTTCCTGTATTGTTCGTTCCTACCATCCGAGTCCTATTGCTATTGTACCCGGATCGGTTTAAGTTGGTACGGTCGCATCAGTCACTTGTTTCCAGTGATTGGAGTTCCCGTGAGGGTTCCTTCGAGTTACTGGGAAGAAGTGACTGATTGTTGGTCCAGATAACGGCAAAGTAAAAGACTAGAGGGGGGGGGGGGGGTGAATAGTCTTTTAAAACTTTTGTCGATAAACACAGTTTCTTAGAAACGTGGGGGGTTTCTGATACTTAAATTCAGAGCGCGGAAGACTTTAAGATAGGTAAGTGCAGAAACAAAAAGTATGTGTGTGTGCTTTGCTGAAAGATAAATGCAGAAAGGTAAATAACACAGCAAGTATAGTGGTATCTGGAGGTGGCGTAATCCTCCAACTAATCCACTTCGGTCTTTCTGAGACCTAGAATTCACTAGAACAGATAATTGAGTTCACCTTACAATAATCCTATTCTAAGAATCCTAAACAAATGGTTCCCAACCAAATGTTCCCCCTGAGTTATTCCCCAGCTCCTAGAGCTAAGTACTTCCTCTACTTAGATAACCTTGGAGTTATTCCCTGATTTCCCAAATCAAGTACTTCCTCTACTCCACGCCTTGATGGTGTTGGTTATAAGGTTTGTCAGAGAGGCTTCTTGTATAACTTTTCAGTTATGTTTCCAGAGAGCCTAATAGAACAAGACTACTTAATACACTTGTTCAGTGTATGGCAATCTGCTCTTTACTGACCCAAGTAATTGATGTCCGTTCTGGAGAGTGACCTTCAGAAAGGTTATCTGATAGTTCAACTCTTTCACGAATAACAATCTCTTGTTAAGGTTCAGGACAATTTAGAACTACTAGTGATTCTTCAAGCAACAGAAAGCTTTCAGAAAGGGTAGTAGAGTGCTTGAGAGAATACTTTGCTAGATTGTAAGTTTGCAAGTTAGATCGTTCTTTTGGTCGTATTTCTCAGCATCTAAGTGTGTGATATTTATAGATGAATTAGAGAGTCGTTGGGATGTTACCCGTTAGACACAATTCAAATTCAGTTTATACTTATCTTGAAATGAGTACTCAGAAGTCCTTGTCTCATATATCAGAGAGGACTGTGCTTTAGCGGTTTTTCTGCCGATGCAATTAATGCACATGTACTATTTCTTGTCCTGTAGTCTTCAACGGATACATTAGCCTTTCTGATGGCTTGCATGCTCCATACTCATGATGTCATATGTTCCAGAATCATGTTTCAAAAGTAACTAAATGCACTTAAGAAAGGATTAAGGACATAGTCTTTCTGAGTGAGACTAAACCTTGGTGTCTTCATAAATCTTGTGCAATCTCCGGTCTTATAATCTTCAGAAAAGCTCCATTGCTAGGATTGATCTTCATGGTCTTCTTGGAAATAAAAATTACATTCAGAGACCTATAATCCTAATACAAGATTTACTAGACTAATCATACTCAGTGATTTCCTCTTTTACAATGTTCAAGTGAACTAAGAGTACTTAATCACCTTTTTGGCAACGATAAGAACATGTGATGAATGATCAAAATACTAACATATATTCCTAAAAAATTTCCCCCTTTTTGATCAGTCATCCATGACTATCTTTTAAAGTCCTATTACAAATTTGTAATCCTGGAAGAGAAAACAATCAACCACTTAATCATTTCAAATGATATTCAATTTTAGTTGAATTAAGTGCAGAAAGTAAACATCAACCAAATCACAAGAAGTGACCTTTGCTGATAAGTTGTCATCTATTAAAAAGTATCTGAGAGTATGATCTTCAGATAGGTACAGTTTACAGAGTAAGATGCAACTTTTACAGATAGAGAAATTTAGAAACAATCAGCAAGATTACAAAAAGTAACAAAACATACTAAGTAAATTAGAACAATAGGAGAGTCCAAGCTCCAAGTAAACATTGTAAGATACTAGTCTTCAAGTCTTCAAAAATAACTTAGGTTCAGAAACCTCAAGTTCTTCAGCATCCTTTCTGGATCAGTTGACATAATCATCCACTTTTCTGCATTCTTGGACATAGTCATAAAGTATCCTTCGATGTAAAGTTACATCTTTCTGGATAAGATACAAATTTCATGGTAACTCTTGCCAAGATTGTAGTTTTTCTTCAGAAAGTGTTTGACCCAGTAGTATTTTCCCCAGACCCAGGCATGGTCTACTTGTAGCTCAGATAGGTTGAAATACTTGTAAATTTCTTCCAGATAGTGAATATCATCCAGATATTCATCCTTTGTTATGTAGAATGACTCATAGGGATGAATACCTAGCTTGTTCTGCTTGCTGTAGCTACCATCCAGTTTTCTTATCTTGTGCACATCTTCTGGCTTGGGGTAAGGACAAGGAAAAGAAAGGTCCATCTTTCTGGCATCATTTCTCTTTTCAACCTCAAAGTTTAGCCAGGCATGAAGGTGCTCATGTTTTAGCAACTTTGGCTTGCCTTCACTCCATTTTAGGATCTGGTTGAAGATGGGAGTTGGACACTTATCATTGACAAGTAGATGTTGCAGTTCCAGAATCCAATACCCTTTCTTGTTCAGAATGCACCTATATGAAGACTCTTCATTACTGGTCTTCACATACTCAATGTGGGCATCAGTTGGCTTTTCTTGATGAGTTTCTTTGTTTGCTCGCTTAAATGAATATCCCTTCTAGCCTTTCATTAGGTGGCCTTCTCAGAGATCCTGTGACTCTTTCTTCCCGCCTTGAATTTGTCTTTGGTGGAAGTCCCTTGAATTGACTTGGTATTTACGAAGGAGTTCTTTGCTAATGGCCTTCTTTGCGGAGGAGGTTGTAAGGGCTTGCTTGCCTTCTTCTTTTGTGAAGTGGATGCTCATCATGACGATTCATCCTCCTCATCATCATTGATGTTCCAGTTGTGAGGCTTGCAGCTCTCTTGACCTCTTACCTCACCTTCTTCTTGATTTTCTTCTTCAGAAGCTTTCTGGTTGTTCCCATCTGAGATCCTAAGGGACTTGGTACCCCTAGTGACCATACTTCTCAGCTTTCTGGCTGGTTGATCTGGAACAACTTCTTCAGCAGGGGTGTCTCCAGTGGTGTCCTTAATGACTAGTTAACTTGAGGAGGGGAGATTTGATTGTTTTCTTTTTCTTCCTCTGCCTTTCTGAGGCATCTCTCCTTCCCCCTTAGTCATGAATGACTGACTCATGATAGCATAAGCTTCAGAGAGTGATTCAAAGTTCTTCTGGAGGTTGTTATGCACCCTGACCAATTCTTGGATTTCTTCTTTCATGTCCTTGTTTTGCCTAACCAACACTTGCTCTTTTCTGTTGAGCTCTTCAAGAGGCTTTAGAATAGCCTCAGCTTGTCGAGTAGCAAAGGTAGCATCTGCTAGTGCTTGATTGGCATTGTTGCAGTCTTCTTCCCTGATCAGAGCTAAGTCTTTCTGAGAGAGAGCTATGCTGGTTGCTCTATTTAGCAATGCAGCAGCCAAATCTTTCATCTCTTCTGGGACTGACTGTAGGACTTGGTTGTCTTGAGCAACAAGTCTGTCTCTTAGTTCCAAGAAAACAGCTGTTCTTGACCTGTGCTCATCACTTCTTGAAGCACCTGGAGCAGAGAAAATTTGAGGAGCCAGAAGGGCTAGCTTTTCCTTAGTGATTAGCCTCTCATCTTCTTCTGGGGTGATCAAGTTTCGGTTTTCTTCAGCATCACTGTCATAATCCTTTTCTTGGATTGTTTGCAGATTGGCAATCTTCTTCTGTTTTCCATCAAGTGTGCTGGCCTTCTGAGAAGATGTAGAAGGTCTTTCTGATGCAGCCTTAGCATAATGCTCTTCATCATCATTGTCATCCATGGCATCTATCTCAGCAGCAGTGACAACGATGGCATTTTTCAACAACCTTTGCTCATCTAGGAGTGCCAGTTCCTTAGCATTAGCTTCTCTGAGCTTTTCAAGTTTGGCTTCCTTTTCTTCAATAAGAGCTTGACACTCTAAGTTGATTCTCTTCTCCTCTTCCAACTTAAATCTGAGTTGTTCAATCCTGAACTTAGTGGCTGTGATTTCTTCAATTGTGTCTTGTTTAGCCTGTTGGGTATTTTGATGAGACTTTGGTGGTGATGATGATGGGGCTTTCTGAGCATTGGAAGGAGTAGCCTCTTCTGCACTTCCTTTGCTAACTTTCTGAATTCCGCCGTTTCCAGGTTGGGGATCATCATTCTGATCATCATCATCATCATCATCCTTTTTCTTGTCTTCTTGACTTGGATGCTCAGAAGGAGGTTCTTGGTAGTCATTCTCATCAGTTTCCTCCTCATCTTCAGAAACCAGGTTGATCACATTAGGAAGTGTGATCATCCTCCCATTTACTTCTTCTTGCTCAGAAGGGTAGGTTGTGAGCTTGCTGGGCAATGCAGGATGGGTCACCATCTGCTCTTGGGTTTGAGCATCAGCAGCTTGAAAGTCTGCTAGGAGTCTTTGTGCTACTTCATTTAAGAAGTTATCATCCATCAGAGTGGCAAAAGAATATGATTCTGTGGGAAACATAGCATGGATATGGTCTTCCAGATTGATTGCTATGGCCCTTTTCTCTGGGATGTCAATTACTCTTGCAATGTCAGAAAGATCGGCCTTTCTGAGTTTCTGCCATTGTCTGAAGCACTTTAGATGTTTCTTGAGAGTGTGCTTCTTAAAGGCTTGGAGTAAGTTGAGTGGCACTAGACTTTAAGCCTGAAAGAAAGGGATCAAGTTAGTTTTGTTCAAACTACTTGTGTTAGTATCTGTGTGCAAAAGTAAGCTTTCTGAGCATACCTGTGTAGAAACACTAGGCTCATTTGCTTGGACTTCTGCTTGTTTGGGCACAGAGGCCTCAGATACCTTGATGTGAGGAGAAGTCTAATCCTCAGCATCCTTTCTTTCTGATTGAACTTCCAAGTGAGGAATCTCAGTGGCATCTTTCTCAGAAACCTTGGGGGTTTCTGGAACCTTTTCTTCAGATACTGCTTGTTCAGCAGTTTTAGTTTCTCTTGGAGGAGATAAGATCACATTCTCTTCGTCCAAGTGTTCTTCTGATTGAGCCTGTAAGATAGAACAAACATATTGATTAAGTAGTGAATTTTACCAAAATTTTCTTAAGGAAAGTTTACTGATACTTACCTTCTCACCAGAAGGCTCAGTAACTACTTCCTCAGAGTGCTTTTCAGCCTCTGGAAACTCTTGGTGTTGGGGTGTTGGTTCCACCTCCACTACTTTCTCAGTTGTAGCCTAATAAGAGACATTTAAGAATATTAGAACATAAGATTAGAGCAAATTTAAGTTAGTTATTTCTTGTGCAGAGATAACTTTACTACATGTGGAACAGGCTCTTCTTGATGTTCTGAGGTTGGAGTAACCTCTTCTTGATTCAAGGGAGTGGACAAGTTTTCTTCCCCATGAAATTGTGTCTCCAAATTGGCCTGTAACAAATGAAGCTTATGAGTAACAAGTTAACATTTTAATGTTGACAAGTTAGATACAAACTTCTTCTGTTACCTGAATAGAGTCAGGCTGAGTTTGGGTCTCTTGGACTAGTGGAGTTTCCACAGCCTCTCTTTGCTCATTGTTGGTCTCCTCTACAATATATTTCTGAGTCTCCATCTCAGTTTGATCCCTTTCTGAGAGTTGAGCTCTCTCAGAAGGTTGAGGAACCTGTTTAATTAAGAACAGGGTTTTCTTCAGCCACATTAAGTGCTGGCATTATGAATGTGGAAGCAAACATCTTCCATCACTCTATCTTCCTCATCCAGGCCTTCTTCTTCCTGCTGGACAGAGGGGCTCCTTTCTTTCTGAGGGGCTGAGCTTGATGCTCCTCCATGGGTCTCAATCCTGGAATTTTTGAATACTTGTGTAAGTACTACATCATCATCAGAGTCACTGTCCAGATTGGGAGATGACTCATCTATGATATTTCTATCATCTCTGGAGATTTCTGGAGCAGCCTGTCACAGAATTCTTGGGGCTTTCTGGTGTTGCCTTTCTGGCCGAACAACATCTTCTGAGATCTTGTCTCCAGAAGGTTGTGCTTTTTGTACACTTTGGGACTTAGAGGCTTTCTTGCTTTGAGTCCTCTTTCTCTTGGCAACTGGAGGTTGAGCAGGAGCTCGCTCAGAGACCTCTTCACCTTGTTGGGCAGCTTCAAGCTCTTCTGCCTCTTTCTGAGCTTTCTCAGCAGCAATTCTCTCCTTTTCTTCAAAGGCATGTCTGAAAAGAGAGTTGGTGACTGGGATTTCTTGTCTCTTTCTGAGAGTTATTCCCATTGTTTCCAGAATGTAGCAAATTCTGAGACCAAAATGCATATTGGCCTTTGTCTCAGCAAGGCCATTGATGATTTTAGGCTCAAATTCCTCAATGTGCTCAAGAAATTTGTTGAAGGCGTACATCCCCCAATTGAAGTGGGTTTCCTGCCCTTCATGCTTCTTATTCAGAAGATGCATCATCATCCATCTCTCCATGCTTATCTGGTTTACTCCACCTTTGTTGCCATCAAAGCAACGGACCAGAATGAGAGCCAAAGTACTCCAGTGTTTCTGGAGATGACTAGTTCTGATGGCTTTCAGAACAAAGTTTGCTGGGCAACCCTTTGCATTTTCAATCTGGATTGCCTCAAATAGCTCCTTAACACTTTAAATCATGGAGGCATCCCTGATGTTGATGTCGTCGATTGTTCCTCGATTTTTCAATCGGAATAAGTTGCAGAAAGTCTTGCGGTCTAGGACAATTTCTTGTCCTTGAACTTCAGTCTGCGTGTACTTCTCTTCTACATCATTCACAACTTTTGTGAAGATTTTGGAGTTGTTGTAGAACTCCAACACATCCAGTGTGGATAGTCCATGGTGCGTGCAAAGAAACTTGTAGATATGGGAACTTTTCAACATTCCCAATATCAGTTTTCTATCTGCTTTTGAAGAAATGACTGCAGAAACATATTTCTTCACAAGAAAATCTCCCCAATTCATCTTGTGACTTGGATTCCAGTCAGAAGGGGTAAACTCTCCTAGAAGGTGTTTATTCAACACCTTGAGTTCTTTTCCTCCTTGCTTTTCAGCAGGAGCAGAAGATACGGCCTTAGGGTTCTTGGTGGTCATCTTCTTTGGTGCCATCTCTTATATAGAGTCTTTGAGTGAGTGTTTAAAGATGGGTTTTGCAAGAATAATTGAGATTAGTCTATCTTTTCAGAAGACTAAGCACAAGAAGTTGAGTTGCAGAAGAAGTTTTGCAGAAAATCTTGAGAGGTTTTGCTATTTTTATGCAAGTATGAAATTTCGGATTTGGTAAAAGTGTTTGTCTTTTGCCCAATTCCTATATATATAGCATACAAAATGTACATAGATACAACATACATATAGCTGAATATGAATGCGTGTCTTTGCATCTGCATAGGCGTAATGTCCCTTTGTACTTCATTAAATGCTTAGTGGGCCCGTCTAAATTTCTAAATGACATTACTTGCTTTGTTTTAATCTCAGCCGTTGAGATCAAACGTTTATACATCAAGGGCTTATATTGAATATCTTGTAATGATATCAATCAACAAATGGTAATGTGCCGACTTGATGGATTTTTAATATGCTACATTCATTGTGTCACTTAGTAAAGAGTAGGAACACTTAATCGTTTGAGCTTATCATTCTGAGTGTCAAGTCCTTATCTATATATTGTTTATCATGAAAATGGTAAAAATACAAGACATTGGACATGTTTGACTTTCAGAACTTATACCTTTTGGGCTTTGTGTGTCTTTTCTCTTTATGACTAAATAGTTTCTGAATTCAAGAATCGAAACTTGATTGTTTGAATGTATTTGACCCACTCTTATTAAGTAAGTTCTAGTCTTATTTACTCATTGAGTCTGTACCAACCTTTGCCTTTCGGATACCGTTCGAAATGTTTTGCCTTTCGAGTGTTGCTACTCGAAACCTTTGCAACACTTCTTAACAACTTGGCTTTCGAGAGCATGTTCTCGAGGCACCTTCTTTTCTACCTTGCTTACTCGGACTTTAGAGATTGGGACATTTTCAGTCCTTAGGCAACTCTATCAATCAAAGTTTATGTCTTAAGGTCTAGACCGGCTTTCTTGTATGGGCTTGGTGATGATATCTGCAAGTTGGTCTTATGTGCCAATCTTGAGTATCTCTATATCGCCTTTTCAACATGGTCTCGATGAAGTGGTGTCTAACATCAATGTCCTTTGTTCGGCATGGAACTTGGGATTACGTGTGATTGCAATAGCACTTGTGTTGTCACGAAAATAGGAGTTTCTCTTCATTGAGTCCATAGTCTACGAGTTGTTGTTGAATCCACAGAATTTATGTTGCACAACAACCAGCAGCAATATATTCAGCCTATGTGGTAGAAGTTGCAATTGAGTTTTGCTTCTTGCTAAACCATGAGATAAGTCTTGTTCGTAAACCCACAAGTTCTGAGGTACTTTTCCTATCAAGCATTGATCCAAAGATCCGAGTAACCAAACTCAATCCACCTTCTTTAGGATACCACAAACCTACGTTTACTGTACCTTTCACATACCTTAATACTTTCATAGCAATGTTGTAGTGTGATTGCATTAGATTTGTTTGAAATCTAGCACACTCAACCGCATATTGAATATCGTGTCTGCTTGCAGTAAGGTAAAGTAGTGAACCTATCAATTTCCTATACTTGTGTTCTTCAACACTCTTATCTGATTCAGTATAGGTCATTTTGGTTCCTATGCTCATAGGTATCTTAGCATTCTTTTCAGAAGGCTTAAGTTTGAACTTTGTGAGCATGTCTTTTGCATACTTTGTCTGACTAATGAATATTCCATCATTGAGTTGCTTGACTTGCAATCCTAGGAAATAGTTCAATTCTCCCATCATGCTCATCTCAAACTTATTTTTCATGAGATTTGCAAAGTCATCACAAAGTTGCTTGTCCTTAGATCCAAATATAATGTCATCAACATATACTTGAACTAAGAGCAGTTTCCCATCATGATTTAAGGTAAATAAAGTTTTATCAACTTCACCTTTCTTGAAACCACTTTGCAGAAGGTATTTGGCCAAAGTATCATACCATGCTCTTGGAGCCTGTTTCAGTCCATATAGAGCTTTCTGTAGTTTATAGACCATTCTACTTTCTGAGGAAACTTCAAAACCAGGTGGTTGTTCAACATAGACTTCCTCAGCAAGTTCACCATTCAAGAATGCACTTTTGACATCCATCTGATAAACTTTAAAGTCTTTATGAGCTGCAAAGGCCAGAAAGAGTCTTATCGCATCCAATCTGGCAACTGGTGCATATGACTCATCAAAATCTAAACCTTCAGTCTGGGTGAATCCCTTGGCAACCAACCTTGTTTTGTTTCTGGTTATTTCACCAGATTCATTCATCTTGGTTCTGAAAACCCACTTGGTTCCAATCACAGATATTCCTTCTACAAATGGAACTAGTTTCCAGACTTTGTTTCTTTCAAACTGATCCATCTCTTCTTGCATTGCAGAGATCCAGTCTTGGTCTCTTAATGCTTCTTCTATAGTTTTTAGTTCAATGTTTGAGATAAAACATCCAAAGAGAGAATTAGCATTTTCAGCTATTGCTCTCCTAGTCCTAACACCTTGATTGATTGGTCCAATCACATCCTTTGCAGGATGATCCTTGATCCATCTCATCATGGGTTTGGGGCTAGTAGGGTCAACATCTATGTGATCTGAGTGTGAATCACTATGATTATGACTTGATACTTCTTCAGTATCTATGATATTTTGTACCACAGAAGGGCGTTGAATGTCTGACACTTGCTCAGTGTGAGGGCTTTCTGGGACATGCCTGTTAGAGAGGTCATTTCCAGAATTAGCTCTCTGGTGAACATCTTCAGTTTCCATTTCTAGAATTCTCATAGGAAATTCTTCATCATGTCTGAGAATCATCTGGTTGTTACTAGGCATTTCATGCTTTTCTTCGTCAGAGTCATCCTCTCTTTCCATAATGATGTTTTTCCTTTCTGAGGGTTCTTCTTCAGAATCCTTTAGCATTAGTTCCTTGAAACTTTCTGAGAGTTCATCATCAAGGGGTGATTTCTTGCTTTCTTCATAGAATACAACATGAACTGATTCTTCAATCTTCTTTGTTCTTTTGTTGTAAACTCTGTAAGCTTTGCTATTCATAGAGTAACCAAGAAACACTCCTTCATCTGCCTTTGGTTGAAATGTTCGTAGATACTCTTTTCCATTGTTAAGAACAAAACATCTACAACCAAACACTTTCAGATGTTTAATATTAGGGGATCTACCAACCAAGAGCTCATAAGGGGTCTTGTCATGGTGTTTGTTTATCAAACATACATTACGAGTGTAGCATCTTTGTGTTTCAACCCAATAAACTTCACTTATTTGATGTCACCGCATTGTCCTTGCTTTGCTTCTTTAAGGGTTCTATTTTTCCTTTCTCGCAACACCATTTTGTTGTGGTGTTCTTCTGAGAGGAAAGTTGATGTTGTATACCTTTCTTTGGTACAAAACTCCTTTATGTCTTTGGTTGACAAATTCAGTACCATGGTCTGTTCTGATTGCAGATACCTTGTCATTTTTCATGATTTCAAGCTTATTTAGCAAGTTTGGTATCTCCACCCTAGCATCAGATTTATGCTTCAGAAAGACAACCCAA
Source organism: Plantago major (assembly GCA_026545765.1). Lineage (NCBI taxonomy): Eukaryota > Viridiplantae > Streptophyta > Magnoliopsida > Lamiales > Plantaginaceae > Plantago > Plantago major. Next base: position 74,080,969 of record CM048840.1, on the reverse strand, counting down.
GTGAATCTTGAGAAGTCATCTACAATAACAAGACCATACTTCTTTCCTGCATAACTAGTTACAGATGATTCAAAAAGATCCATGTGTAATAGTTGCAGTGGTCTAACACTAGAGTGTCTGATTTTGGACTTGAAAGAGATCTTAGATTGTTTCCCCATCTGATAGGCAGAACAAATACCATCCTTTCTGAAAGATGTTTTGGGAAGGCCAACCACTAACTCTTTCTTGGCAAGTTTGTTCAGAGTTTTGAAATTCAAGTGACTCATTCTTTTGTGCCATAACCAGTGCTCTTACGTGACTGATTGACTCACCATGAGACATTCTTGATTGTGGCGGATGCCCAATCGGCAACATAAAGCGCCTTTCCGCCTAGCAACCAAGACGTATGCCTTTTTGACTCATTGTCAATAAGTTTGCAAAACTTTGCTTTGAATTTCACAAGAATCCTTATGCATAACGGCTCATGCTAAATAGATTGTATTTCAAACCCTTAACATGTAATACGTCAGTAATTGTTAAAGATCCCAATTTGACGTTGCCAAATACAAGACAGGGATTTAATTCTCCTCCAGCAAATCTGATGTCTGGTCCATTGTTGCAAGCTTTGTAGTTGACCAGATTTGTTTTGTCTCCTGTCATGTGCTTTTCGCATCCACTATCAAATAGCCATTGAGCCGTAGTCCAAGAGGCGTTCTGCACAGAAGAGGAAACAGGAGTTAGGTTCTTGCCTCAGAGATAGAACCACTTAGACTAAACATTCTTCCAGTAGGAATCCACATTTTAGTGAATTTCTTGGGAGTTTGTTTTTGTCTAACTTTATCAGAAGGAGAAACAATAGAATCAGTAATTTTGATCTCAATCTTCCTTCTTGGGGTGTTTCTAGGTGCTCCTTTTGGTGCTTTCTGGACCCTGGGTTTCTGGGATTGCTTTTCAGCAAACTTAGCCTTTCTGGCCAGGTTCCTTCTAGCTTTGGCATTCAGTTTTTCAGTGGTTTGAGATTTCTTCCACTTCTGTTTATTGCTATGTGCAATATCAGTCTTGCGCCATTGTTCTTGTCCTTCCTTATATTGTTGTAAAAGGACTTTTCCAATAGCACGATAGCCAATGCCATTTCGAACACCTTTGGCTTTCTGAATGCGGTCTTCAGAAGCCTTACTAGTTTCTGCACCGTCTTTATTTTCATAAAATGGTACAGTAGAGAATTTGCCTATTCCAGCAATTCTTCCTTTCCTAGTAATATAGCAATGTGGATGGCTACATGTCTGAGGGTTGTATTTCTTTTCAGAAGCCTCATCCACAAGTTTCTTGTGAACTTGTTGTTATTTCAAAGGTTGGGTTGCTACTCCTTTTCCTTTGTCAACTACCTTAGCTTTCTGACCAATGCTATAGGTGGTTGAAGAACCATTCTGTTGACTTTTTACAAAGGTCAACCTTTCATCACTCTTCTTCAAAGGAGATGAATTACTCGATTGTTCATCAAGTCCAAGTCCACCTTTCTCAGAGGGATCTCTCAGATATGATTGAACCTCAGTGAGAGTGTCATTAGCCTTTGCATAAGATTGGAAGGATAGCTCTTTCTTTCGGAGTTCCTCATTCTCAGAAAGCAGCTTCATCATTTTCTTATTAAGTTCATCCAAGGCTAGTTTGTGAAAATTTTCATTTTCAGATATCTGACTTTTCAGAAGAGCTATTTTAGCGCTCTTGTTCTCAGATACCCTGGTTAGCTCAGAAACCTCTTTTTCAAGAGTTTCTTTGCTTTCCTCTAGAATTCTTGTTTTGGATTGTGCTTCCAGAAATTCTTTCTCATAACGATCCAATTCACTCCTGATTAACTCCAGATCCTCAATTCCATTATCACTCTCATAGTACAGAAATTGTGAAATGTTTGTTACCTCATCAGCCATAAGACACATTTCAATGTTGGAGATGTCTGGACCAGCAATCTCAGCAACTCCACACATTTCATTCTTGTTAAGACCGAAGTCGATTACATCGTGGGTGATTCCACACAATTCTGGTGATGGTAGGTTTGAGTTATTTGAATCTCCATCTTCAGAATCTGTCTCAATATCTAGAGCATCAAGTTGGATTTGAATCTTCTTCCTTTCTTGACCAAGAAGGCCCTTTGATTTCTTTTGTAATTTCTTCTGTCCTTCTTGTCACCTGTCTTGAGCTTGTTTAAAGCAGGGCAATCTCTCTTGAAGTGACCAGGCTTTTGACAATAGAAGCAGATATCATTTCCTATCTCTGCTGATTCAGATGTAACACCTTTCTGAATGGGGGTCTTCAGAGAGTTGTTTAGTTGAATGTTCTTGTACTGATGATAGTTTGGGCCAAGATGCTTTTTCAGCTTTTCTTTAGCTTTTCTTCTCTCAATTTCTTGACTCACAAATTTATTCATGTGTCTTACTGCAAGATCATTTTCTTCAGATGCGTCTTTGGTATCTTTCTTTTCAGAAGTACCTTGAGAGACTAGAGCAACACTTTGCAACTTCTCAGTTGTTTGTTCTCTCTGAGTTGTCTCATAATCTACAGTAGCAAGATGAGAGAAGAGCTCTACTGGAGTAATATTTGGCATTCCTTGGTTGAAATAAAAGAATTTAGTGTGCTCCCAGTTGTGATTGAGACTTCTGACAATAGTCTTAATCTTTTCTGGCTAGGAGTATCTGTTGCTTTCACCAAGTGCAGCCATATCACTCATAAGAGTAGTAAACCTGAAATCAAGTTCTTCCAGAGTTTCAGTGGGACCTTGCTTGAAGTTTTGGAACTTCAATTTAAGAACTTCGAACTTGTTTTCTTTGGTTTTCTCGGTTTGCATTTCTTCAATCAATTGTGCAACTTTCGCCATTTTAGCACCCTACGCTTTACCTGTATGTGCTCAGTGTCGATCGATGATTATATTATGAGCTTGACCATCCAATCTGTCTCTTGGCATCTTCGGATGTCCGTAGCTCTCTTAGCTTGTCTTCATACATAATGCTTCCACGAGCAACACGACCACTATCACTAGCAATGATCCTCGCTTTCATCTTCCTTGTCTGAGGCTTTTCTTCCACCAGACACCTCAGTAACTTGTTTGAGTTGTCTGATTTTGATAGGCCCTTCATTGATGACATAGATCATCTCATCACTAATGGCCTCCAGATGGAGCATCATGTTGTTCTTCCATTTCTCGTAGTTTTCTGGCTTCAGAACGGGTGCATCACTCAGAGACATACCTGCACACTTAACACACAAATTATATAGTCCTCAGAAAGGGACAAAGTTTCTTCACCTATCTGGGGATCTAGGTTCAGTGCAGATGGCTTGGGAACCTCCCGCTCTGATACCACTTGTTGGTCCAGATAACGGCAAAGTAAAAGACTAGAGGGGGGGGGGGTGAATAGTCTTTTAAAACTTTTGTCGATAAACACAGTTCTCGAAACACAGGGGTTTCTGATACTTAAATTCAGAGCGCGGAAGACTTTAAGATAGGTAAGTGCAGAAACAAAAAGTATGTGTGTGTGCTTTGCTGAAAGATAAATAAAGAAAGGTAAATAACACAACAAGTATAGTGGTATCTGGAGGTGGCGTAATCCTCCAACTAATCCACTTCGGTCTTTCTAAGACCTAGAATTCACTAGAACAGATAATTGAGTTCACCTTACAATAATCCTATTCTAAGATTCCTAAACAAATGGTTCCCAACCAAATGTTCCCCCTGAGTTATTCCTCAGCTCCTAGAGCTAAGTGATTCGGATCCTCGGGTCCGAATATTTTCAACGAGTAGGTTGATTCCGCCATTCCTGTGTGACCCATCTCGGAGGGTTCTTCGGTTGTCCGAAGGTCCCTTTGGGTCGGATCATAGCTGGGAATGACAAGTTTGGGCCACTCGGACGTGATTTTCCTCGTGTCGCCGTGCTATTCTTCTTTCTACGGGGCTGTAGTGTGTACCAACAACTTTAGCCTCGGGGAAGCAGAATAGCTCGCTGGTCTCAGGGATTTCCAAACACTTGTTACTTCGGAAAATCAATTCCTCAAGTTGCCTGTCTCTTCCACTATGTACCATTCGCAGAAGTACATCTCCTTGGGTCGCCGTGCTAGTCTTCTCTCTCCGGGGCTGTAGTGTGTATCAACGACATCAGCCCCAGGGGAGCAGACTAGCTCGCTGGTTCCAGAAATTACTACACCTGTTTCTTTGGAGAATCAAATCCTCGGGCTGCCTGCTCCTTCCACCATTTACCATTTTCTAGTGGTGTGGATGAGCACGAACCAGAAAGTGGTTGTGGTTGAAGATGTGGATGGTCTGAGAAAGCACTTTGATTACGTCTCCGTACCAAAGATATGCGGATGTAAGCTTATCCTTTATTCGGGGGTGAGGACATGCTACTCGGAAATGAGCTTCCTGTATTGTTCGTTCCTACCATCCGAGTCCTATTTCTATTGTACCCGGATCGGTTTAAGTTGGTATGGTCGCATCAGTCACTTGTTTCCAGTGATTGGAGTTCCCGTGAGGGTTCCTTCGAGTTACTGGGAAGAAGTGACTGATTGTTCGTCCAGATAACGGCAAAGTAAAAGACTAGAGGGGGGGGGGGGGGGTGAATAGTCTTTTAAAACTTTTGTCGATAAACACAGTTTCTTAGAAACGTGGGGGGTTTCTGATACTTAAATTCAGATTGCGGAAGACTTTAAGATAGGTAAGTGCAGAAACAAAAAGCATGTGTGTGTGCTTTGCTGAAAGATAAATACACAAAGGTAAATAACACAGCAAGTATAGTGGTATCTGGAGGTGGCGTAATCCTCCAACTAATCCACTTCGGTCTTTCTGAGACCTAGAATTCACTAGAACTGATAATTGAGTTCACCTTACAATAATCCTATTCTAAGATTCCTAAACAAATGGTTCCCAACCAAATGTTCCCCGAAGTTATTCTGACTCCTAGAGCTAAGTACTTCCTCTACTCAGATAACCTTGGAGTTATTCCGTGATTTCCCAAATCATGTACTTCCTCTACTCCACGCCTTGATGGTGTTGGTTATAAGGTTTGTCAGAGAGGCTTCTTGTATAACTTTTCAGTTATGTTTCCAGAGAGCCTAATAGAACAAGACTACTTAATACACTTGTTCATTGTATGGCAATCTGCTCTTTACTGACCTAAGTAATTGATGTCCGTTCTGGAGAGTGAGCTTCAGAAAGGTTATCTGATAGTTCAACTCTTTCACGAATAACAATCTCTTGTTAAGGTTTAGGACAACTTAGAACTACTAGTGATTCTTCAAGCAACAGAAAGCTTTCAGAAAGGGTAGTAGAGTGCTTGAGAGAATACTTTGCTAGATTGTAAGTTTGCAAGTTAGATCGTTCTTTTGGTCGTATTTCTCAGCATCTAAGTGTGTGATATTTATAGATGAATTAGAGAGTCGTTGGGATGTTACCCGTTAGACACAATTCAAATTCAGTCTATACTTATCTTGAAATGAGTACTCAGAAGTCCTTGTCTCATATCTCAGAGAGGACTATGCTTTAGCGGTTTTTTTGCCGATGCAATTAATGCACATGTACTATTTCTTGTCTTGTAGTCTTCAACGGATACATTAGCCTTTCTGATGGCTTGCATGCTCCATACTCATGATGTCATATGTTCCAGAATCATGTTTCAAAAGTAACTAAATGCACTTAAGAAAGGATTAAGGACATAGTCTTTCTGAGTGAGACTAAACCTTGGTGTCTTCATAAATCTTGTGCAATCTTCGGTCTTGTAATCTTCAGAAAAGCTCCATTGCTAGGATTGATCTTCATGGTCTTCTTTGAAATAAAAATTACATTCAAAGACCTATAATCCTAATACAAGATTTACTAGACTAATCATACTCAATGATTTCCTCTTTTACAATGTTCAAGTGAACTAAGAGTACTTAATCACCTTTCTGGAAAAGATAAGAACATGTGATGAATGATCAAAATACTAACAGATATTCCTAACACTGATGCTGTTGGACCATCATAAGCTTGGTCCGGAGAGTGCATTCTGTTCTCCTGCTACTCTGTTTCGGAACGCACAAGATTGTTGTAAAGGGTTCATGGCTCGGACATCAGAGCTGTTCCTAAAAAAGGTCACTCTAACATGAGTTTTGCTCTAATAGGATGTTGTACCTATTCCGCTAGGAAGCTCAGGCTCGGAATGAAGCCGATTGGTCCGTGGCGGACGGTGGATACCCTTCAAAGAACCGCCTCTTTTTTTTGTAAAAAAACGATGTAGATTTTCCTTGTTTTATGTGACTCGGACAGGCATGTACGAACTTTGTAATTTGTACTTTTGAGAAATACAAGATCTCTGTTGTAACTTATCTTTGGCTTGTTTTGTCGCTTTATCCGAATCTGGCTGTGTAGGCTTTTCCCTCTTCGAAAAGTTGGTTTTTTCAATCATTCGTTACACCATTCGGCTCGGATCTCTTTGAAGGGTCCGAGACAGCATGTTTATTTTAAATATAGCACTACTTGTCTTGGAAAGCTAAGTTGTATTGATTTGACGGAAATTCAAGTACAACTGGCGGGCTTCGAGGCTGGAAAAAGAAAATGACAAAAATTTTAACAGCTGACGTAGCATTTTTTCGGGGAGTATCCCTAGGCATAAAACTTCTGTAGGTTCTTAGCATTCCATGTTCTCTTCAGCGCTCTTCCTTGGTCATCTTCTAACTCGAAGCTTCCATTGACTCTACCCCGAATGACCTTGTAGGGTCCTTCCCATTTGGGCTTAAGTTTACCGACACTGCTCAGGATATCAGCTCTTCGGAGGACTAAGTCTCCGACTTGTATATCCTTGGGAAGAACATGTTTGTTGTAAGCCCGGGCAGACATAGCTTGATAGCTGAGGATGTTAGCTAGTGCCTTGCTTCTTTTGTCTTCGAGGAGCTCAAGGCTGTTGATCCTTGCGATTTCATTTCCAGCAGGTTGGTATTGTTGGATTCTTTGGGTTTCCACAACAATTTTAGAGGGGATGACCGCTTCTGAGCCATAGACTAGTGCAAAGGGTGTCTCCTGAGTAGAGGTGCGAGCTGTTGGCCGATGTGCCCACAGGACTCCATTGAGATCATCTACCCAGCTGTCTTGAGAAGTTCTCAGCCTTTTTTCCAAAATCTTGACGATGGTCTTGTTGGTGGCTTCAACTTGACCATTGGATTGAGGGTAGCTAACGGAAGTGAAGCGCTGTTCTATTTTGAAGGATTGGAGCTACTCTTTCAATCTGGCCCCGGAAAATTGTGCTCCATTATTGGAAACGGTGACCCTAGGAAGTCTAAAGCGGCAGATGATGTTCTTCCAAATGAAGGTTCTTACTCGGCTCTCTGTGATGGTGGCCACTGCTTCGGCCTCAACCCATTTGGTGAAGTACTCTACCGCCACAATAAGGAATTTTTTTTGGTGTGTGCCACGTGGAAAGGGGCCAACTATGTATATTCCCCATTGATCAAACGGACAGGCTATGACTGACGGAATCATAGGGTTGGTTGGGTGATGTGGTATGTTGGCATAGTATTGGCAGTCTTCCCAAGCACGAGTGAAGTTGGCAACATCCTTATCAATGGTAGGCCAATAGTATCCTTGCCTTATGACCTTCTGAGCCAAGGTTCGTCCCCCGGAGTGACTCCCGCAACTCCCTGCGTGGATTTCTTCCATAACGATCTTTGCCTCATGGGGTCCAAGGCATCTCATGTGAGCGCCGTTGAAAGATCTCTTGTAGAGATCTTCTCCCAGGATAAAGTACCTGTTGGCTCTGCATAGGATCCTTCTTACTTCTTTAGGGTCTGAAGGTAGAGAGCCATCTTTGAGATAGTGAAATATGTCGGTCATCCAGCCCCTTTCGGCGCCTAAGAGGAAGACTTGACCATTGGGGTTCACCAGGGAAGAATCTGTGAGAGTCATCAGGATGATGCGCCTTGTGTCCAAAGTTCCCAGGGTAGTGGCATACTTGGAAAGAGCGTCGACCTTCTCATTCCATTCCCTGTGGAATTGTTCCAGCGTGAATACTTCAAAGTGCCCAGCTTGTTTCTTGAGGAGCTCCAAGTACTTGATCATGTTGGGTCCTTTAGTGGCGAAAGACCCAGAAAACTGGGACTCCACGAGCTGGGAATCTGTATAGGCTTTGATCCGTTTTACTTGAAGAGACCTTGCCATTCTCAAGCTGGTAAGTAGTGCCTCGTACTTAGCCTCGTTGTTTGTTACCTTAAAGTTGAGGGTGATGGCGTATTCCAGCCTGGCTCCTTCAGGGCTTTCAAGGAAAATTCCTATTCCTTCTAGTCGTCCAGTAGAGGATCCGTCCACTTGTAGTGTCCAACATTCTTTGCCTTCAAGTTTAGCTTCCAATGCGAGAGTAGGGACTTTCCCGTCCTCCTGCTTCTTGACGGAAGATGCATGTGTTGAAGTGTTGGTTACTTCATCTAGGAGGAACATGTGTCTCACCCTCAAGGAGTCATCCATGGGTTCCTGATTGTTAGTCCAGATTTGAACATTATTTCCGAACATCTCTCCAGGCTCATTTTCTTTGGTCCTATCTTCTTCCGGGATAGCCTTCGCCTGAGTGATCATCACATAGCTCACGTCCCTTTGTGGACTATCAGTCCCTCTTTCTGTTTCTTCGGGGTAATCTACCACACTACAAGAAAATTAGGTCAAAACGACGTTATGGGGCGACGGATTTTATCCGTCGCCCCATAACGACGGATCGGTAATTAGATTCCGTCGCCCCATTTGGCGACGGATAATAGTTATCCGTCACTTATTAGCGACGGATAACATATCCGTCGCTAAATTGGGCGACGGATAATATTTATCCGTCGCCCAAGTTTGACTTTTATTAAAAAAAAAGAAATAATTTTTTTTTTGAAAACTGGGCGACGGATAGATTATCCGTCGCCTTATAGCGACGGATACCTATCCGTCGCCAAAAATGGCGATGGATCGACTCCGGGCCGACGGATACATGTCCGTCGGCCCAGAGTTTCCTATTTCCGGACAGAGAGGCAGCCCAAAACTCATTTTCTTCATCTTCTCCCTTCTTCTTCCTCATTCTCTTCTTCTCCTCTCTTCGGTTTCCGGTGAATTGTTCGTTATTCCGGCCAATCTTGGTGCCTAATCGAAGCTAGTGGGACAAGGAGTTTGTTTCTTCGATCAATTTCAGATTTCTACCGATTAATCAAGGTATTTTGGCTAAAACCCTAGTTTTTTAAAATTTGGTGATTTTGTTTATTTTGATTAATTTGAGCAATTATATGTATATATGATAAGTATGTAGTAGTTATTTTAGTTAATTTGATCAATTATATGTAATTTGTTCAATTTCATATATATATATATATATATATATATATATATATATATATATATATATATATATATATATATATATATATATATATATATATATATATATATATATGTAATTTGATAGTTAGTTTAGTTAATGATATGAATGTATGTAGTATGTTAAGTTTGGTATTTATGAATATATGTAGTTAGTCTGATTTGTGTGTTAAGTATATATAGTTAGTTTAGTTAATTTGATATGTTTGTTAAGTATAGAAGTATGTAGTTTTGATTTGATAAATTTGTATGTTAAGTATGTAATTTGATATGAATATATGTAGTAATTCGATATGTATAGAGTAATTAGTTAATTTGATATGTATGTTAAGTATATAATATATGTACTAAGAGGTTGAAATGGTTAAAATATATGCCCAATTTTGTAACATATCGAGCACCTAATTAATAATTAATTTATAATGAACATATAATAATTAACAATTAACCTCCACAATCTTCTTATCCGAATTGGATTCGATCTAATAAATTAAATACGATCTAATAAATTGGAACGTGTCAGGTTAAAAATAAAGTATACAATGAATTCCGACCGTTCATGGATGTACGATCGTACGGCGGTAAATGGCAGAGTTTCTAGGAGTTTTGTAGAAGGGGTTAAAGGTTTCATCTCGTTTGCCATGGGACGTCCGGTTTGTGCAATGGGGGGGTTGATAAAGTGTCCTTGCACATTGGAAACCAAAGAAACAAGCAATTTATGGCCTTCTCTGAGATTCGAGCACTTGCGACGTTATGGATTCATGCCTGAGTATCATGTATGGATTCATCACGGTGAGGAAGCACCGTCCATGGCATACCTCCAGTGGAGGGAGAGGCGGGGTTTGGGGCCGCCTATTGAGTGCCTTTCTGCTTGTCGGAACATGTGCATGGTGTATTGGGAGGAGGATGTAGATCTGTTGGAATGCAAGTTCTGTGGTAGGGAGCGTCACAAGTGATGAGGAGGGGGGTGCATGAGAATGAGGAGTTTCATCCGTTTTGTCTCTAGGCTTGTATAACTAGAAATCATTAGTTGATATATATATGAAACCAAATATTTTGGTAAAATTTTGAAGCTGATGTAACTTATATTATGTAATGCCTTAACAATTGACTGAAGCTAATATAACTTATATTACGTAGCAATTGATTGAATTATTGTGAAATTGATTTATTACCTTAAATGAAAGACCTCGATCTAATGAATTCAAACGTGTCAGGTTATTATCTAATTATTCAATGAATACCGATCGTTCATGGATGTATTGTCGTACTCTCAATGGCAGAGTTCAATGGAGTTTTCTGAAAGGGGTTGAAGGTTTCATTGCATTTGCAATCTCAAATCCGGCTTGTGTTAAGGATGGGTTGATAAAGTGTCCTTGTGCAATGAAACAGTGCAGAAACAAGCAATACGTGACTCCTAAAGTGGTAGTCCAGCACTTGAGGAAAAATGGATTCCTGCCTGCGTATCAGGTATGGAATCATCATGGTGAGGAAGCAACACCGTCCAATACATATGACCAATACAGACAGCGTGGAAGGAAGAGAAAAAATGAACAAGTCGGGGAACAAAGTACATCTAAAGGCGATGCTATTCGAGCTCGAGTCGAATAAATGGTGTACGATGCTGCAGGGGCGGAGTTCATGGACACAACCAACACTGAAACCGAGGTGGAGGTGGAGGAACCACCAAATCCCGAGGATCAGTTGTTCTTTGACTTGTTAGAATCATCAAGGAAGCCGGTTTACCCGGGGTGTAAGCTCACTGAGTTTTCTTTGTTGGCTCGGCTAATAAGTTGTGAGGCTAATGGCCAGCAATCTGAAACGAGCTTCAATGAATGGGTTGATGTAATTTCGGACCTTTGTCCTGAAGAAAACCTAGTTCCCACCAACTTTTACCAAACGAAGAAAAAGATGCGGGGATTAGGGCTGCCTGTGGTAACCATAGACTGTTGTCCGAAAATGTGCATGATATATTGGGAGGAGGATGCAGATCTAATAGAATGCAAGTTCTGTGGTAAGGAGCGGTACAAGCGTTACAAGGAGGGGGCTGCAAAGAAACGACAGAAGAAAAATCTCTCACATAAGAAAATGTGGTACTTCCCTCTAGCACCTCGTTTGAAAAGATTGTATGCTTCAAGTGCTTCTGCGGATAAAATGCGGTGGCACAAGGAGCGAGTAATCTCGGATAATGCAGAAGGTGGTAGAATGGACCATCCAGCAGACTCACCCGCATGGAAATCGTTTGACAAGACATATCCAGAGTTTGCAGCCGAATCTAGAAATGTACGTTTGGGACTTTGTACGGATGGTTTTAACCCATTCGGTAGTGAACGTAAATACTCTTGTTGGCCAGTTATGCTCACACCGTACAATCTGCCCCCCGGTGAGTGCATGAAGGAGCCATTCATGTTTCTGACTGCATTGATGCCTGGGCCGAAAGATCCTGGACTGACGTTGGATGTTTTCTTGCAACCCCTAATCAAGGAGCTGATCGAGTTGTGGACGGATGGTATCCCTGCATATGATGTGTCGACAAAAAAGAACTTCACCTTGAGAGCAGCTCTTCTTTGGACCGTGAGTGACTTCCCTGCGTACTCCATGCTATCTGGAAGGAAAACTGCAGGGAAATATGCATGTCCACATTGCTTGGAGGATACAGATGCATTTAGACTGAAGGGTAGTGGAAAATTTTGTTGGTTTGATTGTCATCGTAGGTTGCTAGAAAGTGACCATCCGTTCAGGAAGAACAAGGATCAATTCTTGAAAAATAAAGTCGTCAACAAAAAAGCTCCGACAAGACTTACTGGTGCACAAATTCTTGCGGAGATTGATAGATTGGGTCTTATGAAGGTGACTGAACTTGGGTGGATGAAGCATAACGAGAAAATTGGTAAAAAATGTGGTTGGAGGAAGAGAAGCATTTTCTGGGACTTGCCTTACTGGAGCAGTCTTCTTATCCGTCACAACTTAGATTTCATGCACATTGAGAAGAACGTGTTCGAGAACTTATTCAATACACTTTGCAACGTGTTCGACGTGGTGTAAAAGGCCTGAGTTGACAAAGAAGGATGAGAATGGTAAGTGGCTGAAAGCGTGCTACACAATTGACAACGCTTCTAGGTCAATTTTGTTTGATTGGGTGAGGGCATTGAGTTTCCCAGATAATTACGCCTCAAATTTAGAGAGGTGTGTGGATTTGAAGAAGACAAAGGTTTATGGGATGAAGAGCCACGACTGTCATGTGTTCATGGAGAGGCTTATCCCGGTAGCATTTCGAGAGCTTCTGCCGAAACACGTATGGACTGCTATCACCGAGTTGAGCTTATTTTTCAAAAATTTAGGCACAAGGGTGGTTCATGATAAAGTGTTGGAAAATCTTGAAAGGAACATACCATTGATTCTATGCAAGCTCGAGCGTATCTTTCCACCGAGCTGGTTTGATTCTATGGAGCACTTGTCGGTTCACCTTCCTCATGAAGCGAGACTTCTTTGGATCGGTTCGATGTCGATGGATGTATCCATTCGAGAGGTACTTGGGAAATTGAAGAAGTATGTCAACAACAAAGGTAAACCAAGGTTCGATTGCCAATGTCTACATTCGGAGGAAAGCGCAACCTTCGCTCTTATTACTTTGATGAACACGTCCCTACGAAGACAAAGAAGGCCGACTCAAAAATGCGATACATTCGTAGTTCAAGCGGATGATGAGTTTTCCTATCTGTCTTCGTGTATCAGGGAGACCTCTTGGTGCAGCTAAGAAAGAATATCTTACGGATAAAGAGTTGAAAGCAGCTCAATATTATGTCCTCACAAATTGTGCTGAGGTTGACCAGTATATGGTACTATTTGCGAGGTGAGCAACCATTAATTTAAATTTTAATATAGCTACGCAAGTCTCTACTTCAATTATAGACTTATCATCGAATCAATGTTTGCAGTTTTTTCAAAAAGCGTTGTTTGGAAGAAAATCCTCAGATGACAGAGGATACACTAGAGGAACTACTTGACTCAAAAATTCCTGAAATTTCCAGATTGGTTCCGAGAGTATGTCCGGAATCCTATTAACAACGTCACATGCATATACTTAAAGGCTCTCGCAGAGGGTCCATTCAAAAAGGTCTACACATTCCCAGGTTATATAGTCAATGGCCTTAGGTTCCACACGACTGAATGTAACACGGCCATGGCGACAAGCAACTCCGGGGTGTGTGTTAATGGTGCAGAAGAGTATGGAGACGCTACTTTGTTTGATTTCCACGGCAAGCTAAAACGAATTGTGAGGATTGAATATTCTGGATTGCCATTTAAACGAACTTTCTTGTTTGACGTTGAGAGGTATGATCCTAATCCAGGAGGTACGAGGAAGAACGATCGGTATGAAATGGTTGATGTGAACCAAAAGAAGAGGTACCGAACCAAGTATGAACCATTTATTCTGGCAACTCAAGCACGACAAGTGGTGTTTCTTGAATATCCAAGCAGAAAATGCGATAAGGGGGAATGGTTAGCTGCGGTACCTATTCGTGCTCGCTCGAAAGTGGAGTACATTGAGAAATACGACTCAATTACCAACTCGTACCAACAAGAGGATGTCGATAAACAAGCAGAAGATCCCATAGAAGCAGATGATGAGTTGTTTGATCTGCACGAGGACCAATATGTAGTATTAGAGGACGGCGATAACGGTATATTATGTGTATTATGAGTAATTATATGTGTTATTATAATCTGTTATATATTATAACTCGTACTAACACATTTTTATTGTATTTATTACTTTTTTTTGCAGATGACGTGACAGAGGCCGTCCACCTATCGTCCCCCCCCCCCCCCCACGCAGCCGGCCGCATGATAGTGGTGGGTCGGGGACAGTCGACAAACGAGGAGAGCTCAAGATCGTGACAGAGGTCTCGGATTCACGAGACCCCGGGCAGAGAGAGAGCGTGGCTCTACCGGTCAGCCGGACATCTTTGGAGGGCGACCACGATTGTCCCTACCTCGTGTTCGATCCAAACCATCCCAACGTCACGTGGGACGGCTTGCCTGTGATTTTCCCTATTGGTCCTGCCAAGTAAGTATTATACATTCTTCAATTAAATATGTAAAACATAACTGATAATGATAGTTGACAAGTATAAATTGTTGTACTAAAGTAATATATATTCGTTTCTTGTATCTTATACATTGACAACAGCTTATGGCCTCGGGAGGTGCACAACAAACTAGGTTACATCTTCCGGAGCAGGAGAGAGCCACCGGGGCAGGGTGGTGAGTGTTGGAGCCACATCTCGGAGCGCATGAGGGCCGAGTACTTCGATGAGCTGAGGGTAAGTTAAAATATGACATTCATTTGTTTGTAATTATAATCATTTTAATATGAGTGGTATGTTAGCCACTGTATGTGAGTGGTATGTTAGCCACTTTATTTGGGTGATATGTTAGTCACCATTGTGTTAGTAATTTTAGGACAATGTGAGTGGTATGTTAGCCACTGTATGTGAGTGGTATGTTAGCCACTTTATTTGGGTGATATGTTAGTCACCATTGTGTTAGTAAATTTTAGGACAATGTGAGTGGTATGTTAGCCACTGTATGTGAGTGGTATGTTAGCCACTTTATTTGGGTGATATGTTAGTCACCATTGTGTTAGTAAATTTTAGGACAATGTGAGTGGTATGTTAGCCACTATATGTGAGTGGTATGTTAGCCACTTTATTTGGGTGATATGTTAGTCACCATTGTGTTAGTAAATTTTAGGACAATGTGAGTGGTATGTTAACCACTATATGTGAGTGGTATGTTAGCCACTTTATTTGGGTGATATGTTAGTCACCATATCTGTTATGTTGTTAGGACATGTATTGACTTTGGATGTTGTATGAAATTGGGAATGTAGAAGGAGTACTTCATTCCAGCAGGTTGATCCCACAGTCTGGCGTTTAGAGGCTGTGGGATCCAAATCTGAGGATATGGTCTGACGTGGAAGGCCATTCGGATCGGGGTGGCCCAATCCCTCCACAAAGTTGATGCGTGAGTGGGCCCTTTGGGATGCCTATCTGGCCCGAATCGATTTCGGACGTTGCTTGGACCAACAGTGTAACCGGGCATCCCGATCGTCTGGCAGAAGGGCCGTTCACTACCTTGGGAGGCGATCTCATCGATTATTATCAATCGGTGCGTATATGTGTTTTGCAATCTAGCATTACGTGTATGTATGAAGTCTCTGCTGCTCTATTACTTGTAGATGATAAATTGTTGACTAGATCTGGTTTGATTCAGGTGGCACGGGGGGAGGTGACATCCAAGTATGCCATCTTCAAGAAGGCCAAGCAGAAGGGCGGGGTATGGACCGACTGCCGGGCCTCGTCTATTGCGGTATGTTTATGTTGCTTAAAGTTCATATTTGTACACTATTACAAGTTAATTTTTAAAAACAGTAACTGATCATGATATCTGCTATTTACGATTTCAGGCTGAGGTTGATGCTCAGGTGGCGAGGCAGGAGGACGAGACGGGTGATGTGTTGTCAACTGAACAAGTTGACAACATCTTCCTAGAGGTCAACAAACCGGACAAGAAAGGACGAATATATGGACTCGAGAGCCTCGGTTTGCATCGCTAGTCCGGTGTGCTCCTCATCATCATCCCGATCCAGACGTCCGGTTTACACACAAGACCGGTCTCGAAATGGTGCGATCGCGAGTCCGGAACAAAGGTTGCTCGGCTAACTCAAGAGATGGAGCAACAAAGGGACGAGATGGAGCGGCTGACAGAGAACGAAGGAGGAGAACGAGCGCCTTGATTCTGAATGGAGCGATTCATGTCCATTCGCCATCACCCACACCCACCCCCGTCTGATAGCTAGTTATGTATCTGTATGTTCGGATTTTTTTTCATATTTACACTTGTTTGGATAATTTCTCCAGCTCCGAATATTACTTTTTTATTCATTGAAACATTGTCCGTATTATTGATTTATTATCGAACATTATATTGATTAAATAGGTGAACTACGAAAAATAGTGATTAATATGAAATAAATAGTGACGGAATTCACAGTGACGGAATTAGTGACGGAATTTCAAATTCCGTCACTAGTCCAATTAAAATATTTAGCGACGGATAGAATTCTATCCGTCGCTATATTTCGGAATTAAAAAAAAAAAATTGGTCAATCCGTCGTCCAATCCGTCGCGAATTGGACGACGGATTGTTATCCGTCGCCACAGCTCCAGGGCGACGGATATTCTATCCGTCGCCCGATCCGTCGCCAGGCGGCGGATAAACAACTTTAGCGACGGATCTATCCGTCGCTACAGACCAGGTTTTTTGTAGTGCCAGGATGTCGGCAATGACTTGTGCCTTCTTGGCTGACGGAGCTTGGTACCCGATATCATATTCACTTAGCTCGATCGCCCACTTGGATAAACGCCCTGACTGATCTAGCTTGCCAAGGACATGTTTGAGTGGCTCATTGCTGAGGACAACGATTCGATGAGATTTGAAGTAAGGCTTCAGTCGTCGGGTAGTGTAGACCAGCGCGAAGGCGAGCTTCGAAATCTTGATATATCTAGCCTCGGCACCCACGAGGGCTTTGCTTAAGTAGTAGATCGGCAAGTGATCGTTCCCTTGTGTCCGCACCAATACAGAACTCATGGCCTTAGCAGTAGTTGCTAGGTAGAGGTAAAGAGGTTCACCTTCTACTGGTTTGGACAAGAGTGGTGGTGAAAGGAGATAGCTCTTCAAGTTATCCAAGGCCTCTACGCATTCCTTTGTCCACTCGAACTTGTCTCCTTTCCTTAGAACTTTGAAGAAGGGATGGTTTTTCTCGGCGGATTCGGAGATGAAACGGCTCAGGGCCATCACCCTTCCAAGGAGCTTCTGCACCTCATTGATTGTCCTTGGTTGTGGTAGGTCCAAGATTGCCTTTATTTTTTCTGGGTTGGCGCTGATACCCTTCTCCGTGACCATGTAACCGAGGAACTTTCCTCCCTTTACACCAAACGTGCACTTCTCTGGGTTCAACTTCATTCCGTACTTCCTAAGGATGGAAAAGAACTAATTTAGATGCTCTATGTGTTGCTCTTCAGTCTTGCTCTTTACTACCATGTCGTCCACGTAAACTTCCATAGTTTTGCCCAACTCTTCTTTGAACATCTTGTTCACCAATCGTTGGTTTGTAGCACCCGCGTTCTTGAGGCCGAACGACATGACTTTAAAACAGTAGACTCCTCCTGCTGCAAAGAAGGCTGTCTTTTTTACGTCTTCTTGAGCCATCCTGATTTGGTAGAAGCCCTGATAAGCGTCCATGAAGCTTAGGAGTGCACATCCCGCGGTGGAGTCTACTAACTGGTCAATGCGGGGTAATGGTTAAGGATCCTTTGGACAAAACTTGTTGAGCCTAGTGAAGTCATTGCACATTCTCCATTTTCCAGGAGCCTTCTCGACGAGGACCACGTTACAAACCCAATCAGAGTATCTGACTTCTTCGATATGTCCTGCCTTCATTAACTTGTCCACTTCTCCTGCTATGATAGCATCTTCAACAGGCCCAAACTCCTTTCTCTTTTGTCGGATATGTTTTACCGTAGGATCCATGTTCAGACGGTGAACTGCGATCCTTGGGTCTATCCCCTTAAGGTCGTCAGTGCTCCAGGCGAAGATATCGCGATTGTCCCGAAGGCATGTGATGAGCTTCATTTCTACCTTCGCGCTCATCTCCGTTCCGATCCGGGTTATCTTATCTGGGTCTCCCTCAATCAATTGAACTTCTTTTAAGGCTTCATGAGGCTCCATCCTTGCAGTCTTAGGGAACTTCTCCTTGAGCATTCCAACCCCAATCTCTTCCCTCACTGGAGTAAGAGGCACAGGAGGAGGACTCCTGGGTCTTTTGGTGACCGAGAGAACGGGTGCTGAGGCTCCTCTGGTTGACATGATGTAGCATTCCCATGCTTCCCTAACATTGCCCACTTCTTCTCCCACGCCATTTGGAGTAGGGAACTTCACCCTATTGTGTAGGGCAGATGCGATTGCTCTGAATTGGTTGAGTACTGGGCGCCCCAGGATCACGTTATAGTCGAACGTGCTGTCGACCACCACAAAGAGGATCGTCTCAGTCACTCTCGTCGGGAAGGTTCCCATAGAGACTTGTAAGGGTATACTTCCAATGGGGCGAACTATAGAACCTCCGAATCCTACCAAGGAGGTGTATACGCGCCCGTATTGAATATTGCCCAAGTGCATCTGTTCCACAGTTCTCTTGGAGATGACATTGGAGGAACTCCCCGTGTCAACAAGTACTTTGTTGACCTTATAAGTGGTGATGACTAGAGAGACAACCAAAGGAACATCAAGGTCTTTGAGATCTCCTCCACCAGACATGGGTGGGGGAATTTCACTATCACCGAAAGTGATGGCATTTGTTCCTTTCAGATCTAGCGGAGCATAGGTTCTATCATTGTTTCTTAGATGCTGTGCGGTCCTCTCCCTTCTGTTTCTGCTATCTCCTCCAGCTGGTCCTCCTACTATCGCATTGATAACCCCGCTATAGGGAAGGTTCTCCATTTACACAACTTCAGGGTATACCCGCGGTATCTTTGGGCATGGTGGGGTGGATTTTCTGCATGAGGTGGTGGTAAGGATCCTGTCGGAGGTTCCGAACCACGCTCCTCCCTTCTTCGTTCATTTCTCTGGTGCCTGGAGGGCTCTTCTTCATACACTGGTTCTTTCAACTTTCCACTCCTTATCAACCCTTCTATTTCTGTTTTCAACTAGACACAATCTTCAGTTGAATGGCCTTTGTGCTTATGAAACCTACAATATTCCTTCGAAGCTTTGTTCTTCTTACTGTTCCTTGTAGGTTTTGGCCATTGTATGTCTAAGTTTTTCTCAACAATAGAGGCCAAGATGTCGGATCTTGGTCTATTGAGGCGAGTATACTCGGCATATCTCCTAGGAGGGGTTCTCTCCCTGCGGAACTTCCTCTTGTCTCTAAATTCCTTCTTTTGTTCAAACTTTCCAGGCCAGGGAGGGGGTGTTCACTGGATCTTTCCCCTTTCTGGCCCCGACTCTTATTGGAACATTTCTTCGGTACTCCTCCCCATACAAGACTCCTTCGCAGATGTCTTCCAAGTATTTTTCGATCGTGATTTCTTCATTTGAAAGCTTTCTTCTGAGATCTTCGTTGTAAGTGTTAGCATACAGGTGTCGGACCCGTTCTTTGATGCTGTGAGGCTCGACCTGACGCACTTCGACATTGAAGTGGTCAAGGAAGGTCCTAAGATCCTCGTGCTCTTTCTGGATTACTCCTGCCAGGTGCTCCACTGATCTCTTCCTCTTCTTTGCTTTCTCGAACCTTTTGAGGAAGAGAGAAGCGATATCCGCATAGGACTTGATGGAACCATTGGGCAAGGAGGTCCACCAATCCATTGCTTCTCTAAAGAGAGTACTGAAGAAGTTAAGAGCCTTCATGTTGTCATTCAGGCCGTTGGTCTCCATCTTTCTCTCATACCTAGTAAGGTGCCCCACAGGACAAGTATCCCCATAATAGTGCTCAAGATTTTGGATAGTGGAGTCGGGGCGCTTCCTTTCCCTTCTTATCTCATCACATAAGGGATTGGGAGCTCTAAGAGTCACCTTCTCATGTGCCTTCACCATCCTGCTCAAAGTAGCAATTTGAGTCTCCAAGGCTTTCTGCTGGACATAGATCTGCTCGGCGTTTAGCCTCTCGCCCGTCCTTGGGTTGATTGCCACATCTGGAGGAAGATCATCAATGGGGACTATCGAGATGCTCTCTGCCACGTGGTCTCTTGGTCTTTGCTGAAGATCCCCTCGTCTGCTAGTTCCAGCTTCATCTGCTCGCGGCCTCGCCGGGATTCTTTCTCGGTGTTCGTGAGAAGCAGCGGCTCTCCTATTGAGAAGGTTCCTTAGATCTTCTGGTTAGTCTGGTTCTCCTAACCTTTGTTGGATTAGACGGTGCTCGTTCCTTGATTGTGTAGGTTCAGCTTGCCTTGGAACTGCCAAAGGAGGAGTGGGTTGAGGTGGCTGGAGGTTGTTTGATCCAAAGCATCCTTGGATAGTGGTGAGTAAGAGGCCAAATTGATTTTCATTCATTCCAAACTCATTGGGACGAATAATCTGCCCGTTTGGGAGAGTGAAGTTTCTCCCGGGAGGAGGACCATGTGTTCCTAGCGAAGGAACCTGTCCTTCAACCGCGAGTACTTGGGTCCTTATTGGTGGATCAACAGCTCTTTCCTCCTCTGAAGAGAGACTAGCGGTGTGGCCATCACTTGGATAGTCCATTGTGTTTCTTGAAGTGGCTCTCGCCACTCTTCCCCTCCTAGTGGGAGGTCTGCCTCTTTGCCTTGGGGCGGGCATCCCCAATCACAGTAGCGTTGGTTCTTACGGACGTTCTTGTTCTTGCCATTACTGAAAAGAACGGGACTTTTCGTAAAGTTTCCCACAGATGGCGCCAAAATGTCGAGGGTATAAGTCCCCCGAACACTTAAATGAATTTCCTTTGCTTTCTCTCACTAAGTACCTAAAACACTTTGCTAGTAAGGACCTAAGAGTAGAAGCCTGTAAGAACCGTCGTACTATTGAGAGGCGACACGTGAGGACCTGCACAAGTAGCTTGGAGGGGGGGGGGGGTTAGAACCTTATACCCGGTTTGCGTGGTGTCAAACTAGAAGGAGACTTTACTTGCAAGAGAGTGAGGGTCTACTCGGTATAAGAATCGAGGATAGGAAGCGATTATGTCTTACGACTTGATGTGACTTACCCTTACGTGCCCTATATACAGAGATTAACCCAAAATGGGAGGGTTCCACCAGATCGTGCCAAGTGTAAGGTCCGTATTGAGCCACCAAGGCTTCAATAGGCCCATGACCCATAAATGACACTTGCCCCATTCCACTTTGGGCTTTCAGGTGTAGTTTAGTCATTAATGTGAGAGTATTAGAGGCTTTGATGCAGTCTGCTGTGGGTTAAGGTCCGGACGATTGGTCCGGACCATACTGGGTTGCCCATAAGGTGCTCTTCTCAGTCTGTCAAGTACCTTTCATTCGGACCTTGTGCCTCGAATCTCCTTACTCTCTAGTGCCAGTTTACTTGGTTGCTTATGAGGTTGTTGTGTGGAGTCCGGACGGGTCTCCGGGTCGGAGCCCATGGTAACGGACCATTGGCAGGGTCGGATCTACTACCCTTTGAGCCCTCGTGCCCCTTTCCTGCTGGGTGAGTCGGACCTTTGGAGGCTTAGGGTCAGACTGTAAGGTCTCGGACCCGTAGAAAACTTGGGACACCTTAGGATTCGTTCCAAATGCGTCTATGACGGATTGGACATATTTCCGTATCAACAAGAAGTCTATAATCTCTCAAGGAAAGACTAAAATACCCCCGAAAGGCCAAAAGGGGAAATGAGTTAAGTCTCCTTAATGGGCCATGGGCCTAATAGAGCATTGTTAGCGCAATCTGAGCCTTACACTTGGCGCGATCTTGTGAGTTCTCCCTTTCTAAAGGGAAACCTATAAATATGGACATATCCTCACAACGTTAGGTAAGCCTTCTTCCCGGACTCTTACCTTCTCGACTATTATACAGAGCAGATCTTCAGTCTCTCTTGAGTAAAGTCTCGGACCGGTTTGACACTTAGCAAACCGGGTCTACGGTCCTAACCCCCCTCCAAAGTTACTTGTGCAGGTTCTTACCATTTAGAGCTTTGGACCTTAGAATGTTTTGGTCCCTAGCTTTGGACCTTGATTTGGGACGATTTGGAGTGGTTTGGACTTGGACGACTTAGGAAGAACTTACTTAGAGTTTGGGGGACTTCACCCTCAACATTTTGGCGCCGTCTGTGGGAAACTTCACAAAAAGTTTCATAGCTCTATAAGCAATGGCAAGACTGAGAAGATCAGCGAGAACCGTCACTGCTGCAGTAGGAACTTCAGCTCCTAGGCCGCGAGGGAGACCTCCCATGCGAAGAGGACGAGTGGGGAAAGGAGCGTCTAGGAATGAAAATGAGTATCCTAGTGATGGCCGTACAGCAAGTGCCTCTTCAGAGGAGGAAAGAGTAGTAGAAATGCCAGCGAGAACCCATGGACTTGAAACATCAGTCCAAGGAGTAGGAGGACAAGTTCCTCCGACAAGAACACATGGTCCTCCACCTGGCAGAAACTTTACTCTTCCTAATGGCTAGATCATTTGTCCCAGTGACTTTGGAATAAATGAGAATCTGTTTATCCTCTTACTCACCACCATACAAGGATGCTTTGGTTCTAACAATGTTTAACGTCCTCAAGCTACTCCACTCGTGGCGGTTCCTAGGCAAGCTGAGCCGACTCAATCTAGAAATGAACACCGCTCCATTTCGGAAAGATTAGGAGAACAAGTTCAACAGGAAGATCTTCGCAACCTTCTTAATAGGAGAGAAGTCGCGTCCCAAGGCCAACACGAAAGAAGTCCGGTCAGGCCTTGGACCGATGAAGTAGGTCCTAGTCGCTTTCTGGCTCCCCAACATAGAGTAAGGGATCACATGGCCGAAAGTATCCCGGTGGTTCAAATTGAGGATCTTCCTCCGGATGTAGCAATCAATCCAAGGACTGGTGAGAGGCTCGCCACTGAAGAGATCTACATCCAACAAAAGGCCTTTGAAACTCAAAACGCTACTCTGGAAAAAATGGTAAAAGGCTCATGAGAAATACTACGGTGATACTTGTCCCGTGGGTCATCTGAGTAGGCACTACAAAAAATGCTATCTACTGTAATAAAAAACAAGTGAATAATTTTGTCACTATAAACCTAATTCAGTGATGAATTTTGCACTTGTCACTAAATATCACATCATTTGTGACGAAAAGTGCTCTTGTCACGGATACTATGTTTTTTGTGAGAACATTTAAATTTCATATACTTTTTGTGATAAAGTAAATTCCTCATTTGTTTCCGACATTTAATAAAGGAAAAAAAAACTACCAAGATTCTTAATTACTACATCGAGATTAAATTAAATAACCATAAAATAATATTTGAATTTTTTTTGACAATGACAAAACATATATCTCTCTTATATGATATTAACATAAATCTCTCTTATATGAAATTAACATAAATCTCTCTTGTATGAAATTAACATAAATCTTTATTATATGCATTTTAAAAATATTATTGAAAATGAATAAAGAATAAAAATTAGGAAAGTAAAACATTATAGCTTCTATGAAATAGAGTTGGGAGAGAAGTAAAACTAGGAAATCAAATAAGTTAGTGAAAATGAAGAAGGGGTTGAAAATGTTTGAACCCAGGTTGCTCCAATTGTGCAACATCCTTGCTACCACTCGGCTACAGCTTACATCGTTGATATTTCATCACAGCGCCTTATATTAAATGTTAATATCGAAAAACAATGTTAAACAGATTACTTTGGTCGATACCAGAAACAACAGAGGTTAGGAATCAATCATATTCCGCGCGAATACCTTGCGCCCTTTTCCCTTCTTCATTACAACCTAACGCATCCCCTTCTTCCGAATTTCGATTGCTGACAATTTCACCCAAAGAAATAGACAATTGACGAGGTAAGTCTGATCAAGCACCATTCATCAATTTTCTTTTGTTTCTTTTGTTCAAGGGCTGGTGGGTTTTGAGTTTTATTGTTGTGTATAGATGAGTGTTTTTGTGAAGTAGTTGTGTTGTGCGCCCAATTTCATGCCTAAGTCATGCTCGTCTCTCTTCTTTGGATTCTATTGTGTTGTTGCTTAATTTGTTGATCCAGTTCTGTTTTTTATTCTTCATTAAAGGTCTATCCAATTACACAGTTGGGTTCAGTACATTACTTTCAAAAACTTCTTCTTGTTGCTATCTTGTAGGTTCTGGGTCATGGATAAGAGTTGGACTAGAGAAGCTAATAAGCTATCCGAATCATTTGAAAAAGGAGTCAAGTCATTTCTTCTCTTTGCCATGGAAAATTCAGCATCACAAGATAACTCGATTCAATGTCCATGTGGTTTCTGCAACAACACAAGACGTAAATCATTTCACCAAGTTTGGAAAGATTTACATGAATTTGGTTTCTCGTATAGTTACAGTTATGAGGACTAGATATTTCATGGAGAGGGAAATGAGAAAAAGAATTTTTATAGTGATGATGAAGTAGGAGGTGATTCGAACATAGTGCCTGAACTAAACGGTGGTTTAGATGACTAGTTGACTGACATGGCAGCAATGCACCAAGAAAAAGGTGAAACATAAAGTTTTAGGAAGCTGCGGGAGAACTCAACCTGTGAATTTTATCCAGGTTGTGGTAAATCTTTGCTAAGTGTGGTTATTGAATTGTTGCACATCAAAGTGATCAATAAGTGGAGTAATAAAAGTTTTGAGATGTTACTCATGTTATTGAAAGATATCTTACCAGAAGGTCATACACTTCCAACTTCATATTATGCAGCTAAGAAGTTTTTAGTGAGATTGGGACGGGATATAATGAAATTGATGTCTGCAAAAATGATTGTGCTTTATTCTACAAGGAGAATGAATCAATTGAAAATTGTCCCATATGCGGAGAATCGAGGTGGGAATTTGATGATGGTAAGGGCAATAGGATTCCTCATAAAATATTGAGGCATTTTCCACTGAAGCCACGATTGCAAAGATTGTTTATGTCCAGTGAAGTAGCTTTCGATATGAGGTGGCATAAAGATAAACGCGTGGAAGAGGAAGGCGTTATGAGACATCCTGCTGACTCACCTGCATGGAAGCACTTCGATAAACTATACCCTAACATAGCTCAAGATCCTCGCAATGTGAAGTTTGGATTAGCAACTGACGGCTTCACTCCCTGGTCAGATATGGAAAATTCTTATAGCATGTGGCCGGTTATACTCATACCTTACAATTTACCATCTTTTCAGTTCATGAAAGAAGAATTTCAGATCATGTCACTACTAATTCCAGGTCCAAAAAGTCCGGGAAAGGATATTGATGTCTACCTTAGGCCTTTGATAGATGAGTTAAAAGAATTTTGGCATACAGGCGTCGAGACTTATGATGCATATGCTCAAGAAAGATTCCAGTTGCATGCTTCGCTATTGTGGACTATTAGCGATTTTCCCGCGTATGGCTCAATTTCAGGATGGGTTACAATGGGTAAAATGGCTTGCCCTTGTTGCTTTGATGAAACTCGGTCCGTACAAATAAGATCCAAAACGGCATTCTTGGGGCATCGGTGTTTTCTAGGTAAGAATCATTCGTGGTGCAAAGACAAGAAGTCTTTTAATGGTAAGGTGGAGCATCGATCAGAACCGAAGGATTTATCCGGTAGGGATGTGTTTCTTTGGCAGAAAAGTTTGGCTCATTTGTTCGATGGACTAGGAAAGCACCCATCAAAGAAAAAGAGAAAAAGAACTCCTGAAGAAGCTAATTGGGTGAAAGTGAGTATTTTTTTCGAATTACCTTATTGGGAATATTTGTTGATCAGGCATAATCTCGACCCTATGCATATCGAGAAAAACATATGTGATAACATAATAGGAAACATGTTCGACATCAAAGGCAAAACAAAAGATACGGAAAAGGCACGTGAAGATTTATGTGATATGGGGATCAGATATGAGCTTCACATAAGAGTACGTGCAAGTGACAACAAGCCTGTGAAGCCAGTAGCATGTTATAAACTATCTCCCACAGAAAAGAGTGGGTTTTGTGAATTCCTTATGGTTATGCTGTAAACATTTCAAGATGTATAAAGGATAAAAAGATATGTGGTTTGAAATCACATGATTGCAATGTTTTACTTCAATGGCTCATCCTAGCAGGTGTACGTGGATTTCTGAACAAGGAAGTTGTTGATGCTTTATATGAATTGGGTAATTTTTTCAAGGAATTGTGCTCAAAGACTCTAAGAACGGAGGATATAGATAAACTAGAAAAGAATATACCTTTAATCTTGTGCAAACTAGAGAAGATATTTCCTCTAGCTTTCTTTACAGTCATGGTACACTTAGTTGTTCACTTGCCTCGACAAGCTAGAATTGCAGGACCTGTACATCCACGCTGGATGTACCCAATTGAGAGGTAAATAGAATATATTGTAGCAAAAATTATTTATTAAGTTGTGTTGTATATAGACTTATATAATTCTTTGTTTGTTTTTTGAAGGATGATGGGCTCTCTAAAACGTTTTGTCCGTAATAGAGCTCATCCAGAAGCTTCAATTGCAGAAGGCTACATTGTAAAGGAGCTTTTGACATTTATATCGATGTATCTTACCGAGATTTCGACTAGATTTAATCAACGAAGCAGGAATCACGATGGTGTCTCAGATGAAATGGATGACCTCTCAGTTTTCTCAATGAGACTACGTCCATTTGGACACGTTAAACGTAATTCACTCAGTCCAGGACTTGTATTGGGGGATGAATACTTGAAAAAGGCGCATCTCTTCATTCTAACGAATTGTGAAGAAGTAGACGAGTATCTAAAGTAAGATTATTTCAAGCTTGCATTATGTGAGTTATACATTATTTATTTGTTTTAATTTTTACTTATATGCATGTGATGTACTGCTCTTCATTTTGTAGGTTATACATGGTTAAAATTCGAGGTAATCAGTTCTCAAGATGGTTTAAAAATCATGTAAGATGGATTTAATTGTATTACATTGGTCATAATATCCGGAACTATATCAGATGCTAAGATAATAATTTTTTATCGTAGATTAATGTTTTACGTCATAATGGAGATGTTGAAGCTACAGAGGGATTGTGGGCACTTGTTAATGGACCATTTGATTTGACAAACTACTATAATGGTTGCATGGTGAATGAAGTACGTTTCCATACAAAGGTCATGAGGCGCGTCGTAGAACACAAAATAGTGGGTTGGTGGTTGAAGGTGAGCATAAAAAGGAAAAGATGGATTTTTTTGGATTTTTAAGTAGTGTCGTTGAGTTGGTGTATCTTGGTAGTCGTAAAGTAATATTGTTTCGATGCGAGTGGTTTGATACAGGGAAACGTACTGGTAGTCGAAAAACCATACATGATGATAAACACTTCATTAGCATTGACACGAGGTCCCGATGGTACGAGCAGGATCCTTTTGTGTTACCTGTCCATGTTCAGCAGGTCTTTTACGTTAATTATACTAAATTGGGTAACAATTGGCAAGTAGTACAGAGAGTGCAACATAGACATTTATGGGACCTTCCTGTGGATGTAGCAAAAGAAGATGATGTCAGGAGATCTAGTTCACAGACTCCAATGCAACAGTTCGAATCAGAGGGGGTTACTGAAGTTAGTGATGATGATGTTGTAGCTGGCCTTGTGAGGGAAGATCTTGAGCCGGATGAAATTGATATGCAAGAATTTCTTAAACTTAGGCAGGAGAGTAATTCACTAGTTGATGAGGAAGAAGAATATGATGATGATGAGAAACATGCTGAACTCAAAGAAAGAGAGAAGTTGGACCATTTCCTTATGGAGATGACATGGGTGATTTTGATGAATTGGACTGCAGTGAGAAAGAGACCATGGACTCAAATGATAGTGAAGAGGACGATTATGATAAACCAAAACGAAGAAGAAGATGCAAATGTCATTTTTAGTTATAAGAGGCAAGAAAAGTAATGTATATCGTGTCTTCCATATGTTTTATATATATCTTTATATATATATATACATATGTTCTGATCTGTTTATGTGGTTTCTAACCTTAATCAGGTGTGTCATGCAGAGTTAGCAGATTCGTCATTGGATATCGTTGCTTCTTAACCACCAGATTCTTGTCACCTTGTGATGGATTTTACTATTCTCTCCTTAATGTGTTTGTTCTCATTGAGACTTGCTGAACTACTCTGTCATTTCTATCATATAATGGTGATGAATATTATGAATATAATAGTGATGAGGAATAGGAGTTTTGATCTTCGTTTTGATATAGTTCAGTTTAGCCTTTTCCTACTATATTGAGTTTGATTAACATTGTTACATGAGTAAGAGATTGTTTTGAATATCTCTGCAACATTGACAACTTAACTTTGACCTTTCAACACTCCTTTTTCTAATTTCATGCTATATTTTGTTCTTTTATATCAGTTATCATTTTATTCATTTCTTTGCTTCAATATCTTTGTTTTTACGTATAAAACGAATCTCGACTCTCATTTCAACATCATACATAGCACAACAGAAAATGGACCTCTAGGCTCTCCATTTTTCATTTTTCTGTTATTTAATTTGTCAATTTTTTGGGTCATGTTTGAGTTGTTTTAATTGCATCCCTTTTGCCTAGTAACTCATTTCTATGTACTCAAGTACTTCTACAAGCTCCTTTCAACTAAACACATGGCTAATGGTGTAATGGACCTGTAGGCAGGCCATTTTTCTTTTGTTTATGTCAATTTTCTGCTTTTTTAGATTTAATTAAGAGTTCTTTTCACTTTCTTCTTCTGTTCTTATTATAGTTTATTCACTGAAATTGAGTTATGTTTTGTAAGATCTAAAGATTATGCCATTACAAAGATTTTAAATAACTAGAAGACAAGGACATCATTCAGAATTTTGTCCTGTTATTTGGAATTAGGCCTAATATTCTGGTTTGAACACACAATTTTCACTCTAGTTGAAATGAAATTCTGTTTTCTCTCGGACATAAATATACCTCATGGGATACACTGTTGCAAATATATACGAGTCTATTTTTATAGGAATTTTGAATTTTATAATTTGCATATCGGGTGAAGAATCTACGTCAATTTTACTAAAACTGCTCAAAACCGTCAGAACATACAATTTTCACTCTAGCTGAACTGAAAATCTGTTTTCTCTCGGACATAAATAGACCTCATGGGATACACTGTTGCGAATATATACGAGTCTATTTTTATAGGAATTTTTAATTTTATAATTTGCATATCGGGTGAAGAATCTACGTCAATTTTACTAAAACTGCTCAAAACCGTCAGAACATACAATTTTCACTCTAGCTGAACTGAAAATCTGTTTTCTCTTGGACATAACTAGACCTCATGGGCTATACTTTTTTGAAGATATACGAGTCTAGTTTTTTAGGAATTTTGAATTTTATGATTTGCATATCGGATGAAGAATCTACGTCAATTTTACTAAAACTGCTCAAAACTGCCAAAACACACAATTTTCACTCTAGTTAAACGGAAAATCTGTTTTATCTCGGACATAACTAGACATCATGGGCTATGCCGATTCGAGGATATACGAGTCTAGTTTCTTAAAAATTATGAATTTTATAATTTGCATATCGGATGAAGAATCTACGTCAATTTTACTAAAACTGCTCAAAACTGTCAAAACACACAATTTTCACTCTAGTTGAACGGAAAATCTGTTTTATCTCGGATATAACTAGACATCATGGGATATGCCGTTTCGAAGATATACGAGTCTAGCTTTTTAGGAATTTTGAATTTTATAATTTGCATATCAGATGAAGAATCTATGTCAATTTTACTATAATTGCTCAAAATTGTCAAAACACACAATTTTCACTCTAGTTGAATTGAAATTTTGTTTTCTCTCGGACATAACTAGACCTCATGGAATATACCGTTGCGAGGATATACAAGTCTAGTTTTATAGGAATTTTAAATTTTATGATTTGCATTTCATATAAAGAATCTATGCCAATTTTACTAAAACTGCTCATAACAATATCGTGGATCTAACAAAATGGTATGTAAATTCAAACGAACATTTACAAACTAACCTTAATCCGTTGGTATTGTTTAATCTTAAATGGAGATGACAGTGAGTACATTTCAATGTCTTTCACACACTATATGTGATAACAGTGAGTACATTTGAATGTCTTTCACACACTATGTTATGATTATCAGTTTTGATTGTTTTATTTGTTTGTATTAAATTATTTTATTTGTTAGAGTTAAAGAGGGCAGTTCGTGGTGTGGCCCGGGGCGAATCATTGGAGAAACTTGTTGAAAAGGTAAGTTACTGCTAATTATATTATTAATAAATAACTATTTTGGAACCTGAACTTTGTATTTTATTATCCTGTGGTGCTATCTAGCATGGGAAGTTGAAGATATTGTTTTTACCTGGAGAAGCTGTGTCCATGAATAATGATGAACAATTTAGCTCTTCAATTGGAGTCATAGTGAGGGTGCATGCTGATATTGGAAAAGAAGTTCATGGTTGGGAGGATGTTTCGGCTTTTAGCAAAGACTTTTGCTATGCTAGGCTTGGTGTAAGTAAAGTCTTCATATTTTGTTAATATTTCAAACTACATTTTGTTTTTTTTTTTTTTTAATTCAGGTTGGATTTCAGTTGCCTTTGTACATGACAAAAACATTAAATATATTTGCAGCACTTGTTTGATATTGAAGATCAAGAGACTCTACGTGTTCAACAAATCATTGAACTTAAGTTTCAAACCGCATATACAAGGTGGAGGTATGTTTTGCATAATGCATACAAATCCATAAAAGCTAAAGGCATTAGTCCGAGGAGTGTCTCTCCTAGAAACGATGTTATTCTAGAGAAGTGGCAATTGGCATGTGACTTCATTGAAGATGAAAAATACCAGGTCATTATCTTCAAATTCGGTAAAATATTTTATATTTATTATTACTTTCTGATTTTGTCTCGATAATGCATGTTTTTGGAAGTTAGAAAAATCCGTGGATGAAATTTTTGCTCTAGTGAATTTGAGAATTGTATTTCTCCATTAAGTTCCGGTGCTGGTTTTGCATTTTTTGGTAGCTCAAATAATGTATAACTCTTATTTTCATTACATTATAACTCATGCTATTGTTAGTGACTTCTGGGTTTTATAGTCTGTTATTTATCGAAAATATGGATAAATGGCATGCGAGAGGTAAAACTAATTAAATAATTTTGATACTCCATACAACTCTAACTGAACATATTATCTAGTCTTGAATATGAGTCTGAGGTAATTTGCATGTGAAATTGTGATGTAAATTGCTTTTATGATGATCTCTTAGTATTTTGCATATAAGTGGTTGATGGATATTCGGAACAAATCAATCTTTAACATATTTTTAGTCAACATTTGTGGTATTTGCAGAAAAGATCAAGTATCAACATTCAGAATCGAGGTAAAATGCTATTCGAACAAACCACTGGAAGAACACCTTTTCTTCGCAGATTCAAAAATATGGTACATTTCTAGAATTCTCAATTTCAAGACATTTGATAATATCTAGTATATTTATGCCTGTAACATTTTGAGTTTTTTTTTGAAAAAAATATCAATGTATATATTTCTTGTTTTCTTTTCGAGTCAATTCAGATGTAAGCATAACATTATGCTAGTTAGCTTGCATGCATCAGTTTCGTTATTGTCTTCTTTTCCAACTGATTCATTTTG
This sequence comes from Plantago major, assembly GCA_026545765.1. Classification (NCBI taxonomy): domain Eukaryota; kingdom Viridiplantae; phylum Streptophyta; class Magnoliopsida; order Lamiales; family Plantaginaceae; genus Plantago; species Plantago major. The sequence goes on along the minus strand of CM048840.1, from coordinate 74,049,261 downwards.
TATTTTCACTTGAAGAAAGAGAAAAGTGAGATTGAGTTCTTCAAATTAACTCGGAGCAAAAAAGGAGGTGACTTCGTGAGTCCTGCTGCAAAGTTAAAATATGTAAGCAGACTCTAATTTGTTCTATAGCAACCTAATTTTACACGTTTCATTAGTTGATGTGTTAAATAAATGCAGGAGGAGATGGTTGATATGCGAAACAAAGGTACAGAAAATGACGAAGAGCCAATTTCTGAGTCTCAAATTGTGAAGGCAACACTTGGTCACAAGTCCGGATATATCAAGGGGATGGGGCATGGATTGCAAGCATCTCGTGGAATTACATCAAATATGACTGTTGGAATTGACATCAAGGAGAAATTATCTGAGTTGGACAAAGCCAATGAAAAGATACTTTATCTAACTAATAAATGTGAGGAACAAGGAAATAGTGTGAACTTCATGAAAACTCAAATGTTGAAGTGGGAGAAGATTCTGGAAAAGCTGCCTGGTATTGCTGAATTGATTACCGGTACGTGTTAAGTTTTCTTATTATGTTTTTTTGTTTATGTATTTATTGCCTAAAAACATCCGGCATGCTTTCCTTATATTGTTTTCTTATGTAATTGATAAACAAACCAGTTTGGTGTTATGTGTACAAATAGGTTGTTGAATGTTGGATTTGTTATTTTGTACTGATGATGTGTTGGATAAGTCGAGACAAACTAATTTAACCTATAAACCAATTTAGCATTATGTGATCATCTCATATATGTATGTTGAAGTGTTGAATTTTTTTCCCCTCTTATACGGATGGTGATCTCGATGAGGCATGAGAAACTTAGAGAGATGGAGCATTGAATTTTTTGAGTGGAATGGCGTATAATTGAAGAGGAGCATGTAGTTTGTTATCATTATATTTAGAATTTTATGTGAAAGTTGGTGTTGGACAAGTTTTCGTACTTATTAACTCTTATCTTATTTTGCAAACTCAATTAGTCTATCAATACTTATCAATACTGATCTATTTGACAATTATTATCATTTCAATGCTTCTTGTTTGTATTTTTGATTATTTTTTAGTTTTGTACTATTTAATTTTATGAAAAATTGATGGTTGTAAAATTGTACTATACACTATATGTGATGCCATTTTGTCACAATGTCAGTTTTTTTGGTGATGAAAATACAATTAGTGATGAATTTTATTTGGCTAAAAACAGTTTTAGTGATGAAAGAATAATTTATTTTTGTGAAAAAAATCGTCACTACCAAACCATATCGTGATGATACTTTGTCACAATTCTGAAGTCTTATGTGAGGAAAATTGAACATATGTGGTGAACTTTGGCGCATCAAAAAATCGACTTTCGTGAAGAAAAATGGTTCACGGTGACAAAATAATTTGTCACTGTAAAGTACTTTATGTGATGAAATTTAGTCACAAATGTTCCAGTCTATCGTGATGAAATGTCGTCACAAATGTTTCAGTGTTTCGTGATGAAATGTCGTCACAAATGTTCCAGTGTTTCGTGATGAAATGTCGTCACAAATGTTCCAGTCTTCCATGATGAAATTTAGTCACAAATGTGCTACCCTATTGTGAGAAAATGGATTAATAGTGATGATTTTTTTTGTTGCCGAAAATGGCTTTTATGATGAGAATAGAGTTATTGTGGCAAAATAACTTTGTCACGGTAGATATAGCTACTGTGATGAATTAGTATTCTATCATAAAAAGTCTTTTATGAGGGGGAATAGGTGACAACGCAGTGACAAATTTATTTGTCACTAGATCTCTATTATAACAACTTTACCATTATGTGATAAAATATTTCATCACCGGAAACTGTTTTTTTTTTTTGTAGTGAGGTATGAGAGCCGACTGGAGTCCAATGGTCTGAATGATAAAATGAAAGCTCTTACCTTCTCAACCACTCTTACCCAGTGACTCCATCAAGTCTTAGGCGGACATCATCACCCTTTTCCTGAAAAGGTTTGAGAAGGCAAAAGAAGATGATGTCAGTGGAGCACTTAGCAAAAATCATCCAAGGAAGGCAGGATGGGACCACGCCCTAGGGACAATCCTCGGACCACGTCCTAGGCACCCTGTCCTAGGCGCCCTAAGGCCGGATCACCTCTTAGGGTCGGACCATGTCCTCAAAGAAGGTCCTTACCAGGTCCTAGGAGTCGCGTCCTAAGGTCGGATCACTTCCAAGGGTCGGAGCAATTCCTTCACCATCTCCTCAGAGAAGAGAAAGATCTCACCATGTCCTCGGACCAGGTTCTCACCATGGCCTCGGACCATGTTCTCACCGTGTCCTCGGACCAGCTTCTCACCGTGTCCTCGGACCAGCTTCTCACCATGGCCTCGGACCATGTTCTCACCATGTCCTCGGCCCAGCTTCTTACCATGGCCTTGGACCATGTTCTCACCATGGCCTCGGACCATGTTCTTACCATCTCCTCGGAGCAGGTTCTCACAAAGTCCTTAGAACTTACCGAAGGATCAGTGATGAGGACTCCAACTTGGAGAATTGCAACTAAACACCGACAAGGAACATAGAACACCGTGTTCATGATTAATGTTGCAAGGATGAACTATCCTAAGAAAGTATGTTACCTTCTAACGAACAAGTTCCTTCCGAAAGGTTAGAACTCAAAGAATATAAGGTTCGGACAGGAGGACATCATGCGGAGACCGAAGGTTCGAGACTAAGGACCTTGGCATCCTCCAAGTCATTTGATACGGTCTTTGGTGGGTGGAAAGGGATGACCGCCAAATCATCCACTCAACTAAGTAAGACACTCATCATCCTACCAAAGTGGCTTGGACCGCCTCCAACGCCAAAGTGGCTAGGACAATATCCTACCAAAAAGTGGCTAGGACAGTCTCCTACTGCCAAAGTGGCTAGGACAAGTCTCCTACCACATGCAAAAATGATGCCAACTCCATAAGCTTAAAAGTTAGGAGATGCTTTCACATGATTTACCATACATTCACATTCATTGCATCATTCATTCATTAATTCATTCATTCATTCATCATGCACGCACACATCATTTATCAATTCTTCAATTACTATACAAGCGTGCATGACTCGTCGAGGATATGTTTCCAATAATAAGGGGGTCCGACACCCACGAAATTACATAAGCCCGACCGTCTCGGCACAGCACGGATTCTCATCTGTTCGGAGGTGATACCTCTTCCTCACTCGGACGGATAAATCATCATAAACAACATGGATTCTCATCCGTTCGGAGGTGATACCTCTTCCTCACTCGGACGGATAAATCATCATAAACAGTACAAATTCTCATCCGTTCGGAGGTGATACCTCTTCCTCACTCGGACGGATAAATCATCATAAACAACTCGGATTTTCATCCGTTCGGAGGTGATCCCTCTTCCTCACTCGGATAGATAAATCATTGTCCAACATAGCGGACTCTTGTCCGTCCGGATAGGCTTAATTGCTTACGGGTGTGGAGCTTTGAAATCGCCCGTAGGTTCATTATAGTACTTCCGAAGGATTGATTAGTGAAATAGAAGACAAACTCGATCTGTTCAAAGACAGTTGCTTTGGTCTTAAATTTCCCGGACTCTTGTCCGTTCGGACATCCCTTGTCGGATTCAACCGAATAAATCGACTGTGTACGTCACGCGGACCCTAGTCCGTCCGAATTTCACTAATGGCTTACGGGTGTGGAGCTATGAAATCGCCCGTAGGTCCTTATTTGGATCCGAAGAGTTGATTAGTAAACACAGTATCAACCCAATATTTTTACAAGATGGCCGCTTTGATCATAAAACTAATGTATGTCACGCGGACCCTCGCCCGTCCGGTTGTCCTTAATGGCTTGCGGGTGTGGAGCTACGAAATCGTCCGTAGGTCTTATTTTGGAACTTCCGAAGAGTCGATTATTAACACATGATAAAACCCCATCTTCCTAACAGATGGATGATTTATCTTAAACACACGGACTCTCGTTTGTTCGGATGTCCCTAATCGGACAATCCTAAAAAATCGACTATTAAGTAACACGGACTCTCGTCCGTTCGGATGTCCTTACTCGGACAATCCGACAACACCGGTTGCTTTAAAGATAACAACCCATCCCTCTTATGGATGAATAAGTTATCCACTCACACGGACCCCGTCCGTTAGGAAGTCCTCTCTCGGACCTTCTCACTTGTAAAAAGCGTCTATATCCTACGCCCCTTTGCATCTATTCGGTCCAACCCACTCTCACTATAGGTCCGATCCCTCAAGATGAATAAACATACAAAGGAAAGCCTAACGTCCGAAGCTAGCCTAGGACCGGACAAACTCCGGGTCGGACGCCTCACAACAGAAGACCCTCTAATGTACGAAAGGGGTTATGTCAATCCCACTAAGTAGCTAATACAAGTTGGTCTTGGCTCGGACAAGTAGGCTCGGATCTTCTTCCGAAGCACTACTACACCATCGCTAAAAGTCTACTCAGGACGGCACAGGTCCTAGCCTAGCAACGATACATCTGTACCCGTTGCAAAGGAGATATGCATATTTAACCCACGTGGCTTGATATAAGTGTATACACCTGTCCAAATGGCAAAGTAAGGGTAGTACTTCACTCCCTTATTCCAAAGACATCATATGCAATCCCAAAGCTTCAAAATAAAAACTTGCGGGAGATACCAAAATAGACAAGAAGAAGACATTCTAAAACAAGCAAAGCACGCTACCATTTGGACAAGAGTCGTATTAAATAAGAAAGAAAGTGAAGGTGATGATAAAGAAAATAGTCTTTCTTATCATCGAATCATCTTCACAACATGTTGATCTCCTAAATTATTGTATACACTCAATTATGGAGATAAACATCAACCTCCAAACACAAAAGGAGAAGAGCAACAGGTGGGATCCATAGCTTCGGATCCAAATAAAGAGCAAGTTCGGATAGAAAGTAGCCTCGGACGGAGAATTGAGCCAAAGTCATGTAAAAAAACTTCCTTGCCACAAGATTCGAACTACTGTAGCACGAAAGAGGGAGACTCGGACTAGTCAGCTCGTATTCGGATTAGAGGTGTGCTGTGTGATGGGCACTTCGGACCGAGCAGGAAGCACAAATTCGGACTTGTGAGCTTCCGACAAGACCAACAAGTTCAACCACAAAAACGTCAAGATCCAGCTTGAAAAAAAATAAAATTATTTTACAAGTTACAGTAGCAATTCAAAAAGTTACTGTGGCTACGGAGACTTACTGTAGCAATCCGAAAAAGCAGATCCGGAGTACAAGACTCGGACATCACAAAAGCCAAAACAGAGACGAACAAGAACGGAACCAGTACTGGTGCAACAAATCCGGATCTGTGACGCTTCGGACCAGCATAACAATGGTAGATCCGGAGCGGCAAAGCTCGGAACAAAGCTGGTCTGCAATAGCTTCGGACGACATGATCGGAACAGAAAGCTTCGGAGCAACGAAGCAGAACAGCAAAAAGATTAGAACAACGGGCTCGGACTATAACAGAGCCCAAAGTCACTAACATATCCAAGATTTAAACAGATGCAAACAGGAGCAAAGCATTGCTTCGGTACTATGGCAGATCCAAATCGGTGGCACAATTTCGTAAAAATAAGATTGTCGCTTCGAACAGCAACAGATGCAAGAACAGAGATTCGGACTAAGGGAGAAGCATCAATCCAGACTAAATACAATAGTGGCCTTCATCGATTCTGCAAACATAAACAAGGCTCGCAGACTAAATAGTAAACTCGGACAACAAACTCGCTTTGGACTATAACTGCGGAAGCTTCGGACCGATGGAGCAGATCTTTGCACGGATCCGAAGTACACGCGCATGAAGATCCCAACTCTGGTCACCGGAAAACACCATGTCCAACAACTTTATGGATCCGAAAAGCCTATTTCCTTCTCCGCCTCTCACCTCCTGCTCCACCTCGAGTCTCAGCTCCCACCTCCCTCTATGTCGAACCAGTCATTCCATGAAGTAAATGCGACAATTTTCCTTCAAAATTATAAATTATTGGTTGATCGGAGAAGAAAGAGGTGAATCAGAATAGAGCTTGCTTCTGATTTAGCTGAGCAACACGACCAAGAACTCCTAAGCTCCGAGCGCTCCGAATGGAAGAGCTTGAACAAAACACAGAGCTTCGGACCCACTTCCGAATTTACAAATTCAGACTGAACAACAGTAGCCTTGGATGGCTTGAGAAGAATGCAAACAGATCTGAAACAAAGATAATGGAAGCAAGCTTCGGACTCAAAACTCGGACATAGAAAAAGCGAGATCCGAACTGAAATTTGAAATAAAGGAAGGAGATTCGGACATACCAAGCGTCTCGGAACCAAGATTCAGAACTGTAGATTCGGACTAGAGGTGACGGAGTGTAGTGGAAAAGCGTTTCAGACTAGAACAAGAAAGTGTGGCGGATTTAAAGCACAGACTGAACAAATCCGGAACAGTAAAGTGCTTCGGACTGAATAGTAACTCCGGAACTGTTGCTCCGGAAATGTGCTGCAGAATGGAGATGATCTTCGGACGCCCACACACGCGCCTCGGACCAGTCGCGCTCCATGCAGCGGAATGGAAGCACAAGCGAGCTCCGAACTGGAGCTACTGTTGCTTCAGACCGGAACACATACTAGCTTTCAACTTGAGCTTCGGACTGTGAAGAAAAAGCAGCAAAGCGGACTAAACTAACTACTACAGAACTAACTTCTTCGGACCAAGAAAGAAGAAGGAAAGTGTAGAAAGAAGAGTAGCTTAAGATGAAGAAGATCAATGGCGCTGTGAAAGTAAGAAGAGACGAGAATGGTGTGAACTGCATGGTGGATTGGTTGACTTTCAAAGATAGTGGATTAGGATTTAATTCCAAGTCCAACCAAGACCAGATACATATGCCATCTTCAACAATCTACTTGAGAAAATTCTTCTCTCTACGGAGTGTGAAAAATGGAAGAAGTTATATATTTTTTCGAAGTTCGGATCCGACATCCAAGCGACAAAATCTACCCTGATCCTAAGCCTCCACGTTTAACCCTATCTCGCTTATAAATACCTCTTTTCCTACAGTCCGAGACGGGACTATAGGAAAATTTTAAAAGCTCACAAGATCGATCGCACGAAGCTCCCCGGACACTATAATTCCTCAACTATCTTCTACTAAGATACTTGGAAACTAGGGGGACATATATTGATATAGAAATATGTCCAAGGCATCAAAGGCATTCTAAGCTCCCCGGGCCCTATAGTTCCACAACTATCTTCACTAAGATACTTGTAAACTAGGGGGACATATGTTGATACAGAAATATATCCAATCCGTCATAAACGCCTTTGGAGCGTATCCTAAGGCGTATCAAACTGTCTAAGGTCAAAAGGCTCAATGTCCGACCCAGAGACATTGCTCCGGATGTATGACTCGGACCTCATAAGGAACCAAGTGAACTGGCACCAAGAGAGAAGGCAGGGTCCGAGGCTGGCAAGGTCCGAACCACAGTACTGTAGGACGTTGTTTAAGTTATCTTCAAGTGAGTACCACTCGGACCATTGCTCCGGACCTACCCTTTCGGATGAAAGTCCGAAGCGAACATCAGAAGTCTTTAATCTCTCTAGGAAAGACTAAAATACCTTCGAAAGCCCAAAAGGGAAAATGGATTAAGTCTCCTTAATGGGCCATGGGCCTAATAGAGCATTGTTGGCGCAATCTGAGCCTTACACTTGGCGCGATCTTGTGAGTCCCTTTCTCAAGGGAAACCTATAAATATGGACATATCCTCACAACACGAGGTAAGCCTTCTTCCTGGACTCTTACCTTTCCGACTATTATACAGAGTAGATCTTCAGTCTCTCTTGAGTAAAGTCTCGGACCGGTTTGACACTTAGAAAACCGGATCTACGGTCCTAACCCCCCCTCCAAAGTTACTTGTGCAGGTTCTTACCCCTTAGAGATTTGGACCTTGGAGTGTTTTGGACCCTAGCTTTGGACCTTGATTTGAGACGATTTGCATTGGTTTGAACTTGGACGACTTAGGAAGAACTTACTTAGAGTTTGGGGGACTTCACCCTCAACACTATCTATCTATATGTATTTAAAAAACAAGTTTTTATTCTCAATTTTAGTTATAGGACTTTGGCCTCAAAGCAATGTAAGAATTTCTTCAATTTTTCAATTTTTTTGGGTTAAAAAATTACAAAACAATTATAATGAAGGAAAGTTTATTCTTGCAGACCATTTAACTCATTTTAGTTCTATCAATGATAATATATTTGTAACTATTTATAGATGTAATCAATCACAATCTACAAAATCCACCAAATTCGGTACTTATCGAGCCTATTAATAGTTAAATTACATAATACCTACAAGATGGATATGGAAAAGATTTGGTGAATATGAAGATTTCCAGCCTCCTATATATATTCAAAACAATTACAAGTAAGGAAATACTTTGACTAATTCAACTCCTGCCTATTTTCGGCAGTCCATATTTATTGTATCAATTATGAGTTGGCTATATTTGGCATTGTTTTATTACAATATGTTAAACGGTGCTAAATCGTGTATTAAATCTCAATTTCAATTATGAAATCCTCTAATTTCAACAATATCAAAGGTCTAAATCAATTAGTGTTCTATTCTTAGGTAAATTCGATTTATACACATACAAACAGTAAAAAAAAAAAAAACGACCAATAACAATACTCCACTAAAATGGAGAGATATATTTACAGCATAATCGGTCTTATTTAACCCTAAATTTCCAAATACATGAACAACGGCATCTTTATAAAGCCTTCACCAGACAACTTGCATTGGACATTTTCTGTAAAGACGGGGAATTCTAGAAAAGAGTGATGAAAAATTTCAAACGTCCTAAAGGTTTCGTTGATCCAGTGAGAAGACGGCTAAAGTTACTCCGACTTCTGGACTACTTTGAGATGCCAATGGCAATCAAAATTCGCCTCCTATATATTTTTCTAGTTGTTCATGGATTCAACATATTTGAGCTATTTGTTTTTTGGTTAGTTCATTCACTCAAATTGTATGTTTATATTATTATGCTAGCTGCCCTAACATTATTAATCATGTTGCATGAGCAAGAGGTGGTTTCACAAGCTATTTCATAATCTTACCCATATATTTAATTGTAAGTCCATTTATTCACCTCCGTCAAAATCGATCGATTCAGCTCGATTCTATTCCTACTTGCCCTGCTACGATCATCTTTCTGGATCGGCTTTCTAAAGAAAGTTGACAGGGCCAAGCAAGCTCTCTCACCCGAAAATCCACTGCTGGTAATTAATCTATTTAGATATTTGAGATTTGATGTACTTATGAAACTATTCATTGAGTGTTTGATAATCACTTTGGCGGATTTGATAGTCCGTTACGTTGTATTCCGGATGAACATTTCGACGGAATTAAATCAAGATATTTGTTGTTCTTAAGTCGTGTAAAAACAATTTCAGGTACATATCATGTGAAGTTATGTGGTACATTGCAATTACTTTGTGTTGCTTTAGGAATCAATCCTTTATGGTTGTCACAAGGTTGTCTTATTATTCTCTTTACATAGTTTATGGAACATGTGCTATTCTTTAGGTAAATAGATTTTAAAACTCATGGTATTTTTTTTAATGAAAAATATAATGGTTATCAACTTAATTGGTGCCTCGGTCTTTTGATAAATGAGAGTGAACTGCTTTCGTTGTGTGAGGGCTCTTAATCCGTATCCGTTTAAGGTGTTGGTTAAGGTAGTTTGTCAGGTGAGTAGTCTTAATAACTTTCTCAGTTATGTAGGAATACTCTATAGAACAAGAATCACTTAACACACTTCACAATGTGTGGTGGTATGTTCTTTACTGACCCAAGTCTATGTTAAATGTTCTAGAGAATGAATCTCAGATACTTGATCTTTTGATTCAATTCCTTCACAGATAGTAATGCTTGTTAAGGATCAGAACACATAGAACTTTCGTGCTACTTAGAATTCAAGAACTTAGTCGCAACTGTAAGCTAGGGAATAAGTAGGTTAAAGGCTTGTATGCTTGAATGAATAAGTTCGTTCTGTGTGTTCAGTGTAAGTTCAATGTGTCTCTTTCAAGCATTCTAAGTGTTGATATTTATAGTTAAATTTGAAGCCGTTTGAATAGTATCCGTTAGGCTCAATTCACATTCAAACTATTGATATCTGTAAATAGTACTGCAGCAGACGTTGTCTCTTTGTAGAGATTTTCTCTTTTGTTCAGATGTCTCTGTCTGCGCATTTATTGCATTGTACTATTTTTGTCCTGTAGTGCCAACGGAACTATGCACGCTTTCTGAAGCATCGCATGTCCCTTTCCAGAGACCTTCATATCTCCAGATACCTGTTGAAACATTGTTTCCCAGAAACATAGTTTTATACAGGGTATCTGAGTGTAGATATCTGTGGGCACTTTTCCTCGTTCAGAAACCTTGTGTTCTCAGATATCCTTTGCAAAATTTGTTTATTGAAAAACACTTGTTTATTCAAGATATCTGGACATAGGTATATGATGACCTCCGTCTTCAGAAATCTTGTGCAGTCTTCAAAACTTCAAAATTTGTTGAACTCTCCTGCTGGATGCCTTCTTATTGGTCTTCTTCAAAGGTATAAAAATTACATTCAGAGACCTAACATCCTATACAAGATTTGCTAGACTAACATACTTAGTGATTTTCCTCTTTTACAGTGTTCAAGTGAACCAAGAGTACTAACCACCTTTCTGAGCTAAGATAAGTCATTAGGTTGCTGATCAAAATCTAAACAGATATTCCTAACAAATTTCCCCCTTTTTGACCAGTCAACGATGACTATCTTTAAAACCTATTACAACTTGGAAGAGGGAACAATCTAACACTTAATCATTTCTTATGATCTTTTCAATTCATTTTAATTAAGTGCAGAAAGTAAACATCAACCAAATCACAAGGTGTGATCTTTGCTGACAAGTTATCTTTTTATAGAATGATATCTGAGAGTAGGTTCATCAGATATGTTACAAGTAAAGTTTACAGATAACTTTTACAATGATAAAACAATAAAGCACAATCAGCAAGATACAAAAATACATACTTAACTAGGACAACGGGAGTAACCAGGCTCCAAGTAAACATCCTAATTAACCTGTCTTCAAGTCTTCAAATCTTCAACAGCTCCAAGGATCAATTTGCATACTCCCTATCTCCAAATCTTTTGATATCATCTGAGTAGTCAAAGAGCAAGGTTCTGACCAACATCTCAGTGTCTCTGGCATAACCACATACTTCTTTGTATGATTTGGTGGGATTCTTCTTGGCAAAGTGTTTGACCCATAAATACTTTCCCCATTTCTAGGCATGCTCAATTCTGATATATGATAGCTTGTAGTAATCATATATGATCCTCAGATATCTGATGTCACCCTTGTATTGATCTTTAGTCATGTAGAATGACTCAAAGGGTTCCACAACAAGTCTTGGCCTTGTGCCTGTTCCAGTGAGGTTTGGGACTTTATGCACATCATCAGGTTTTCCATAAGGACATTCATCATTAAGGTCCTTCCTCATGGCTTCAACTCTCTTGACAACTTCAAAATCCAACCAAGCTTTGACATGATTGGTGTTGATCAAGATTGGCTTATCTTTTCTCCATGCCATAAGTTGTTGATGGATGGATACTGGAAATCCTTTTTCATTTACAAGCAAGTGCTTGAGTTCCAGTATCCAGTGTCCATTCCTCTGATGAATACACCTGTAGGAGGAGGAGTTGTCGTCAGTCTTCACATACTCAATTCTGGCTTCTTCTGGCCTGAGTGGAAGTTGATAGTTTCTTCTTTCAGCTCTCAATCTATTCCTCCTTTGCCTTGAGTTTTCACTTGGATTTCTTGAAGAACCACCCTGGATTGACTTGGTATTTCCAGAGGGTGTTTTAGCTGCTATTCGCTTTGCAGCTAAGGGCTCAGTTAGGCCATCAACCCTTTTTCTTTTTCTGTGAAGAGGAGCTAAATCTTCATCCTCATCTTCATCTTCCAGTTTTCTCTTGTTAGGTGATTTGCAGCCTTCTTCATTGCCCTGGGATTTGATTTGTCCTTCTCCTTCTTCTTCTGCTTCTTCTCCTTCTGCTTCCTTCTCCTCCTCCTCCTCCTCCTCCTCCTCCTCCTCCTTCTTCTTCAGAAGACTCATCAACCCCTATCACTTGTCTTCTCCTTGGAGCCTTGGTACCCCTTGGAGGTTTCTGTGTCCTGACCCTTGTTGTCATTCCTTTTTCAGGAAGTTGCTGAGTAGTGGCCACTATCTGTAGAGTAGTCTGACTGGAGGAGGGCTCATTTATTTTGAGAGGTGGTTGTTCAGTTTTTCTTTTGTTTCCTCTTCCTCTTCCTCTCTGAGCACCTTGAAATCCTTCCCCCTTAGTCATTGTTGACTGACTAAGAATCACAAAAGATTCTGAAAGGGAGTCAAAGTTGCCTTGAAGATAGTTGTAAGCAGCAACCAACTTTTCCAGATTAGCCTTGAGCTCCTGATTTTGTTTGATAAGACCTGTTTCCTTATCAGTGAGCTCTGCCAGTGGGGCTTGAATAGCATTTGCTTTTCCAGCAGCATAGCTAGCCTCTTCAAAGGCTTTTGCAGCCAAGTTTTGGTCATCATCCCTAACCATGCCTAGGTCTTTCTGAGCAACGACCAGACTGGTTGTTCTCTGAGTGATGAGCTCAGTGAATGTCTTCATTTCTGCAGGGACTGATGCAATGGCGGCTTTATCTTGAGAAGACAACTCCTTTTTCAATCTAGCCAATACTTGATATCTGTTCAAGTATTCATTGGAGTTGACATTTGGCAGCTTGCTGAAGATTTCAGGAGCAATCAGCTTCCTTTTCAAATGAGACACCACCAAGTGCTCATTGCGGTGTTCTGCCAATTTCTTCTCTTCTTCATCATCTGAGTCATCAGCCCAGTGATCTTCATCCTCTTGCACTTCTTCATCAAGGTTTCTGAAGGCGGCAACCATCTCAGATATGTGTTTCTTGCCTTTGGAGGATGGTTTCTTTGGTGAATAAGCAACCTTAGCATCATGCTTTTCTTCAGATACTTGTTCAGCATCTAGCTCCTTAGCAATATAATCAACAGCGTCCCGGAGCCCTTTAATCTAGCTCCTTTGCCCGTTTGTTCTTTAAGTTTATCTAGCTTGACTCTGGATTCAGCTATCAATTCTTTCAGTTGAAGATGTAGCTGTTGTTCTTCCTCCAACAGTTGTTTGAGTTGAGCAACTCTGGCTTGTGCATCCAATATTTTATAAGTGTTGTCCTCAGAGTGCTCAACTACTTGTTCAGTAGAGTCTTTTTGTTGGGGAGATGGATGGGTAGATTTCTGAGGAGATGGAGGAGGGGATTTTTGTGATGTCCTCTCAGTGTGCTTTTCAGCAACTGAGGTATGATTACCTTGTGCAATCCCTCTTGTCCCTGGTGCAGGGGCATCATCATCATCCTTCTTATCATCCTCATCCTTGTGATGGTCGGAAGGAGGTTCATCATAGTCATTCTCATCAGTCTCCTTCTCTTCTTCATCTTTAGAGACCAGATTGATCACTTCTAGAATAGTGACCATTTGCCCATTAACTTCCTCTTGCTCAGAGGGTATGAACTGTAGGGTCTAGGGCAAGATAGGCTTGAATGCCATCTGCATTCTGGTCTGACCATCTGCTTGGTTAAAAGCTTGAATAAGCTTTCTGGCCACTTCCTTGACAAAGTCCTTATGCATCAATGTTCCAAAGGAATATTGTTCAGTGGGGAACATGGCATGGACATAGTTTTACAAGTCAAGGGCTCGTGCTCTCCTTATGTGGTGATCAGTCACCTTTATGATCTCAGATAGATCGGAGCATCAAAGCTTTTGCCATCTCTTGAAGCATTTTAGGTGCTTTGGCAAAGTGTGTTCCTTGAAGAAAGGAAGCAGGTCCTCTTTCTTATCAACAGGGAACTTAGTGGCACTTGTTTGAGCCTTAAAGAAAGAGTTCTGAATTAGTTTCAAAACTTTGGTAGATATCTGGGCTTTAGAGTAGAAAGGTATCTGAGTTACCTGTGTGACAGGCTCAGATGACTTGACTACTGAGGTTCCAGGTGCCTCAGATATCTGGATATGAGGAGGAGACTGGGAAGTCTGATCCTCAGTGATCTTTCTTTCTACTTGAACCTGAGATTAAAAACATAACACTTAGAAAATTTGAGCAAGAAAACTACATTAGACAATTTCAGATATCTGAGAGGTCAATTACCTCCACAGTAGGAGGCTCAGATACTTGTCTTTCAGAGACTTGTGCAGTCTCTGGAAGTTTTTCTTGTGATAAAGGCTTTGATGCCTCATAAATTTCCATTGGTTGCGGGGATTGAGTGGGCAATTTCCCAGCAACTTCTACTTCTTTTTGAACCTATAAGTAGAAAGTGTTAGTTTGAGAAAAATGATCAGAGATTTGTCTTTTGAAGATTATAAGTATCTGAATGAAATACCTTCTCTGCAGAAGGTTCAGATACTTGTTTCTTAGAGACCTTGGAAGTCTCTGGATTCTTCTCTGAAGAGATAGACTTTTCAGTCTCTCCATTTTTCTTCTCAGTTGGAGCCTATTAGAAACAAACACTTAAGAGTATTAGTCAAGTGTATAAAGCACATACATGAGATGTTATATCTTAAGGAACTATCTTCTACCTGTGAAACAGACTCCTGTCCCTTAAGTGGTGAGGCTATGGAAGCCTCCTTCTCATATTCTGAGGCAAGCTTTGCAGCTTCCTCTAGATGTTGTGTTTCTAATTCAGCCTATAACAAAGAAATTTTGTTAAATAACAAGATTAATAAACACAAGATATCACAAGTAATGAGTTAAACCATTCAGCTACCTGACCAGTGTCAGGCTGATTGGTCTCTGGAACTTGTGACCCTTCTATGCTTTGGTCTTGTTGTTCCATTTCAACTTCTTTGTTTGAAGTTTCAGGTACTTCAGACCTTTCCTGAGTGTGCAACTCAGTTGCCTCCCCTGGTTGATCATTCTGAGCAAATGCCTTAGTTTGATCCCTCACATTGAGTTGGAGAACCTGCTCTTTTACAGGATTTTCTTCAGCAAAGAAAGATGTTGGTATCTCATGCTGTAACTGAAGTATCATCTCAACAGCATCCACTATTGGCTGTTGTGGTTAGTGTGACGGGCGGTGTGTACAAGGCCCGAGAACGAATTCACCGCCGTATGGCTGACTGGCGATTACTAGCGATTCCGGCTTCATGCAGGCGAGTTGCAATCCAAATCGAGGATGTTTTTTGGGGTTAGCTTACCCTTGCGGGATCGCGACCCTTTGTCCCGACCATTGTAGCACGTGTGTCGCCCAGGGCAGAGACAGACTTTTAAGTGTTGAGGCAATGGCAGTATCCTCCAACACTAAGTTGCCACTCATCAGAGCATCTTCAATATGCTTAAGTGTTACTTGCTCTGATGGTGTGTTTTGTCCAGTGACCTTGGACACAGTTGCTTCTTCAGCAACCTTTGAACTAGTTGCCTTCTCAGCAACCTCTGCACTTGTTGCTCTTTCAGCAACCTTGGAGATTATGGCTTCCCCCTCATCTTCAAATTTCTCATCGAAATCGAATCGAGTTATCAACAATCCTCACGCTTCTGCAGAGAGTGTTTGAAGTTTCTCACTGCTTTTATCAGCATTGATAAGTTCATCAGCAAGGCACTCTGCAGCATTGATGAGTTCATCAGCTGTGGTCTTAGCAGCATTGATGAGTTCATCTTCATTGATGAGTTCATCAGCAGTGGCGGCAAATTCTTTGAACAGATTCTTTGAACCTATCTGAAAGTTCTTCATTCAAGAGTACTTTCTTGTTTCCTTCGTAGAAGACTACATGAACAGATTCTTTAATCGTTTGCGTTCTTTTGTTGTAGATTCTGTAGGCTTTGCTATTCAGAGAATAACCAAGAAATACTCCTTCATCTGCTTTTGGTTGAAATGTTCTCAAGTATTCTTTTCCATTGTTCAGAACAAAACATCTGCAGCCAAACACCCTTAGATGTTTGATTCTAGGGGGTCTACCAATCAAAAGCTCATAAGGAGTTTTATCATGGTGTTTGTTAATCAAACATCTATTTTGAGTGCAAGTCGTATTTGTGTTATGACTTCAACCCAATAGATTTCACTTATTTCGATGTCGTAAGCATTGTTCTTGCTGCTTCTTTTAGAGTCCTATTCTTCCTTTCAGCAACACCATTTTGTTGTGGTGTCCTTACTGAAGATAGTTGATGTTGTATACCTTTGCAGGTACAAAACTCTTTTATGTACTGGTTCACAAACTCAGTACCATGGTCTGTTCTGATTACAGATACTTTGTCATTTTTCATGACTTCAAGCTTATTCAGCAAGTTGGGTATCTCAACCCTTGCATCAGATTTTTGTTTGAGAAATACAACCCAAGTGAATCTTGAGTAATCATCAACAACAACCAGACCATACTTCTTTCCTGCATAGCTAGTTACAGAGGATTCAAAAAGATCCATATGTAACATTTGCAGTGGCCTTTCACTGGAGTGTCTAGTTTTAGACTTGAAAGATGTTTTGGATTGTTTTCCCATTTGGCAAGCTGAGCATATACCATGTTTTCTATATACCATTTTGGGTAAACCAACCATGAATTCTTTCTTGGCTAGCTAGCTTGTTCAGAGTTTTGAAGTTCAAGTGACTCATTCTTTTATGCCATAGCCAGTTTTCTTCAGTGTGGCCAGATTGACTCACCATGAGACATTCTTCAGTTGTGGCAGATGCCCAGTCAGCAACATAAAGATTTCCTTTTCGCCTAGCAACCAAGACTGTCTGCTTTGACTCATTGTTAATTACTTTGCATAGTTTTGACTTGATCTTTACAGTGTACCCTTTGTCTACCAATTGACTCATGCTTAGGAGATTATATTTCAATCCCTTTACATGTAGTACTTCAGAGATTGTAAGAGCTCCAAATTTCAGATTGCCAAAACCTATGGTTGGATTTTCATCTCCTCCAGCAAATCTAATAATTGGTCCTTTATCGCATTTTCTGTAGTTAATCAAATTTGCTTTGTCTCCTATCATGTGCTTCCCACATCCACTATCAAAATGCCACTTCGGGTTCTTCCTTAGAGTGTTCAGCGCAAGACAGGAAACATGGAGTTAGGTTCTCATTTCAACAATGGAACCTTCTGGACTAAAGAATCTCCCTGTAGAAATCCATTTCTGAATGAACTTCCTTGGGGTATTCTTTTGTCTTGTTGGAACATAAGGAGGAATTTTAGGTAAATGATTAGTGTCATTATCATTTAAAGTTATTTTCCTTCTTGGTGTGTTCCTTGGTGCTCTTCGTGGTGCTTTCAGATACCTGTCAGATTGTTGAGTCTGCTTTTCAGCAAACTTAGCTTTCCTTGCCAGATTTCTTCTAGCCCTGGCATTCAGAGTGGTCGTAATCTGTTCTTTCTTCCACTTCTGATGATTGCTATGCGCAATCTTGGCTTTCATCCATCGTTCTTGCTCTTGTTTATACTCACGAGCGAGTTGTTTCTCGATGGCTTTATAGCCAATGCCATTTTGAGCACCTGGTGCTGTCTGAGTACTCTTCTCAGCAGCTTTGCTAGTCTCTGGAACGTCTTTCTTTCCAGAAAACGTGATGTTGAAAAATTTGCCTGCTCCTGCAATTTTTCCTTTTTGAGAGACATAGCACTGTGGATGATTACACTTTTCAGTGTTATGTTTCTTTACAGAAACATTCCCAATAGTTTTCTTTTGGACTTGTTTTTTCCACAAAGGTTTGGTCGCGACTGCCTTTCCTTTGTCAACAACCTTAGCTTTCTGACCAATGCTGTAGGTTAATTGAGAACCATCTTGTTGAGCACTAACAATCATTATTCTTTCGTCACTCATATTCAGAGTAGTAGAACTATTTGTTTGTGTGTTCAGCCCAAGTCCTCCCTTTTCTAAAGGATCTCTTAAATAAGAGTGTACTTTAGTAAGAGTGTCACTAGGTTTGGCATAGGATTGAAAAGATAGTTCTTTCTTTTTGAGTTCCTCATTTTCATAAAGAAGGTTTTTATTTTCCTTTTGGAGTATATCCATTGCCTTTCTGTGTGACTTCTCCATCTCAGATATCTGTGCTTTGAGAAATGCATTTTCAGCATCCTTTTTCTAAGATATCTTGAGTAGTTGTGAATTTTCCTTCTCAAGAGAATTCTTTTCTTTTTCAAAAATGTCGGCTCTAGCTCGGACCATTTGAAATTCTCTTTTGTAGAGATCAAGTTCTCTTCTGAGATATTCTAAATCTCTGATTTCTTCCTCATCACTCTCAGAATTTATGAATTGAGAAATGTTGGTTACCTCGTCAGCCATTAGGCAAGGCTCAATGTTAGAGCAATCTGGATAGATCTCCTCAACAACCCCACATAATTCCCTTTTCTTTTGACCAAAGTCAACCAATTCATGAGTGATGCCACATAATTCTGGAGAAGGTAGTTTGGATTCATCTGAGTCTTCTTCCTCAGATTCTGACTCAATATCAAGAGCATCCAGTTGGATTTGAATCTTTTCCTTTCTTCAGTGAGCATAGCTCTCTGTCCTCTCTTGAAGTTTCTTCTATCGTTCTTGTCAACTGTCTTTAGCTTATTGAAAACAAGGCAATCTCTTTTAAAATGACTAGGTTTTTGACAGTAGAAACAGATATCGTTTCCAATTTCTTCTTCCTCAGTACTAGATGCTTGCTGAGCCGGCTTGTTCAGCGAGCTTGACAGCTGCATATTTTTGTACTTGTGATAGTTTGAGCCTAGATGCTTTTTCAGCTTCTCTTTGGCTTTTCTTCTCTCAATCTCCTGACTGGCATATTTTCTCATTTGCTTTACATCAAGAGCATCTTCCTCAGTCATTTCCTTGGTATCCTTCTTTTCAGAAGTACCTTGTGTTACTAAAGCAACATTGTGAACTTTCTCAGCAATTATTTGTTCTCTCTGAGTAGTTTCATAGTTGACAGTAGCTAAGTGGGAAAAGAGTTCTACTGGAGTGATATTTGGCATTCCTTGGTTGAAATAAAAATACTGAGTATGTTCCCAATTTTGATTCAAGCTTCTCACAATAGTCTTAACCTTTTCAGAGTTAGAGTATCTCTCACTTTCACCAAGTACAGCCATTTCACTCATCAGTGTTGTAAATCGGAAATTTAGTTCTTCAAGAGTCTCTGTGGGACCTTGTTTAATGTTTTGGAATTTAAGCTTCAAAACTTCGAACTTATTTTCCTTTGTTTTTTCAGTGCCGGCATAGATTTCTTGAATCAGTTGCCAGGCCACTTTCGCCATTTTTGCACCCCACAGTTTACACTGTATGTGCTCTGGAATGGAACGTATGATGATATTGCGAGCCTGGCCATCTAGTCGATTTCTCTTGGCATCTTCCGTTGTCCAAAGCTCTCTGGGCTTTGGCTCATAAACAACTTGACCAGTAGGTCTTCCACTGGTTGACGCACCTGTTTGTGAGGAACCACCACTTGGTTCTTCATCAGTGGGAACTCTGTCTCTACCATTAGAAACCTCCATGGCCTGCTTGAGTTGTTGAATGATTATGGGGCCATTCTTTATTACTTCGATCATTTCGTCACTGATGGCTTCTAGGTGGAGCATCATGTTGTTCTTCCATTTCTCATAGTTCTCTGGCTTGAGAATTGGAGCGTCACTTAAAGACATCCTGCAACAAACACACTAAACAGACAAATCAAGTGTAGGAGAAAAGCAGTTAGTGGGCACTTATCTGGGATTTAGGTTCAGTGCAGAAGGCTTGGGAACCTCCCGCTCTGATACCACTTGTTGGTCCAGATAACGGCAAAGGAAAAGACTAGAGGGGGGTGAATACTTTTTAGACTTTTGTCGATAAACACAATTTCTCAGATATCTGTGAAGATATCTGATACTTAATTTCAGAGAGCGGAAGACTTTTACGTGATAAGTGCACGTTTCAAGAAGATATAAGTGTGTAAATACTCAGCAAGGTAAATAAAGCAAGTAATAAGTTGCAGAAAGTAAATAACACAGATCTTTATAGTGGTATCTGAGGGTGGCGTAATCCCTCAACTAATCCACTCGCCCTTTCTCAGGACTTGAAATTCACTAAGATAGATATTGAGTTCTCCTTACAATAAACCTATCCCTTGATTTCCTTTTACACTAGGTTCCCAACCAAGTGTTCCCCCTGAGTTATTCCCCGGCTTTCTCAGTCAAGTACTTCCTGTACTCATAAACCTTTGAGTTATTCCTTAGTTTCCAAAACTAAGTACTTCCTATGCTCAGTAACCTTGGAGTTATTCCTTAGTTTTCCAAACTAAGTACTTCATGTACTTCATGCCATTTAAGGTGTTGGTTAAGGTAGTTTGTCAGGTGAGTAGTCTTAATAACTTTCTCAGTTATGTAGGAATACTCTACAGAACAAGAATCACTTAACACACTTCACATTGTATGGTGATATGTTCTTTACTGACCAAGGTCTATGTTAAATGTTCTAGAGAATGAATCTCAGATACTTGATCTTTTAATTCTACTCCTTCACAGATAGCAATGCTTGTATGCTTGAATGAATAAGTTCGTTCTGGGTGTTTAGTGTAAGTTCAAGGTGTGTCTTTCAAGCATTCTAAGTGTTGGTATTTATAGTTGAATTTGAAGCCGTTTGAATAGTATCCGTTAGGCTCAATTCACATTCAAACTATTGATATCTGTAAATAGTACTGCAGAAGACGTTGTTTCTTTTCAGAGATTTCCTCTATTGTTCAGATGTCTCTGTCTGCGCATTTATTGCATTGTACTATTTTTGTCCTGTAGTGCCAATGGAACTATGCACGCTTTCTGAAGCATCGCATGTCCCTTTCCAGAGACCTTCATATCTCCAGATACCTGTTGAAACATTGTTTCCCAGAAACATAGTTTTATCCAGGGTATTTGAGTGTAGATATCTGTGGGCACTTTTCCTCATTCAGAAACGTTGTGTTCTCAGATATCCTTTGCAAAATTTGTTTATTGAAAAACACTTGTTTATTCAAGATATCTGGACATAGGTATCTGATGACCTTCGTCTTCAGCAATTTTGTGCAGTCTTCAAAACTTCAAAATTTGTTGAACTCTCCTGCTGGATGCCTTCTTCTTGGTCTTTTTCAAAGATATAAAAATTACATTCAAAGACCTAACATCCTATACAAGATTTGCTAGACTAACATACTTAGTGATTTTCCTCTTTTACAGTGTTCAAGTGAACCAAGAGTACTAACCACCTTTCTGAGCTAAGATATTCCTAACAGTATATAATAGTGAGAATTTGTTTTTATCCAGTGAAGTATAACTCTTTAGAAAAGTTAGAGTTACAATGCAAACTTTTCTTCTTTAATATAGCGAATGGAAATTGCGAATTCTCATTATATATGTGTGAATCTGCTTACCCGAATTACACTTTGAATGAAGAACTCATACTTTCTGGCACCTTTCGAACTACTACTTGCAAAACTGGAAGATGAAAAGGCCGCACATAAAACACTATTGTAGCTGCATATGAAATCAAGAGCTGTCTTGCTGAATTTACCCGAGTTTCTTCTTCTTTTGTAATATCAATGATTTTGTCATGTCTGGCTTAGTAAATACAATGCTATATGTTCATTCAAACAATGAGATAATGACATATTGGCTTGAGAAATTGAATCTTGACACATATTGTGTGAATGAGCTCACTAACTCGCTCTTTTTTTATGCTTACAGTTCCTACAAGGTTATACATTTTGCTTAGTCATTATCTAAAAGAAAAAAAAATTGGAGAAACAATTTGATTTTGACATCTTAATTAAGGATTATTTATACCCCCTCCAGATCCTAAAGAACAGTAGTACACATTGAATTTTTAATCCGTTTTCGACACCATTACACTTATACTCCGTCCAGACTCAACTTGTCGTGTGCCTTAACATGGATTTTAAAAGTATTATAAAAATAATTAGAATAATTTAGAAAATGTAAAATTTAATGAATAAACAAGGACATTGTGAATAAAGTAGAAAAGATAGCGAATAAAGTATGAGATGGAGAGAGTTGATAAAGTAGGAGAAATATGTT